>OX402051.1:18657005-19346617 GCA_947859365.1 Archips crataeganus | reverse complement strand
GATTAAAAAATCCTTGAGAACTTTTACACATGTTGAAATATTCCGGATTAATTCTAAAATACCTTATAGACCAAATTTAATGGGGTTTCTTATTTAGTTCATTAATTACAGGCCATAGCCCTCACAGCAGGCCTCTGCTTCATCGGCACCGCCCGCCTCACGCAGGATGGCATCCAGGACGTCCAGGGGGCGCTCTTCATCATCATCGCCGAGAACACCTTCAGTCCCATGTACTCTGTACTGAACATGTTCCCCGAGGAGTTCCCGCTGTTCCACCGGGAGATCAGAGCTGGGTTGTACGCCACACCTGAGTACTATACCGCGAGGATGGTTGCACTGGTAAGGGAAAGCAGCAGATCAAGACATACTGCAGTGGGTATATTTAAACGAACCCTTTCGGGACCTATCTAAATCCCATGTATTTAAATAATTATTATACTTTGATTTATTTACCTTCCTGATTAAAAAAAAATCAGGCATCACTGCGGTGGTTTTATATACTAAAGGGAAACTCTATACGCAAAATTTGAAGTCCTAATGTTGGGGCTGGGTTATAATTGGTATTTTAAGAATTGATCTCATGGGTTTCAAAGATTATCTCTGAAAAACAATCAAACAAACACATACCTGCTTATTATATTAGTACTAGCTGTTCTAATCCGTCTGCGAAGAATAGGGTTATAAAAAATAGCCGACCTATTCTCAAACCAACCAAATATAGAGAAAAAAAAAACATAAAATAGGTCACGCCGTTTCGAAGGAGTTCGATAACAAACACCGTGACACGAGATTTTTATATATTACAATTACGTAGTTTAAAAAATATGTGTGTGGTCAGCAGAACTAAAAATATCAGTTTCGTATTACCGTAGCTATATTTATCATCTGAAAAAAGTGCCGCAAAAGCAATGTTTGCTGGTTCATCTGTATTGATGGCGATTTTTCTATCTTTTGACGACCGGATAGCATATTGGTTAGAGAACCTGACTAGGAAGCTTGAGGTCCTGGTTCGGTTCCGGTCGGAGTAGATACTTGTGTGAAAAATACGAATGTTTGTGTTCGAGTCTTGGATATTTAATATTATGTAACTAACTTTATCCGTAGTCTAGTAGGTACCCATAGTACAAGCTTTGCTTAGTTTGGGACTAGGTAACTGGTATTAAATTGTCCCATGATTTATTATTATTATTATAATTTGTAGTTCCCAGGACTTGTGGTAGAACCGGCGCTGTTCACACTGGTGGTGTACTGATCGCGGGGCTGCGGGCCACGACGTATGCTTTCGGCCTTACCGTCTTCATCGCCATCCTTGTGCTGAACGTCGCCATCGCTTGTGGTTAGTACAATCTGCCCAGACGCCAGCTTGACACCTTAAAGGCCCAGTTTGCGTGCAGTGGCTAGACATCTGTCCATACCAATCCATACCAATGAACTTCAACGGCTGCAAGCAAATTTATTTAAAAGCGAAAAAGTTTTTCGGGTGCGCCGGTGGGATTCGAACCCACGTCTCCTGGGTATGCGCCCCAACGGGTGTTCTACCAATTGAACCACGTCGCATCCAAACGACTCCCCCGAAATTCTTAATCGCTTACATACGCCAACAGTGGCGTGTGGTAACATCCATCGCAACTATTAGAAGCTACGACACCTACGTTCCAAATTACATTGGGAATGCGTAAGAAATGATGTACCACATCTATTTATTCAAATATTATTTATTTTATAAACACCCGTTGGGTCGCATACCCAGGAGACGTGGGTTCGAATCCCGCCGGCGCACCCGAAAAACTTTTTCGCTTTTAAATAATCTTAGATTCGGTGAGCAGCCGTACTGCTAATAAAATAAATAATATTTGCAAGCAAATTTGTTTTGAAACTGGCAAGCTGGCGCTTGGGCCGATAGTACGAGGGGCGTTCAATATAAAGTGAGAATGAGATGCAAACTCTTTCAATATTAGGAAATTAAATACTGGCCGGTAAAGCTAATCTATCTAGCTGATTGCTATGAAAAAAAAAATAACTGTCTTTTGTTTAAAAAAAAAAATACGGTAATTTATTTGCAATGCTATTGAGTACGTTAGCGAAAATGGAGAAAATTGAACTGCGCGCCGTTGTCAAATACTTGTGATTGAAAAATTTTTCTACGGACCAAGTCAATTTGGATTTGCGGGACACTTTAGGGTCTAATGCTCCTCCATATTCGACAGTCGCACGTTGGTGCGCCGAATTTAGACGTGGAAGAACATCGACAATGGACGACCCCCGCTCCGGACCCCTACTACAGCAGTAACTGAAGAAATTGTGAAAAAAGTCGAAAACTCAGTTTTGGCGGATCGTCGTGTCACGCTTCGTTTTATTGCTGAAAATGTAAAGATTTCAATGGGGAGCGTGCATAATATTTTACATGAACGCTTGGGTATGAAAAAGGTATCTGCGCGTTGGGTACCAAGAATGCTTACTGACACGCAAAAACAAACTAGACTAGAGATTTGTCAAGAAGCTTTGAACCTGATGCAGCAAGACCGGGAACTTTTTTTGGCGCGATTTATAACAATGGACGAAACATGGCTCTATCATTACGACCCAGAAACGAAACTGCAGTCTATGACATGGAAAAGGCCATCATCTCCAACTCCGAAGAAATTCAAGGTGAGCCCATCTGCCGGTAAGGTCATGGGCTCTGTTTTTTGGGATGGTAAAGGGGTATTAATGATTGAGTATCTCGAGCATGGAGCCACTATTACGGGCACATTATACGCCAAACAAATAGCAACATTGCGCAATGAGATCCGCGAAAAACGGCGAGGTAAACTCTCGAAAGTTGTGCTGTTCCACCAGGACAATGCCCCGGCACACAAGTCCGCCGTTGCAATGGCTGCAATTCGTGATGCTGGGTTCGATATCCTTAAGCATCCTCCGTATTCACCAGATCTCGCTCCCAGTGATTTCTACCTATTTCCGAGATTGAAACAATACCTGAGAGGCCAGAAATTTGAAGACGACGACGCGGTAGTCGCTGCAGTACAAGATTTTTTAAGTACTCAAGATGAGACCTTTTTTAAAAATGAAATTTTAAGTTTAGAAAAAAGATTTAATAAGTGTATTATGCTAAAAGGTGACTATGTCGAAAAATAAAATTACATTTAGTAAAAGTTGTTTATAACATACTCATTCTCACTTTTTATTGAACGCCCCTAGTATATGCTCATGTTTTGTTTTGAAACAATGAAGAACGATTTCCTTGTTGCACTTTGTACTGTGAATAGGAGTGAAGGAAGGTGCTTCTACGCTGTAGGCTACATCGTCAAGGCGAAGAAATTCAGTAGCGTGTGTGAAGTTCCCAATCCGCATTGGGCTCGCGTGGGAACTGCAGCCCAAGCCCTCTCATTCTGAGAGGAGCCCTGTGCCCTGCAGTGGGACGTAAATAGGGCGTGATAATGAGTAAACATTTGTACCTACTCAAAATTAATTAATTTATCTACGTTACACGTCCGTTCAGTATCCAGCCTAATCGGTTCAGTCGATTTACGTACGGAACCCTCAGTGTGCGAGTGCATCGCGCAGGAGAGTGGACAAAAACTTCACTGCCTGATACTATAAGTCTACTACCAGACGACCAGATGGCCTAGTGGTTAGAGAACCTGACTACGAAGCTTGAGGTCCCGGGTTCGATTCCCGTGTCGGGGCAGATATTTGTATGAAAAATACGAATGTTTGTTCTCGGGTCTTGGGTGTTTAATATGTATTTAAGTATGTATCTATCTATATAAGTATGTTTATCCGTTGCTTAGTACCCATAACACAAGCTTTGCGAAGCTTACTTAATTTGGGACTAGGTCAATTGGTGTGAATTGTCCCATGATATTTATTTTTATTTATTTATTTATTTACTACTGCCGCGGTTCATGACAATGGAGCCTCACACACACACCACTGATTTAATACTGTAGAAACAGTTAACATGTACCAATATTTATGATTTCAGGATCATTTTTCTCCTGCGCCTTTGGATCGATGCCAATCGCCATCGCTTACCTAGTGCCTTTTGACTACGCCCTCATGATGACTTCTGGAATTTTCATTAAATTAAGGTAAATTTTTGGATTTTGACTTGCCATAAAGCACTTGTCTTGCCCCTGAAATGCAAGAGTAGTTGCGCTATTCTTACAATATCGTGCTAAAAATTTAAAACCTAAACACATATAATTTTCTTGTGTTCCAGTACCATACCGAAGTACATAGCCTGGATCCGGTACATGTCCTGGCTGATGTACTCCAACGAAGCAATGAGCATTCTGCAATGGGACGGGGTGAACAACATAAGTAAGATAATATAAAATGTTTCGTCTCAGCCTATATTCGTCCCACAGCAGGGCACAGGCCTCCTCTCAGAATGAGAGGGCTTGAGCCGTAGTTCCCACGCGGGCCTAGTGCGGATTGGGATTTCATACACACCATTGAATTTCGTCGCAAGTGTATGCAGGTTTCCTCGCGATGTTTTCCTTCACCTTAAAGCTCATGGTAAATTTCAAATGTAATTTCGCACATAAATTCCATATGACTCGGCAAATGTCGAACATTTGCAGTCTTTTTTAAAATAAAAAATAAAAATAAATATTAGGGGACAATCTTACACAAATCGACCTAGTCCCGAACTAAACAAAGCTTGTACTATGGGTACTAGACGACGATAAACATACTTATATAGATAAATAAATACTTAAATACATAGAAAACATCCATAACTCAGGAACAAATATTCGTGCTCATCACACAAATAAATGCCCTTACCGGGATTCGAACCCAGGACCTCTTGCTTCGTAGGCAGGGTCACTACCAACTAGGCTAAAGCGGTTTTCCAAAGACCGATCGATGTGTTTTTTGTGTTTTTTTGTGTGTGTGAGGCATTTCGAAATTTGAATACTTACTTTAAAAACTGTCATTTAAATAAAGAGTGAAAAAAAAGCTAGATCATTTAGTCGTGACTTAAACTTTGTTCATGCTTGCAAACATTTTGCAAAAAAAATTTTAATACTAGTTAGGTACGCTGAAATTTAAATCATAAATTAATATTTTAAATAAAATACAGATATTTTCGGATGGACAATAGATCTGCCAATTAAAATAAAATGAGGGTTGATTTAGCCCCACCACCGCCGTTAGCCAAGTCTGTGGTTCTGTGCTTGGGTATTATTGGAGAAGCATTAGATAAGTTTTAGGGTGCCTCCAATACGTATTAAAAAAAATGACATTCAGCCCTTCTACTATTTAAGACGACAATCTGCCTAAAGGTTAATCCGGCCCTGCATGCACACATTGACAAATGCATAAATACCTATCGTCACACTCATCTAATAGCAATATTTACAGCGTGTATTTAAATAATTGATTGATTTAGGCGTTATTTAGCAGACGTCCATAACAACTACAACCTCGCTACTCTGATTACACTACTACATATACTACTACTGATTATACTACTACATATGTGCAACTCTTATATCTATAATGATTTCATACATCATGTGTTTTCATGTGTTAGCATTTCTGTGTAGCTATGATGATTTACGTGGAAGTTGAGTAGGGCAGGTCTTAGCATGAAAACGCAGGAATGTAGCACAAACGTATCTTGCACGTGTGATTCAAAGTTAAAGGTTGTAGTTTAGCATATATCTGAAATGGAGTATGGATACTATTGCGGTCCTTTCTTTGTCCCACTTTCTGTAAGGGTCACTACCCCTTTTCAAAGCAACTAACTTCACACTTATAACAAAAACTTATCAGGGTATTTAACATCTCTGCAATGGGTTGTTATTTTTTGACTAAATAGCGTAGTCAGGTAACATGGCGCTATCTTTCGGGAAATCCCAGTGAAATAAAATGGGGACAGGCAGGTAGTTTTTGACAAAGATACGGGGTATTCAAAAAAGCATTATAATAGTCCATTGAAGCCGTCAAGAATTTGTTTTCATCTCAGTCCACTTGTCGCCGTTTTTTTTCAACATTGTCGACCTCCCTGAGTGTCCAAGCTTGACATTACATTACTCTTCATTTAACGATGCATAAAAACACTAGTGCCAAATATTATGTCCTTTGACGTAAATTTTAGAATTTCGGCGAAAATATTTGGTCGTATATTGAGGTTTTATGCCACGTTTTACTGATGCGCACAAGTCCCTTCTTACAAAAAGTAATAATAAATAATAATAATATTTATTGTAAAAACCGAAGCAAATCACATTGTAACACGTGAGAACTTAATAGGTATAATCCTAACTAATATTATAAATGCGAAAGTAACTCTGTCTGTCTGTCTGTGTGTCTCGCTTTCACTTAAACCGATTTGAATGAAATTTGGTACACAGATAGTCTGAAGCCTGAGAAAGGACATAGGTAATACTATTAGCTTGTAATTTGTTATGCAATTGGGCCCTGGTAACAAAAAGCGCAACGCGCAAAAAATGCTTCTATTAGTTTATTGCAGAAATACATTTGAGTCTTATTACTGTGGTTTGAATGAAGGTCTCTTTTGTTTCAGCTTGCGTGCCCGAAGATGGAGCTCCGTGCCTCAGTACAGGAGACGAGGTTTTGAGCGTCTATGACTTCACCAGCAGTCGCTTTTGGACTGACGTAACCGCCTTAGGGATACTTTACCTCGCCTTCCATCTCCTCGCATTACTGGCCTTAAGACACAGGACTAGGCGAAAATAGTAGAAACTAATGAAATGACAAATGTTTCGCGTTGATTGTCTATTGTTTTGTTTTTAATGGTGTCTATTAATAACTTTAACTTCAATAATTGTGTGATGTACATATATTGAATAAAAAAATAATGGTGGCATGGTGTTTTGGTTTCTAAAGCTGCGTACGTGTAGTGTACGTGTACGTGTACAGTACGTGTACGTGTACATGTACGTGTACAGTGTACGCGTACATGGCGTACGGACATGGCGTTCCAGGACACGCAAACCTGGGTACGCGTACCCGAGTGCGCGCAGTCCGTACGTAGCTTAATACACAAGACTGAGATACCAGGAAGTAGAACAGTGCAAAACAACTGATTGCTTTTGTACCTTGTCAATTTAGGCCCTTCGTACACAAGTCTACGCAAATATTCAATATCCGACGATTTTGGTCTCTAAGCAACTCTCGCACGCCTGTGTGCGAACCTCTATGGATTTGTATTGCGATAGTTGCCTTAGGTACAGACCAAAATCGTCGGTATCGAAGATTTGCGTATCCTTGTGTACGAAGGGCCTTAGGTACAGCCATACTTGGCTGTTCAAAGCTTTAGTTGCTGCTATAAAGTTTAAAAAAAATTTGCTAATACTTTTGACGCTGAATATACTTAAGTAGGGTAATCTACCCAGTCATTGCCCATGCACCAGAGATCGATTATGTTGATTAATCGTTCGACAGTTGAATCTTAGACACAAGAAACGGTAGGACAAATAATATTTAGGACAAACGATGTTAGGAACAGCAATGTCGGCAAATTAAAAATATGCGCAGCAATTCTTATGCCATACGTTTTTCGGAGAAAAATAGTTATGCGACATAACAATAGGACTAACAATTTTATTTCATTTGAAATAGAGTGATGATGATGTACGTAGTTAATCAAACGCAAATGATGGATAGTTAGCACTTGATCTTTTTTTAACCGACTTCAAAAAATGGAGGAGGTTCTCAATTCGGTTGTATGTTCTTTTTTTTTAATGTGCGTTACCTCAGAACTCCGTCATATGAACCGATTTAGAAAATTTTTTCGTTGTTTGAAAGCACATGCTTCAAGGTTGGTCCCGTTGTTACCAGAATCCAGTTCTGAGTATGGAATCCATGAGGAATTGAAGAGACTCCTCAAAAATTAAAGTGAAATGTATAGCGACTTTAGTATTTTCGGTGAGAAGTCGAGCATTTGCATTCAGAAAGTATCATGGAACTCTGTAATAAAACGACACAACCCCGTCGAGCATTAAAAATAGAATTATTAACATAAACTTATTTCGAAGTCAAACTGATGATTTTATCCTACGCATCTATTTTATACAAAAACAACTAAAAAGCAAAAATAAAATATTTTAAATAAAAAATAAAACCTCCTTCAAAAAACACCCAAAAACCTGAAATAATAATTGAACCGACCACAATAAGCATGAAAATATCTTTCTACTAATCTGTTTGAAGTCGGTTCCTCAGCCCGAGCCAGCAGGAGTGTAGAAGCCCTATAGATAGTAGGTATAATATAGGTAAGTTAGATTACTAGGTCCACTCCTGCTGGCTCGAGCTGAGGCACCGACGTCAAACAGATTAGTAGAAAGATATTTTCATGCTTATTGTGGTCGTTTCAATGATTATTTCATAGTTTTTTGGATGTTTTTTGAAGGAGGTTTTATTTTTTATTTAAATTTTTTTAAAAGTGGTGAATCACTGTTGCATGGGCAATAACTGGGTAGTTTACCCTATACATAGGTATGAACTGTGAGCTCAAATCGAGTGGGAATTAAATTAAGATATAAATGTATCGGGACCAGTGCTAAAGACAGGCTATTTGGTAAATGTAAGTAATGCAATTAGCATAAACTGCGTTGCAGTGAGGCCTAGAACGTGTAGGGTTCGCAACAAACCTTAATCATAAAACGAGTTAAACGATTATTACCTGCTAAGTAGGTTACATATTACAAATTTACTAAGTATCTTCAAAGGTTTGCTACTCTCTATCTCTATCCATGGATTGAGTATAAACAGATAGCTGAGCCGAGTTGCAAGCTGCCTTTGTCTTCAAATATGTTACAGTCGCCATCTGAACTCCCAGCTAAGTTAAAGCACTACATAGGACCGAGAACTTGCTTCAAGTTCTGGCAATCGCCGTTAGATGGCGCTCGGTGCGGCTGTATTTTTTTTTTGCTACCTGGCTCGCAGCGGTCGGCCGGCGCAGGCGTAGTTCAAATTCATCCGCCATATTCGTCGTGTCAGACGGAGTGCACTGCACGGCTGTGACATGTTTTATCGTAAACTGCATACAACTCATGACATCGAGTCCACGTTGGTGCTTGTTGTATGTAAATAACAGAACAAATATGCTATTTGATCGACTCTCAAGCGGCTATTCGATTAGTTCGTTGAATATTCGTGCATCGAACTGTGCAGTGTGTTTATGATAACAGTATCCTCGTTCGTGTATTGTTTTTAGTAAATCCCATGCGATTGCCGGTGTTGAGGCTATGTGATGTTATGCAACGTAACATAACCGTGACCTTCTAGTGTCGTGATCGTGCTTTACGTGCTTTTGAGGTTAAAATGCAGCTTGGATTGTGAGCGACTGCGCCGAGCCATACGGTTAGTAAGTCGTTCTTTTGACAGCTACTTTATCTTAAGTGATAATAAGATTAGTTTCTATTTCTGTCTTTTTGTTATGCCTGTACTATTTACATGCTGTTCCTATTATCATACAGCCAATATTATTAAACAGTTGCATAACATTTGAGCATATTTTATCACAAATTCATGACTTAAAAACTTTGCCTAATTACTTTCCCGAACTTTGTCGAACTTCTAAAATAAATGAAAAAAATAAAGTATGTACTTTCCAACTTTACGGATAAGGATAACGCCTAAATTTGGTAACCGTCTTTCGAATAAAAATTCATGAAGCCACAAAGCGACCTGACGTAGAAGACGCAGTGAATAAAATCGAAGCAGCGACGGTTGGCGCTGCCTGCGCCCGCGCGGGAATGCGATGCGACCCCGGGAACAAAACGACTAAAAATCAAAGCCAAAGGGACCCGTCTCCCATTACTATTACCCAAAACGTTTTGTGTGTACCAACGAGTGTTTACCGCCGCGTCTATTTGTCGCATACGGAAGCGGACAATTTATCATTTACTAGGTTAATTCGTGTTGTGACTGAACAATACGAATGTGTGCTAATGGCAGAACCTGTTTACCGTTGACATTATTAACTGCACGCGTTAACGAAATTCTGGTGTCGCAAGTTATGCTAACATGAATGCATGTGTTGCATATTTTGTTTAAATCTGCTTGTTAATCATTTTTAAATTTAACAGTTCAACAGATAATTAACTACTATTAAAAAAATAGAAATAAAAGAAGTTCTCAATCCGTACCGGGTCTAAGTCCATGCCCTCACATTCTGAGAGGAAGCATGTGCAGCAGTTAGACGAGTATAAAACAGAGATGATGAAAGAGACATACAATAGACTCGAAGTTGGCTTGTGCAACTATGATTTAAAACTTGCATCAAAAAATGGCATATAACTGGAATAACTCTAATAATTAAATTGTCCCTGTTAGGTACAAGTTTACCATTCTTATCACGGGTCGACCTGCATTTCTGCGCTAAAACGTTTGGTATCTATCAGTGTGGCTCACTCCCGTTCTACCGTTATCATCCCGATAAACACCACTCTAGATTGTCGGTGGTGTTCGGTTTCTAATGACGTCACTCAAAATTCCTGTTTCAACCGCAATACTGCAAACTACAACATGCTGGGTTTCTGCAAATAGATCCGTTGACAACGGTGACATGAAGAATTGTGGTTTAAGTTACCAACAACTATTGATCAAGTATTTCTCTTTCTTAAAAGCTAAATGTTAACTAGGTAGGTACCCGTATAGTTTCTTGATATGCAGATAGCTTTGTTAATATTTCAATGTCATAGGTACCTGAATGACCCAACACAGGTTCAGTCGTGTTGAAAACCAATGTAATAACTTTCTTATGATTTATTCCCCAATCTGGCTTCACGAACAATCCAAGTTTTCTATTACAACCAATTGTCGATGTTTACACATCGTCGACGCAACTAAATTTTGTTTATTCGTGGCTATCCATTAACGTTCAAACATCTCACGCCCTTTTGACCTTGTCACCGTATTAAATTAATATCGACGGCTGTCAGGAAAAAGTTCTATTTGCATTTCGGGTATATAACAAATCGTGTTGTTAGATGTTTGTTTTCGTCTGGAGATCTAATGGTAAATTACCATTGTTTCTCACGCTTAACAAGTATTTTAATCAGAACTGCTCCTGTTCTGCCGGTGTCTGGTAAAGGTTGATACCTAGACGCTTTGCTTAATGAGGCTAAGTCGCCCGGAGTGTCTTGGTGTCGGCTGCTGCGACAAGTACGGATACGATTCATTAAATCACTGCCCGCTTACCTAGATTTCCGTTTTAACCAGTCTAACTAGTATAATTAGCTATATTACTTAGCCAGCCAACAGCAAGTCACGGGAGTTCAAGTGATTCGCATAAAATTTTACATTGGTAATTTGCATTCCAGGACTCATAAACTTACAATTGTACTCTTGAAAAGCCAACAAAATTTAATTAGAAGCCATTATAGACGCTCATTATGCTGTATTAAAGCCTTGAAGGTAATGGATTACAGCCGATTATTTCTTCACAAGCAAATCGAAGTCTTTTTCACTGCATCTTGATTGCGCCATCTCGGCCAATCAGTCTCCGTCTGTGCGAGGTGGATGGAGATCTGAGATTAATCACGAACGGACTGAGTTAACTCAAGACACATGTGCTGACCACTTCCTGTTAGATGTCAGAGCTTTGGAATACATTGATAAAAACTGACCGTAAACTGAGTCATAAGAACTGATAGAGCACTCGTATATAATGATGCTTGAGTATTGTGATCTCAAAACCGCACATTGTTCAAATGTTTTCTTAACCGACGGCTGATTAGAGTTCAGCTACCTACTTGTATGTAGTACCTAATCTATGGTATCGATGATAAAAGACAAGAGACCAACGAACTACATAATAATTATCAGGTTACGTTTCAAGATGGTGAAAGGAAAGTCTTGAATGATCCTTTTTTTATCAGCTTATAGTAAAATGTTGATAATAATTTTTGCCCGTGCACTCTTGTTCGGAGTCAATTACTATGGCATCGATTCGGTATTAAAATTAACAGACAAGTGAAAGTATATAATTACTTAAATATACGATAGTAATAATGAGGCGCGACGCTGTTCGTTGGGCATTTTTTGGCCAATTATTCGTCAATCGATCATTAACGGTGAAGCGCTCGGTTATCCAATAAGCTGTTGGTTTTTTAAGGTAGAAGTCGTGAGAACAAACGGAGTGTCGAGGTATTTACTGCCAGATTTGGCATGACGCGATGAAATGTGGAACTGGTTTGATGATCGTTAAGAAGCGCCGCGGTGTCTCACGTAGAGGAACAAAAAGCGGCGGGAAGAGCTCTGACAATACTCGCTCTACCCTGACACTTGAATGCCAATGCACTTTACCATATGATGGGGCATAGCTTCGGTTACCAGGAACAGTATATTATTCTAAGGAAACTTGAATTCCAGATAATTGCTTAGATAAGTCCAAATTATTAAGCAGTAAAATACCGTCCAGCTAATCTACAAAGAACAAATCGGTTGCATTTATTGTGCAAATACTTAATGGCAGAGTTATTATTTTTCTATTTTACTATTCAAATCGTAAATTACTAAACAACGACTATTTGCACGTTGTTTGTGCCTTGCAGAGTAAATTACTATCTTGTTATTCGACCCAAAGAATGGGAAGAGAAACACAAAAGATCTATTGTTTAGGCCCGAAGGTCCCACTGTAAGATAAGGTATGTACTCGAGGCAATTACTCTTTGTGAGGTTTATAAGTATAAAACCAAGAAATTTCGCAAAGGAAAAAAGCGCCTTATTTTCAAAGCATTTTACTACACAGTAGAGTGTTATGGAAATACCTAGGAGCGAGAGTTATTATTAGGAACACTGGAAACTCTAAATCGTGGCTCAGTTTAGTAGCTGAAATCACTTCGCAGTACGCTGTTAGGGTATTGAGTTTTAGTACTAGCTCCCATTGTAGCCGTTTGAGGTCATCGAACTCTAATTACCCTGCAACGCACCGTTGCAGTGCAATGCTCCAGTAAAATTCAGCATAACAAGTCTTTATTGGACCCTTGGCGTTGGCGCCGAATGGCGTCACCGCTTCCTCGTTGATGAACTTTAATTTGCGTAGGCACCAGATTTGGAACGCAAATTTCACAATCAGGCCAAAAAAGACGCCATAAGGTTTTATTATAAAGAAGAATCCCATTAATCACGTAGATTATTCACACTGGTAGACGTAAAGTGTATTTACATGGAGTTATCGTGTATTATTTGAGTGGTGGTGTAATGTAACGTACACCGGGTCAGCCACAAGACGAAGCCGGCCCGATCCCTATCAAGTGACCGTCGTGAATCACTTCTGCATGTCCGCGGCTGCAGCCGAAACCTTTTGTGGAGCGTTTTTGTTAACCGAATACAGTAAATTGATAGCATCGATCGAATCGATTTAAATTGATGATTCATACACAATTCCACGAAACTTTATAGGAGATTTTGCAGTTTTTTGCTGCACGAAGTAATTTTAGTCGATACGAACTTCCTGACGATAAGTAATCGAATTTTGAAGGCAGCGCTAGGAGCGGATCGAATCATAACAAGTTATATTTATGTTCTCAATCGAATCTGTATTTTATTTGCATCTGACACTAATCACACGTTTACTGTCCAGGTAATAAGCGGGCTGGTAACAGTTGGTGAACAATGTCGGCTAATACTGCTGCCAATAAATAAAACCTGTTCTATTGTGTACGAAGTGGCATTGCTGGGACACGGTGAAATAAACGTCCTTTCTAACAAGGAAGTGTGAACGGAGAATAATTGGACCAAACGTGATATTTTAACGTCAATTTGTCGAATAGATTAACATATGGAATTACCCATAATAACCCTAAAAGCAGTACTACTGTCTTCGATCATCATATCTTATTTTGTGCCTATGGGTTTCCGATCAAGGGTCCACGAGGACTCTGTCATTTGAAAGCTATTCATGGGGCCAAAGCTAACTACTATGAAGTTTCGTTATTAGCTCCCTAGGGAACGTGCAGTAACTATAGGTGGCAGCACTAATGCGACAGAAGAGACACTATGCGGACAGTAAAAGAAACTTATCAGGGTAAAACAGTCAAATTGATGGCACCAGTTGGCAGCACCGTCGATGTGCACGTTCGCTTTGCTCCCAAAATTTTCAGTTTTAAAAATAAAAAATAATATAAAATAAAATTGTTTTTACCAATAAGTATACAAAAAGTTAAAAGTTTACGAAATTAGTACACGTTATCTAGTTTATAAATACGAGATAAATAAGAAATGAGAATCAGCGAGCCCGCTGGTTTTCAGTCTGTTTTCTGGTGTTTTTACTACTTACACCAAACAATGTCCAAGTAACGTCCAGTGTTCAATTGAATTTGAACATTGACCTTTAAAACTGATTGCGAATGCATAAAAGGACAATGTCTCGCCATCTGTTAGCAGAAATACTAAACTAAATATCAATTTGTCGTCACATTTCCGTTTAAAGAAAAAGCTAATACGACCACATGCGCATGCGTGTTTGTTAACGCTAACATAATCATCTCTAACCTAGTTGGGCGTACAAGATCTTATAAAAGGCTTGCTTAGTTAATGTTTCCCGTTAGCTGTGACACACTCGCTAATATCTTTGCTGTCAACGAGGTGAATTACCAGTAATTATACAAGCTACATTTATGCTTTACTTTGGAATATGTTACAAAGAAGTCTGGTTAAAGATACATAAGAAATAATATGGTTAGTTTCCGCGTTCGAAAATGAAATTGTTAATATCCAATACTCCAATGCCGTCATTGAGATAAGTAGTCGATTTGTAAGATTATTTAAAAAAAATGGTTTGATCACAGTTACAGGTCTTATATTTTTTGAGTTTTTAAACCATACGACCGCGACAAAATTATCATTTTGTATCCATGATAAAGTTGTAAGTAAAAGCTTTTTAAGTTATGAGTCATACATACTGGTACTTATCGAAATTTCTACTGCCAACTCACCTAATTATGAAACTAAGGATGTAATTATGATAACGTTTTTCTTTTAAATTTAAACAGAAGGTTAACAAACTTATCAAAGAAGGAAATCCAAATCGGGTAAGATTTTTAAGTAAGTTTCAAGTATGCAAAGTTGCCGTCAATTCAAACCTACGCAACATTCTCAGTTCAGTGCTTTTGTGCGCCATAAATTATGTTCAAACTTATAAAGTTACAAAGTACATGCTTACACAGTAGTGAAGTAGTTGTACGCGCACGCGCATGCTTGTGCATACTGTAAACAGATATAATTAAGGTCGCCGCGTCCATTTTAATGCGACTGATCAATATTCATGGCAAGGGTCAGATCTAGATATCGGTTGGCGCCCAGAATGGCCAGGTCAGTCGAGATTGGACGAAGATTTACTGGATCACGGTAATGATTGGAAGGATCAATGAATTAAATTTAAAATGAAGAAGACAAAACCGTGAAAGCCTAGTGGTCTGGGCTTTATCTTCTCAAGCACAGAATTGTGGGTTGAATGAAGTCTAGGCTCGCACCTTTCGTTCGATATTCGAATTTTGCGAAAAATTACAATTTTCAAATGTGCCAGTGAAGGAAAACATAGCCGCGGACGATGACGAAACTGGTGTAACTATGAGCTATGTTAATATGAGCCATTTAACATTGGCTTTGTTTCAGTCTCGCCCTTCGAATGATATTGATTGAAATCAAATAGGTAATTGTGCATCTACTACGTTCATGAAGTGCCCCGCTGATGCGTCTGTCATTATCGGATGGAATTTTCCCTCTTTTAATCTAAACTAGGTTTAAGAATACAAAAAAATATCTTATATAACGTTGTACTACATTACCGTGCTTATAATACGTCTCATGGCATAGTTTTCTGCGATAATATCTTTATTGTCTTTTATTACGTGAGGAAAATCTAAATATTATAAAGTTCTAAGTTTTTCGCGATTTTTACACATTAGAATTAAAATGACTTGTCTTGTATAAGTTCTCATTTATTTAATACGAATCCCGACGTCTCGACCCCTTTGTCTCATGGTTTGGGGCATGGGTAGTACAAACCTGAAAAAAGTGTGCAAACTTTGGATTTGTAAATTATTTAAATGCGACATTGTCCATTCAATTTATTTTCATTCTAATATTCTAACATTACACACACAGCGGCTTTGTGATCGTATTATACCTACTGTATGCAGCTCACGCGCTTCTCAACCTTGACAACTTGCGCTGGCTCACCATGGCCCATCCAGCATTTATTTTAAACGCTTCCACGCTTCTACCACGATTTCGGGTAATTACACTTCACATTTAGCGGCCTGTTTGTCATGATCATGAAGATGGCAACACAATTATTGATTTCTCCTTTAATTTGGCAAGCCGTTACATTAATGAGTATTTACCGACTATATCGGCTTCGGTAACATTAAAGGAATCCCTAGCATAATATATCATGTAGTTAAAAATGATTTAAGAGGAATATTTTCGATGCCATTGGTTCGCTTTCGATCTCTTTGTGCAGAAATCATCATCAACATCAACAGTAAAATTCTTTCCATTTCTTTCACGTTCTAATACGACACTCCCTGATCTAAGAACTCTATGAACAGTCTTGACTTTATTTGTTTTTCTTCTATTATTATTTATATTAGATCGTTGAGACTTCTTTTATATTCCACCATATTTAGGTTTTCAACATCAGCAGTAACCATGTAATTCTGTACATCAGTTTTATTATTATATAATGATTAGATTATGATTTTAAAGTCATGTTTCTCGTATAACGAGGAAGTTATTCGTACGTCACAGTTTCAATCAAGTCTGAGCTGATAGCCGTAGAAAGCTATTTACCATGAATGAGCGTCATTTACCGTCCTTTTCAATCGCAGCCTTCATCAGACGGCCCACTTCAGTATCACTCGACATCTGACATGCATTCCATCGTATTGGATCAAAATACTATAACTGTACACAGAAATCAGAAAGTACCAATAATGAATTTTTATTTTCGATGAGATAAAGTGATTGATCGTTATTGTATTTTTTAACTGGAGTTATAACTTTTACGATGGCTGCGCGGTATCGTTCGTCGGTTTTTTTCTTATCTCGTCTATGTTGTTCGTCATTCCCTGTACATAACTAGCTTGAACCCACGGTTTTCCCCGCTTTAGAAATATTTTCATAAGAAACATTTGTTTGGCGAGCCATGGGGGAGGCCTATGTTCAGCAGTGGACATCTTTCGGCTGAAATGATGATGATGATTTGATGATACAACAAGTTTCATCCAAATCCTGTCAGCCGCTATTGCGTGATTTATTAACAAATATCCAAATATGTACATCTTCACAAACTTTCTCATTTGTAATATTAGTAGGATAGGATAGAATTCTCAGTCACAGTTTGATTGCTTGACGTTCTTATTTAGAGCAAAATTTGTGTTTTAATATGAATTTGTTGATTAACACGTTCGCTGCGGCAATTAGTTTAACTTGCAATTAACCATATTTGTATCGGGTCGTATCGACCCGATACCGCAGCGAAGGTGTTCTCCACCAGTCCACCTGCTTAGTAATTATGTCCTGATATTTTCGCTCGAAATAAAATTGAAAATTGATTGATTGTTCATTTGTAATTTCCAATCATAATCATAATCATTCATAATCATAATCATAATCATTTATTTATCTGTAAAACATAGGTACAATGGTAAGGTGTTATAATTTTTTTAGATCGCTATATTTTGCCATGAGGCGTACAAACATATTTAAAAAAAAAAACCTAAAAATTTAAAATTAAAAAAACATGCAACATCAAATTAAATCAAATTATCCACTCAAAATGTCATTTAAATAATAAGAAATGGAATAGTAGCATTTATTAACAAGGAATGTCAGCAGTTCCCGTTTAAAACGCGGCATAGGTAACAGTTTAATATCAAATGGAAGCATGTTATATATCTTGCACCCTAGATAATAAATACTTTTGCGCCAATAATATCATTTTATTTTCTATTTTATTGCTGACTTCTATTGCGTTGCAATGCACATTAGGTACATGCGCACGCGCAGCCACCGATAGTTCCGGCCGTGAGCTATCATCGTTTACCACCTTCGGTCACAGATAGCATATGTTTCATACCTACAAACTCATACACAACTCTGGCCAAGAAAATACATAAATTAATCATATAACATGCTCATTCGGATCGACAGTAAATAGTTACGATGCGATGACAGATGTCAAGCAGCCGTGGTAGTCCAGTGGTTTGGGCTATAGCTTCTTAAGCAAACACTAGTGGGTTTCAACCCCACGGGCTTCAGCCCGGGCTCTCACCTCTGAATTTTTCGGAATTCGTGTATGAAATCACATTTGAAATTTACCACGAGTTTTATGGTGAAGGAGAACATCGCGAAGAACCTATACACACTTCGAAGCAATGCGATGGTGCGTGTGAAGTTCGGGATCCACACTCGGTCCACGTGGGAACTACAACAGCCCAAGGCTTGTTTCTGAGATTAGGCCTGTGTGCCCGTCAGTGGAATGTATATAGACCGAGACGTTTATGTTGAATAGTTAGTCGACTTGATGTGGAAAACTTCGACTTACAATAGTGGATTACTAACGCTGGTTTAAACTATATTAGGTCTGGTAGTGCTGACTTCCTGAAATTAATTATGGGTTAACCATCATCTTCAATATTAAGAGTTGTCGTTTTGTTGGTGTCGTTCCCTTCAATTCTTTCTTTGTGTAAGATCATTCAACATCTTTTCAAACAATTATTTTCCTCTTTATCCTTCTACCCTATCCTATTATAATTTTTATCAGCTCATCATTAGAAATTTAAATCATAATGGTTTCATCTAAAACTGTTTCAACGTTATGGAAACTTTGAAATAACATTCAATGCAATGCAATTCAAATGCAATTTGTCGTTTGTTAATGCTCGTATTGCATTTGTACACGTGTTTCGTTTAGGTACATTGCACTGTGATTATCGCAGGGCTCGCATTACCTTTGGAAAGACGACACATCCACCGTGCGTCATGTTTTTGGCTTAGGTATTATGACCTCTTTGCCTTTTTTACTACTTTTTCTTGTTTTTTTTTTATACCATAATTTTTTGAGTTCTTTACTGTCAGAAGTGTTAGTTGTTGGAGGTTGGTCCGTATGATTTGGTTTGATGTGGTTTGATGCAAACATCTTTTTTTTGACGACCGCTTTAGCCTAGTTGGTAGTGACCCTGCCTACGAAGCAAGAGGTCCTGGGTTCGAATCCCGGTAAGGGCATTCATTTGTGTGATGAGCACGAATATTTGTTGCTGAGTCATGAATGTTTTCTATGTATTTAAGTATTTATTTATCTATATAAGTATGTTTATCGTCGTCTAGTACCCATAGTACAAGCTTTGCTTAGTTTGGGACTAGGTCGGTTCGTGTAAGATTGTCCCCTAATATTTTTTGTTTTTTTTTTTTATTTTAGCCCATCCTTTCGCACGTTTCAACTGTTTTATTGCATTTGAGGCATTTCAGTAAAACTATCATCAGCCTTATTTATTTTAAATTTTGTATATACTTTTACGATAAGAAGCGAATGTGTTGACAGTCACTTGTTTGTTTTTACTCAAATGAACTTTCACTAGTCCAAACTACGAGCAGAAAGTGTCTAGTCTACAAGTTTTTTACAAGCACCTGGATGTTTTTGAGCCAGTGAATATCTATTTACTGGTCCAAAAACTGCAAACTAAAATGCATCTGTGCCATAATTACGATTCGTTTGATC
The DNA here is from genome assembly GCA_947859365.1 of Archips crataeganus. Taxonomy (NCBI): domain Eukaryota; kingdom Metazoa; phylum Arthropoda; class Insecta; order Lepidoptera; family Tortricidae; genus Archips; species Archips crataeganus. Next base: position 19,326,909 of record OX402051.1, on the reverse strand, counting down.
CAATCATAGCCTTGATTACAAGTTTAAAACAGATGCTCTTGCGGTTTCTTCAAGTCGTAAACTAACTATAACGACTCATGATTACACTCGTACGCAAATAATTTTAGAATCAGTTTATATAGTACTTAGATCAACTGCTAAACAGGACCCTATATTCAATGAGAAATGCTGTAGGTATTTTATCTCTTTCTTACGCGTAAGATAATAATGCGTAAGAGCGAGTTAACCCTTAGACCATTTGACAACTCTGTCAAGACGTTCGAGTTTGGGCCGTAAATGTTGCTTTGAATCGGCTTTGTTTTCTGTTTGACGGCAAATATACATATTACGGCAAATACATTAAGCTCGAAATGCTTATCACTCTTGTTCAATGCCAATGCTTGAACATGGGATTGTATGGTAAGCGGGTCACCTCGAGCTCGATAGCTATCGCATCTATCATTATTCTTTGTGTCAACATTTAAAAGCTCAATCGCGATCGTCACGAGCTAACGGTGACTGAGCTCCTGATGCGTATACATGTGCATGTTTGAATCGAGATATTATTTGTCTGCATCCAAATCACTAAGTGACCGCTTAAACACGTGGTTGTTTACATTAATTTATAATCATCATCGTTATCATCGCAGCATAAATTGAAATATCCCACTGCAGGGCACGCCTCTTAGAATGAGAGGGCTTGGGCAGTAGTTCCTACGCGGGCCCAGTGTAGATTGGGAACTTCGCACACACCATTGTTTCATCGCAGGTATGCTAAGGTGTGGTAAGCTCATGGTAAATTTCAAATGCAACTTCACACATAAATTCCGAAATACTCGGAGATGAGAACCCGAGCTGGAACCCACGGCCCTCTGCTTGTGAGGCTATAGGTTAAACCACTAGGCTACTACGGCCTATATTCTATAATAATTATAGTACCTAAATTGTTCCATTTGCTCTAGTCATAAATAATGCTGTTTACGTAAATTTCGATTGTAACCTACCTATTGACATCTTTAATTTATTTCATTTAGATTTTTAGCACCAATAAAATAGATCGCTCTCGACGGTATTTAAACTTTGTAAAATTTTAATTGATTGGTTCGACAAGGAAAAAATGTGGACACCATACTGAGTAAGTACGAAACTGATGCATTAAATATTTAATTAAATAGGTACATTCGATAAAGGTCTATTACGCTTATTACATAAGGAATAAAAGACAGAAAATTATTAATTTTGAATAACATAACGTTAGAAAAATTTATTTATAATATTATAGCGCATTCTAAAAGCTTTTACAATAAATATTTCACCCACACCGCTAATAAGAGCGTATCCAACAATACATTTTCGTTGTTGCGTAAATGAAACTTTCTACTTTTTGAGAAATTGAGGCTTGCTGTTAAACTGTTAAATACCATGTGGCACCATGCGGTATCGGGTAACATTCGAGACAGCTGCAACCAGAATACCCAGACATAATAACATGAATACCTTTGCCGGCTATTTTGTCCGTGCAGAAAGCTATAAATTGATTTCGTCTTCTTTATCTCCGAAGTCATCATTATCATTCCACCCGAAAGACGAAGAAAGAGTAAAATCGGCGGGAGCAACGGCAGTATTCCGATTGTTTGATTTTTATTTCCTCGCATTAGTCGTGAAAAGCACACTGTTTAATCTCGGCCAAAAGTGCAATAGATGGACCCGTACTTTCGAGGGCCTCCGCTACGCGTCAGCCCTCAAACTAACTCGTCCACCTATTGCTTACTTTCTAGCCTCTACAACAATGTACTATTTAGTAACTTTATTACAATCGCCATCAGCGTATTAACCTAATGCTACTTTAGCTGCACCACATTCCAGCCCGCATAAGCATTATCAATCGTATGCACATCCTCAGCCCGATGCAATCACAAACGAGCGATAGAAACACAATAATAGCATTTATCGAACGCGGCGTGAATTGCCTTCTACAAAGCCAATACGATTTCGACCGTCTATGGATCTGATAGTGGCCATTGTGAGGCTATTTTAAGAGTTCAGTGACTCGACGTTCATCAAATCGTAATAATTCATCCTTTAAAATGTATTAACTGTCGTGCTCGGCTTGAAACCGATGCGTAAAAAGTAGTCTTGATTTAAAAAGCGTCTACGTTTTTAGGGTTTCATACCTCTAAAAGAAAAATGGAACGCTTATAGGAACGCTTCGTTGTCCGTCTATCTGCCAAGAACGCATTTGGGAAGGTCCCATTTGTCCTATAGAACTGTGAAATCGTGAAGTAATAGAGTTCAAAATCGTACCAAATACATCAATAACGCTTGAAAAAATATTTCTGCGTCAGAACTGGTAAAATATACATAAGTGCCTATCTATCATATTCTAAGAATTAAACAAAGTCTATTTCTATTATGGTTACACTTTTGTCTTCTCCATACTAAGGTAGGTAGGTAGGTACTTTAATAAGTAACATACTTAGTATCGCAAATAACAAGAAAGGTGTTCCCTTCAACAATATATTCGCTGTGTAATTAATTTGTAAATCACATTCAATCTCATAAAATTTCACTTTATCTCTGCTTCTTCTATTTTTATTTTTTTTATTTTCGTTTTGTTTCATAATAATTAATTTTGCTCGTTTGCCTCCCTCTCATAATATAATAATAATAATAATAATATCATACCTTTGCAGCATTTGAAACTTAATATTTATTTACACGACGAAGCCAACCTTGGACTTAGCTCTCAGATTTTATCTGGTGCATTTCACCCACGTGGCGTCGCGTTGTTGCTGCCACTATCGAATCGAATAACCACAAATAAAACACATTAGAGAGCTACCACCACGTACCACACTAGAAACCTAATAATATACCTTAATTAAACTAAAAAAAAAACCCTCAATGTCGCTTTATAAACCCAATATCTAATTATTTTGCTTCTCTTCACAATTTTCTCATAATCCATATCTTTAGCCGACTAAAGTTAGGTTTTCAAAACGACTGACGGATATCACAGGAGACCAAAGAGCTGGCAGCTTCCACGCACAACGTATGAGCATTGCTAGACATCGAGACCATCCTTTTTGTTATTTTTATTATTATTTTTGTGTAACTTAGTTACTGTGCGATAGTTAATTTCTTTTAGGTAATTGTATTTTTATATATTTTTAATGTAATCCGTATAAGACAAATTCTCTTTCGAAAATAATAATAAAATAACTAGAAACAAAAATGGTTTTCTCGGTAATGATTTTCAACGCATCATAAGTCTTAAAATCACCTTCAAGTAGCAGTAAAATTTAGAAATATATAATATTATTTAACGACCAATAAACGAGAGTTAATACTCGTAACGTTAAGAACCGCATTCGATTAGTTTCACATCCGACTGGTGCTGATGATTTGTTTTGAATATAGAAAATAATTAATTGATATGTATAATTGTATAATGATAGGGCACGTCTGTAAATGACCTATTACGATTTGATAGAACAAATTGATTCAAAGCGGATGAAACGGAGTCTTGTGTAGCAAAAGTGATAAGACACTGGCATGGTGATAAAACTGATAATAGTAATTAGCGTTTATGTGCATATGAGTTTACTAGGTATATAAATTATTAAATAAACACATTTTCTTACAATATCCAATTCTTGCCTATGTCTATAATTACAAGGTAAACTTTGAAATAAAATGGTTGGATACATTCCTAAAAATCGGAAATTCTAGAAGTTTAGCGTGACAAGCTGTTGTAGTAACTTGGCACAATTTAAGATGCTTATCTCCAGTTAAGTCAATTTCTGCAGTCGAAACACAAAATACTTACTTAACTTAGTAATTCGTACGTTCTTCAATTTTGTCCTACTGACATATACTTAACCGGAGATTTGACAGCTGGTTTGACATTGGTTAACGTTATTAGTAATTTGGCCGAACTCACACTCGAGATAGAACGTGTTCAATGCTCACTAATAAACCCTTTTTAGATCTTACTCGGTGACTGGGTTAAGCGAAATACGCACTCAAAAGCTATTAGCACCACGTCAGTGTTGACAAACATCAAATTATCAGCATGCCGTGTTTGGACTTAATACTCCAATGACCCGTCTTTCTTGTCATACAAATATCGCCATAACTACGCAGCTTTACAGTTCAAGCAGTTATCTAGACCAAACAGTCGCTGATTGACGAAAATAATACCTATCATAAAACTAGGTTGACATGCACACCTATGATGTGGTTGGATCAATTTCAAGGCTCCGCGGTTTACGTACAACCAGTTTTTGGGAACGTATTATTAAAAAGTTCTTGTTATACTTTAATATCGATTACTAGTGTAAATTACTGTACAATTTAACTTTCGCTTAGCGTATTTAGGTCAAATGTATCTAATTATTTGTGCCGAGTCGAGCCATTTATAGGAAGAATTAATCATCATCAAGCGATGTGTTGTGTATGTGAAATTGTTTGCGCTGTTTTAATTTACCGGGAATGTTGAAACAATGTCGATTGTTCACAGAAATTAACAGCATCGATTTACTTGTTGCTTCAGCAATTCACAGAGTCCAGCGAATTTTCGTACCAGCGCTTTTAAAGGCAATGCGAACAACTCGATACAGTTCGATAAAGATAAAGGCGAGTTCTTAATTATTTTATCTTTAATTCATGTGTAATAAAATTTTGTTTCGTATCGAGAAGCGATCAGTAGCCGCCGCTGCGCGTCCATGGCCGATTTTTGTTTCCATTATTATTTATCCGCGCATGATTTATATTTTTTCATCGGCGACAATTTTTAAATAACTTCGGCTGAAATGACTTCATCTTTGACATCGGCGAGCAATTTACGAAAAATTTCAACAGGCTCATGTATATTAAAGGCTTTATACCAAAAGGAGACCGCAGAACGTGACAGCCTTCGCCCGTTTTGGTTTTTGACTCAAATGCTGTATGTTTTTCTGAGGTATCAATAAAAGCCAGTTTTTTGGGTGAAGTTGAGAACCTATTCGATACGACGCGTTTGCATTTAGATGACCACAACGAATATAGCGGGTTCTTTTGATTAATCCTTCCATTCCTATTATAATTATTGGTAGTCACAGCATGAACAAAGCGAAATAGAATCTTAATTAAAGCCCAGTATTTAACGTTTCGAAGGAGCAATAAAATATATCCCGTATACGAATAAAAACGGTCGATATTGTGGTTTATAATCGTTTTAGAAGTTTAATGCATAGTTTAATGGGATAGTAAAACGGGGAACTCATTTGTTTGCGGACTCGGGTTGATTTTTACCACCGGGGATTTCTGCACAAATGTTTATTACCATAGAGAATATTCGTATTGCGTGGGTACAGGCTATATGGATGTCACGTAGTGGTTCAAGATTCTGTATACATTCATTGTCATATTTGTCATTATTCGAATAAGCTTGAGTACATTGAGTAGTGCTCCTGACATGCCATGACCGATGCGACGAAGCAGAGTCGATAACCAAATTCTGGGGAGCGGCTGTATTTTCTAATTAACACGAGGGCGTTTGCCATCGCATTCGTCATGTCTTTCTAGTTTCATCCGCGTTATAGAAAGAAGTGTTGAAACGATCGTGGCGTCGAATGTGTTAGATACTACAGGCACTGAGGTTGGCACAAAACGAAACCACCAAGAAAATATCTTGAGCATTTCAATACCAGCTAGGTATAGCTTTTTTGCGTCTTTTACGATAATAGTGACTACAATGTTGTGAAGGTTTTCAGCGGATGTTGTTATGGCGAAATTATGTTAGGTATAGCGAGAATTTGAGTCGAAAAAGACACCTGCTTTATGAATCATCATCACGTTAGTAAATTGTTTAATCATCATCATCATCATCACCCCAGCCCATTTAAGTCCCACTGCAGGACACAGGCCTCTTTTCAGAACGAGAGGGCTTGGGCTATGCTTCCACGCGGGCCTAGAGCCGGATCTGGAACTTCATATAACACACTATTGAATTTCTTTGCATGTGTGTGCAGCTTTCCTCGCGATGTTTTCCTTCATCGTATAGCTCATGGTAAATTACGAATGTAATTTCGCACATACATTTTGAAAAACTCAGAGGTATGTGCCCGGGTTCGAACCCAAATGCTGTCAAATGATTCGTGAAATTATTTACATTTTGATATTCTACATACTGTAGTACCTAACTAGAAAACATTTAAAAAACTAGTAAGGAAATGCCGGGGCCGGGGATCGCACTCGGGTTTTTATCAATCCGAGACGCGTGCTGACCCACTACTCAACCTGAGCTTCTTTCTTCATATTTAATTAAGATTAGTAACCAAAATTGAACTAGAACCTAACTGCGTGTGGAACTCTAGAGCCCCTTCGCCTATTGGTGGTCTTAATTAATTGCTTGCTAGTTATTATGGAAGGTTAATGATTTAAATAAAATTGATACTGGCGGGTTAGCTGCGGGCAACGCAACAGGGCGAACTTGCTCACTTGTAATAATTGATTATTCCGATACATTACACAAATAACGCTAGGGCCAATGTTTATGATTTGGACCAATAAATGCAATATTGCTCTGGTCTGTAGCAGTCAGCAAGGGGAGTTTGGACGTTGCGCAACAAAATTGTTTATATTAACAGTAAAATGTATTTAGTTTGGGCTTGGTTTCTTTGCGAAATCCCATGATATTTATTATACACACACACCGAACAGTATATTATATTTAGTCAGACACAGACGCGATAGAGAATTATATCGTAACATTTCTCTAATGTTTTATTGATTAAATTGAACTGTGTATATTGATGATATGATGATTGATGATTGCGTGTATGTTGATGATCGGATTGGGGATGTCATGAAGAAAGGTCAGAATAAGAGTACCCGAAATCAGCGAGCATCTATGAAAAGACCAATGAGTGTCCTGGACGCGAAAGATGTATTACTATTTCAGGATCGTAGCAGATAGAAACAAATAGTCTTTGCCTACCCCTTTTGCTGGGAAGGAAGCGTGATTGTATTTATGTTAAATTGAACTAGTATTGCAACTAGCCTATTGCTTACCTTGTATATTTTTTCATGCACTTGTTTTTCTGTTTTGTTTTCTTTGTGGTGGACAATAAAGAGTCATTCATTATATTGTATTGTAGAAATACAAGCACAAGTAAGCTATTTCTAAGCTTTTCATATCAATCATCACAGGGCGTCTCATTCTGAGAGGATGGCTGTGCCTTCCAGTGGAACTTTATATATAGGCTGGGATGATGCTGATGAAGGTTTTCATAGAAGGGGACGAAAATTGAAACTGAGACATCTGACAATTATGTAAGTGTTTTCTAGAGGTATGTCTAGCTAGACGTAATGTAAACACTTTATTGTACAAAAAAAAACTCTTTTGACAACCGTTATAGTACATTATTGTCGTGGCCTGGAAGCCAGCAATTGCTATTCCAGCCGAGACTAATATAAAGCATTTCTCAAAAATGGCCAAGGAAAAATAATTAGAATAAACTTTTAATAACTTAAATAGGTAGTACCTACAAAGAATTGCAAGTCACTTAAAATTAAATATCACTTAACCTTTTCCCGCATTTTTACATTAAAAAAAACTGCAGGTGTATTTTTCCACCGAAAACGCAACAAGCTGTTGCAAACACAATAAAAAAAGTCCGGAGTTCCAACAAAACAACTCATACCGGTCATTTGAGTTGGCTGTATACGAATAGTGCCAACTTATAATAACCATGGATGGCCGTTTTGACTTTTTTAAAATTTTGAGACTCGACAATAATGGAATTTGTATGCGACATTGTTGTCGAGTTTATCGAGCCTGCAATGTTTTTAACTTTTTAATTTTTTACTAACCATAAGCTATGCACTTCGCGTTCTGATATGTAAAGAATAATGTCAACTTTTACGGACATATTTGAGAAAAGACATATATATAGAGACGTGTTGATGTAATCTGTATGTCTTTAGTCTAAATAAATAAAAAAAACATTAAATTTAAAAATGATAGACCAAATAGCTCAACACCCGTACTTACAAGGTGCCACGCGAGTTATAATCCTAGCCATTCGTAGCGCAGATGGCAAGATTTCCTCATTCGATTAATAAAGTGAAGGTATCATATAGTATGTGCAGCTGATTCGTATGTGGGGTGCGGGCACTCTCACCGCCCTAAATGGAGAGAAAAGTTTGCACTGACTGCCCGGTGACCTTTACACCTCGACCGACGACACACGGCACGGCACGGTATAGGGCTGGCAGAGCTTCTAGCGTGCCTTTATGGTATTAACGCATTTCTTCAAGTGCCGCAAACGCGTGCGTTCAATGACTGCCATACTGCGTGAAAGTCACGAAAGGCGTGTATGCGTTCCCGGCAGTGAATACGTTAAAATAGTTACGAAAAAGTTCGTGTTACAAGTTTCGATAGCCGAGGGTAAATTAGCAGCGCTTCTAGCGGCGGTTATTGGCAACAAACTTCTCATCGTATTGGGAGTGACCCTTGAATAAGAATGTGTTTGAGACGTTTATTGAGACAAAACAAAATATAATGTGGACCCAGAATTCAAATAATAATTAAATAATAGTGTTTTTATTGAGGTAGAAATTAATATATGAGGATAGCCAGGAAGCAACATGGAATTTTTACTTGCACTTTTAGTAAAAAGTACCTAATGTTTTTGTTCTATATCGATAAAAAAACATTTTATAGCGTAACAAACATTTGTTATTGTTACCGAAAAATAATACAAACGTTTTTTCGAATTGTTGTCTGTTTAATTATGTTTTTTCATTTGATAGTTGGATAAATACTTGTATCTAAGTTGACGACCGGCCCAATTACATAACAAAGTACAACTAATATTACAAGCGGAACTCCCTTTCTAGTTAATATAACTGAAGCGAGAGTTCCGCTTGTAATATTAGTTGTACTTTGTTATGCAATTGGGCCCAGGATGGCCTAGTGGTTAGAGAACCTGACTACGAAGCTTGAGGTCCCGGGTTCGATTCCCGTGTCGGGGCAGATATTTGTATGAAAAATACGAATGTTTGTTCTCGTGTCTTGGGTGTTTAATATGTATTTAAGTATGTATCTATCTATATAAGTATGTTTATCCGTTGCTTAGTACCCATAACACAAGCTTTGCTTAGCTTACTTTGGGACTAGGTCAATTGATGTGAATTGTCTCATGATGTTTTTTTTATTTTTTTTTTATTTATTTATCTAAGTAATGGTTACATAAACTGTAGCAAAATGCGCAATAATACCTACCATTATCTTTTTTTATGATCTTTATTTTTTCTTCCTGTTAAATTTTGACAACCCTAAGCACGGGGTATGGTAGCTTGACGCTGTTTTGTGATTTCTGATTGGTTACTTTGCTCAATGGTTTATAGTACAAGCGCATTAATTTAGCTTTAAAGGTAAACCAATGAGCCCTTAAAAAGCCATTGTGGCCCAGTGGTTTGACCTTTGGCCTCTCTAGCGATCGTGGGTTCAAATCCCTGCTCGCACCTCTGAGTTTTTCGAAATTTATGTGCGAAATTACATTTGTAATTTAAATAAATAAATAAAATAAAAAATATTTTCAGACTGTTATGTATGCCCATAGTTTGTTAGTTACTAGCTTAAATACTATGTCAGTATCACAATTTAATAGATAAATGAATTAATGATTTACAATGTCAGAAAGAATTAATTAATTAAAAATATATTAATAACAATCAAATGAAAATACACAAGTTAAGAGATTCCATGTCTGAGAATATGCAGCTCAGTGTATCGGCTGAGTATGGCGGTATCGAACCTCTCTGCTATCATCTTCAGGCAGGATACCATTGTTACTCCCCCGTATTATGCGCATGTTTATTTTTAATGCATGCTGTGATTGCCTGTAATTGGGTGAATACTCTTCCATTTTTTATTAACAGTACCTGGGCGACCGAGCTCTGCTCGGGCAGAAACTCGGTACCAAGCGTTTTCCCAGAGATAAGACCAAGCTAGATCAATTTTTCATCCCCGAAAACCCCCACATACCAAATTTCATCGAAATCGTTGGAGCCGTTTCCGAGATCCTGATTATATATTTGCGGGGGAGGGGGTTCGGGGGTTTCAAGGGGGGATGAAAATTTCATTGATTTTGCCGTAGGATGCACAGTTTTCAAGATATTTGACAAAAACACCGGAGGGGTTGGGGCACAGAAATAATTTATTATTTCTGTGGGTTGGGGGGTGAGAGGGGGGAGGGGGTGCGGGGGGGATGCGTGGGAGGGAGCGTGGGAGCCTCATGAAAATTTCATTGATTTTGCCGTAGGATGCACCGTTTTCAAGATATTTGACAAAAAAACCGGAGGGGGTGGGGGGGTGAGCCACGTTAAACTATCGTCCGTAAACCGACTTTACAGACAACCGGTTTTTCTTGTTCTTTGCTCCCAATAGGGAACGTGCACATAGACGGTGCTGCCAACTGGTGTCAGAAGGGTGCCATCAATTTGAATGCTTTACCTTGATAAGTTTGTTTTACTGTCCGCATAGTGTCTCTTTTGTCGCATTAGTGCTGCCGCCTATAGTTACTGCACGTTCCCTATAATACTTTTTCTCACAAAAAAGTAATTTTTTCTCACAAAAGAAGAAACTTCGTTTTCTCATGAAAAATAAACTTAAAAAAAAAAAACTAAAATCCTTAAAAAAAACGTGGAATCGAACCGAGGTCGGCTGGATCCGCGACCACCCGATTTCTACTGTGCTATTATGATCTGCTCGAAGTCGGCGAAATTTAGCTTTGTATTCTAATGCAAACAAAAATAGCCGGAAAACACGAGTAAAAGCGGTTTTCTGAAAATGAAACATAGCTAGATCAGTTTTTCATCCCCGAAAACCCCCACTTACCAAATTTCATCGAAATCGTTGGAGCCGTTTCCGAGATCCTGATTATATATATATATATATATATATATATATATATATATACAAGAATTGCTCGTTTAAAGGTATTAGATGTTGTCGTGCAAGTTTGATAGTATTTTACCTATTGGCAAACCATAATAAATAAATAAATAAATTCGTAATAAAACTGATGCTGTCTTCTTGCGCATAATGGCATAGAAGTCATCTACACTGGCGGCGGCAAACATGCCGGACGCGCTACAGACACGGGGGAGCCTCAATAGTGCCCTAAAGGTGTTATTATATTGAATCCGCAAAGAGTCGTAAGATCTTCGCCTGAAACTGGCCCACAGACCGCTCGTATAAGTAGAAACTTTGGCAGTAAGCTCGAAACAGAGCTTTATTTACCATGAATGAGAATGAAAATTTATCATGAGCTTTAAGATGAAGGAAAACATCGCGAGGAAACTGCATACACTTGCGAAGAAATTCAATGGTGTGTGTGAAGTTCCCAATCCGCACTGGGCCCGCGTGGGAACGCTACTACTACGTCATTATGAGAGGAAGCCTGTGCCCTGCAGTGGGACGTACGGGTACTCTGACCCAATGAAGGGTAAATTTGGCCCAAATAAAAACTAATATAGAAGTGTCTAAAAAAAAACAATCAAACGAACGTAAGCGGTCAGCTAAAACCATAATACCTATAGTAATGTGCCATTGCAATAAGATTTTAACCTGGACCGAGTTAATCCCAACGGCTAAAGTTCCCCTTCAGGGCCAAAGTAACCCGACTTTACGGTAAGTATCGTTGCGTTTTTTTTTGTATTGTGTAAAAGCCGTGGTGGCGTAGTGGTTTGACCTATGGCCTCTCTAGCAATCGTGGGTTCACATCCGGGCTCGCATTCCTGAGTTTTCCGGAATTTATGTGCGAAATTGTGAAGTTCCCAATCAGCGCAGGGCCCGCGTGGGAACTACAGCTCAAGGCCTCTCATTGTGATAGAAGGCCTGTGCCTTGCAGTGGGCCGTATATGAATTGTGATTTACATTGTCTAGAATCGTTGTTGAAATGTAATATTTATTTCTAAGTTGTTTGACTGATTTGTATGTATTAATACTGTCTGAGTGACGATAACTTCATATACTTACATATTTAGGTGAATATTCACCTTAAAAGTAACTGGACACATTGTACCTACAGTCAACGTCGTAAATAAATGATCATTTTTGTACCTTGACGCGTTCAGTCGTTACATAATTTCGTATGGGTTTTCAAGCATGACGTTAAAGTGACAAGGTACAAAAGTGATCATTTATTTGTGACGTTGACCCTACTTACTCAGTAACTAACAGTACTGTGACAGCATAAAAGTTTATCAAATAATTATATCGTCGATGGAACTGCAATACCGCGTAACCAACAATTGCTAATGCCGCGTAACTGACTTGTGCGGCAATTTTTACAGAAGAGCATTGAACATTTATTTATTATGAAGCACAACAGCGTTACAATCACAATTATTATATTTTTGATTTGTTACATAAGGCCAATAACAGTTACTCCCTGTAATGTACAATTAATAGCTTCAGCTTTAGACGACCAGATGGCCTAGTGGTTAGAGAACCTGACTACGAAGCTTGAGGTCCCGGGTTCGATTCCCGTGTCGGGGCAGATATTTGTATGAAAAATACGAATGTTTGTTCTCGGGTCTTGGGTGTTTAATATGTATTTAAGTATGTATCTATCTATATAAGTATGTTTATCCGTTGCTTAGTACCCATAACACAAGCTTTGCTTAGCTTACTTTGGGACTAGGTCAATTGGTGTGAAATGTCCCGTGATATTTATTTATATTTAGCTGAAAACTTACAATTATCTTTTTAACAAACTTATTCTCATTTTACTTAATTTAATTAAGATCTATTTCCAATAAATTTGTTTATTTCACAATCTATTTAGTGAACAAATAAATGTGTGCGCGCGATTGTGTGAGCGTATGTGCATGCGTGCGTGCGTGCAGTTTCATCGACGATATGCGATATGGAACTAACAAGTGCCTAGCTACTTCTTGTCGACTCCTGCTCCACAAGTTTCGAGCTAGCATAACAATTAACTTTTACAAATCAAGTTTTTTACACCGACTACGCCTGTATTGTGTTGTGATAGACTAATAAAACAACTTAACGGTATTCAAATGGGTGAAACGTGGCGCGTTAAAAAAATAATCGACAGCTTTTATATGCGACACGAATGTGTTTAAAAAAGTTTTACGACAGAATTAAAATCGAAATTAGTCGCCTTCGTCGTAATACGAAATCGTTTTGGGCTGCTTTGAATTATTTATTTATTACTGTATTATTTATATGAAGTTATGTATAAGAATAAGTAACTATAGAGGTCTCGGCTCCGAATATAACTTTGTACCATTCGGGGTTGAGTCCCTAGGTCCGTGGGGCCTCAGCGCCCACATTATTTTTAAAGAACTTTCAAAACATCTTACGGATATCACAGGGGACCGAAGAGCTGGCAGCTTCCTCGCACAACTTATCAGCATTACCATGCAGCGAGGAAATGCTGACAGCATCATTGGGTGAAATATGGTTCATTTATTAGTTAAGTTCATATGTAATTTAATTCATTTCTATTTCTATTTGTGTGTGTTTTATGTGTGTCATCACAATGAGAACTATTTTACGAATTGCATTTGGCATGTATGTAACGCTAACCTAGACCCAAACTAACCAAAACCTCGTACTACAGTACTATGGGTATAAGGCAACGGCAATATCGAGAGGGAGATGAAAGCGCAGAACCTAAATCCTATGAAAAACCATTACAGAGCTTTCTGCCGCTGTCGTATAGACGTCGTACATAAATATAGACATAGAACATCCATTGTATTCTGAAACATGCTTGTCTACCCCTACCGGGATTCAAACACGGGATCTCTAGCTTCGTGGTCATGGTAACTAACCACTAGACTATCTGGTCGTCGTTTAAATATTTATTTATTCGTTTACATGTAATATGGCAATTAAAACCATATCGTTACATTAGATACTTAAACTTAATTAAATATACCTATAACTAGACTTAGAACTAGTAGGTACACACAATTCTTACGCATCCTGCATTCTCTCCAGTCGCGTATCTTGGTTACTAAGTAATATGAAATCATGACGCTTAATGCTTGTTAAATATTTTATTACCCAATAATATCACCACTCAATAGTCGGGCGCCACCATTCGATTGTTCTCGTATCGAGTGTCTGGATCATGCATGTTCTAACACTTAATGTAGACATCAAACCGTTAGGCAACTACTAAGAACAATGCTCCCAAAAGGATAATCTCTCAGTGCAAACATATGGCGTGTATTGCAGGTCAATGCGGCGTGAGGTGATATATGCGCTTTCGAGTGAGTGCGAAAGGATTCGTAGTAAATACGATTTCATTGATTCAATATTAAGAATAATTATAGTCGGTGCAATTATCTCTAGTACTTTCTTTGGTTTGGGCCTTACCTTTTTTTTGCTTTTGACCACAACTGCGTTTGACACGCTGCACAACTGCTCAGACCCTTCCTCCAGAATGGTTTCTATAGGCAACAGGCCGGAACACGACGAGATTCGCTTGGTAGCCTGGCTCAACCCATAGGGTGGTGACCAGCCACGGCCGCAGCCTACCACCGGAGTAGTATTGCTCGTTTAGCACCACCCAGGGGTCACGTGTAGGGTCTCGAGGGTAAACCTACGAACGCGAGCGATTTCAACCACCAAAAACCTTCTATAAATCGGAATAAAGAGACATGGTATGATTTGAAGGCAGCTGTAAGTAGTTAAGAACCTATTTATTCATTTGTTAAAATGAGAACCTGTTAGACAAGTGGTAGAAATTGTTCTATCTATCGTCGTTTACAGTTGTTCACCTCCGAGTTACGCGACACGCGATGTTAAAGGTAGTCGGCCAAGGCATCGGATTTGCACTCGATATCGGCAATAATTAAGTCCAATTTAAAGTTCACTTGCACGCCCTTGTGACCAAAAAATCGTGACTGATCAGTCAAATCAAAATTATTTATTTAATTGATTTCGAGAATGGGCAAAAGGTAGAGTTGACAAATCGGTCGAATCAATTATTGAGAAAATTTACTACGTGTGCACATTTTTTGTTTAATTATTCGTTAAGGTTATTTACAGCGTCATCGTAAAAGGCTGCCCTTACTGTTTTTGGTTTATCAGTCTTTAACTGCACATTCAGATAAATGTTTTGCATTAACACCAGCAATATATTTCGTTACATAACTCGAACAGAGATAGTTAATAAATCTTGTGGATTTTTACCATTTCGTTATCTGTGACCCACTGAGATAGCTCGCTCGTAAACAGCTTATCTGTCTCGTATATTAAGTATTGCTATCCTTTTCTTATACAGATCGTCACTATTTTGTGGGAAGGAGACGGAGCAAGAAATGCAATAGAGCAATTGACACATGATAAGACAAAGCGTATATCCATAGCATTATGTTAACAGATTGCGTTTTTCTTTTTCAGGTAAGAGGAAACATTTTGGTGCGGAAGTTACTAGAAGCAAGAATAACAGTAAGTTTAAGCCGAAAAAGTACTGTTGTAGCTTTCGGCCCTGTAATGATCTCGCGCGAACGGCAGCGCGGCGAGCGTATCGACTGCGCAAGGAATATATTCAAAGTTTAAACCACTAATAAATGTAATACCTAAACGAGTAATAATTACTTGTGCATTTCTTTATTTGGGGATCACAGAAACGCCGCTAACAATTTCGGTGAAATTTGCTGTGTGGGGGTTTTCGGGGGCGACAATCGATCTAGCTTGGTCGTAACTCTGGGAAAACTGGTAGGTACATAGCAGATTTAGCCTCAGATTTTCGAGTTTTAGTCCGAGTGGATCTCGGTCGCCTAGGTTCTATGTTTTATATTTAAATGTAGTTTTTTCGTATGACATAAATAGATAATCATTTTTAAATAGCTGAAAAAATACAAAGAAAATACTGGTCAGATGAATCGTAAATGAAGGTAGATTTGACGTAAATATAAATATTTTGAATGAAAATGTAAGTGTAGTATGTTCCTTAACTTTCTTCAATGGAAAACGAACGATATGATCGATCTAAGTCCAAATAACGGCCTCAAACACAGAACTAATGGCCTCTACTCATATCCCACCCATTAGGCAAATATCTACTGAAGTTCCTTTTAGCGTATGACATGACAAATTTATGCGACATAATATCCTCATTATATCACAATTACAATCGCATCTAAAGATCTCAGCCTCTGGAGTGGAAAACCGATAGAGTTGTATCTCCATCCGTGGCGGAGCCCGTCTATTTCGAATTGTTTACGGCGACGCCATTCATGGCTAATAAAGACGCAGGCGCATTGTGCCGTGGCGGGAGAAAGGGTGGAATGCCCTCTGTTAGTGTAAATAGTTTCAGTTTAGGAAACCACGTCGTTGGTTGTTGGCATAGGCGTCAATCAAACTTGGTGATTGATTGAATGGACTTAAACATATTGCGTTTGTCATGCGTATTTCATATTTTCTTGCTATGGTTTTGACAATTACGTAATGGGATGAATGGCCGTAATATTTATTTTGTAACTTTGCTAATTCTTTTTGTGCAGCAGCAGGAAGACTTAGGTAACAAATAAAAAGGCAGATTCTGTTGCATTTTTTTATATTCAATACGAATACTTTGCAAAAATACATTATGAAAATACTGTACTTAATGTAAAAGACCAAAGAAGGGCGGATTGATGTAATTACATTGTAGGAAAAATATCAATCGAAAATTGTATAAATCTGTGAACTTATATACCTATTTTCTTCGTATAATTATATTCAATTGCGAATTGAAGTGGCGTGATTTCAAATTTAATATCGGCCCACAGCATTGTCCATATTTTTTTATAAATATCTTATTGATCGCGTCGTTGTTCCCACGCAGTTTTTCCGCCAACAAGCAATTTAACACCAAAAACGCACGTAAACTGAGCTTGATTAAAATGACCCAAATACGCATAAAACGCTTGTAGAAATGCAATTAGGTGAGATCATGGAGGAAGCGGCGCGGCGCGTGTGCGATGTCGCTCGTCAACTAATATCCGCTGGCATCACTATTATTTATGTTACAGGCAAACCGATTTTAGTTTTAAGTTATGGTTATGGTCGTGAACTATTTTGGTGAGTGGCAGCGTGATTTAGTGCTAGGAATGTGCGTTTGTTCGCACAACAGACAATAGTAAGCGACAGCGCCAATGCGGGCTGTTTCGACAATTCAAACAAGGAACATCAGCTCCTGAAAAGAGCAGAAGAGTACTCATTTTGATGTTAGTTTTTTTGGTAACCATGAGCTTAACGGTGAAGGAAAACATCGAGAGATACCTTGCACACACCTACGAAGAAATTCCATGCTGTACATGTAATTCCCAATCCTAGACATATAAGTATGGGCTGGGTGGGATGATGAAAGATGTTAGTCTTTTTGTGTGCCAATAATTCAAAAATCCATAGCCTAATTGTGTTTCCACAATCTAGAGCGCTAGAAATAAAATCTACAACGATTAAGGAAGTATAATTAGCAATACGTTCGAGTATAGTTAGCAGTACAGTTGCTATTCAAACTAAATTGAAATCGCAGATTGAAACTGAAACATCGAACAACCTCTTCGTGAGTTTACCAAATAATATCAGACCGGGTTGAATGTTTACACTGGCTAGCAAAATACACTGCACTATGTAAACAGCAGACGATTTATCACTCTGATATGTTCACAAATCTCTTGAAGATGTGCTTTTATTGCTGTTTACACTGATATGTTAAGTGTTATATAATCCGATATGGGGATCTTCTTTAAAAATAACTATATATGGTTATAATTATCTATATACTGTTTCGAATAGGTATTTGCTATGAACTTCAATGCAATCTCGCTACTTCGTTATCACACATAGAGCTAAAAGTAAGCTAAATAAAAAAAAATTAAATAAAAAATAAAACCTCCTTCAAAAAACCCCCAAAAAAACATAAAATAATAATTGATTGAACCGACCACAATAAGCATGAAAATATCTTTCTACTAATCTGTTTGAAGTTGGTGCCTCAGCACGAGCCAGCAGGAGTGTAGAAGCCCTATAATAGGTAAGTAGGTAAGTTAGATTACTAGGTCCACTCCTGCTGGCTCGTGCTGAGGCACCAACTTCAAACAGATTAGTAGAAAGATATTTTCATGCTTATTGTGGTCGGTTCAATCAATTATTATTTTATGTTTTTTTGGGGGTTTTTTGAAGGAGGTTTTATTTTTTATTTAAATTTTTTTTATTTCCAAGTTTTTTTTGGGTGTTTTTTGAAGGCGGTTTTATTTTTTATTTAAAATTTTTTATTTTTTTCTTTTTAGTTGTTGCTAATGGCCTGGACTGGCACTCTTTACTGACTGTACTTTTTGCCTCTGGTTACCAAAGTACTTATCAAGACGAATCAAACGAGACCAAACTTGATGGGGTTATGTCGTTTTACTACGGAGTTCTTATGGTCACCATCCAACTTCATTGTCAGACCCTGGTTACCATCTAGGACCAAAGTACTCGTTGAGACGAGTCAAATGAGTCCGTACTCGATGGGGTAAGTGCCGTTACTTTATGGAGTAACTTTGGCCACCTTCCAGCTCCATCATCAGACCCTGGTTACCATCTGGGATCAAAGTGCTCGTCAAGACGTTTCAAATGAACCCAAACTCGACGGGGTTGTGTTGTTTTATTACAGAGTTTCTATGGCCACCTTCCAACTCCATCATCAGATTAGCTCCATGTCACAATAATATTGCATTGTCACCTGATTTACACATGCATGTAAAATATGAAATCAATCAGAAACCGGGAAGTGAGTCAAATTCAACTTGCAAGATTTGACCCGTTGAGGAGTTCCGTTGGCCATCTGCGGTCTTCTTCATCAGATCTAGTTTACCAAATGACACTTTATGAATGCAAATGCTCGATTTGTCACTGAAAATACTAAAATCGCTTTACATTTCCCTTGAACTTTTGAAGAGTTCCTTCAATTCCTCATGGATCCCATCATCAGAACTGGATTCCGGTAACAACGGGACCAACCTTGAAGCATATGCTTTCAAACAACGAAAGAATTTTCCAAATCGGTTCATAAATGACGGAGTTCTGAGGTAACACACGTTAAAAAAAAAAAAAAAAAAAAAGAACATACAACCGAATTGAGAACCTCCTCCTTTTTTTGAAGTCGGTTAAAAATGACGCGCGCCCCTCTACCGATTCAGTTGATTTTGATGTGTCCGTGCAAGTATTAATTACGACTCTTCATCTGCTTGGGAGCGTCCACTATTCCGTGAACTATGATCAGTGTGCAACATCACGATCGTCAAATTACATGAAAAATCTTGGGCGTAAATGCGGTGGTAGGGCGCGTCATTTTAAATTAGACAAGCTATACAAGATAGCTATGGGTGTGCGATACGTTTGTGTTTTCATACAGAAACCAGTAATTCTTTATGTGCTTCCACGTAAATCAACAAATGTCACACAAACATATTACAAGAGGCTAGTCGACGATACAGGAGGCCGAAGAGCTGGCAGCTTCTTCGAACAAAGAATTAGCGTAGCTAGGTATTAAATAAATAAATAAATAAATATTAGGGGTCAATCTTACACAAATCGACCTAGTCCCAAACTAAGCAAAGCTTGTACTATGGGTACTAGACGACGATAAACATACTTATATAGATAAATAAATACTTAAATACATAGAAAACATCCATAACTTAGGAACAAATATTCGTGCTCATCACACAAATAAATGCCCTTACCGGGATTCGAACCCAGGACCTCTTGCTTCGTAGGCAGGGTCACTACCAACTAAGCTAAAGCGGTCGTCGTTAGGTATTCAAAGAGGAAACGCTGCAAGTGTTAGACATCCAAGACTCTAGCACAAACATTCGTATTATTCAAATATCTGCCCGGACTGGGAACCAACCCGGGACCTCAAGCTTCGTAGTCAGGTTCTCTATCCACTGGGCTATCCGGTTGCCAAATTTCATTAAACATTTTAAGTTAATGTCCATATAATAAATTAAATCTAAATTACATTGTTAATATCATATCACATATACAACACAAAATTAACGTAGACACACAAGACTCAAGAGCAACGCGTTCCAAGCT
Organism: Archips crataeganus; assembly: GCA_947859365.1. Lineage (NCBI taxonomy): Eukaryota > Metazoa > Arthropoda > Insecta > Lepidoptera > Tortricidae > Archips > Archips crataeganus. The sequence continues at coordinate 19,306,823 of OX402051.1, read as the reverse complement.
TGAATTGCTGATGACATGATTCGTTTTGCGAGTAAGGAAATTCAAATGAATAACGAATTCTACTCATCTAGTAGGAACTTATAAGTAACAATTGTTAACAGAAATTGTCATCGCAGCAAAACCCATGACGATGACGACTTGACGCAGGAAATTGACATTTTGGCACATGTTTTGACAATTCTTCATCATCGGCTTCGGTTGGCTACCTCTCGACTGTTCCGATTTATTTTAAACTTCGACTTTCTGCCACTTATGTAAGTATATTATTATTATACTAGCCCATTCCGTTTTGTATGAAACGAGCCGTTATTGAGTGCAAGCTTAAAAGCTAGCTTATCGAGCGCATATATTTATATAATGAGTATTTCAACATAGTCATAATCACGCACAGTCGCACAAGTAAAATAATATTAATTACTTAGAAAAGTAAAAAAATATTTATTTTTTCTTTGATACGTACATAATTATGTAATGTTATTATTTATTATTTAATTATACTCTTCTCCTTGTTCGAGACGATTTAAAAGTAGTAGCGTTGATGACCCTAGCACGTAGGTACTTTTAATATAGTTCTTGGAAAATAAGGTAAAGAGTAGAAACTTAGTAATTTTGAGTATAACAAAAGTGATTATATTACAGAAAAATAAATAAACAATAAACCCTATTTATTTTATGTATATCTATCAAATTAGTACTTAGTTTTTTTTTAACTAAATTGACTCTTTGACTACAATACTGCAGTTTACATCTGAATTTAACTAGACTATAATTTTAAATAACAAAAAAAATTGTCGATTCTTTATTATTTCCTTGTAGTCGGATTTTACACAATATAAATCAAAATTCCAGTAAATTGGACCATTGAAAGTGGGTAGTAATCGACTTGCAAGCTTTTTAGTTAGTTCAAGACAAATTAATAAAAGTTGTTGAAAGCGTCACGCCGCCACCGACCGTACTGTTTTTTTTGTATGGTGAAACATCGTTAATATTTTATACTTTGGCAATTGGTAGAAAGGTGCTAACTGTTGGTACTTACATTGAAAGAGCCCTAGTTAGTACGACACATTATTTTTGGCTAAAATGCTCCGTAGCTCTGATGGTGGGATATTTTGAATTATGCGTTGCTTTTTTTCTAGATACGATCTTAATTATTTAACGAATTGCGCAACATTCGTTTGTCCGCGTCATAACAGATTCATCTACGATAATTTTAGACGTTCTTTACGACCCATAAAGTTCACAATAGAAACCGCGTCAGTGTCGACAGCTGTAGGTTCAGTTACAGCCAGCGTAAAGAATCATCTTTGGTACATTACAGGATGTCCCAATAACCTACATCAAAATACCGGCCAAAGTACAACCTTTAAAATATCATTAGCTTTTAAAAAGGAACACTCTTTCACTCTTTTAACGACCGCCTTAGCCTAGTTGGTAGTGGTTCTGCCTACGAAGCAAGAGGTCCTGGGTTCGAATCCCGGTAAGGGCATTTATTTGTGTGATGAGCACGAATATTTGTTCCTGAGTTATGGATGTTTTCTATGTATTTAAGTATTTATTTATCTATATAAGTATGTTTATCGTCGTCTAGTACCCATAGTACAAGCTTTGCTTAGTTTGGGACTAGGTCGATTTGTGTGGGATTGTCCCCTAATATTTATTTATTTATTTATTTACTCTAGGACAAAACTGTTATTTTGTTAGCTTCAAATCAACATAAATCTTAACTCATCTGTCAAGATGTAAGAGGCCTTGTGTGTGTGTGTTGCCCTCATCATGGCTTTGTTGATTTTAAAAACACTGCATAATATATAAGTTGCTGTTCATTCTACAGCTGACGTAGGTCATACGTAATAAATAAGTAAGATACCAGCAGCCATGACATTTCACGCTTCTTTCTCTGCAAATCAAGAGCGTTTCAATTGGAGGATATTCTTTCATCTTGTAACAATACTTTTCTTGCTTCAAATGTCACATAATGTATAAACTATACTGCAAGAGTTGAAGAACAAGCAATTTACCAGGATCATATCAAACATACCTGCCTACATTAAAAAAATGTAGTAACTCAAAGACGACTGCAACAAACAAATTATCATTCATTCATTCATTCAACGGCCTTCAAATATGTGCTCAATAATATTGAAAAGTATTTTGATGTAATGTTTCTCAAAGGTTTCGAACAGCTAACTAACTCGTACACTCATTGCTTTAAAATTAGATGTTATTTGTCAAGAAACTGAATTGCAAACGCTGTTGCCAAACGTCGTCTTTTGTAGTCCGTCGGTTTGTGAGTCACGGTGACATTTTTCGGGGATTTTTTGTGAAGCGCCAATTTGAAGACTATGCTCAAGGCTAATGGCGTTTTAGTTGCTGTGATTTTGGAAAATTCTGGAAAAACTACTGATTTCAAATCATGGTAGAGATAAAGATATGAAACATGTTCTGCATTCTTCGAGTTTGAATTTCGAATAACGATAAAACAATGCATTTACTTACTAAACAAAGACTAACCAACAAATACTTGAGTAAGTAATACGTGGTAGTTATTTAAAATCGTCATAACTAATCGTCTATGGCTTTGTTTGAATTTGGAACACATATAAAGAAAACATGGCGTGTTTCAACATAATATCTAATAAACATTTAAGGTCAGATTTGCTTTGAATATATTTCGAAACGTTAATGACTAGGTGTCGGACTCGCCTACATGCGAACTTGGTGTCAACCGTGGACTGGCCAGAGTTATATTATGAACATCAGAAACACCTGTTCAGGTGGGCGACGGATGGGGCCGGCCCAAAAATTTTCGCAATCATTAAAATTTATCAAAAGCTCTTCGGATTCTTCGTTAACATTCTAGAACATTTCACAGAATAATTTCCAGGTAGTATACGTCTGATATCTCAATCAGATAGGCTGGATCCTTACATTGTGCTTTGTACATATTATAACCATCTTCAGTCTATTAACATCTCAAAGTTGGGCGCAGGTCTCCACTCTAGGTTTCAACACTAACTTAAGTAAAATCAGCATTAATTAAACAATAAGTAGGATAAAATCATCTACGTAGAAGTCAAGAAGACAAAAAGCCTCTACCCAAGCATCGTATCTGGTCTCTCGACACTTAAGCCGTTAGACTCCGCTTCCGGCGCGACCTGATGCAGTCATTAGCTGACATACCACGACGTCGTGCAAATTCTACGACCCCCTGTCTCTGAATTTATAAATAATCCCGGGACGTTTCAGTGGCGGCCGCGGTGCGGCAGACCGCGGACGGCGCGGGCGCGCTTCTACATCGCTCGCGATCGATATGACGACCGAGATCTAGCGATCGACTGAACGATAACGCCGCGAGTGATCTAGCCGGGTGGTAGAAGTGCTATGTGATTCTAAAAGCTAAAAATCTACCAGTGGAAGCGGGTGCCAGTGGAAGTGTACCATCTAAAAAGTTTCGCTCAGTTTTAACACATTTTAATCACATAAACCACTTCACGATGTTAACGTCAAGAGCCATTGAGATCTTAACGCTGTCGCCCGTCTGATTGAGAGCGGGCGTGTCACTTTCAATTTACAGAAATATGACTTATCGTTTGCGCCGCCTGCGAAATTCTTCTCAAGTGATTTATACTTTAAAGTCCCATTCAAAGTAATGAATGGGACCATCAAACACATTAAGTTCCACATTAACTTGGTATTGTTTACATTCTTCAATAATATTTTGCGACATCTCATGATTTACATTCTATTTATGCATTTGAATGTCTAATTTCGTATGTTAGTTGTTCAGGAAAGGGAGGAGTTCATCCGCAAATACACCGAGACGCTGAAGTATGTCAGTAATGCTCTCCACTAGACAATAGCGCGTGTATGATGAACAACACCTTATATAAGTCGGTACTTGTACCTACTAATATTTTGCGAGTAAAATATGCACGGAAAATACAAATGAGGCATTCCATTACAATTTTCTAAGCTTCAATGGTGCTTTTGTTCGTCGTTATTCTTTCCAATGATTTCGCAACGGCTTTCATGTGTGGCTAATTTTACTGTACATTCTCGCAGACGTCTCATTAGTGTCTTCATTTACCTACACTTCGCTATTGGCACGTCTTTTTTTAATATTCCGACTCCTTCACGCCAAATTTCGACGAGCCGATGCTTTTGCCTTTGTTTGTTTTAATAATGACGCATTGTCTTCAGCACATAGTCCTTTATTTACTTGTTTTTGTCAGACTCCGCAGCACTTACGATACCGCAAGCCATATTATGTTAGTTATATCTTTTGAAAAGAAAGTGGTTTTTTATCGAGCGTTCCAGCCGCGCTACACGATTTAAAATGACATTGAATTATGTAGGCATTTGTTCTTAAAACTCGTACGTTTTTTATTGCTACGTCTTTATTATTTGTTTTTTTTTCATGTCGCCAATAAGACTTAATGATAGTATGCATTCAAATTATCCTCTGGCCTTCTTTGAAATAGGTAGGTACGTTATTTTATATTAATCACAGTACGTATACAATGTCTTAAAAACTAACACTCATGAGGTCATACGAGTGATGAAGATAAACGACTGTAAATTATGATTGAGTTCAGGTTTTTGTTCCTTTTGTTGGATGGGAAGCAAAGGCTGCTGTTACAAAAGTCCTCAGCATATATTACGTTCTGTTTTATCGCTTGGAAAATGTATTTTACTTTCTATTGAGCTAGAACTTTCACGTAAAAAGGACTCCACGTAACTATGAAGCATTCCAATGGTGCATGGTGTGTGAAGTTTCGATTCGTACTGGGCCTTATTAGTCCAAGCCCTCTTCTTCTGAGAAGAGTTATGCGCCCTAAGTAAAATAAGCGGGATTATTTTATTGTTATTAAAAAACATTTTACAGATTGTAATAACGTTTTGATTAATTTAATGACCCACGCGTGTTGATACTTTTCCTATTGACCACATTGTTCAATCTATATAATCCCTATAGGCACAGAGACTTAATTATATACTTGCGAGCATCATTCGAGATTAAGATAAAACCTTTTGGACGAAGCCCACACGCGGCCATTATTCCTGTTCTACCGTACGTCACGCCAGCTTCGTCTTGGTCAGTTCCGTATTTACGAGTTCTCGTGGGCGTTTTAAAAACGCGTTACGTTAACGAATGACCTTGTGTATTATGTATGGTGCTTTATGATAAACCTTTAATTCCATGTCAGTGTTTCATAACATTACCTTTTCGGTGCTGCGGAGTCGTGTCTTGTTTTTATAGACCCAATTCTTTTATAGCTTTCTACGAGTTCAGTTCCATTTGCGGCTACTAGTTTTTTTCTTTTTCTTTCGTCTGTAACTGTACGAGAATCTCTACAGATCCATTTAGGCGGGCCACTGTCCGAGTGTACGCAGTAATTGCTAACAAATAGTTACGCAAATCTGATTGATGATAACGATCCGGCATTCGATACCGTTACTTCAATTTGGCCACTGTACTGTCTATCCGAAGGTCAGTCACCTCGCCTTACAGTAATGTCCAAGGCATATCTTAATTTCATACTTACATTTCCATTTTGCTTTGGCTTATCCGAATTGATCAGCGTTGCGAACAAGGAACAAGGACAGGTCTCGGACAGGTGGAACAAATGTATTCGTTTCATGTGAATATACGTGAATGAAACGTTGTCATCATTCGCGCGTATAACTATGTTTAATTATACTAAGCCGTGTGAATAATTTAACCTCATTGTAGAGTTAGAGATGTGAAATGCGCAGCCATGTTCCCCATAGCTGACTGAGCTATTACACGTGTCTTGTTGTTGGTGAAGTGAAAGAATCGTCATCAAAATGATGCAAGGATTGCTGGAGTCGCTGTACAAAATCTATACAGGTAAGTTACGAAATACTTAGATTTTATTAACCCTTTACCGTTCTTACTTGACCTTACGATGGTATTAAACCCCTTGACATTTTGCCTGGCAAATAACTATGAAATTGCAAAGCGCAGAAACTGCCAAGCCAGCTATTCTGCGTGACCTACAGAAAGATCAATTTTTCGACTTGAGTGGATCCCGTTCTGAGCGATGCGTACGAAGCGATTTATTATCAGGAATTACAGTTTGAAAACAATCTTACTTGCCAATTAGGTGGGTGTGTGCACATAAAGCATCTACAGCACATTTTTGCGCATAGAATTTCTCGCTGAATACATATTTCGTCTAACAGGAACTGTCTGGGTCACGACCGGGCTGCGAAGCGGCCGGGGCGTGGTCCCGTGATGAATTAACGTTAAGTAATAATTTGCGTTTTTTTTCAACCGCCATTTTGTTTAAGCTAAACTCTCCTGGTGGGCTCATTGACCCCTCTGATTTCGTATTCAAAAGGGTAAACATTTTACATAATTACTTTTTAAATTGCAAGCCTGTTTCAACTTTTATGATGCTTGTCATACGTCGTAATCCTATTCAACATTTAAAACCGTTTTATCAGTAAAGTACGTCGAAGGCATTAATAATTCATGTATCTATTTTATAATACAATTATCAGCATTGCTGGCACCGTTTGTAGTCCTTGATTAGTTATATCGTTAACTGTTAAGAAGAAAAAAAAGCTAAATGAACGCCAAGGCTGTTATGAAATCTATGAAGCCAATTACATTTTACGACTTCAGATCAAAAACCGTCGATAATGCTGATTATTTTCCACCTGACCTTAAGATATACTTGACTAGGCAAGCACATATACTTACGTCTCTGAAAATATTCGATTAGGACTGACATTTACCATTAACATTGATATAAATTTCGCAACGGCTAATAGAGCTCACTTGCAGTACAATGCAATCGCCGATCTCACCCGGGGTTCAATGTCAAGTTTGACGTTTGAATATCATACCTAAACGATGAGATTCGCACGATAACAGTTTCTATTACTCCCCTTTTTTTGAACACGATTTGGGGTCTCGATCGTGAGGTGTATTTATAGTATGCTTGCCTTGAAAATGTGCGAAGTGTAAGAAGATGGCAATTAACATCTCGATGCCAATTAGTGGTTTTGATTTTCTGTTTTTTTATCGATTTCTTTAGATTACATAACCACGGCTGTATACAGGGTTATTTTTAATTCACTGACATCCTCTTAACCCTAAATTCCTATCACTCAAACAAATGTTTTTTGTTTTACGACTTTTTAAAATGAAGCACTTTTTTCCCATACAAATACACAGAGTATCGTAAAAATAAGAGGAAATCTCAAATTTTCAAAACGTTATTACACCAAAAATATTAAGTTATGACAAAAACCGTAAAACAAAAAACATTTGTTTAAGTGGTAGGAGTTTAGGGTTAAAAGGATGCTAGTGAATTACAAATAACCCTGTAGAGATGGGCAAGAAACGTAAATAAAAAAGTTACTTTTTAAATCTTTAGGCCCTAAAGTTCAGGGAATTTGCTATCGCTAGCTTACGTACGTTGTTCAGGTGTTCTTGTTGAACTTACATTGAACTCGAGTATTGCATGTAGGTACAATCCTCTTTTATCAACTGCCAATATAGGACGGAAAAAGTTGAGATATTTTACGGACAAACCATCAAATCAAAGTTACTGCAGGTCATCTTTCATGGTGGATTTATTTCATACTAAATATAAACTGAAACATACCACCATACATTACATTTGTTTTATAGGTTTTCTATTTACCGAATAACGGCAAAATACATTAGATACCGGCAAAATTATTCACTGATAGACAGTGTCATATTTTATAAAAACCAACTAAGATATTTTAATAATGAGTTTGAATTTATGATTTTTTCTTTTGACATGGCACCTTCAATCTTATGTCATAGTAAGAGAAGTCACAGATGGGTGAAATCTACTGGGCGTTAAGGTATCGAACATTGGTACGTTTACCTTACCTACCCGCAACTTGCCACCACTGCGCTCATGGCAAGCCCGGCCAATGCAGGTGCGCAAGTCGTGATCGCAGCAACAAGGTCGGGTTTGATGCTGAATAGCGGAGGCATTGTGTGCAATTAACGTGCCTATACATTACCCACCCCCCCATTGTCGGTTTACCAGGCCCGAGGCAACAGCTCACGCGTTGCAAATTAATGTTTGTTCTACGTAATTGCGTGAGTCGAGGATTTGTTTTGGTGGGTTTGTGAGTACCTTTAAATAGTAAGTACTAGGCCATTAGGCAGGGAAGACAGCATTTTTAGTAACATCTATTGGTGTTATTGTTTCTGGCTGTTACTTTTTACATTCGAAGCAAACCAGCAAAGCAAATCGTCGAGATAGTGCAAATCCTCTTTTATTAGCCCATTTCCAATTTTTACTCCAAATTTGTTAAAATAAAACAAATATGAAGTTAAAAGATAAGCGGATTTGCACTACCCCCGACGATATAACAAAATTATAACTATTACTATCCGACGATCTCATACGAAAAGGTGACAATTATGCGGCTGTAGTAGTTGTTTCTTTCATTTACTAACCGACGTGCAAGAAGTAATGAGTCTTTCTTTATCATTATCATCAATTTGGACCATTAGTGTAGGAAAGACATTAAGTCATAGTTACATGTTTGTGCAATTAATTAACCACAGATACCACAGATTAAGGATGAACCTCTTACATTTTAAGAGTTGTGCTCTCGTCGGTGGAATGATTGCCATATAGGTATCGTTCTTCCGCCAGCCTTTTAACATCTTGATTATGATATTGCGCCAACGTTTTTTGAGTCTTTGTACAATGTTAATTGGAAATATACGTACCACCACGTACCACGTACACGTATGGTGTACCGCAAGGCTGTGTACTATCCCCTACCCTGTTTCTTCTGCATATCAATGACTTATTACACATTTGTAATATTCATTGCTATGCGAACGACAGTACGGGGGATGTAAGATACTCTGGCCGAGCTGACACCTCTCGGGACTATGTCGCTGAGTGCCGAACTAAACTTGTGTCCGAAATTGAGACGTCTCTCGGAAAGGTTTCGGATTGGGGCAGGGCCAACCTTGTTAAATTCAACCCCACAAAGACGCAGGTGTGCGTGTTCTCCGCTAAAAAGTCCCCGTTCGCGCTATCTCCCCGCTTTGATGGCGCTCCTCTGGATATCCAATCCAGCATAGGGATTCTCGGCGTGGACATAACGAGTGACGTTCAATTTCGCGGTCATTTGATTGCTAAGTCTGCGTTCCACCGTCACCACCTTGATGAATATACATCTACAACTGTGCGTTTCCGTCGGCATTTTCTGCCACGCACAGTTAAATTGTGGAATCAACTCCCGTCTACGGTGTTTCCAAGTAACTATGACATCGGGTCCTTCAAGAAAAGAGTTTATTGTTCCCTTAAAGGCCGGCAACGGACTAGTGACCCTTCTGGGGTTTCTGGTTCTCATGGGTGGTGGTGATCGCTTACCAACAGGTGACCCACTTGCTCGTTTGCCTCCCTCTATCAATAAAAAAAAAACCACCCGCTAAAATACAATGACAGCCAAATCACGAACGTTGTAAATAGCGTTAGATAAAATAAGAAAGTGATCGTAATAATAGTTTCATGTCCTTCATTCACGTAATTCCTCAACTGTATAGAATGTAATTATTTTCTTATCGATAACTTTGTTTTAGAATTATAATTGCCTTTTCACGAGCAACTGCGAAGCGAATCGTGTTCATCGTCACGCTTGGAATATAACAAACATCAAACACATTTTGAAGAACACAAATATCAATAGCATCACGTTCTTCTTATTTTAGTTAACAATTTTGGGAATTCTCGTTCGAGCGTTACTGATTTAGGAGTCGGTTGATTCTGCCAATTGACGTCACAGTTGACCACAAATCAAACTCAGCGGGACTTTCTTAAGAGTGTTTTGATTTGAGCTGGGTGTTAAAACAACGGCCGAACTAACTGCACATGATTTGTTAACGAATATCAGACTAACAATAGACTTTGCATCAACAAAGTCCGAGTGAAATATAGAAAAGTATTAAAGCTTGAAGAATTGCATTGCATGATTTAATGCTGCTAGGACTATTTGTAGAGTCAAAATACATATTCAACTATGTTATTTTTTTCCACTACGCATAGTAAACGAAAGCAACAAAAAATACTGTTTAATCGGTTCGCAAAGTTGAGCGCAGTGCAAACTGCTGTACGAGTACCATCTTCTCTGGAAGAATTTCAACGCATTGTCACACTTTTGTCTAGCAAGATTAGATTATCGTTTAGTCTTTAACATTTAATTGTATTAAAATTGACATTATTAAATAAGCTAAAGGATTTGCCACACTGGATGCGTTCTGCGGTCTGAACAACATTATCGGTCTCTATATATTTTGTATACATATGCGATCTGACCATGCGGTCGGACCGCGACCGCAGAACGCATCCAATGTGGCAAATCCTTGAAGGTACTTATCAATACTATCTACCTACTTACACCGTGTTTTCTATGTTATCCATTAACTTCGATAGAAACTAACTAAACTTTTTTGGCTAAACCGACTAAATTTCTTTTTCATTTATAAAAATTAATTTACTTCACAGTCAATGTAAAAGATCATTTAAATAATTTATTGAATCAGGCGTTACTTTGCGGAGGTCCATATTAATGAACTGAAACAATTTACTTTGCTCACCTGCGACCTTCAGTTCAGTAAAAGATCATTTAGATTTACAAAAAGTTAGTTTCTGAGATTAAGTAATACTTTACTTTGGATTTTTTTTCGTGGTCTGTCACTTGAAACCAATCTTCTGTATCGCGCATGTTAGAAAACATGAAATACTAGTAATAATATCACTTCCCTAATTTGCAAATTAATTTAACGAGTATAAACTGTCAATTATTTATTATACAGATAATGTGTCTCAATATCCGCTAACAAGGCTTTTATCTTAACTAAATACGCTGATATATAATTTGTATGTATTTCACACTTAACCAGTTATTCTTGGCCTTATTAAAGCAAAGTGACACAGGACGTGAATAACGTTATTTACTTCTTTAATTGCTTCATAAATGAAAGCTACTTTTAAATTGGTCTCACTTAACTGTAAATAAATCGTCGAAAATCGACTGAAATGCAACTTTGTAATGACCACGGTCACCTCTCGTGAGGTAAGAAGCTATCTTAGGTTAAAGGTGATCGTTAAGTTTAAGTACGTAATAAGTTTTAACTTTTAACCATAATATTCTCCACTTTACTCGTAATCGCACCTTCAAAGTGTCGTGTAAGTATTATGCCGAAGAAAAGCTTAATTTTAATAACCGTGCTGTAAAACAATTTTAATACTGTGGTGTTATTTTAGTTTTAGAAGCTGGTTTAGTGCCTGATCATTTATTTTCCTCTATTCTCATATCACAACTGCGTGTTAGCTTTATTACATTCGGTTTGCCTATATGTTCTATCTTATCTTAATAATTCCTGTATTTTGCTCAGGTTTGAGGCTTTTTATGAATATGGGCCCTGGGATTAAATTCGCAGTTGACATTGAGAAGCACGTATGGTCTATAACAGTATCCTACTGATATTATAAATGCGAAAATTTGTGAGTATGTGCGTGCGTGTTTTCCCCATATGACGTAAATGAGGATCATGATGTAATTTTTGGAATTTAGTTACCATTTCAGCCGAAAGACGTCCACTGATTGGCTTCCTCAAAGGCTCGCCAAACAGATCGGTCCTGAGCCATCCGCATCCGACGCGAATTTTGAAAAGTCCTGGAATTTCATTTCGACTGCCAGATAGCGTCATTGATTTACGCGAGCAAATACATGAGTAAAGGCTAGTTGTTTAACTTATAAAACTTGTATAGAGCTACAATTGTCTTGTTTGTCTTGTGTTGAAAATAATACATTAAGTAAATGCACCCGAACGTATTGTCGCTCATAATTTGACAGGTAGAGTAAAAAACATTGCTAACGACTTTTCGCGTAAACTAGAGCAAAAATAATGGTTATCTAGACTGGTTTACAGGTTTTTTTTTAAGTATGTCTTTTCCTTTGGACTTTGGTCCCCAGGCATATCATCTGCCTCGAGGGAGATCTCTCTATTCTGGCTTGTCCCTTACGAACCTAGCTTGTTTGTCAGCTTTAGAAGGTACTTAATCACACATTATGTTTAAAAAAAATGTGATACGCCATTTTGTGGTGGCGGCCATCTTAGATTTGAAATTTATCATAGTGTATAGTATTCTATTAGTCAAGCCCTTTCATTTAATACCGATATTGAGAGAGTTGTGAAAAAATATTATGTATGTATTATGTATTATGTATGTAATATGTATGTGGAATAATGGAACAAATTAGAGTGGATACTTATTGTATACATGCATAGACGGAAGTTTAAACTCGTTGCATTTCACACCATTTTTGTTGGGTCATATTATATTATATTATGAATGCTAATAAGGATAATGCATACCTGTATCTGCTTTCCCATCTGATTAACCGTTCTTTCTTTCTTTGGTACACTGCTTTTGACTTCTATGAATTGCACTTCTTAGTTACTAGTTTACACAATGTTGACCAAAGAGTATTATTAGTGATGTTGACCGCGTGGTCGCACGGCTTTGGTTCACGGTGGTTGAGCTGCCACTTCACTTCACTTTATCTTCATTTGTGTAAACTGTCAACACCTTTCTGCCAATAACTGATGTAAAATGATCAAAATCAAACCAACAATATAAAATTGAGTTATTGTGTGTGCTGTGAACGAATGATTGAAATACTTAAGGATATCGCGTGTCCTGGCGCCTGGCGTATACATGTTATATTGGGTTATAGGTTATTATAGCTTGTTTGTTGTTGTTTACTTTTTAAATTGTTATCACTTGAAAAAGTAAAGGTTTTGAAGCCATACAGCCTTTCGGTTCACTTTTGTTGCTTTATTTTATTTTTAACTTAAAATTTGTGTTCGGTTTCACTTTATGTTTATTGTTTGTTGTTTTTTCAATGGATGGATGACGTGATGGTCCCAAAGGAAGATCAGCGCCTTTCGCAAGATCGGCACTTTGCTGATTTGGGACCATTTGGTGATATGTGCTTTTTTTTTTCTGTATGTTTTATTTCTGTCATTTTGTTTTTTATATATCACGAATAAAATTTTTCTTTCTTTCTTTCTTTCTAATCCGCTATTTTGTGGCGGCGGCCATCTTGGACCGATTTTCATCAAACATAGCTAAGAACACTCCCGACTAATTCACCTTTCAACAGGGGCGTAGCTACCACCGTATCAGCCGTATCAATGATACGGGGCCCCCGGGCTACAGAGGCCTCTAACGTGTGTAAGCAAAAAATAGTAAAATGTTATTTATCCACAATGCCACTTAATCTCGTGCTTCCCGGGAAAGCCCCGCAACTAATTTTGATACAGGGCCCCTCCAAGGCACGCTACGCAACTACCTGTCAAAAAAAAAAAAAACAAAATCATAATCGGTTACACGTCATACTTATAACACCCCGTCGTTTTTGCGTCGGGGGTAAAAAAATACTGTGCTAAGTAGGTCAATGGGTCTTATAAACAGGGATTTCACAAATGCCACACACGCGCCGTGACATTTTGAAAATCGTGAAGGCCACGGAATAAAGGAAACGGTCATGCTCCATTTAGTCGTGATATTTAACTGCTTGTAATTACTTAAGTAAGTATTAACATTTGCATATATTTCGACCGGCTTGAGGGCTGTCCTTATGTGAGACTGTGCACTTTTTGTTTTATTTATTGAACGTTTGCTCAACGTATGCAAGACACACAAATTTACATAATTTCACATATCCATGGCTCTTAGATAGAAATATATGTATATATATATATATATGTATAAAATTCATATCCTGACTGACTGACTGTTATATCAACGCACAGCCCAGTTTTTAGAAATTCCCATGAGGTGGGGAATATATTTTCGCTTCAAAGTGGTCCTATCTCCGCAACTATAATAATTAATGAACTGAAACATAGTAATTTTTGCGGAAAACCTGGAGGACTTATCAGTTAGCTATGACCGGAGAGCTTTATGATGCATCAGTGATTGTTGGGCTAAAGATGAACACATCGAAGACTAAAATAATGTGCAACAACTCCAATATAGATCACATTACTGTGCATGGGCATGCGATAGAAAGAGTTGAGGGATATGTCTACTTGGGACAAACCTTGAACCTTGCCAAATTCGGACAAAATAGCGAGATTGAGCGCCGCATCCGCCTAGGCTAGGGTGCTTTTGGCTAACTGTCCGAAGTGTTCAAGAGCACAAGCATTCCCATTAACCTCAAGCGTCGGACCTTCGAACAATGCGTCCTACCAGTCATGGTCTACGGAGCCGAGTCATTGACGCTGACAAAGCAGGTGATACACAAGCTCCAAGTCACCCAAAGAGCCATGGAACGGGCTATGTTAGGTATCTCTCTACGTGATCGAATCAGGAACACAGAGATCCGGAAGAGAACGAAATTGGTCGACATAGCCCATGTGATCGCTAGCAGAAAATGGAAGTGGGCGGGCCATATATGCCGTAGACAGGACAACAGGTGGGGTAGTCGGGTGCTTGAGTGGAGGCCTAGAGTAGGGCATAGAAATGTGGGCAGGCCACCGATGCGTTGGACCGACGACCTTGTTAGAGTGGCCGGAAAGGACTGGATGCGAAGGGCGCAAAACCGGGAAGAATGGCGCGCATTGGAAGAGACCTACACTCAGCATTGGGTGGTGAAAGGTTGAAAAAGAAGAAGAAGAAGAAGAAGAACTGAAACAATTACTTTGCTCACCCGCGGCCTTACGATAGTTACGTTTATGCAAGAAATGTGTGTTCATGCTGTTTCTCCACCTCCACACTGTACGAACACGCACAAATCACACAAACCCAACCTTCACCACCACCAAACTACACTGACGCGTTTCGAACTCAACCAGAGCTCATGTCATGAGCCACAGGAAATTCAATTTCAATTTAAATTTCAATAGCCTTTTTTATCTTGGAACTCAGTTACATTAAGTAAAAAAAAAGAAAAATTTAATCTGTTTATTGCAATTAATGTTACAAAAAAAAACAATTTTTCTTATACTTAGTTACAATCTTTAATAAATCAATCTTTTTTTTAAAGTGATATTCGATACTGAATTTTATGTGATTTCTGGCACAGACCTCCCCTGTTTCCATTGCTTCCTGTCCCTTGCAACTCTTCTTCAATTCGGACAGTGAGTCTGAGTTCATGATTCAGTTAGGTCGACAACGAGAAAAAAAAGTAGGAGTATGAACTCAAGACACAGGAAATCTTGTAGTGCCACTTCATTATTGGGTTTGGCAATCAGCTCCTTAAAGGCCAGCGCAGACCAGATGCGTGTGCCACGCACCAGTTCTAATGAATGAAACTGTAAGATAGATGGCACACCATGTGCACGCACCTAGTGCGCGATCTTTTTTACAGTTTCATTTACTACAACTGGTGCGTGTGCGTGACGTGACACGCAAACGCATCTGGTCTGCGCCGGCCTTCAATCTCGTCCTGTCCATAGCCAACTTAAATATCTGTTCTACTGTCTTGATCCCGGTCCACTCCTTTGGCCCAGTCTGCACAGGGATATTAATTCACCGCGCGGTTTTTTATTCGCTATTCTGTAACACATTGAATCATATGGACGTAGACGCGCGGCTACGTCCGTAATAAAAAACGGCGCGGCGAAATATCGCTGTGCCGACAGCCCCTTTATGTTACGGAGCCATGTCATTTTGCGTTCCCGACCTTTCGTTACTCGTTAGCTGTCTATGTTGCCCATCATGATTGTGTTGGCTAAACTCGAAAAACACACTGACGGCCAAAAATAACGAAAATCGTAAAGAAATTTGAAACATTTGTTGTTACTAAAATAATGAACATGGGTCACTCACGTAGTAGAGATACGATGGACATGTTTCTAATCATGCCGTGATTCATTTTCAAGGTTGAGATTTCGAGGGTATACCACGACTAACTACTTATAAGACATAAATGACCCGTGTTTTTTACTTTAGTCATTATTTCTGTGTCTCACAGTAGTTTTAATTCAAAGATACTTGTTTTTTTTCCAGTATATTTGAGGCTATTACATTAGATTGCAAAAAAGTATGTTTTCTTATCTGCATGTTGTTTGAATCAGCAC
This sequence comes from Archips crataeganus, assembly GCA_947859365.1. Classification (NCBI taxonomy): domain Eukaryota; kingdom Metazoa; phylum Arthropoda; class Insecta; order Lepidoptera; family Tortricidae; genus Archips; species Archips crataeganus. The sequence goes on along the minus strand of OX402051.1, from coordinate 19,290,691 downwards.
AGGATAATGAAGTTGTAGGTTTCCATGAACATAACACGAAACAAACCTTCTTTGATCTCTTATCAGTAATCGTTGTCTTGAACATCCTGGGGTCACAATGAATTAAGTATGACTGATAAAAAAAATAAGGGACCTATTGCAAACTCGTCCATAAAAATGATGACGACTTAATTATTATCGTGAATGTCAATGAACTCGTATTGTAACGATTGTGGTGTCTTTGCTAAAAAAAAACTTTTTTACTACACTTTCGCGCCAAAGAGCCAAAGTTCAAGAATGTGTGCCAGCGCGTTCTTATTTTAAAACTTTTTTCTTTTTTCCTCGCTCTCAGAGGCACTGCTCTAAATGTGGCCAGTAGTAACACTTTGGTTACTTGTTCATAGGTACGTGTAGGTATCGCAATTAACTCTGGCAAAAACTTTGTTTTGTTGCCACAAACGTAGCATTTATGTAAAATATTGTGAGCAAATACCTAATTAGCATGGTGATAATAAAAGACCCAAGTGGTTCCTGATGGTCTGATTCAATCAACGCTCTGTGTTTTGAAATCAGCCAATCATTTTACGCTGCTTGCTACTTAAAGTAGTATCCAATGCTTTGATTTGTTTATTTATCGGCCGGCTCCTAATATAACTGAACTACCTTTTGCCCGCGACTTCGTCCGCGCAGATAATGAAATCATGAAATAAGTTTTTACTGCTGTAATCAACTACTTATATGTCAAATTTAAAGATTTTACTAACGATAGTAACTGATATAGGGCAACCTGAATCGAATACGTAAATCCCATTTATTCTCTATCTCGTGGGAATTTCCACAAATTCGTGTTTATTTCTTATCTACATTATGAAGGAAAACTGCGAAAAATTTCACCCTTCTGGGGCAAAGGGTTTGTTCTGGTCGTTGATGATGCACATGATGAGTCAGTCAATCAGTCAGTACTCTTCTTGTTATATTTATAGATGTAAAATACGGCTCCATTAAAGATAAAGTATCTACGTACCTAGTTCCGTTCGCAAACATGTTCATAATATAAAATAACTAGCTGCTGCCCGCGACTCCGTCCGCGAAGAATAGGGATAGGTAAACAAAAAATTGCCTACGACCTATTCTCAGACATACCGAATGTGGAGAAAAAGTTTCATATAAATCGGTCAAGCCGCTTCGGAGGAGTTCGATAACAAACACCGTGACACGAGATTTTTATATATTAGATTATTTGCTTTAAACTGAATTATTATAGTTATAGTTATAGTTTATTTATTTAAAAAACAAAATTACAAGGTTATACAGAGAACTGTATTATCCGGTAAGCGCCAAACTAGGCTGAGCCTGTATCTTGGCACTCACAGAGTCAGTTTACAAACATTATGATATTATAACTTTAACAGATTACACGGTTAAGTTGGTTGTCCCGTTGGCTTTAGTGGAATTATAACCATAAACACTGCAGTTGCAATGTGACAAAATATTCTTTGAAGCTATCATAACAATATCTAAAACGGAGAAAGAAAAAAAAACTGCATGCAATTTAAATTTAGGTGTGTGCGTGTATGAGTGTAGTATGTGTATAGTATGTGTGTGCGTGTTTGTGAGAAGTATTGCCAGATGAAACGTTACGATGTTAAAAGGTGCCTAGTTCAAGTTTCTTACGAATGGCGGACTATAGTAATTTAACTGACTAAATCCGCATTTAAATCAATTAGTGACGTTAACAATGGCCAGTTAAAATTAAAACAAATGCCTTGCGCATTAATCTTAGCTCAGGCACATTCTATAGAATACTATATAACAGACTTTGAATGATAAAATACTATCGCTTAAATAAGTAAATACCCCTCGGAGTTTACTAAGAGTCTAAGTAAGTTAGTAAGTTTACTAAGTAAGTGTTATGCTTAGTTCGTTTAATTTAATTCGAAATAATATAAACGAGCTTCTAACTATTTCTGATGTAATTTTACTGGGCTGTCCCATAAGTAAAGAGACAAGTTTGAAATGAAAATATGAAATGAAAAAATATAATAAAGTGCTAACATTTACATTAAGTCCAATCAAGAATATATTCAAATTTGTTATTTTATATTAAATTTGCTTGTGGAATGCCTTTATAGCCAATTTTTCTGAGGTTTATTGCTTCTCGCCACATTACAGCTTTTCCTGACCTAGTTGCCAAAATTTTAGCCAATCTAGTCCATCGATGTTTAAATGCAGCCAATGATTTGGGGTTTTCCGTTTGTTTTTTATATTCTCGTTTGCATAAAGACCAAAAAGTTTCAATACCACGAGCTTGGAGGACATTTGGGGCGTTATTGTTTTCGTATAAAATCTATCCCCGCAGCCTGTAAATGTTGGGTGACTTCGGTGGCGTAGTGGCATGACGCCATATCCGGCCAGAATATAATTTCTTCCCCATGGTAATATTTATCAATGAAGGGAATCAATTGCTTTATTATACATTCTCTCAGGTAAATGCGTGCGTTCATAGAGCCTGTGCAAATATATGGTTCAGACGTATTACCACTCTGGTCTATGGCTTGCCAAACTAGGTATTTATTGAAAAATTTGGCCTTTGGTATGATTTTTTGTGAATAATCTACAGCGTCCCGATTGTTTGCATGATAGTATTGCTTCCCAGGAACATCCATTGGATCCCTTGGGTCCACGGGCTTAGGTCTCGTCATCAATTATAAGAACTTTTTTCAGTGTTTTTTCATACCCTCTTCGGCATCCTTTTTTAGCTCGCACTTCCTGGTCTTTAATATATTTAGGAGCAGATAATTTTGCAAACGCTTTAAGCTGTAAGTCGTGTGTTTTCATTCAAGCTATACTTGACTTCGATATTTTCAATTTATCCGCAGCAACTCTAACAGACATCGAGGAATTCCGTTTATAAACTTTTTTTACCTTACTTATATTCTTAGGTGACGAAACAGTACGTTTTCTTGCAGGAATATTTTTATAAATATCTCCGTGCGTTTCTTCAAAACGCTTATAATTCGATACAAAGTAGTTCTTCTGACTCCCTCTGGAGAAAAATGACGTATCGTGTCCGTTTTTCCATGACATTTATAAAATTGAATAACTCTTTTTGCAAATACTTCGTGTTCAGCTCTCTTTATAATTAAAACTTTAAAAATACTTTCGAAATTCCCGCTTAATCTGACAGACATAATGCCTACGGCGGCCATGACAGTTATTTTTCTTAAAAAAATAAAAATCTTTTCAACCAGTTTGAAATTTGAAATTTGTCTCTTTACTTCTGGGACAACCTTTATTACATTACATAATACGTTAGTCGTGTTGTACTTGTACTATTCTGTGCCCGTGTCGCAAATAGTGCCAAATAATAATTTGCTTTCTATATTGCAGTGGGTATGTACATACCGATAAAAATAGACTAGCCTATTTATATATGGCTTTCTCGTGATCAATGCTTACCTACGTCTCAGATCATAAACAAACGTAACATAAATATACGTATCATTTTATTTAAACAAGACAGGCGTTACAGCAAATGTTAGCTCTGCTACATTTATGTAGGTGGTATTGCAGTACCTACCATCAAAGAAACCAAAAGCAAAGGCATTTCCTGTGTTCTAGTACTTATTTGTCCCCGTATGACAAAACTGACTCAATGGGCACCGCGACTGCGACCGTGCGACGCGCCCCCGTCCTATGTCTCTTCTCTGTGGCTTGCGCCTAAGGATAAAGGTTTCATTTCATTGATTTTGCCGTAGGATGCACCGCTTTCAAGATATTTGACAAAAACACCGGGTGGTGGGGGTGGGGGGGGGGGGGGGGGTTGAGGGGGTGGGGTGCGGGGGAGGGTGCGGTGGAGAGGGTGTTAGGGTATTAAAGGGGGGATGAAAATTTCATTGATTTTGCCGTAGGATGCACCGTTTTCAAGATATTTGACAAAAAAAAACTTGAAGTAAAACTTCTATAGGGCACGCTTGACTTGGGACGAACGCGGGTGTGTGGGGGGTGCTGTGTGGGAGGGCGTGCAGGGGGTGCGGAGGGGTGCGGGGGGGGGGGTAATTTTTTTAGTATCGAGGAACAGCCATAATTGATGAAAAAGCGATAAAAAAATAAGCTGCCCAAATTACTAATTCCACGCGGACGGAGTCGCGGGCAATTTGGTATGCTTCTGTAGGTTGGATGACAATGTAAGCAGTCTACAAAAAGTAGTCAGCGAAAAAGCTTTCATTGAAAATTAAACTTTAACAAAATCTTATTTCAATTTTCATTTTTATCTGAACAATTGGTATTATTATTATTATTTTCATAAAAATTACCCGTGATTGACCACTATTTCACCTGTTTGATTGACTATTTTACTTGATGAAAAGTGCAGATGAAGCCACATGTGTTATCTCTTTGGTTCAGTAACTATTCACTCTAGCCTTGAAGAGCCCAAGGTTGTATTTTTCTGGAAATACAGAAGACACGAACAAATGAGACTTAATGAGACTTGAGTTAACTTAGGAATTACTGTAAACTCAGGTTTTGAATTTGACCATGAAGGTTAACTTAAGGCATTGGGATTAACTCGATCCAGATTTTATTGCATTGATATTATTGTACCTACATTGCCCTATGGTTGGTTCTAATCAAAATCAAAATCAAATAAAAAATATTTATTTTCAGATAATAAAATCCATAGATTGTTAGTTTATGCCTAAGAACTATGTTAGGAGATGAAATATTATTTATGTCACTGAAATAACTGTCTAATAATAATAATAAATAAACTAAATTAATTAATAAATTGATATTTCAATCCGATACCTTTATTTAAATAATTTCTAACAAAACGTTAGTAAAAGTTCAAGTTTATTTGAGTGAGATAATAACAAGATTAAATTACTAATAATAATAACAAAAATAACAATAGGTGCACTTATTTATTTTGTATGTTTTTATTAGACCTTTACGAGCCAAAATTAACTTCCATCGGGTTAAAGTACCACGACTTTGCGGTACTTAGTTGATTCTTAATTAAGTAAACTCTGCAATCTATCGTAACGTCTTTCTCTGTCAACTTTTCTGGCCATATAATTAGTGGTATTTACTAATGCCTACACACCACCGTAAACTAAGTTTTTTGCAAAAAGTACAGTTGATTTTAGAAGTCACGAAATATTTGCAAGAAACTAACAACCCGCAGCTACGATTTAATATCACTGTTCGTTAACATTTTAACCATCTCCTCGACATTTACTACACAATATATTATTACATATAAAGTACCATGAATACGTAATTTTGTATATAACAATGATACTGTCTGTCAGAGCCTCATTAAAATATTCCATCGTCAAATAAAAAAACACAATGTTTATGAATACAAAGAAGATGACGTAACGCAGGTGTATTTTTGATGTAACTTTCGAACAAATATTACGCTGCGCTATTTTAATTAAGCTATTTGAACGTCCTCATTTATATGACATGATGATGATTGACGAACAGTACTACTGTCTGAATTGTCTTCTTCACTTTGTTTTTAAAGCATTTTTTCTCACTTTTTACTAGTCCATTATTTTAGTAAAGATGTTTTATTTTGGCCACCGAAAAAAAGCTAACCTGTAGACTATCTTCTCAATTTCTCCAGGGAAGAAACAACTTTCATATCAGTTCTGTACTACACGCAAGAAGGACCTTCCTTAAGTTTTTAGCTTATTTAACCACATGCGTAAACACTATTTTCCTTTAAAAAAATCATACTATCTCAAAGAACTGATTTACCCCACAAAACGTTTATAATCCCTCTTTTAAAAATATAATACAGCCCAAACTAACATCAAAGCTCATCTAAGTTTCAAAGAAACCAATTCTGCGTAAAACGAAACACCTCTAATACCCAGAACTACAACTGAACTCAGTTTAAATCCTGGAACGACTGTTCCACATTCAGCCGTTCCGTTCCACAATTTATTTGTCAGCCGTAATTCAGTGGGCATTTTTGGCTTTTTGTTTGCATCATTTGGCTGTCGACCGCCGAAGGCAACGCGTGATGGAATGCTCCAGAAACAGCAATTGTAACAATTGTTGTTGGTCCGTGTTGTCATGGTTTATGCCTCTTGGTGCCAGTAAATTTTGATTATTTGCTGTGGCAATAGTGGCAATAGTGGTGATCAGATGTAAGGGATTTTACCTGAAGTTACTTAAATATGTTCGTAAATTTTTTAAGTAAATTTTACAATTCACTGAAAATAATTATGATGACTAGAGTCCTTTTTTTGGAACAACTGCTTTTTTGGTTACCTATATTTAAGATATGTTATTTGAATTGTATTATAGTTCTACAAAAATTAAAATTTTAAATCCTATTCTATTCTATCTTAGTTTAGGAAGGATGATCTTTACTCAATATTCTTTATTCTATAAATTGTGATACTGACATAGTACTTAAGCTAGTAACTAACAAACTATGGACATAACAGTCTGAAAATAAATGATTTTTTTATTTTTTTATTCAATAGGCTATAAAAAAATGATTCCGAGTGAGTTTTAATTCTTAATAAATTAAAAGCAGGGAAGTTTACAATACCTACTGCTGTTTTTTTTGGTTACCTATCAAAATTTAGAAATATTTTTTTCCGAATATTTAAAATCCCGAATGCTTCATTTATCCGACTGCATTTTTTTCTGAAACTGTAAATATTTCAGGATTTTTATAAAACAACCCTAACCTAACCTAAAGGGTTCTACACGATGGTCCTGAAATAAATCCTGAAATATTTACAGTTTCAGAAAAAAATGCTTTCGGACAAATGAAGTTTTCGGGATTCTAAACCTTCGGAAATAAAATTTTCTAAACATCGATAGGTTCCCGTTTTTTTTTCATAATTATTAGTTACACTATTAGGCTAGACTATTACTGAACCAGTGAAATGCACCTTTGGCCTCATTTGCACTTTTCATCAGGTGAAATAGTGGCCAATCACGGGTCAAATTTATGCAAAAAAAAAACTACTTTGGATCGATTCTTGCTGTTGTTTTTAATGATTTTAAATGATATCACCAAGTTAATTTTATTTTACTACGAAACCGAAGAGGAATAACGTTGCTGTGGCATTGCAGTAAATGTTTTTACAACCAGTGCTTTGTTACCTTGACTGTTTGTATTGCTGCAATAATGCGTTATATCAAAGTTGATATCAGAAATCCGTTAAGTTTGAAATATGTGCTCATAATTTTCTAATGTTGTTACAGGTAATGCCGCTGTGTGTACATGCCGTGCAGTGTTTTGACTTATAGTCTCTTAAGCAAAGTTTCGTGAGTTCGAATCTCAACTTGCATATTAGAGTTTTTTGGAACTTGTGTGCAAAATTATACTTCATATTTGCCATGAGCTTTCCTGTGAAGGAAAACATCGTGAGGAGTCCTACATACACCTGCAAATATATTCAATGGTGTATGTGAAATTCCAAATTCAAACTGGGCCCGCGTGGGAACAGCCTAAGTTTTCTGAAACCGAGAGGAGACCTATGTCTAGCAGTGATACGTGTATAAGATGCAGATGATGAATACCGCTGTTTTACGTTTGTAAACATGTTACTCCTTAATGTTAAAAAAAGGCTAACAATCAATCGAGTTTTTACCGTTACTTGTCAATATTTGATAAGCTACTACTACTGATGAAATAATATTGACGCTGTACAGAGGTTCTTGAACTATAAAGTAAACGCTAAATCGGCTCTTACGCATCGTGACAAACAGCGCATGCGTGAAGAAACAAGGTCGTCTCGCGCGCCAATCAAAGCTCTTCCACACCGTAGAACTGCGACAAATAAATTAGCGATTTTTTTGTCAGTGGCAAACAAGCATATTGCCTGATGGTGAGCAGTCATCGTACAGTCAAGGGCAAAAATATGTATACACTTTAGTACCTTGTCTATTTTCGTCATATTTGAACTGCCATATATGAACAGTTACAGTGGTTAAAGTGACGAGTTACTAAAGTGTATACATATTTTTGCCCTTGACTGTAGACTATGAACGCTTGCGATTTGATTGGTTTAGCATGGGCGTTTTTAGTCCTTTAAAATCTGCACATTTTTCACAAGTCCTGAAGAATCTTATTCTGCAATCGCTTGAGAAAGGCAAAAAAAATCAATCATAATATTGACATTGTTTGTGCAAAAGTTGCAAGCAAGTGTGCAAAAATGTTAGTTCTTCTTTGACGTGAAAATATATTGATAACGATAGTATTAAACTACAAGTTTCTGCAATGATTTTAAGTGTTCATTTTCGACAAGCGTAGAAATTATGTATGTATGACTGAAATCAATGATTTTATAAGCAGGGATACCTACGTCATTCTTAAAATCATTCTGAGAGGAGGCATTCCCCGCAATGGTAGGTTTATAGGCTGAGATGCAATGTAGAGCTGTTAAAAATTATTTCAAAACAATAAACCAACCAACTTGTGTTTGTGTCATTGGGAGCCCGTAAAACTCATTTTTCAGAAGAATAATTAATACTACACCAGGTAGTTAATCATGAAAAGATTTTGCTAAAATTACAGCAGCCGTGGCTCCGAGTAAACTCAAGTGTAGAATATCACATTCGCTCAGCGAGTTTTAAAAATATAATAATCTAATCTAATATAGTAATCTTGATTGTTTCGGGTGTGGTATAGTTACAGAAATATATCTTGTGTATTTTCCGTTTCCGTCTGCGAAGAACTCTTTAAAATTACTACCCCGCGGGACCTATGTATTTATTTTCCGGGATAAAAAATACCCTATATGTTAATCTAGTTTACAAACTATCTGTGTGCCAAATTTCATCAGAATCCGTTAAACCATGAAAAGTAACAAACATCCACACATCAATCCATCCATAGAAACTTTCGCGTTAATAATATTAGTAAGATTACACGGAATATTGCTGCAGTGTTAAATGAGTGTGCCTGAACGAGATTTTTTTTCTATTATTAAGAAACCGCAGCGCCCGATTTGTGTGGCGTACCTCTTATCTCCGACCTTGTAGGCCCTTTGCTTTGTTTCGCCCTAATTTGTTTTTAACTAGACTAATGCATCGCGTTCCGTTCCACGCATGATTGATGACTTGCATTCTATCACAAATACGTACGTGAATATGTACGTTCCTTTATATTTCAAGCGATTAATCTATAAGAAGGAAATAAATTGCAGCAATACGAGTATTGAATGTTTTAAAGTCTGCTGAATTCAAATGCTACCAGATTCATAGATTATGAAAAATAAATGCGTTACAAGAAACTTTCAAAGCGATTGAGTACTGTTTAAACTCTAAATGATTTGGAATCTATCGTGAAGTCAGAAATTGTATGAAAATGTAAAACGTAAACTGTAATAAAATCGAACAGTGTCTGAAGCCGACATTTAGCCTTTATTTTTCTAAATTTCGATATTTTGAATGCCAAAGATTGTTAAATTAATTAGCATAACACGAAATCCTGTACTTATTTCCTTAATACTTCACACTGTTTTCATCTCTCCGTAAGAATGAGGTGTATAGTGTGGGCCACAGTCGTTCTGAATCTACCCTCATTCTCAACCTTATCTGAATTAGTTTATTTTTAAACTAATCGCATTGCGTTGTACACATTGATTGATGGCTTGCATCGCTATTAATAGATCGTTAGCCGACGGAAACAGGTCGTTCATTAGTGTTTCAAATTATCTTTGTTACACGTTATTTTAGTTTGTATAACTCGAGGCCGCACGTATCGCTGAAGGCCGTCGACGTTTGCGATTTTGGGTTGATAACCTACGAATGAAAGATATAATAGAAATATTTTTGATAGTTTTTTTTACTGAGACTTTATAATGTATAAGTCCACGATATTATTCACGACAAGTCGTTAAATGAGACAGTGGCCTAAAGCAATTTCATACAAGATAATAATATAATTGATTGATTTAGGCGTTACTTTGCGTAGGTCCGTATCATTGAACTATTAAATGTTGACCTTGCTTCTCCGCTACCCATCTTGGACAACAGCTATTTCTATCGGATTTAATTATGTATATACATGGCAGAAAAAAACAAAGTCCATTAATATGAAGGGCTACTACCTTAATTATTGGAAATAGCGCATTCTATGTAAAGAAGATTTCTTTTATTTTAAAAAACAAAAAATACTACATTTATGGATTTTTGAAAAATCGTTACATTGTCTTCTCAAATGCGACAAAAAATAACATGCCGAATTTTATGATGCAGATCAAAAGTTTAAGTGATGGATGAGGTTAATTTATCTCTGAATAACATATACAATCAAAATGTCAGTAGGCCGTGAAAACAACATTTTCCTGTTCATTTTGTTTTCACGCGTTACGGAGCTGCAGTCCAACTACCGTAGAATTATTGACAATAGCAAATTGTAAGTAATGGTAAAGTAGGTACTTACTTGGACTACTATACCACATTTAGTACAGTCATGTCTTTGTTGAACGAAAATTCATCAGCCATCAGTCATCTGGGAATTAAATACCATAAAATTCGTAGAGGTTTCCTCTTATGATTTAGGTAGGTAAGGAATATGGACATGTTTTTCAAAATTCCTACAAAACAGCGATTTCCCCAACGGGAGCAAAGCCGCGCAAGCTGGTCATTAGATGAATCTTCCGTTATTTATGTAAGCTGCGTTAAAGTAAACATACAGTGTTCAAATCTTTAACATACGGCCAGCACAATGGCTCATAAGTTGTCCTCACGGTGGGATAGCCAGCTTTGTGTCCGCTAAACATCATGGGAAACAATACACCACTCGTGGGAAGCGATGTGCTGACTTATATCAATACAAGACCTAACCCGTGGTTTCGCCTGCGTTAAAATAAGTCAAAGTCAAAATTCTACGACCGGTTCGGAAAAACCCTGTTGAGAAAAACCCGGCAAGAAACTCAACAAGGTATGTTTTTTTCAAACAATAGTATGTGCGAAGTTCCCAATCCGCACTGGGCCTGTGTGGAAACTATGGTCCAACCCCTCTCATTCTAAAAGGAAGCCCTGCGTGGGACGTATATAGGCTGGGATGATGAAAGTATTTAATACAACAAATTTTTTTAACACAGTAGATACGCTATTTTTTGTTTGTATAGGGATCGCCAATGCGGATCGGAATTATTTCCAAACATCCCTGGCCATGATATACCTAGTCACTTATATATAATTATTATTATTATTATATAATATAATAATAATAATAATAATAATTATGTATAAGTGACTAGGTATATATTATTTTCTTCACAATGAATACTTTCACGAGTAGAATTTATAATCTTAGAGTTTGACCTGAAAAAATGATTTAAACCCTGTTTACATCTGCAAGAAAAATTGTGCAAGTTGCATAATATTGCGCATCACTTCAAACGCGTTTGCCTTACAGCGTCGCAATGTATTGCAACTTGCACAATTTTTCTTGCATATCTAAACTTGGCTTTACAGTATTTTTTAAAGCACAATGTTTGCTTCGCGAACGCCATCTACTGATTGAAGACGAAATTATCACGTCATCTTGAAAGTTGAGTTATCTACCTCAATATTCATGGACAGCGCCATCTATTCTTGTTTAAAGTTAAAATGTTACCCCTCGGAAGAGATTATTGGGATTTTAAGTACCCTATCTTTCAATCCAGATTTTTGTCTATCTGTACGCCAAGTTTTATCCAAATCCGTTCCGATATTACGTGATTGGCTAAGAAACATTCAAACATCCAAACCTTCACAAACTTTCACATTTATTAGTAGAATAGGATACGATATCTCGCATGTTTTATAAGTTTAAAGTGAAACAATAGACGACTACGCTAAACGTTTGAGTCGGAGAGGTTCCTTATTTCTACGAACTTTGCCATTCTAATGACGATATCCAAATCACTAAACTCACTCAAATCACAAAAAACGAATTCTCACTTAGCTTACAACGGAGTTTAGAACTTCATAAATACACGCTAATGTAATGTGAAGCACGCTCTTTGATTAAATAGTTCTATAAAGAGCACTTTCACATTTTACATTTTAATTGTTTCTGTATTAAGTTAACACTTTATTTTCTCATAATCTCCGACCTATATTCGTCCCACTGCTGGCCACAGGCCTCCTCTCAGGTTAAAAATCTTATGCATAATAATTCTTACACTTCCACACGTGTTGCGAACGCTGTTCTAAATACATCCATGATGAAACCTCAACAAAAACATCGCTTGTTATTGTCAGCACTCACAATTAAGTTTTTATGCAAATCACTTTTGGTAACAATTACTTGTGCTTTTGTTCGCCGACTGTACTGCCAGCATTGTGGCGATAATTAATGTTTATCTTACAAAAAGTAATTCGAACGTAACTTTACTGCGTACTTTTTGCTCTGGTTAACGCTGGAGGTCAGTTTTGATAAATATATATTTTTATTTATTATAGCTTTTGCCCGCGACTCCGTCCGCGTGGAATGAGTAATTTGGGCAGCTTATTTTTTATCAAATTTGCTTTTTCATCAATTATGGCTCTCCTTAGTTCCTCAATATAAATAAATTACCCGCCTCCGCAACCCCCCCCCCCGCAAAACTTACCTGCACACCCGCGTGTGAACCACCGTACTCCCAAGTCAAGCGTGCCTATAGAAGTTTTACTTCAAAAACCCCTGATTTTAAAACATTCTTCTGCTCCGCTCCGCTCCTATTGGTGTTAGCGTGATGATATATAGCCTATAGCCTTCCTCGATAAATGGGCTATCTAACACTGAAAGAATTTTTCAAATCGGAGCAGTAGTTCAAACAACAAACAAACACTTCAGCTTATTAATTCTTCTAAAAACTGATCGATAAATTCTTAAAATAGACGTATCTTTCTTATTTGTGAACCGATTGAAATGAAACAAACACTAAATGTTAATCCAAGATAATACCAATATATCAGTGAAAACCGCATCCTTCTAGGTTAAGCCGTTTCTGAGATTAGCGCGCACAAACGCACAGACAAACAGACAAACAGACAATAATTCTAAAAATCATTGTTTCGGGTTCTATTGCGCTAATAAATAGCCCTAGTGACAGTTTTTCTCAAATATCTTCAATGTACAGACACCGACTTGTTACAGATTTATTATATGCAATAGATTGACATAAAAAAGGTTCATAGTGTGTTGTAAACAACAATGGAATTATTGAACGCCAAACAAACGTTAACGCATTCACTGCCACCTTACTTCCACAGGTGCCACCGACGCACGTGTGCGTTCAAAATGTATGAATAATTATGGCAGCGGCACTGGGCGCAGTCCCGAAAACGCACATATGCGTCGGTGGCAGTGAATGCGTTAAAGAATCTTCTGTCCATTAAACCGCAAAATAAGTTAAAATGGAATTTAATTTTTATTAAACTAAGGATCTATCGGTGTTTATCAACGTGGAATCTATTTATCTGATGATCTGGAAACTGATGACCGATGGAGATAAAAGGTTGCCGAATGGCGTCCATGAATCGGAAGGCACACTCTAGATAGGCCTAACAAGATGAAGCGACGACATGGTTAAAGTTTAAAGTAAAAATATCAACCCACCGGAACCGGAACTCATTACCGGTATATTAAGTACGATGTGCCTTAATCCAAATCTTTGTCGACCGATCTATTCTCAGACCTACCAAATATAGAGAAAAAAGTTTCATAAAAATCGGCAAGCCGTTTCGGAGGAGTTCGATAACAAAGACCGTGACACGAGATTTTTATATATTTCTAATATCGGCTTTATTGCAAAAGTCAAGGTCTATGATCACATATTTGCAGGCTACTTTTTGCTTTTTATATCTTTACTAGCTGCTACCCACGACTCCGTCCGCAAAGACCTACCGAGTATGGCGAAAATTTTTTGACAAAAATCGGTCAAGCCGTTTCGGAGAAGTTCAGTAACAAATACAGTGACACGAGATTTTTATATATTAGAGATTAGAAGATGTATACAAAATTGTAATTAAATACTTAATTTCCGTAAGTTTGATGTTTGGAATTACCAAACAAACGGACAACTTGACTGTCACAATAACATTACAATAGCTCTTAACTCATCCAGTGCACTTTAAGTAAACGTCAGTATACCACAGACCTGTCACCTTGGCATTGCGCTAAGGCCGAGGTTAAGCGCACACGGGCTGATAAATTAGCACTTGGTGTGTGCGTCGCTTTATCGGCGTTCGTTTGTTTAGCGGTCGTTTACCCGCAGGGCATAATGCATAGGAAGTGAATTCGGTATTTCTATAGTAAGAAATAAGAATGAATTTTAGTATTTTTAGATTTTCGTATTTCAAAACGAAAAGAAACACTTGTAGGTTTATTTCGTTGTCCGTCTGTCTATCTGTGTATCAAGAAACTTGCTCAAAAAATTTGTGGATGTATCGAAAAAGTAAAGGCACAAATATGGAAAAAAATCCGAAAATTACAGTTTTGCAAAATATATAACAACTACCTATCATTAAATTATTTAGTTGGTTTATCATTAAATTGCATTACCAACCAGATTATTTCTTTGCTTGTTTTTAAATTAACATGGAGCCCCAAACGCGCGAGTCCGTTTTGCATTCGGTCGGTTTTTTACCATCGACTCTAATGTAGAGTTCATCATAGACATTAAAACTTGTCTCTAATACATAATGTAGTTATATCGTTCTATCTACGAAGCGTCAAATCAATTATCAAAAGAAATAAGAGTAAATACATCAATAGCAAAGACACCAAAGCTTTCTTATTTAAAAACTAGATGTTCACGCGACTCCAACTCGCGACTGAAGGTCCTGCATGGTCAAGAATTTAAGACAAAATTTGGTAAATGGTTATTGGAACGTTGCTTTTACAGTTTAGGGGAATTTTATAAATTTGGATTGACATGTTAATTGATGGATAGTTGATTTGTATTCAAAATTGGTATAATTTAATGATTTAATTTAAAATTCTGACATATAAAATTTTCATTTCATTATTTTTATGATTGATTGATGGTTCCATTTATTATTTTTTGTATTTTTTTTATAATATTTGCATGTCGTTTCCTGGTCGACTGAATACTGTATCGCACCACTATGTACCTTAACATCTTGTTCCTTTATTTATGTATTCTGGCAAATAAAGTACTCTTACTCTTACTCTTACTCCGTAACTGAAGAATTCTTTGGTTGATATCTCGCGGGAACTATGCAGTTTTCCGGAACAAAAAGTATCCTATATGATGAATGATAATCCAGGTTATAAACTTTGTACCAAATTACATCAGAATTCGTCAAATCGTTTTTACCGTGAAAGAGTAACAAAAATCCAAACAAACTTTCGCGTTTGTAATATTAGTAAGATTATGGTTCTGTTCATCACGGACTATTTTGCCAGTGTCTAGAATATTTCGCCAAAATTCATTAACAAAAAAAAAAGTTAAAAAACGAAGTATGGAGAGGTACGATGCCAGCGCGAATCTCTGCGTTATTTAATATTCATTTGCCTTTACTGTCACTTTGACATTTGCCTTTGTAAGACACAGATAAAAAAACTACGACAGGTTAATTGCTATTATTAAAGAGTTCATTACACTTTCAAATTAAAATGGCTATGTAAAGTTTTTTTAAGAGGTGCTAATTATATTTTTTTTCGACAGTCGGCGTTCTGAAGATCGAGAAACTGCAGCTGTTTTATTTTTATCTCCTATTGTTTACTGGAAATATTTTTTTAAGTGTTCGAGTTGACATTTGTGAGATTTAATGGCTGACAAGCCGTTCGTGCTCAGTACTTAGTAGAAACAGAAAAAAAACGAAGTCATAAGTCACTTTTGTCCATGTCAAACCGTTTGCGTTTCGTTTGCTTTGCGTGATTGTTTTCGTGTGATTTTTGGACTATTTTTAACGACCTCCGCACAAAATCCGGATTTTCAATTTTACCGCATATCTCCACGACTTATGCACGATAATTGAATCACGATTGAATATTTTCGATCATTATTTTGGAACTACTTTTTGGACAATGCCAAGTAAATGAAACGCAAACGGTTAGATTTCATTTGACATTGACAATTGACTTCGTTTTTTTTCTATTTCTACTAAGTACTGAGCACGAACCGCTTGTCAGCCATTAAATCTCACAAATGTCATCTCGAACACTTAAAAAAATATTTCCAGTAAACGATAGGAGATAAAAATAAAACAGCTGCAGTTTCTCGGTCTAGAAGACGACTACTGTCGAAAAAAAATATATTTAGCACCTCTTCAAAAAACTTTACTTAGCCAATTCAGATAAAAACTATAGACCAGAAATACTCCATAACCTTGTTCAAACACAAACTCAAATGGAGTAGCGCATTTTTGACCGGTCGTAGAAAAAAACATGGAATTCAGATATCGCAGAGCAATTATGGTTGGAGTAGTTCGATCACACGTGGCCATTTTTTTGCAAAATGATGTCAGACTTTGAGCGGCGCTGCGCACGAGTGTTATACCTACCTACTTACTTATTGAAAACTCCGGAGTTCTTTGTTCGGAGCCTTTGACTCAAATAGTTAGATCACTGATTCAGGATTAAAAGAAACATCTGAGGGAGGTCTAGATCAAATAACTACAATATTTTCATGTACTTGTTATCCTGGATTGTTTTTATGTGGTGTATGATAAATATTCATGGATTGTGAAACCATTTTTATTTTCCTCGAATGAGTCGAACTCCCAAAGATTCTAAAACAATTCTCAGTATTAAATTTAGATGTGAATTGAGTCTACCGAAATTATTTTATCTATAAAATGCTTTCATCTGTAATGCCCACGAAAGGTCCACGACAAATTGGTCCTATCGGAGCATCTAGTTGATAATAATATCGGTTTGGGTTCGAAGATACAGCCGATTAGACCAAGTCTACGGAACCAGAGTCTGCGATAAGATATCAGAAGTTTCAGTAAGATTGACATGGTAACCTTGTTTTAAGAACTGATCTGTAGTTTAATATTATCAGGATTTATTGATTTTTTGAGTAGGTATAATTAGCGAAGGATTGTCGTAGATTGAGGACGGTTATACGACTAAAACTAAATTGGACGACTCTAGTAAAAGTATATTTAATGCCGGGAGTTAAAAACACGTCCGAAAAGTCCTTAATTTACTATGAGATACCATACAAACAAAGCATAAAAATTTCTTAACTCGTCATATAAAAAATACATGCCAAAATAACTAAGAATTGTTTACTGATTGCAGATACTAAAGTAAACACTTTTGTGCTCTAAGTAGAGTCGTGGCAAATACCAAATAAATTTTGGTTGAAACGTGTAATCAAATAGACTAGATTTCATTCATGAGTTATGTTTGCAGAATAAGTTAGGTACGTGAGTCTTCGCAAAACGTCTAAACAAATACCGTAGTAGGTACCGTACACAATATTTCTGTACACAGAACACTTAGCACTATGAAAAAATGTGTTTTCACGCCATGCCATTCAAAATGAATCTTGGCTAACTTACGTTTTCAATACGTTACAAATACATTACAATAATGTTTTCAAAATATGTCGAATAGCGATTAACTGTCAGTCTTGTGAACCAATCAAGAAAATCTCAGAGTCTAACTTTAAGGTGGCGAGTGACGTAAAAGGAGCACTTGGATATTCAATGTTTTGTCATACATTTTTAGACGACCAGATGGCCTAGTGGTTAGAGAACCTGACTACGAAGCTTGAGTTCCCGGGTTCGATTCCCGTGTCGGGGCAGATATTTGTATGAAAAAAATACGAATGTTTGTTCTCGGGTCTTGGGTGTTTAATATGTATTTAAGTATGTATCTATCTATATAAGTATGTTTATCCGTTGCTTAGTACCCATAACACAAGCTTTGCTAAGCTTACTTTGGGTTTTATATTTTTTATTTACATTGTCCACAGCTATAATAATCATTATTAAAGTAACCGACATAGTTCTACGAATGGCCAAACTTAAGTGGCAATGCAGGGTACATCGCTCGTAGAAGTGATGAGCGATGGGATTGAAAGGTTCGCGTATGTCGTCCACGGACTGGAAGACGCAGTGTAGGTAGGCCTATAACAAACTGGAGCGACAACCTGGTTCAGAATGTGCTAATGCGTTGGATGCGGATAATGCAGGACCGGTCTGTTTGCGAACTTTGGGGGAGGCCTAGGTATGTTCAACAGTGGACGTCTTTGTGGATAATAATGATCATAATCATGTCTGAGATTGAAGCCGTGGCCCGTAAAAGTAGTAATTACTGTCTTGAAGGCCCTCCTCGCGGAATATGCGTTGAGTTATTAGTGTTTCCTCAATTTAGTTCATTACACACATTTCAGAACCTGTTTGGTATAGTTTTATCGTAGCGTAAGTCAAAAACCGAAATTGATAAACATCTATTATTATTATCAAATTTATGACTTATGAAATATGTATTGTTTAGCATTAACTGAGCTATAATTTTGTATCACATTAAAAATTAAAGGAATTAAATAATATTAAATTATTATTTTGAACTAGATGTGCTCCTTGCTTGATCGTCCGTTAACACATGTGCATATCGTAACATTTTTCACTACCTAACTTCAGAAATTTGACCATTTTCCTCTTAAGAATTTTTTTATTTTAATAATACTGTAACTTTGTCAATTCGAAAGAATTGCCGTGGAAGTTAAGCTCCGGTTGGTGTAATGATTCAGCACGTGTCCCGGGTGGTTAAATAAAATAAATAAATAAATATCACGGGACAATTCACACCAATTGACCTAGTCCCAAAGTAAGCTAGGCAAGCTTGTGTTATGGGTACTAGGCAACGGATAAACATACTTATATAGATAGATACATACTTAAATACATATTAAACACCCAAGACCCGAGAAGAAACATTCGTATTTTTCATACAAATATCTGCCCCGACACGGGAATCGAACCCGGGACCTCAAGCTTCATAGTCAGGTTCTCTAACCACTAGGCCATCTGGTCGTCTAAATCGGTTTGGTCCACGGCACCGGCATTTATTTTTTAATGTTTTCTTATAACAGTATTCTAGTCACATTTAGCGTTAATAATATTTGAAAGTATAGATGTGATACTCTTTCGCCATCGCCTTTGTATTGTACCAAGTGAAGAGTCCGTGTACTGGCGGCAAATTGCGCTTACGTGTCACTCAACTCACGTCAACCGTAAAAATGTACATAACCTTTTCTTTTTATTCGTTTAGCATTGAAACGCATATTTACTTTTAAATCCTTTGTTAGCATTTAATAAAAATTGTGTCTTTGTTGGTTCTACAAAGAAAAAATCGAACAACTCTGCAGTAGGTATAATTTCATTGAGCGCTATTTATTTCCCAACTCAAAAATTATTTCCCGGTATCATTACTGTCATGTATCCTTAGATTATTTATACACTAGATAGAGCTTCGGCGGTATGAAAACGTCCCGAAAAATATAAGCCAACTGTTGGCTTATATGTCATTTGCCTCCCTTCAGTTTGAATGACGTCAACGCGATCGTAATATGAAGCTGTCAAAAGAAATTTATGGACGTTTTGTATCGCAATGTTTGCTACTGACACTCTATCTAGTGTATAAATAATCTAAGCATGTATCATGTGAATAATCATGTAATTTCTGTAGATGAAAAATAATAACACTAAGAAGCATTTTCAGTGCTTTACTTCGTTTTGTTTTTAAAAAACCGGCCAAGTGCGAGTCGGACTCGCGCACCGAGGGTTCCGTACAAATTTATTATGTATCTATGAACATCCAGTCTTAGCAGACCCCTGCTCCTAAGCAAAATGTGCGCAGGGTGGGATCATTGTAGATTGGTTACTGATATAGACAGACAGACAAACTAGATCTCGTTCAAACCAATTTTCGGTGGAAGTTTACATGGTAATGTACATCATATATATTTTTTAGTTTTATCATTCTCTTATTTTAGAAGTTACAGGGGGGGACACACATTTTACCACTTTGGAAGTGTCTCTCGCTCAAACTATTAAGGTTAGAAAAAAATGATAATAGAAACCTCAATATCATTTTTGAAGACCTATCCACAGATCCCCACACGTATATGGGTTTAATGAAAAAAAATTTTTTGAGTTTCAGTTCTAAGTAGGTATGGGGAATTTATTGTTTTTTTTCTATTTTTGTGTGAAAATCTTAATGCGGTTCACAGAATACATCTACCTACTTACCAAGTTTCAACAGCATAGTTCAAGTTCCGGAAAAAGTGGCTGTGACATACGGACGGCCAGACAGACGGACATGACGAATCTATAAGGGTTCCGTTTTTTGCCATTTGGCTACGGAACCCTAAAAATACAGATCCATTCATTAGGAGAAAATTTTGCCAATGTCGAGTAAAAGGCAGTTTTAAAAATAAAAAAAATATGTATGTCAGTAATCTTCGGAACGTTCCTAAGAACCTAAAGGGACAATACAATACGATACAATACAAATATTCTTTATTGATCACCAAAAACAGTACAGTACAGGGACTCTTTTTACGCGACTACGGCAAAGCCAAAAGTAAGTGTACCGGTCTATGTATTTCATAATATTATGTTTTAGTTATTTTTTTTTAATAAATTATTTATTTTAATAAATTTACTTCGCACGGTAAAAAAATATGAGAGGTATGTATCTAATTTCGGACGGTCGATGTCAGCCATATTTATTTAAAGACAGCTGCGTTCATCAAAGTAAAGGGTTGCCTGTCGTAAAATGGCGCACAACCGCAGAAAGGATCGTATCTGTGCTTTCACCGCGCGGTCCTAATTGGGCCAAATTGCCAGTTGCGTCTGCGGCTGTATCTATTTAATTTATCTAAAGCTTCGGAAATAGCGATGCTAGTGATTGGCAACAAGCATTCAACACTCGATTTGGACCGCTGGCTACACGAGGAGATAGAAACTACGTCAAAGTTTCCTATATTTTTTAGAATCGATTTGTGACATCCAGGTGGGTATACTAACAACCAACGTAAGTAGGTACACCGACGAGCGAAGATATCGGGTCACATTTTATTTAACATTGTAAATATGTAGTTACACTATGCAGTCATGAAATCTTTTAGAAGGTTTGCGTACGAATTCGTGAAAACGTGTAAAAAATTTAAACATGCTCTTTTTGGGTCATGCGCTACTAAGACATAAAGTATTTTCTTTCAAAGATTAGGTTAATGCCTAGCCCATCAAATTTTCAACAATTACAATTTTTAAAGCTATATCTCTAAGTTTGCTGGTATAAAATATATATTATATATTTTTTTTAGTTTAGCCTGTTGTAGTGTCCCACTGCTGAGCAAAGGCCTGCCCCTCTTGATTTTCACAACTACCAATCTGGCGCAATGTCTGCCAGTCCTTTGCATACGCGTCCAAATCGTCCCGCCATCTCCTTCTTGGTCTGCCTGTTTTTGTGGGCTGCGACATTGAGTTCCAACAGCACACACACTTCACGCCTGTATCGCGAAAGAGGGTAGGCAGAGCACACGAAACGCTACGTTTATGTTTCGGGACTACCTTGAGCTATTTTAGATTTAAAGTTAGATAAAAGTGGTACCATAGTGACAACAACATTACAAGTAAAAATAGTTAAAAATCAATATAATTTTTTTGCCAGCCGGGCCACTCTTAAGCTCCAAACGCACAGACAACGGAGGCGTGGCGGTGCGGTGGCGGTGACGGTTGTAATATTCTAACTTGTATGAACGGTCGTGCGGTACCGTACCGCGAACTCGTTCATACAAGTTGGAATATTACAATCGTCACCACCACCGCACCGCCACGCCTCCGCTGTCATTGCGCTTGGAGCCTTAATGCTTGGCGGACCGCAGGTTGAGTTTAGCTGATCTATATGGCAGTCTGAAAGAGATCTCTTTGTCTTTTTTTGTAAACCCATTATATTCTTTGAGGTGTGAATATTTGTATTGTATTGTAACCCTTTGTACGTTTGTTACGAAGTAGTAAAAGTTTTTTGAACAAAAAATATTGCGTGAACCCAGTTACCGGCCGCATTTCAAGACATCGACTCATTCGCGACGCTTCACTCTTCACCGCAAACAATCGTGATCGTAAGAGAAAAGTTATTATTTTTAATGTTACATGCAGTTTTAGTATGTCAGTGTTATTATGGCCCGACGAACATGTTTGAATTTTGCTCCTTATAATAATTTCAACTCAATGACTATTAAAAAAAAACTACCGCGTGCTTAGTATTTGGGTGACAAATTTAGTCGTTCGGGAGAATCTTAGAATCATTTCACACCAAGACGCTAAAAACGTGCAGCATTGCTTTTCGGTGTAAACTGATAATTATTTTAAGTTCACAAGACGCGTTTTACAAAATATTTTACGCAAAACTGACCAATAAATGATAAATAGTTGAAATTATTCTAATTGTTCCAAGAATAACGTTAAATATCAGTTATTTAAAAACCGGCCAAGAGCGTGCCGGACACGCCCAAGATAGGGTTCCGTAGCAGGTACGAAAAAATCTTTGCATACTTTATTTTAATGTGGTTGTTTTGGTCCCAACGTCGGCGGTACAGCACCATCTATCGGTGAATTGGGTAACTAAGAACTAGTATGTATGTATGTTGATTGTTTTTCAGATTTAATATATTTTTTTATTTGAAAGAAGATACTGTTAGCGTGATCTTATAGGTACTTAAAGAAAAAAAATGCTTGCAATGGCGGTTAAATTACAATCTTAGTTTAGAAATATTTTTTTTACAAAAACTTAAAAACTGCTCAACTGATTAAGATGAAAATAATTTTATTTATTGAATCAGGCGTTACTTTGCGGAGGTCCATATTAATGAACTAAAACAATTACTTTGTCGCGGGGAAGGTCGCGGGTGAGCAAAGTAATTGTTTTAGTTCGAAAATAATTTTCCTAGAAAGTTTTTATTAAGGTTAACTTACGTGATTTTTTTCATATTTTTTAGACGTGCGGTTCAAAAGTTAGAGAGGAGAGGGAGAGAAAGGGAGAGGGAGGGAGGGAAACTTTCGGAGTGAATATCTCCTAAAATATTCACTTTATCAAAAAATGGTTTTAGAAAACCCATATTTCTTTTCAAATACCTATCCAATGATACCCCACACTACAGGATTAGTCGAGAAAAAAAAATCACCCCCACTTTACGTCTATGGAAGGTACCCTAAAAAAATTGTTTTAATCTTTTTTATGTAATCACTTTGTCGGCGTGACTGATATATATATTCATGCCAAATTACAGCTTTCAAGTACTAACAGTCTCTGAGCTTAGCCGCGGACAGACAGACAGACAGACAGACAGACAGACGGACAGACATGGTGAAACTATAAGGGTTCCTAGTTGACTACGGAACCCTAAAAAATAACACTTGTGGAAGGTTGATATTCCTTTCATTTTTGAGCCTTTCGAAATTCAAAATTGCATGACGTTTAAAGGAAAAGTATAAAAAAATATACCGTCTTTTCCCTACCAATTTTTTTATTGTTTTTTAAAAGGCATCCCATAAACATGTAACTGGCCAGTTGGCTATAATATCCCCTCATAAAGTAAACTAATAAACCATGATGACCAGCCATGCTTTATTGAAATTAAAAATAATTATCAATCAGGCACGCACGGCTCCGAGTAACCCCTTAATTAAAAATAACTCATCGAAAATAATCATTAAGTGTGTTGAGTAGTGCTTTTTGCCGTCCAAGTTCTGCTGTGATAGTTGAAATAAATTATGTCCCAGGTATTTTTGTTACATTTTTCATAAAGTGCTACTATAAATAAATAAATAAATAAATATCATGGGACAATTCACACCAATTGACCTAGTCCCAAAGTAAGCTTAGCAAAGCTTGTGTTATGGGTACTAAGCAACGGATAAACATACTTATATAGATAAATAAATACTTAAATACATAGAAAACATCCATAACTCAGGAACAAATATTCGTGCTCATTACACAAATAAATGCCCTTACCGGGATTTGAACTCAGGACCTCTTGCTTCGTAGGCAGGGTCACTACCAACTAGGCTAAAGCGGTCGTTACTATGGTAAGGAAATTTTGGGTATGTCCCATTTGTCCTATAGAACTGTGAAATCGTACCAAATATATTAGTTATATGGAACAAAAAGGGGCCTACCGGAATTTTGAAAATAATTACATGCCTTTGTACATGTATCTCAATGGTTCTCATAAAATCACGGGTTCGTTTTCCGGCCGGCGCAAATATAGGCATTATGTGAACAATATATGCATGTTTGTTCTAGGTCTCAAATGTTTAACATGTATTTAAGTAGTCTCATCTATTTATTTAACAATGTCTGTCTATTGTAATTTGGGACTACGTGAATTGGTGTCCCATGCTATTTATCTATCCGTTATTGCCTGATGAGTAAAAAACATTCAAACATCTAAACAACCAAACATCTTCACAAAATTTTATCGTTTATAATATTAGTAAGATAAATGATAGGATAAGACTTCTCAATTTAGAACTTCCAATGAATTCATTTAATTTAAATGAAACATCACTACAACTTAATAAGCTCGTAACTTTGGGATACAAAGCAGAAGGCCGACGAAATAATTAATTACAACCCCATGTTAATTAACTTGATGAATGCACATATATCTTCGACGCAGCTAAGTTTTGCTGAGAACTTACCCCAGCTAGGGTTGCAACCCCAATGATGCACCCTTATTGTACAAGGGTGCATCGTTCGTGATGCTAAAATTAATGGAAGGGGCAAATATTATTGAGAAAACGTGGTTTAGCGGGCACGAAAACATCGAATGACATGCGGCATACTCGGAGTGTTCCAGCCAAGTACGCAAAACATAATAACAAAAAGTTTTTAAGCTCATGTGGATTCTGGCGAGCCAGTACGTACAAATACAAATACAAATACAAATAATTTATTTCCAAAAAAATAACAATAACACACAGTTACATTTTTACTGAAACCCACACTAGGCATGGCCTGTCCCGTGGGGTAAATGATACGGTTTACAAAAATAGTACATTACATTAGCGGCCTTGCAACCATATTTAAGGAACAGAAAGAATAAAATAAAACAAAACGGACATAAACCAATATAACTGAAATAAATTCTTAAAGCCTATTAAGGCGAAAACATAAAGAACTAAAAACAAAATTATAATTATATTCTTATTAATTATAATTATAATTATAATTATATTCTTAATTGTGTGTGTGTACTCCTAACAGTTAAGGACATAATGTCTCGATTAAACTGAAATTGAAAAAAATAAGTAAATCCCTCCTCCTTCGTCACCTCGAGACAGGCCGCACCAAATAGCCTTCTTGTTACTCCCTGTTCCCGCCAAGCGTGACGTATGACAGGTGCATCAAAGATTCAATACGTTCACTCATTCCTGGTCACGTGACCGCGCGGGCATCGCTCACTCGATCATAAAACACTCGAAAATTATCGCCGTCCAGTGTCCACGTATGAGTGAGCGATGCCCGCGCGGTCACGTGACCAGGAATGAGTGAACGTATTGAATCTTTGATGCACCTGTCATACGTCACGCTTGGCGGGAACACTCCCGATATCCAACTTTAGTGCGAAAGAATATCAATCGTACCTAAACTTATCACTTTATATACAGGATGAAATTGAAATACTTAGTGATACAAAATTAGTGTTTCCAACTTAGTTAATGCTGAAGAACATCATAACGCACCTACTCAATTGGTTTAATTAGTCTTATTTAATTTGAGATGCCCAATAATAGATTGAGTTTGTGATTTAATTTCAAAATAAATTTAAAAATTTAAAAACCCTCGACGCAATTTGGTCACACATACTTTGAAAATAAAGTTAATGCCCGTTCTGTGTTTAAGATCCCTTCCGCAGCTAACAAAAGAGCTAATAACTTTGAAACGGCTGAACCGATTTTGATGAAACATGTCTAAGAACCATCGCCAAAAAACCTGCTATCAAATAAAAAAAACCGCATCCGAATCGGTTCACCCGTTTAAGAGCTATGGTGCCACAGACAGACAGACAACACACACACACACACACACACACACACACACACACACACACACACACACACACACACACACACACAACACGCAGCGGTCAAACTTATAACAACCCCTCTTTTTGTGTCGGGGTTTAGTAAAATTAAAACGTTTATTCTGCAAGTAGGCCACAAAGGGCTATTTTACATGAAACTTTTTTAAACTACCAGCGCTTTCGAAAGGACCCTCATTGCCAAGAAGAATGCCCCGCAAAAAAACATACAATACAATACAATACAATGACTCTTTATTGTACACCAGGAATAGTAAGCAATACAGAAAACAGGTACACAGAGAGTAAGTTACAAGGTAAGCAATAGGCGGCCTTATCGCTTAAGAGCGATCTCTTCCAGGCAACCTTACATTTCAACGGTTGTCAATAATGTATTTCTTTTTTTTTCCTTATTTTTGTACAATAAAGAGTTTACATACATACATACATACATACCTTACTTTTATCAGACTAATATATTATAACGACTGAATTAATGCATTATGTTATGTTGTCCAGCATTAACTGAGCTAAAAATACCTACTAATTTTGTACCACCATTTAAATTTCACCCTGTAGTAAGATTGGTATCTTTTATGACACTTCCAGCAGAGGTCTGCAAGTAATGCAGTTCGGTACAAGTGCATTTAATGTCCTCAGTATCGAATGAGTCACACTGAATTCTCAAAATTTATTGCTGGCATGGGGTAGATAAGGCTTAGGATATTCACGCTCCATCATATAAGAATGATATATTGTAGGTATTATACAGTGAGCATCAAAAGAAGATAACACTTGTGTGTGTTGTCAGTTTACTAACTCAGATGTTTTTTATTGCATTCGGCGCTTAAAATTAACTCGACGTTTTGGACACATAATAGTCCATGTGGTCACAAATATTCTTAATATATCACGTAATTAAGCCCACAATGCCTATAATAGAAATTATGAGTAAAAAATTTGCCAAAACTAGAAATGAACGAATGAATATTACAAATAGATTTTATTTTATCTCGACCTTTTTTATTCGAAACTCTTCGACGTTGTAATAGTATCAAATCAATACCACAGGTGTGTGTGTGTTTGTGTGTGTATGTGGGTCTGTAAGGTGTGTGTAGAGTGTGCGCACCCTGCGATAGAGTTTTAAAACTAAGTTCGATCTAGCGAGTCATATTAAGTTATTGTATGTAATTTTTTTCAAATTTTTAATTTACATTATCTTATTGGAGGACTGAAATAATCGTCTATCAGAAAGTCGTTAACAACAGAGATATTCTAGTTGTTTCCATCAACTAAGTTTAAAATTATGTAGCACGTACGGTGCAAAACATTATCTTGGTCTGGAACTTCGGTCGGCGTACGCGGAGGTTGTGTGGGTGTCGCATTGTTTGCGGTTGACTGTACAGGAGGAATTTTTCAAGTTATGTTTTATTAAATATTCGGTTTCGTCTCGTTCTTATTCACAAAAGAGATAATGTGGTTACGTAACTTAGCGGTAGTTTGGTTGGTAGGTGCTTAAATCAAACTCGATTAATTATTTTTTATCTCGAGAAAGTCACCTGGACCCAATTGCATAGGTAACAAAATACAAGCAAATAATATTAGTGAATTTCAATACAAAATAACTAAACTATTAGCTTGTAATTTGTTATGCAATTGGGCTCTGAGATATATTCTACTTAAAGATAAGAAAAACCTTATAGTTATATATTATAAGCAATATAAGAAAGAAATGCTGAAAGAAAGAAAAAATATTTTTTTACAACAACACTAGACATACCTAACAATTTTATAACAGATAGACAAGGATAAAGTTTGAGTGCGTCATTGCAGTTGCAAATCGGACACTGGCTCAGCATAATGCTGAGGCGTTTATAGCACCCCCCAACGCTCATCGGTCCCCATCGGGCGCAACCGCATCGGTCGGCCGGTACGTAACAATGAAGTCATACCACGGGGGTTTCACTCCGCAGTTTAGGTATGTTCGGCCGGCGCTCCTCCCGGGAGGAGTATGGCAGTAGATTGTCGCGCGGCCTTCACTTCGCACGCTAGCCGCGTCGCGCGTAATTAAGCATCTTTTTATTCTGTGATTTTTGCAACAAACAATGACTTCTAAACGATATTATAAATAACTTACTTACATACTAAAGGTAGTTTACTGAATTAATACACACTGTTATCTTTCTTGATTTATATACCTACCAAATATGGGCGAGTGGGAACCCTGTGCCCTTGGTTTCGGATCAGCGGTGCCCAATGGAATATGAACGCTCGTATCACACGATAAGTTTTAATTTCGCGTGCACGCAGTAGGAGTAGGAAAGTTTTTATACCTAAAGTTGACCTTTGTTCGAGAGTGATCCTTCTGTACGTTAGTACTATTACTTATTCTGTGGTCATACGTAACCCATTCGCTAAAGGAGCCGTCCTGCTCCCAGAGTCATCCTGCCATCAGATGCCTCTAATGACGTGCTCATTAACTGGGCGGGCTCTCTTACTGCTTCATTAGAGCTCGCCGTCATTGCCATCAGATTGGGACGAGAAACATAGCTTAAAACCGATCGTTTAACAGAACTGAGCGTGCGACTATATATGGAGCTAATTGTGCGATATGTAGTTACAAAACTTACGTTTGAAAAAATTACTTTCCGCCAAGTTTCTTGCTTGTTTTTACTTGGCAATTATGGTCTTTCTGAAAGCGCTGGTAGTATAGATAAATAGCCATGTAAAATAGTCCTTTGCGGCTTACTTATAGAATAAAAGTTTTGATTTTAATGTTGATCCTTTTTTAGCTCCGAGGGCAGAGCCCGTATTGTCTAACGTCGCTTTCACCATTTCTTTCTGTCACCATCTTATACCTATTGTTTGATAGAAAGAAGTAGTGAATGCCTCAGGTAATATTGCCCACTTGATTCAGTTGGATTTGTTTTGTTGATTTGCAAACTGTTTGATAATGCCTTAAATTTTTTTCCTTTGCTCACTCAAACATCACATCAGCATCACACATATCATATCCTATATGTGTCCCACTGCATGGCACAGGCCTCCTCTCAGAGTGGAAGTTCACTCAAACAAAATTTAGGTAAAGTTAAAAATATTCTATCATATTGTAATAGAAACGAGGACACCGCCAATAAACTTAACTATTTTAATGATCTGTCAAAACAATATTCTCTAATTTTTTTAAGTGATTATATATTTTTTTTAATTATTTATTTACTCAAATAAAAACATAAGAAGTATAGCAGTTTGTTGGCAGAAAGTGTAGATTTAGATTATACTATTTTCATTTCGCCTAACTATTTTAAATGTCACTAACTAAATATCTATTTTTCCTTCTTCATAGTTAGATCATTTTAACAGCTGCCTTCTCGTAGTTCTATGGACAGACCGTTGTCAGTAATCCTTGCCCCCTACTGCTCGACGGCAACATGTAGCGAATTTAGATAAGAATCGCATTCAGAACCTCTCCGGTGCGGCACTGCCTTTATTGTTCTATTAAAAACATTGAGTTGCTTTATTAGTCTTTGATTGGATGCGAGCGGAAAGAGTTACTAATCAATGTAAGATGATGAAAAGTTACTGGCCACATAGAAGAACGCACCGATGTCAATATTTTTATATGCGTTATTTAACGGCTATCAAGGACTATAATGTTTAGAGACTTTTCGAAACTTCCTTTTGGTTTCACGATACCAATCTTGGATAAGGCTTGAATATCATGTTGTGTAATACTAGTTTAAAGTTTGAAGAGTGAAGATTTTCTATAAACGACTGCAAAATGGTATTTACAATGTCTTATATGGTGTTTTAACCAGTTCACATTCAGTTTTTATAATTTTGGTCACTATTTAGTACTGTGTGTAACTTCTTCATAAAAACACAAGTAATAACAGTTACTATACGACGACTCCAAAGATTGCATGGATAGAGAGAAAGAAAAGTTGCTACTGATTATAAAATGTTAATAGTTTTGCTAGGCTTAAATAAGATTTGCAATCAATTATGGTGCCCTATCGTTAAATAAGCTAATTAATTATGACAACACGACGTACATGCCCCTAACAGGATATGCAATGTTGTCTTGCAGCTGCTAATGACTAAATAATTACGCAGAAACGAGTACATTTTAAGAATGTTTTCTAAAGACGTATGCAAGTAAGGGCTTATGCACACGGCGTATCATTTAGGCGCAGACGACGCACGTTTCGCGAAAGAGCGTTGACGGCGCCGGAAATAAATAAAAAACTACTACAATAGTTACTACAAAAGTTACGGTCAAAGACTGCACCTTATAATAATAATAATAATAATAAGCATTTTATTTCGGACGGTGTCCATAGGGGTTAGTGTACAAAGGAAAGAACTTAATACCTAGTGTTAGTGCTTACACCTACTAAAAACATTTATACATTAACTGGGTGCGTGTAGCTTCGTCCATCGCTGGAGCAAAGACGAATCCCATCTGTCGGATAGCGCCGCCAGGATGCCGTTCGGGCTGCCGCGCCATCGGCTTAGTAGGGAGGCGCACCTCTTCCGCATAATAGCCGCGAAGCCGTCAACCTGCGCCTCCGCAAACATCGCCGAGGCACTGCAATGACGCGGCAGCCCCATCAGCACCCTGAATGCGTTATTGTACTGAATACGCAGATCGTTGTACGTACGCTGCGAAAAGCCCACCCACAGACTGCATGTGTAGAAGGATTGGCAGTAAGCTTTGAAGAGCGTCACCTTTACATCTTCAGTACACCGAGCAAATCTGCGGGCGAGCATATTGCATATGTTGGTACTCTAGTTCAGGAAGTAAGTCTAGTTAAGTAAGTCATTTGCCATTTAGTTTTAATGAACTAAAACAATTACTTTGCTCACCCGCGACCTTACAATAGTTACGTTTATGCAAGAAATGTGCGTTCATGCAGTTCCTCCACCTCCACACTGTACGAACACACACAAATCACATAAACCCAACCATCACCACCACCAAGCTACACTGACGCGTTTCGAACTCAACCAGAGCTCATCTTCAGAGTTACCACAACCGTATGCTATGCTACCAAATGTTAAACCCGTTTATGTTACAAAATCAATGGTAGATAGTTTAGTTCAAAAGAAGCAGGCACGGTTAGTAAATAGCATGCTTTACGCTGCGTTACCTTCTCAGTCTACTAACAAATATAGATCTAGCATCTCTTACGTCGGGGGTTTGTCTGATAAGATTTATGGCATTTTAAAATCAAACAATATTAATGTTGCCTTTAAGACTAACAACTCTTTGTACTCTAGGCTATGTAACCACAAAGAACAGGTAGATAAGGGAACTAGATCGGGGGTATACAAGCTTACTTGTAATGACTGCAATGGGATATACGTAGGACAGACAGGCCGAAGTTTTAATACTAGATTTAAAGAGCATGTTTCGGCATATAGGAATGAGCATCCAGATAGATCGAATTTTGCAAAACATTTGTTGGAATCAAATCATTCATTGTTAGATTCAGATTCTTATGAAGTGTTACATTATTGCGGCAAGGGGTTGCGTCTGGATGCTCTGGAATGCATGGAAATAATTAGGTACAACACTATGGGGTCTATTATTAATGAACAGGTAAATTTAGTATCTTCTCCTTTACTGCGGCTTGGGTCGAATTTGAACAGTTAGTATTAATTAAATATGCCTTATAAATAAATAAACAAAAAAATTCAAGGTAGTTTTATAATATGTCAATAAAAGTTAATTTTTGTGGGGTAGTTTGAGAATAAGAAAAATAAAGTGGGTACTTGAGAAGTTACAGTGACAAGTTAAAACATTTGTTTTGGTTTGTTAGTTTAACAGTTGGTAGCATAGCATACGGTTGTGGTAACTCTGAAGATGAGCTCTGGTTGAGTTCGAAACGCGTCAGTGTAGCTTGGTGGTGGTGATGGTTGGGTTTATGTGATTTGTGTGTGTTCGTACAGTGTGGAGGTGGAGGAACTGCATGAACGCACATTTCTTGCATAAACGTAACTATTGTAAGGTCGCGGATGAGCAAAGTAATTGTTTTAGTTCGTTAAACCCGTGTTAATGTTTAACATTTGGTAGCATAGCATACGGTTGTGGTAACTGTGAAGATGAGCTCTGGTTGAGTTCGAAACGCGTCAGTGTAGCTTGGTGGTGGTGATGGTTGGGTTTATGTGATTTGTGTGTGTTCGTACAGTGTGGAGGTGGAGGAACTGCATGAACGCACATTTCTTGCATAAACGTAACTATTGTAAGGTCGCGGGTGAGCAAAGTAATTGTTTTAGTTCATTAATATGGACCTCCGCAAAGTAACGCCTGATTCAATAAATTATTTAGTTTTAAT
The DNA here is from genome assembly GCA_947859365.1 of Archips crataeganus. Lineage (NCBI taxonomy): Eukaryota > Metazoa > Arthropoda > Insecta > Lepidoptera > Tortricidae > Archips > Archips crataeganus. The sequence goes on along the minus strand of OX402051.1, from coordinate 19,258,335 downwards.
TTTGACGGAATCTGTAAGTTTTTGTTAAGTATCTGTATCTGTGTAAATTTTTGCAAGATTTTATTTAGTTTCACCTGTCCCGAAGTCGCTGTCTGTAATCAAATCTTGCAAGTTAAATTTGACCCACTTCCCGATTACCGATTGAGCTGAAATTTTGCATGCATGTGTGAATCAGGTGACAATGCAATATTATTGTGATATGGAGCTGATCTGATGATGGAGCTGGAAGGTGGCTATAAGAACTCTGTAATAAAACGACGCAACCCCGTAGAGTTTGGGGTCGCTTGAATCGTCTTGACGAGTACTTTGGTAACCAGGGCCAGAAAGTAGGTACAGTTAGCAAAAAAGCTTGTATTAAAAATGGAATTTTTAACAAAAACTTGTTAATAAATAATTCTTCCATCCACCCTTTTGCACAACTGATGTGTACTATTTCAATATAATATAAATCCCAAGACCAGCCTAAAACAGTGACTGAATCTCGCTTGCAGCAAGCACGTCAACGCTCGTTAACTGCGCGTCGTCTGGGCATAAAAAAATTATCCATGTGCATGTGCGTATATCCCCTTACGTCTGATAATGTCTAAGTAATTAGGTGGGTTATAACTTTTTTTTCTAAACTTATGCAAGTAAATAAATTAACAGCTAAAATGTGAATTACAAAACGTGTTACATCAGGTTCCGTGCCGTGCCCTGAAATTAATTTGTCAAATCATTACATTTGATAAAAATCAGAATATTACAAAAGACTAGCTGTTGCCCGCAACTTCGTCTGCTACGAATTCGCTTACTGCAATCCCACGGGAGCTCTACTATTTGCCCCCATGAAAACTATTCTATATCCTTCCCGAGGTCTTTTCATATTTATAATATTAGTACGAAAGTACGGATTTGCATTTGATTTTGGCTATGATGCCACGTAGAATGCTGTCAGGAATTTGAAGTGGATATTTCTGTATTTTCTTGTCTACCTATTTCTATACTTCGTTTTTTTAGCATTAGAAATATGGTACACAATCTTGATGAGTATTTTTATTGAAAAACGCTTAAGAAATAGTCACTTTTACTTGTGAAACCAAAAGAATGTAATGACCATAAGTCCTTGCTAATTGTTACATATTTGCTGTAATGCATTTTTCAAAAGTGTTTTCAATAAAAAGACACGTCAAGATCGCTTGCTTCTTTCTAATACTAAAAAAACGAAGTATGTATAGTGTTTACGATTTTTTAATAGGTAATTTCTTTTTGGCATGTGATTTTGTGGAACGTAGACATTACATTACCTAATGAATCCATTGACAAAGTAGACGACCACCGCTAGTCTATTAAATTTAAGTGCTAGTAAGGATAAAGTACAAAACGTACATGCAGGCGGAGCTTTTACCTCTATAAAAGCTCGTTCCCCATAATCTGACACAGCAGATAATCCCGTTGGCACAACATCAGTTGGATAATTGTTTTCCGAGTCAGCTGGTTATTACGATAACGGTTTGCGCGAGCGCTGCACCAGTGCACCTGAATGCCGCCGAAGACTCCCGATCACCGCCGATAGTGCCCGACTTATGCTGAAAGCGCCCGACTAAAGCCGAAAGTGACCAGGCACTGAAAGTGCTTCGATAAATTACGAAGGTAATTGCAGCTTTACCGATAGTGGGGTCAAAAGCTCTTAAGATTAGCGTATGGGAAGAATCTATGAGTAACAGTAAAAGTGGGAAGTTGTTGCAGTTTATCAGTTAAACGTGATTTACATTTATCAAGTGTTGAGCGCTTTAATGTTTTGTTCGAAAGCAAGAATTGCACGTAACACATTGTATACAGATAGAGTGTTACCCACACGGCGAGATGATGTCATTTTGACAAATGTATATTTTTAGATATTTACCTGAATGATCCGCTTAGGTATTATGATTGGTAATTTTGGACACTTGCTTACAGTTAAAAGTACAATAACTATACAACGACTTTTTTAAGTTTTTACGTTTCTGGTTAAAGCATTCTTTTATCTAGTGGAAGACGTAAACATCAATACAATACTTTGTTAATAATTTTCAACCTTGAATCAACCTCATCACGATATTAATCATTAAAAACCCAAAAATAAACTGCATAAATTTGCATCAAAACATTCGTGATTGATCGTACATCACTAATAAAATAGTTTTTGTTCGTTGAATTACAAATTAAAGTACATTCATTTATCAGGCTTTAAAATAGCAACCCTTTCGCTAATGCTAATAAGGCAAGGGTCGCCCTTTGAAATGTCCTAATCACATAATGTTGTATTTGCGCGAAGATAAAGGACAAAGGAGTCCCGTTTTAATAATTACATGGTATGGTGATCTGACGCATGCAATGCAAGCTACACGTGCGCATGCACCCACCGGCAGACGCATTGTTCAAATGCTAAACTTGAATCAGGCATGTTTAATTGGGATCTTAAGGATTAAATACTTAGCATGATTGCACCAAAAATTTCCACGATCTTTCTGACGTTGCATTAGATTATTAGATTGTTGAATTTGCTTTTTACCATATGTAACTTGAAGTGACAACGTGTAGGTCACATCGTCCGAAGAACAGATTGCTTAAGGGAAAGGCTCTCGAGTGGCGACTAAGAACTGGAAGATGTAGTGCAGGCGGCCTCCTTCCAGGTGAGCCGACAACATCGCGATATTTGCGGTCAATCGGTGAACGCAGGTCTGTGGCAAGCTATAGTGGAATTTTCAGGTGAGGCATTTGTCCCACAGCGGTAGTCTTCCGCCTGATGATGCTCTGGATGATGATGATGATGAATTGGCACCAACACGTAAGCTCTATGGAGGTCGCAATGAAATGGTAAAATGAAGAATTTATCGATTTCTTCATTCATCCCGTTAGGTAAGATAGCTCATTGTTAAACTAGATATTGTTTACGGTATACATCTTTAATTTTTATTATTACACTGTCACACCATCAAATTTTGTTTATTCAATTAACCTTAGCTGCATCCAAAATCGATAGTTGTCATTACGAAATAGCAAATCAGGTGCAACGATGTTGACGTGTCATTTTAAACGCTTTAACCTACTAATCGTGTAGAAATCCGGTAATCAGCAGGGTATTATGTCTTCGGGAGTGGCAAGCACCGCAGGCGGAAGGCTACAACAATTCAAACGCGGCGCAATCTACAATGCGATCGTACAATCAAATGTCAAAACTTGCAAATTATCCACGTTCGTGACTGAACTTTAAGCAATCATCGACAGCGCAACGCATCAGTACGTGTGCCTCGGGTGTTAGGAATTCTCTACAACTGACAATATTACGGGGTACGGAGCGAGTTTTGAAATAATCAATTGCTATGCAAATTGCGTTATATTAAACAAGAAGGAAAGGCATTGGAAATTTCACCTATGAACTTCAAAGGTTAGTGAGGGAACATCACCCTCATGTTCTCTGTGGCGTGCAATACAAATCGCTTCGACTCAAAATAACTTTGTTTGCTTACTCTATTTAATGGAATAGTTCAGAAGTTAGGGGTTGAAAGGCTGCGGCCTTGAGGTAACCATTGCCAAGCCTATTAATAAGAAATACTCGTACCTTTGACAAAAAGTGTAGTATCTCGAGGAATCATTAAGTATAATGATACAGATAGTAAGTCCTTTTTTTTTGGTGATCATAATTGGGAAGCAAGTGGTTTTTTCCATAATCAACAATTATTTTGCTAACACAAAAGCAAAACGCGCTCCATCGTATAAAACATCGTATTGTATTAAGTGTGCTCCATCGTAAGCCTCATCATCACATTCATTTCCATCAGGCGTGATTGTGGTCAAACGCAAGCCTATCTTGTCTAAAAAAAGGCACAGAGTTTAGATAAAATAAAATAAATCAAACTTAAAGATGCAAGATAAATAAATATATAAATAAATATTAGGGGACAATCTTACACAAATCGATCTAGTCCCAAACTAAGCAAAGCTTGTACTATGGGTACTAGACGGCGATAAACATACTTATATGGATAAATAAATACTTAAATACATAGAAAACATCCATAACTCAGGAACAAATATTCGTGCTCATCACACAAATAAATGCCCTAACCGGGATTCAAACCGAGGACCTCTTGCTTCGTAGGCAGGGTCACTACCAACTAGGCTAAGGCGGTCGTTGATATATGTTGTAGAGAAGATTAAGAGAGTCAAGACCCGACTAGCATGTGTTTGATGTAGGCAAATAAAAAGGATCCGGACATTAAATTAAACTAATCTGGAGAACTTACAAAAGTCCACTATTGTTACTAACACAAAACCAACTCAGTATGCATTCATCACTGAAAACTTAGTAGGTACCTATGTCATTATCACAACAATTCACAGGTATTTAAAAGAAAAGCCTAGTTGATCATAAAGAAACGCGAAACAGTTCCTGAGGCTGGAGGCTGTTGACTCGAGCCCAACTTCTTTTATAAACTGACCATTGACAATCTTTTTCCCTCGTCCCAAACCTTAGACTCTGTCAAGCGCGCCACGCATGGCGACACTAGCGTTTCACATTATACTACCTCAGATCTGCGCTTATTACATAAACTATTCGTATGTATTAATACTCAATGTTCACATTCATTCCCCGTGGAACAAATCCCTCTAAATAGCCTGTCGCATTTTAGTACCTACGATGGACCGACTATGAACAACAAATATGCAAATACGATACGCTTTCACAGTCCAAATCCGTAGCTCATTCACGAGTTAATAACTAGTGTAAAGCTAGAGATCACAGATCAGCAACACCTCGACTTCGTGCCTCAATTACGAGGTAGGGAGACGTGACCGGCATCACAGGGATCGGATTTGAATAAGTAAATCACGCCGCATCCCGACTCATTTGTTACTAAGAGAAAGCCTTCGATTCTTCGCCTCAGTCCAATCGAGCACATCTACCAGCGAGATGAATCGTCATGGGATTTGACCAAACTGTTCTGCAATTCTGCTTTCCGTTATGAACTTTAATGAGAATGTTGAGGGGAATTGAGAATCAGGCTTAAGATAAGGTTTGGGTTTCATTTTGATGATATAATATTATAGACAATAATTTTTGCTTCAGAATCCTGTTTAGGAAACTGCTGACTCAGACGTCAGACGTAGGTAAGTAATTAATGTAAATACACATTTCTCACGGATAACTGTTATATTTTATAATTTTCTGATATATTAGAAACATATCGAAAAATGATCGCTCGATTTATAGTGTTCGCGACTATTCCGATATTCTACATTAATTACTGAAGGTCGTGAAAGGTAACTACAATCGCAAATCAAATCAATTTTTTTTGCATTAAGTTGCGATCTTTTCATAATTGCAGTTGGGTACCAGGTATGGTTTCCAGGTAACCAGAGTAAAAAAACTAGTCCGTCAGTTAGATTTAAAAAAATATTGAACACGTATTTCTTTTGTCAATCAATCAAAAAATGACAAAGATAAAGCGCGTCAAAGTTCGGAAATGAGGCTTCGTGACGTCACGACTAAGTATAAAAGTGTTCCAAAGCGTGACGTGACACGAAACCATAACGGCCTATATTATTATCAATTTCTGTTTAATTTACAAGATAAAAAATACGTGTCCCATATTTTTTGATAATTTTACTAACGTAATAAATAATTGTATTTTTTAGGTAGCCTATTCTAGCGGCTTGGAAAAAGACAAAAAATATCTCACACTGCTAAACACAGGTATCTGTTCTGTCATAAAACATCTGTTTAAACAAATAATGAGCTATCAAATTAAATTTTATCTACATTCCCCTGCGCTTTGTTTAAACAAAGCGAGATTAAATCAGCAAATAAATTGATATTTTTGTCATCTTTACAACCGTACGCTTCGTGATTTATACATACCATTTCTACTGTCTAAACAGAAGAGATGGCAGCCCAGACTGGCCAATGAATAATTCCGAAACCGTAGGTGTTTCCATGATCATAACTGTTTGTCACTGTCGGATAATTTAACATAATAGGTTGGATATTCACTTGAAAGACATCTGAAGAGAAATATGCTTTCCAAGCAGGTTTACGCCCTTACTTTTACTACATTATGCGTTCCGCTAAGCTAATCAGAAAATGCGATTCTAGATTCGGTTTGTGTCATTCGAGTTTCTCTTAATCTTGTGCTCGTAAGCTTTTGTCCTTACGTGGCATGTCAGCAGGGACATAAAAATTTTATCTCCCGGAGAAAGCTGAGTATTAAGGTTAGGTGGTTCGTTTCCGGATCGTATCGGGCGCGGCCGGGCGGCGAGATTGTATCGCGGCGACAATTTTCACGCAAACCGTAGATGTGCCCCCATCAGCCTAGTTGGATTGTAACTACACACATTTTGGCTGCACAAGACGGAATCTCTTGAATGCTGGACAATATAACGCACTACATAACTAACTCAATTGGGGATGTCTATTTTTTTGCAATATATAGTAAATCGAAAACCATTTCGAGATAAATGCTTTTTAACTCGTTTTCTGTAGTTATTTAATTTTAATATTATGTAATGAATTTATTATATAACAAATAAGCAATGACCTTCATTTGACATTGGTGTAAATTGCGTGACCGGCTCAAGTCGTACTTTATTCTGTGTGGTTAGAATTCTTCACAATTTACGCGTGGATTATACTACGGAGTTTGATTTGGACCCGCTGTCTGACATCTAGCACTATGACAGTGACAATTAAAGGGGTTGCCTTATCGTACGCATATACAGGGTTATCTGTAATTCACTAGCATCCTTTTAACCCTGAACTCCTACCGCTTAAACAAATGTTTTTTGTTTTACGACTTTTTAAAATAAAGCACTTTTTTTCCCATACAAATACACAGAGTATCGTAAAAATAAGAGGTAATCCCAAATTTTCAAAACGTTATTACACCAAAAATATTAAGTTATGACAAAAGCCGTAAAACAAAAAACATTTGTTTAAGTGGTAGGAGTTTAGGGTTAAAAGGATGCTAGTGAATTACAAATAACCCTGTAGATAGATTTAGAAATTTGGCATTGTGGGAGCCCTCAATTATAATCTGACGTCATCAACTAAAATAGTTTCAATAATTAATTTTGAAAAAAGTAGAGAACTAAATGACAAAATATTGAAATTAGTTTCTTATAATTGACTTTTCTATACAAAAAAAAATATAAAAACCATGGGTATTTTTTTTTAGACATCCCCAATTGATTTAATTTGTCTTATTTAATTTAAAGTGTGTGTTCATACATTGAGGTCGTGATTTCATTTCAACTATGTATGAGCATTTTATCAGACTAATCTTAACAATATTGGGCCAATGCATTATGTTGCCAAGCATAAACTGAGTTAAAAACACTAATTTTGTATCACGTTTTACATTTCATCCTGTATATTAATGCAATTAAGATGTAAACTTTGCTTATTTATTTGCGTATTTGTTTATATGTAGAGGGGTAATATCTGGGACTAGTGAACTGATTCTTCTTGCTTGATGATTTTTCTTGCGTAAGATCCTGGGACCTGTCAAGAGAGACGACGGTACGTGGAGGATCCGTAAAAACATAGAGATCCAGGAGCTGGTGGCTGAACCCAACATCATCGGCGTAACAAAATCACACAGACTTCGCTGGTTCGGCCACCTACTCCGAATGGGAGAGGATCGTGCTGCCAAGAGAGCGTACGTGGGACGACCGACTGGTCGCCGCCCGGTTGGGCGACCCAGGTACCGCTGGGGGGACAGTGTCCAGGCGGATCTGCGACGTCTTCAAGTCGACGACTGGCAAGAGGCTGCGCACGATCGGGACAGATGGCGTGCTCTCGTTTCGGAGGCCAAGACCCTCTTTGGGTCCCTGAGCCAAATTAGTTAGTTAGTTAGTGAACTGATTCCCAGAATCTTTCATTACTGCATAGATCCTTAGCTACACTATATCGATTAGCGTAAATGGGCTACATTTCTTTCTGGGAAGCAAGAAAGAAGCTGGGCGCAAAATTTATAATACCTACAAAGTTCGTCACATAATACGAAATACCTACATTTTTGTACAGGCACGATATAAATTTAGACTAGATTTTTTTATACAATATATTAGGCCAGTCAGGGGGGCTTGCAGCACTGCACTATCGAATAGTCCTATCCCTCCCCTGTCTCGAGGAACAAACAAAACTTGGGAGTCTTATCATACTAGAAACCGGATTTTTTAATATTTTTATTTTTATTTTTTTATGGCTTTGCCAGGTTTTTTGCATTGCAGCATCGCCGATTCATGTCCCCCCATTAAATGACGTGATTAATTATATATATATATATATATATATATATATATATATATATCATCTGGGAGTCTTATCGAACTAGGATTAGTGTCGTGGCTCTTAGACTAATATATGCTTGCGTTTGTCGACAATCACGCTTGCCTAGTATTTACTAGATTTGAGCATTTGCTCATTCACCCTAGACTTGAAAGCGGCCAAATTATAGAGTTCAGGGAACACAGTCTCAAACAGGGAATGCTTTGTGCGGATATTGTAACTCAGTTGGTTCAAGAGTGCCTCAAATTGCTGGTAGAATATCATTATTATCCTAATGTTATATATATGAGAAATTTTGAAGATGTTTGGATGTTCGTTAGTCAATCACCCAATAATGGCTGAACGGGTTTAGATGAAACTTTGCCTATATAAAGATCTCGAATTGATTTGAATTTAATACCTAATTTTATCCTGGTAATGCGTTCCCGTGGGATAACTTTAAATAACTTTAGACAAGCATAATATACGTTTTTTTACATTATAGAAAGAAGGTAAGCGTTCTTGACTTGTCTTTTTATTAAAATACACTTTTGAAAAATAAGTCACAGCTAAAATGTAACAATTTGAAAGGAAATATGGTCATTTACACACTTTTGGTTTCATAACTAATAGTTACTAATTTTTTTAGCGTTTTTCAATAAAAAGACTCGTCAACATTGTATACTTTATTTCATGTGTTAAAAAAACGATTATAGAGGGCGCTGTCCAAGAATATTGAAGTACTTCGGCTTTCAAGATGACGCGTCAACTTCGTCTACAATCAACAGATGGCGTTCTCCGAGCAAACTTTGAGCATAAAAAATGTTCATCATCATCACAGCCTATCAGTGGCGAAGGGTGCTAACAACTCGATTCCCAGCGGGTTGCCTAAAATTTTGAAGTAACCAAACGCTTCTCTTAGTAACCGATTGTTTGTATAGAGACTTACTCTTCCATAATAAACTTTTAAGTATTTTTCAAAATGGTGCAGTAACAAAACGCATCAAAATATCCACAAGACCAATCAGTCATTCATAAATTCAGTATTCCGGCAGGAATTGTACACTCACACATGTAAATATTCATTCAGAAAACCATAGATTCACTACAAGCGTCTACCGTAAGAATAGGCATGGAATAGGCTGAAGATAACCCGGTCTCTATCGGCTTATGCCATTAAAAAATAGACTTTCTACATTGTGCATAAGGCTTAATTTCACTTTGAAAGAAGCTTTTTTTTTAATTAATTTATCCCACTTGGAATAGCCGACGGAATTGACATTCATGCAGCCATTCGTAGACTTATTTAAAATTACTGGAGCGAAATTTAATTTTAAAATATCGAGTTTTAGTGTAAAACAGAAAGTACGATATTTTATCTATTTTTATAATAAGATTTATAAACAGACAAAATTAAACCGCCACGGGCTGTGCTCAGCGCGCTGCACAACACCAAATCGTATACGCTGTGCCGCGCTGCCGGAATGTGTCACTGCATGTACGATTCGGAGCCATAGAACGTGCCGGACGTGATCCGCTAGCGCGGTCGATTTGTTTGTGGTGTGGTATTTATTGAAATGACAACATTAGGTAATGTCATGTCAATCGCTCAGTGTTTTGTAGTTTGTTTATTTATATTATAATAAAGTTATGTGAAATAATTTTAATAAAACACAATATTAGATCAGTGTTGATACGCAATATCGGTGAAATTTAATCGTACATATTATCGTCTGTCAGGTTGTAAATCTGATTATAATTCAGTGTCTAATTCATGCATAAGTAACATATTGTTTTGATACTGATATCAGTGAAAGGATAAATATGCTGCAGTCTTATGGACCGAATTACTGCACGTAAGTACTAGTTTTCAAGAATATAACCTAGTATAACTACTAAGAAATGTGGTATGATTTTTGTTTGCTTTTTTTCGTCCGGCTTTACCTGGAAAAAAATTCACGCCTCGCCACTGCAGCCTATATACGTCCCACTGCATGCCACAGGCCTCCTCTCAGAATGAGAGGGCTTGGGCCGTAGTTCCCACGCGGGCCCAGTGCCAATTGGGAACATCACATACACCATTGAGTTTCTTCTCAGGTGTATACAGGTTTCCTCACCATGTTTTCCTTCACCGTAAAGCTCATGGTAAATTACAAATGTAAATGTACGTTATAAAAAAAGTTACCGTATCCTTTTTTCAGACAAAACTCTAAAACTGTAAATTTTTCTCGTAAAGGGTTCTAATTCTAACGCGGGGAAGCCGCTGGTTCATGCTATTTATATATATTAGGTATATACATATTCTATCAACTAGCTTGAGAAGTATCCCACTGCTGTGCAAAAGCCTCTTCCCATTTTCTCCATTTGACCCGATTTTGAGAGATGCCCGGCCAATCCTAAAGGAAAACCCCTGGATCATCTCGAAAACTGTTACTTTCAAACTATTATTTGGTTTTGACTTAAGAATAGGGACCTTCTGCTCCAAGTGTGTTTCACACTTACTAGATGACCCCAACCTTTAATCATTGTTAACCTAAATACCTAAAGTTGAACAATAAACTTTTTCATTTTCATTTTAATTTTCAATAGTTTAATTAGTTTAATAACAAATAGCTATCTAATATTTTACACGTCTTTTGGGCCGGCTTCCGCAGTGGATATTTGGTAACCATTGCAGAATCAGATGTGATTAATTTTGTTTATACTTTCTTTGTATTCGTTTACTTTCTCATCAGTTAAAAAAGTTTCGATTTATGCAAATGAGAACAAAAGGAAGGGGTTATGGAGCTGCAAGCTAAGTAAAATGAAATGTACATCTATCAAATAGAATACTTAGACGCGAGAATAAATTATAATGAAAACTTGGCTGTGTGGTTTTTACACCTTTGCCTTTCTTTGCGTGAATAATAAAAAAAAGTGAGCAACTTTTGTTTGTGAATATTATCTAAGACAAATGCTCGGGATTTTATGACTACTATATTTATGTCGCCATCTCGTCGTTTATAGGTGTAAAGTTCTGTGCAATGAAGTTCCAGTTGCTTTTATGCGATTCGCTATAGTTCCTTGGTAAATAATGGAATTGCGAAAAGAATTTTCTGTTAGCGATGACCATTTTAGTGCCTAAATTATCTAGAACTTTAACTAAGTATAAAGTCAAATTTGTAGTACTTATTCCGCAGTTTTTCTGTGAGGTTACGGTAATTTCTTATATTTGTGTATACTGCTTGTTCTGACTTAGGGTTGATATTGTATCAACAAGTCCCGTTTTACATTAAACTTCATCATCATCATCCCAGCCTATATACGTCCCACTGTAGGGCACAGGCCTCCTCTCAGAATGTGAGGGGTTAGGCCGTAATTCCCACGGCCCAGTGCGGATTGCGAACTTTAAATACACCATTGAATTTCCTCGCAGGCGTATGCTGGTTTCCTCACGATGTTTTCCTTCACCGTAAAGCTCATATTAAATTTCAAATGTGTTTCGCACATGAATTCCGAAAAACTCAGAGGTGCGAGCCGGGATTTGAACCCACGACCCTTCGCTTGAGAGGTCAAATCACTAGGCCACCACGGCTTCAAACTTATGCCCCTCTAATTAATAGTGCCGGATATTTGCTTTATGTGCATGATAAACGTCAGTGCCATATGGCCGCTAGATCTTAACCGAAAACAAAAGAAAGCCACGCTGCAAGAACCAAGAACCCAGTAACCCGCTTTACCCTTGCTTGCGGCGGCGCGTTATCGCGACATCTGTCGCGTGGATGGAGCTGTTAATATTCTCTGAGCAAGTACGCGTATACGTGTTAACTTAAGTTCGTGTATAAACGATAAAGAAATTTACCAGCCACTCCTTTATTGTCAGTTGTGTGGCTTAGGGTACCTTTGCACCAGAAAGATGCCCTTTGCTATGCTACGTTGCTATGGATGCTTTTGATATCCAATTATTCACCAATCACATTCATTGGTCCACATAGCATAGCTCTGGTGGAAACGGGTTGAACTAAGTTAATATGTATGTTTTTTTAGGTTTCCGTGGCCAAAATAGCAAAAACGGAACCCTTAAAGTTTTGCTATGTCTAGATCTAAGAGTATATTATAGACATACGAAAGAATTTCCGACACCCATTTTTTCCTAATTTAGAAAAACATGCTAGTAGGTAAATTCCTTTTTTCGCAAAATTTCCGTCAATATGTTACTGCGTGAAAGAGAGTACGTAATAGCCTGCCTAGCTGAGCCTATACTCTTCTTGTGGGATTCACTATAAAACTGTTTCTTATAATAAAAACGATTTTAGTTTAAGAACTGGTATTTAATAATATACGTAAGCATCACTTTAAATTACAACATCACATTATCACAGCCTATCAAAGAATGGCTCCCTAGACCGTGCTCTGTGTGCTGTCCGTTTCTTTATTGAAATTCTAGAAGACACAAATTCAAATTTACGAAACAGCAACACGGTCCCGGTGGCCAGTGTCTACAGTACCACGAATACCTATTTCTTCATCCGAAGAACCTGGTCTTAACTCTTGCGACGGGCGTGGTATCGCGACATCTGTCCTGTGATGGAGCTGTTAATATTCCCCGCGACACGCGACAGCGACGTACCACTTTGTCGCGCCGACGCGGATGCGTTTATCCACGGCACCATCGATTTCACTTAACGCACTTCGCTTATTATTGTACAGTTATCTTTTATGTTACTTGGTAAAATGCAACCTTCGTTAAAGTATACGGCGGAGTTGTTTTTAGGGCAGTGCCTAACTCCAGATAAACATAAAATGTCTCAAGGTATAGATCGAGTCATTCATGATGACGCGCATCGTGGTTCTTATTGCAATGTTATTTATGCCTAATTTTGACAAATTCACGAGTCTTTATTGTTCTTTAGATCTGTTTGAAAAAAATAACCCTTGTTACGTTTCTTTCTTGCCGGATTCTTCTCAACAGGGTTTTTTTCAGGATTCAGGTTTAGATTCGTCGACATTCATAAGTGCTTAAATTGAAGCCTTGTAATGTAATGTAATGTTAGCACAGTGAACGGTTGCGGTACTCTGAAGATGAGCTCTGGTTGAGTTCGAAACACGTCAGTGTATGTAGTTTGGTGGTGGTGATAGTTTGGTTTGTGTGTTTTGTATGTGTTCATACAGTGTGGAGGTGGAGGAACTGCATGAACACGCATTTCTCACATAAACGTAACTATCGTAAGGTCGCGGGTGAGCAAAGTAATTGTTTCAGTTCATTAATTTGGACCTCTGCAAAGTAACGCCTGATTCAATAAATTATTCTGGATTAATTTTATGATACTTTAAGACGTTCATAACTAATATTTCTTGGGACTTAATCACGAACTGTTTATTGTTATAATTATCTCAACGTTTCGACCACATTGTAGTGGCCCGTTGGTCATCGTCGGCAGTACACTTAATGTATGGAAACATTAGTCAACCACAATTAAAAAAATCCTCAAAATCACAATATCAACAAACCTCAGCTCACTTAAAACAAAGCCAACCTGATGAAATATTCCGAATTTATTTTGTGACTCCTTGTATGTATTGCAATTGTTGCACCGCAGACTGCACTATCTGCTACTTTGGAATTGAGTATGATTTGACTTGTGAGTAAGCTAATAATAATGCACTGCCGAAGACCTGGATGCATTAACGCCTTATACAGCCGCATGGCTTAGCAATTTAACTGTTTTAATTGAATGCCTGTAAATACATATTATTATGCCATACGATTAAAAAAATGCACTGATAGATATTGGCTAACAACACATACATATATTTCAAACTAAATACAAACTGAAATATAGATGCACAGAAAAAACCCCAGAAAAAAGACCAATGCTGGGAATCGAACCCAGGTCCTCAGCGTTCCGTGCTGCGTGCTTACCCCTACACCATCACTGGTCTAAAGACCAATGCTGGGAATCGAACCCAGGTCCTCAGCGTTCCGTGCTGCGTGCTTACCCCTACACCATCACTGGTCTAGAAGTTAGCGACGAATCTTTCCCATACATCGTACACTTCAGTCTGTTATAATCACATTAGGCAGTGATAAAGCGCATCTATGTTAATGCCCTCTACCGAGAGACTTCAACACTCCTTCGGAGCTACCCGCTCACCTGGACCAAGAGATGGCGCTACTAGGCCAACTTTTACAAGTTAAGTATGAAGTATCTTTTTCTATTTATTTTTTTATTTTCTTCAACTTCATTTTTTTATTACTTTTACGGTCATCCCGTGAAACCATATATTTCAAACTAAATACAAACTGAAATATAGATGCACAGAAAAAACCCCAGAAAAAAGACCAATGCTGGGAATCGAACCCAGGTCCTCAGCGTTCCGTGCTGCGTGCTTACCCCTACACCATCACTGGTCTTAAGATATGGTTTCACGGGATGACCGTAAAAGTAATAAAAATATGAAGTTGAAGAAAATAAAAAAATAAATAGAAAAAGATACTTCATACTTAACACATACATATAACCAATAATTATTTTAGATTTCACCATAGTAAACGAGTGTTCCATGAACTAAAATGTCATTCATTACAATGCAAATGAAACAAGGTTTTATTCCTACAATTAAACTAGAACCCGTAGAGAGTAGCATTAGCAAAAAGTAAGTCATTGTTGTTTAGCGAAAGTTGAAAATAAACCGTTTTAATGGATTTAACGCGATATACCATTATATGCAATTGACACTTTAGAAACTTACGCTATTGTTTCATAAATTATGTGCTAGTTAATAAAACCGGTCAAGTGCGAGTCGGACTCGTACATGAAGGGATCCGTATCTCCGTACAATATTTTAAAATCAGTTCTGTAACCCGAAATGTAAGCTCTAAAATCGCAAACTTTAAGTAGGTGAACATCCGAACATCGTAGGGTCACTTGCGTTGCCTACCAACTGACGGCTGTCGCCTAGGACGCCTAGCAATGCCTAACAACGCCTTGCAACCAAAAAACAATGAAAAACAAAATACATTTATTCTGTGACGACCCCCTTTAATTTTATTTTATTTTTAGTATTTACTAGTATTGTTATAGTGGCCACAGTAATATATATACGGTTTAAGAGACAGATCCCTGTGACAGACAGACAGTCAGGCAAACAGTTAGTGGAGTCTGAGTAATAGGGTTCTGTTGGCACCCTTTGGGTAAGGAACTCTAAAAAAATGGTGGTGGCCTCTTAGGCAGAGGGTCGTGGGTTTGTGTCCGGCCTAGTGGCTTTGATTCTTTCATATGTGCGGAATTACTATGGAGCTTTATTGTGAAGGAAAACATCCAAAACACCTACACACACCTGCGAAGAAATTCATCGGTGGTGTGTGAAGTTCCCAACCCGCTCTCTGCCTGCGTGGGAACTACGGCCTAAGCCCTTGCATTCTGGCCGAGATGACGATGACCAGAGCGCATCCTTAGAGTACTCTGTGGATGAGCTCTGATTTAGTTTGAAATGCGTCAGTGTACTTATTTTGTTTGGTTGTGGTGATAGTTGGGTATGTGTAATTTTGGTGTGTTCTTTTGGGTATGTATTACAATACCGAAGTACGAAAGACCGAATGTATTAAAACATCGAATGGGTCAAAAGACCGACACGATTTTTTTCTGAAACCGTAAACTTTTCAGAATTTATTAAAACGGCATCATACAGAACCCATTAGGTTAGGTTAGGTTTGTTTTATAACAATCTTAAAAAGTTAACGGTTTCAGAAAAAAATCATGTCGGTCTTTTGACCCATTCGATGCTTTAATACATTCGGTCTTGCGTACTTCGGTATTGTAATACATACCCGTTCTTTTAGTGCTATGTGGAGGTGGAAGAACTGCATGAACACACATTTCTTACATAAACGTAACTATCATATGGTCGCGAGTGAGCAAAGTAATTGTTTCAGTTCATTGATATGGACCTCCGCAAAGTAACGCCCGATTCAATAAAATATTTCATATCTTCGAAAGAATTTAACCAAAAGGAACCACAAAAATCAGTCCCCATATTTCGCTCTTTACTGTTAATTGAAATGACGAATATTTGAAAACAATACCCAAACCCCATCAACGAAGCATGCCATGTCGCGCGGAGCATTCTCAAATATTCAGCAACCATCATCCATCAACCCTTTGCCGATATGTTATTCACCCCACGTGCATCGCTAGGGTGGTCCCTAGTCTGCCCCTTACGTGCCTACCTCTCGTAATTACCTGTGCATTGAATACTAAATGCATGTCCAGTAGCTTGTAATGACAGTTTTTAGGAGCATCATGGTCTGATGAAAAAGCGTCTATAATTTTATTATGTGTTTTATGAATTGTCGCTTTTTAATATCGATTAACATTAGCTGTTGAAAAAAGAGCACTATATTTTTGTAAGTAGCAAGTTGACCGTCGTTTTTTCTTAGGATTCACCGAAGGATAACAAGTGGAACCTTGTCTGTCTGTCACAGAGCTGTATCTCAAGAACCATAATGTCGAGAGAGAGCTGAAATTTATACGTAACTAGGTGTTGCCCGCGACTCTATCTGCAAACAATTCGATTATCGCTATCGCACGGGAACGAAAACTATCCTCTGACCTTTACCGGGTCTCAAAACTATACATAACAAATTTCATCTAAATCGGTTTGGCGATTTAAGTAACAGACAGACAGACACACCTTCCCATTTATAATATTAGTATGGATTACTTTGGATGTCTATCTCTTTTGCCGCTACAACAACAGATAGAAAAAAAACTAAAAATAAACTTAAAAATAATTATGCCGGATCTCCATAGAATATGTTTTACTTTTATTTTCGTTCTACCTTTATAACTTTTGAGTTAAATGTACTGCACAATATCAATAAATAATGAAAAGCGGACAAGTGTGAGTCGATCTTCTGTCCTGTGCGTCCTGAACTGAGCAAAACGAGCCTACCAATTCCTAAAAGGGTCGGCAACGCACCTGTGATGCCCCCCGTGTTACGGTGATCGCTTTCCATCAGGTGACCCGTCTGCTCGTTTGCCACCTCTTATATAAAAAAAGGGTCTGTCAGCGCCTGTACTTTGTTTTTTTTGTGGTGAGTAAACATATATAATTGTTTGCCCTTGAATGTACGGAACCCTCAGAGCGTTAGTCTGGCTCGCACTTGGCCGATTTCGTTTATTTAAAAAAGCTTTTTTGTGCCGATAAGTGGTCGTAAAAGGTTTTTATAAGCATAATGACTAAGGATTTATTTTATTTTGCGCGGACGCAGTTAAAGAAATGTATATTACCAGCCAAGGCCAGGACATGGTTAAAACCACAAACACAGGATGTTAAAAAGGTTATGACATTTTAAGTGTATTTTGTTAAGTTGTTTTATCATTCAAAACCGTGTTGAGTTAAAACGTAACATTTACTCGGAAACGGTTAGTGAAAAAGGTTATCTTTTAATACAATCTTATTAGTCCCAAAAAATATAACAAGCGCGGGTTATTGTTGTGTGAACGCGTTATTGTATTCAAAATTTATGAGCATTTTTTCCGCTTGCGGCAACTGTTTCGTTAACAACTTAACAGTTTTATATTTTCGTTGTTCCATTGTCACTTGAAGATATATGTATTAAAAAACTCTAAAATATAAGTTTCAAAGGTCCCAAGGGCGCACCCCTTCTTAACTTCTCTTTGTTCTCCCAGCGTTGATATTTTTTACTGCATCTCATTAAAATGCATAGAAAAACTTAATAAAGTTGCTTTGATCTACCCTTATTCCCTTATCAGCCAGGGAACAGTATTTTAGCGCTCTCTGAATTTGCCCCCATTCAAAACTCCGCTTCATCTAAGCCGCGTTTTGCGTGCCAAGTTTGTTACACGCGCTACAAGAATAAGAAGGAAATGAGTAACATTTCCCCTACAACCGCTCTATATATCCACTTGTACATTTATAATAAAGGAAAATTGCTACCGCAGGGTACTATCAGAATCGAGTTGCGTGGGACAAAGCACGCGAACAAGAACCGCCAACTTTTCTTCCGAAGCATCAACAATCGTTTTGCCAGCTGTTTAAAGTTCAATATCAGTTCCTCCAGCGCAATAAAGGTTACGACGAACGCATCGCGCATGCGTTCGTTTTGGAGCGAAAAACGTCCACAGTGTTGTCATAGCAATGGCGCATAATGCACCGCCTTACAATCACTTCTTTCTATTTTCCCTTTAATTGTCATTTAAGTCCCGCGTGAAGTGCCTCGCTATCGTGCGATAAATTGCTAGTTACATTGTGCTCGCGCAAAGATCAGCAAACACAGCCTTTGTTCTATTCAAGTGTGGGCTGTGAGACTGAACTCTACAAGGTTTATTTACATTCGAGGTAAATAGTTTGATGCTTATTTGATGTATCGGTTCCTTTCAAACATTTAGTTTATCGTATACAATCCTTTGTATTTTTTTATTTATTTACATTTACAAATTGATTTAGGTACCAATAATATATTCCGTGGGATTTAACGTAGCCCTGTAAAAGGTCTATTACTATTTACTATCCAATCGTAAAACGGGTTTGAACCGCGGGAGGTTCTTAATTAGCGCATAATTAATTCTCCATCGGCCGGCAGTGGTTTTACCTGTCCGGTGTTAGCCCTTTCATTCACTGCTTACCGAATAACGCTCTTGTTTATCTTCGTCCTTGTCCAACCACTGTATAAGTAAGAGATAGATGCACTTGGGGTGGTTTGGTTGTTTTATGTAGTCTCCGAATTGAACGGGACAGAGACGTTAGAGTAAAGTGGTTGAAGCATTCTTGTATTCCGTCTGTTGTGTTTTTCAATTAGAGCTTTAAAAAGGTCACTTAATTGTGCGGCAGTTTCCTTCGCAGGGACTCTTGTTTGTTTGTGAGGAATTTTGAATGAATAGTAAAGTTTCATTCAACAATCACATTCATTATTAGATTTTCTAGGATTACTGAGATATAATTTTTGATAATTTATTGAATCAGGCGTTACTTTGCGGAGGTCCATATTAATGAACTAAAACAATTACTTTGCTTTATTTTTTATATACGTAGGACAGACAGGCCGAAGTTTTAATACTAGATTTAAAGAGCATGTTTCGGCATATAGGAATGAGCATCCAGATAGATCGAATTTTGCAAAACATTTGTTGGAATCAAATCATTCATTGTTAGATTCAGATTCTTATGAAGTGTTACATTATTGCGGCAAGGGGTTGCGTCTGGATGCTCTGGAATGCATGGAAATAATTAGGTACAACACTATGGGGTCTATTATTAATGAACAGGTAAATTTAGTATCTTCTCCTTTACTGCGGCTTGGGTCGAATTTGAACAGTTAGTATTAATTAAATATGCCTTATAAATAAATAAACAAAAAAATTCAAGGTAGTTTTAAATATGTCAATAAAAGTTAATTTTTGTGGGGTAGTTTGAGAATAAGAAAAATAAAGTGGGTACTTGAGAAGTTACAGTGACAAGTTAAAACATTTGTTTTGGTTTGTTAGTTTAACATTTGGTAGCATAGCATACGGTTGTGGTAACTCTGAAGATGAGCTCTGGTTGAGTTCGAAACGCGTCAGTGTAGCTTGGTGGTGGTGATGGTTGGGTTTATGTGATTTGTGTGTGTTCGTACAGTGTGGAGGTGGAGGAACTGCATGAACGCACATTTCTTGCATAAACGTAACTATTGTAAGGTCGCGGGTGAGCAAAGTAATTGTTTTAGTTCATTCATATAATTTTTGAACGAGTTGTTTATACCCGCCAAAGAAACGTAGCGTTTGCAAATAAACATGAGGGCCTGTTACATAACAAGTCGTTCATGTTTTATTCAGCATGCTTGAAGAAATTGCTCGGTAGAGCCGCAACTATGGCTATGTTGAGTTAAAATTTCCCTAATGTCTTAGTTTCTGGAAGTAAGTACCTAGGTACTACAATGTTGCTTAAAATGCCCTGTTGGGACCAGACTATCTACTATGTGCATAAATTTTACAATATCTGTAACATGTTTACAATTTTACTGTCGAATTATTCAGCTCGATTTAAAATTGGCCGATAACAGTAAAACGCCACTTCAAAAACATCTTACGTTGTAAGATGTAACCGTCAAAATTTAAACCAGGCGTTTCATGTTTAAACTCAATGCAGGCCGTGTTTCAAAGTAACCAGCGCAGACGCAGAGTCGCCGGAGCGGACGGATGTGCATCGTAAGAAACTCTCGGACGCGTGCTCGGCCACCGAGTTCCGCGCGCGATGCATAGATGGCGTTTTTGTTAATATTCTGAAGAGTTCGAAAATTTTTATAAAGCATTTTGATAGTTTTAATTATGGAACGATTGGCTATTAGTGGTTGACTGTAAATGGTACTATACTTGATTGAATACAGATTGACGTCTTAAATGATCACTATAGTATAGTATAGTACATACGGACAAACACTTTGCTTGAACAATAAGCTTTCTCAGGAAGTCAGTAAGTATGATAATTATTATTGTTATGAAAATATTCTACTTCATAGTTCTTTTACGGTGTAACTGAATTAGAATCAATGAAAAATATTTGAACAAAGATGATGATTACAATGCGACACTCCAATGGTAAAAATAAAGATCAGATTTCTTCAGTTATGGGCACCAATTGCTCATAAGGAATAACCTTAAATATTTACATAAACATTCAAAGCGTCTAAATTGGTACGAGGATTGCGTGATACATCGTTATTTCATAGCCTCAATACAAATACTTGTCAATCGCTCCCTACTTACTTCAGTTCAAGTGAATTCCCTTGTTTATTCAGCACTTAGGGGAATGTTTGAAGTTTTTAACCACCTAAAGTGTATTTTTGTTAGTTTCTGCTTCTTTCAAATGCTTTCAAATTCCACATTTTTAGGGTTCCGTACCTCAAAAGGAAAAAACGGAACCCTTATAGGATCACTTTGTTGTCCGTCCGTCTGTCTGTCAAGACCCTTTTTCTCAGGAACGCGTAAAGGTATCTAGCTGAAATTTATATCAAATACTCAAGTCTAACTGTCCCTTAAAGCTATGAAAAAATCAAACTTCTAAGCCAACGCAATCAAAAGATACAGCCGTTTATGCCGCTTATTTCCGCAAATTGTCGACACTCGCAAGGGAATCAAAACCTACAGGGTACTTCCCGTGAACTCAAAATCTTGAAATTTGGTACAAAGCAAGGTCTTATAGCACAGATAAAGGAAAAATTGCTAAAAGCATACATTTTTTTGTCTGTCTGTCTATATAAGTAACCAATCTACTATGATCCCACACTGCGCACATTTTGCTTGTGAGCAGGGGTCTGATAAGACTGGATGTTCATATATACATATAAATTTGTATGGAACCCTCGGTGCGCGAGTCCGACTCGCACTTGGCCGATTTCTTATCAATAGCTACGCGACGACCGCTCGTGCAATATTTTATTTAGTCAAAAACAATTCAATAATGTTGTTTCTTTTTCGACTTACATCTATACAGGGATTACAGGGTGTCCCAAAACTCAACGATAACCTGGTACCGGTCGAAAGGTCAAGTAATACCAATTCTGAAAAAATAAGAAAAAAATCCATTCCACTTAGTTAAGCGATAATAATAGTAAGCGATAATAGAACAACATAAGTTACTAGCTGTTGCCCGTGACTCCGTCTGCGAAGAATAGGGGTATAAAAATAGCCTACAACCTATTCTCAGACCTGCCAATTAAGTATACTGCGCGTCTCGTTCTCGATTGTAGTCTGTTAAGTATGTTCAAACATCACAACGTTTAGAGATTTAAATTTGAAAAGAATTCCCGTGCGCCGTAGCACCTTCTGCGCGCCTCTATCGGTTGTCAACTTCATATTGTTTTGTTGTGCAAACAAAGTTGGATCAAATATCTGTAGACAAAAAAGTTCTATCAAAATCGGTCAAGCCATTTCGGAGGAGTTCGATAAAAAACACCGTGACACGAAGTGACTCTGTTATCGCTTCATAACATATCCCTTTTAGCATTAGATGTATATATAGATGTATATAAAACCTATTTTTGCTTATGTAATAAGTGACATGGATCTTTTCTCTAATTTTCCAGAACTTAGCCTCTCGCCTGGTACCAGGTTATCGTTAAGTTTTGGAACACAGAGAGGTACTACTGACACAGACATCTTCGTAAAGTGTTTCTATCGAAGCTTGTAGGTTTATACTCTGAAGATAATCTAACCTTCGAATTTGCTTGTCAACAGATTGGCGCGCAC
The DNA here is from genome assembly GCA_947859365.1 of Archips crataeganus. Taxonomy (NCBI): domain Eukaryota; kingdom Metazoa; phylum Arthropoda; class Insecta; order Lepidoptera; family Tortricidae; genus Archips; species Archips crataeganus. The sequence continues at coordinate 19,235,820 of OX402051.1, read as the reverse complement.
CAATGGGCGACGAGTCGGAGGGGCGGGCGCGGCGCGCGCCGGCGCCGCCGCCGCGCCAGCCCGCGCGGCCGCCCGACCCGCGCCCGCGCACCGACGTCGTCGCGCTCCCCGCCCCGCCGCGCCTCATCAGACCCTCCGAACACCTGGCACTCGTCGAGTGGTCAGAGCGAAGACACCCGCCTCTGGTCCCGACTGTCACGGTCATACAGGGTCCGAGGCATACGCTGCCGCCGCCGCTCGTGCATAGGCATGTTGTTCCCCCGCAGCCAAGGATGCCGGCTCCTACGCCTCAGTCGATTATGAGGCTACCACAGCCGAGGAGAGATATTCAGGTAGGTGCCAGGATATCTGGAATTACAAGGCCTTTTTCCGACCTGAGGCCTTATTGTCTAACATACTCTGAAACACAATCGTTTTCACCCGGTCTTTCTGTCACATGGTGAAGGATGACGGTAGCAAGAGATGATGTACGCGATCCTGATAGCCCGCGCGTTAGACAATGCAACCACTGATACCTACCCTACTGACCGACACGTGGTGGTTCGTAATCCCATTCACAGTCCCTTTTTATTGTTCCATTCTGTAGAATTTGGCAGAAAGAAGTGGGGAAAATCATTAAGATTCTGAGTGCGTTAGTCACCTTTTTTGCAATCACCATAATGTTTATTTCTAATAGCTGGAAGCTTAATTAGACATTAAAATTTACCAGATACGTAACGATATTTATTTTGTTTCTTACGCTATATTCAGATACATCTATTACAATATTAACTGGGTATGGATTCTGCGGACGGCTCTTTTAAAAATAATAGATTTTAAACAAATGCCAGCTATTTGCAGTCTGCAGTTAAAAGTTGTGTGCATTGTTCAGAATTGAATTCTACTCCAAGCCTACTCTGCTAAAAGTTGGGGATGCCGCTGCAGAAGTTTTTAAAGCTACTCGTAGGCATAAATTTACTCGTGTGTTTTTATTGCATACACCGGATCGTTTTGCCGGTTTAATGTTTCCAGCGGGCCGGGTAATACGGTAGCCGGTTTAATTCGTAACGGACATCAGATATACGGAGGAAGTTAATGCACCGAGAGAGCGCAAAAATGAAGCAAAACCAACCGCGCCTTCTATGGCAACTTTGAATGCATTTGGATGTTCAAGCCTTGCGTACTTTTTGAGCGTTGACTCGCTTTTTTGCATTTTAACAATGCTATCGTCTGCTCGCTTTCATTTTGCGTGCGTTTTAGTGTCCATGTTCCACACACGTCGCATTATTAGCATGTACGTAAAATTTATTCCAGATTTTCTCTCCTTAAATCTTGGCACATAGCTTCAACAACCTTGATCTTATGAATAAGTATCACCCCTTTCGCTGGTCGCTGCCAAAATGTTTATCAGGCTGTCTGTGTCAGACTTTCGATTGTTTTGGCTGCGACACAGCGAGTGGGCGGTCTATTCTTCTTGAACAACAAACCGCATGTATGCTAATATACTGGTTATCTTGCGGCGATGATACGGCATGTTCGAGATCGATCCGAAAGCGATAGATGTGATTCATGCTTACACAATAACATTATTGTTCTCCTGGCGCCACGCGAAAAACGTGTCTTGTAAATCATTATTCTTTAGTGATCGCAAATCTTTGTTTGAATCATTGCGCGCCTTCTAACATATAAATGAGCATTATGTTCTAGCCACGATTCTTTTACAAATGAATGACTATTTGTCAATACACTTATCGACTTTGAATGAAATAACCTTAAGGTTGAGAGGCATGTTAAAATACTTAACAGTGGATGTAGCGCGATCTCATGGTGGGGAAACTGGACAGATTCCCAAATCACTTAGATTCTATTCTATTAAATAGTTGTAAAAAAACTATCTACATTTATTTTGATATAGCGGTCATAATAACACCTACACAATTTGTGAAAATTTCAAGTTTTTACTTATGACACTTTGAAAGATACAGTTCTGTGACAGAAACACTTACAGGCGGACGGATGAACAGACATCGGAGCTTTGCTAAAAGGCTGCGTTTCCGCCAGAGATGTGCGAGGATGCGTTGCGAGGGATGTGTCTGTCATGAACCAATAGAAACACTTCATTCACTTAGGACCTTTTATATGAAGTGTTTCTATTGGTTCATGACAGACACATCCCTCGCAACGCATCCTCGCACAGCTCCGGTGGATACGCAGCCTAATAGGGACCCATTGGCACCCTTTGGATATGAAACCCTAAAATTGCAATATTATAGTCCGACAAGCTCGTGCGCCGCGCTCGGCGGAACCCTGTCGCAGGGAGCCTCTGCTAATAATAAGTAGTAATTTTAATAAGTGCGGCAAACGCTGACTGCGACAGAGTACCGCGGAGGGGCGCGCACGAGCTTGTCGGACTATTAGTGAATTCCGGTTAATGGGTGCATTATAAATTAGTTGGTTGGAACAGTTTGATATGTAAGTACCTATACCTACTCAAGAACACGCAACGCAAGTGTTCTTATTTCCCACGACATTAATTCAATGCCCCATCCCCGGTCCCATCTTTCACGCGAAATCTACATCATCAAAAAACGGCCCTAAAGATCATTCATTTGAAATCTGGCTGACCCAGATAAAGAGCCCTCCACACTAATGACGCGCCCAGACTGGGCGGAGTCGGACCTTGGCCCAAAACCGCACGAGGAACCCGGTTCAGTTCGAACCACAGTTCTTGCTGTTATGACGTAACGTTTTGTTTTGCCAATTTGGAGATCGATCTCTCGAATTAAGTGGATGACGAGCGATTCCTAAAAACGATTGCATTCATTTCGTATAATTATAGTGAAATGGTTCTCTGTGTTTTCTATCAAATTTAAATGTTTTTTTTTTATTTGTGTCGCTTTTGTGTTTAAATATAAACGGTTTTTGAAAACCGATAATGACGATCTTTAGTTGACTAGAGAGTAAGAAAGAGACAATGTTGTTTCCTTTTCAAATTCATGACGAAATCGACATTACATTTAAAAAAAACATTAATAGAGAAATGAAGAAATGATTTCAAATTACGAAACCAGCAGAATAATAATAATAACCATAGCTAATTTATTGCCATTAATATTCAATAATCCAGTATTTCTAGCTAAGAATAGTATTTCTTTAAATATAGCCATTTACACTAGTTTACACGACACGGTATCTTTTTTAAAAGAACTGCCATTTAAAAAAAAACTTTTAAACAGGATATAAAATGCAGGCGTTTCTTTTTTATTTGCAGCCAGTTAAGAGGGTACGATGGCTGAGAGACTTTTGAGAAATAGGTATTTTTAATAAAATGTCGCTGTCTCGCCCGAACCCCTCCGTGTGTGTGAGTATACAGCGAGAGCGGGACAACTGCAGCTCAGACCGTTATTAGTGGCGTAAAATTGATCAAAACAGCATTTCGTAATCCCCTGTTTTCTTCTCGAAAACTGGACCAATAAAATTATTTTTTTCAAAAATAATTAGAGGACAGATTTATCTATGCCCCTATGTTTTCCTTTTTTTGTTTATATCAGGGATTCTTTTCTGATGAGTGTCTGAAAATGACGTTGAAATTGGGCAATTTTTTCAGTTTTTGAAAGCTCATATTTCTTATGTTAATTGAAATATGGAAAAAAACGAAACATAGGGGCATAGCTGTGGTAGATACAGATTACACAGTAAAAAAAAATTGGCTCTAAAGCCATTATCCAGGGAGGAAACAGGGGATTACGTTTGTATGGAGAAATGGTGCGCATCGTACCCTCTTAAGTATTGCACCACACCGCGTCCGGGGTCCGGGGATCGGATTGCCTGGCTGACTCATCTCATTTTATATCGGCTTTATTGCAAAAGTCAAGGTCTATGATCACATATTTGCAGGCTACTTTTTGCTTTGTATATCTTTACTAGCTGTTGCCCGCGACTCCGTCTGCGAAGAATAGGGGCATGAAAAGTAGCCTATACGACCTATTCTCAGACCTACCGAATAAATACAAAATAATTCAGAAAAATCGGTTAAATTATTAGGTTAGAAATGAACTAAAGAAATAAACAAAAGGTGGTTTTATCGCGTTACTGAACCCCTACTTTGCATCCTGCCTAACTAGGTACTTAATTTGTAGTAACGTCAGTAATTTTTAAATACTAACTGTAACTCCTTTGAATATTTGTAATAATATTAACCGTATATTTATTTAACCTATTTAAATCCTCAATGAAATCACCGCTCTTACGTTGCCTAATCTCGTCAAGGTAATTAAAAATTCCATTTAACCTTTTTAATTGGCAGGTCTCGTCATGAGCGTCGAGTTATCTTTTTATTTTGAATCGGCGTGACCCACATAAGGGCCTGACACTAATGAGTTGGCCTAGTGTGTGCTCGATACAGTCACGTGGGAAAACGCTTAACAATTTAGGTCTTAGATAAATTTGATAAGTTTTTGTAAAAAATTTCATTTTCAATGCAAGTTTTTTCGCTAACTTACTTTTTGTTGACTGTACTTGCATTGTCATCCAACCTACATAACTATACCAAATTTCAAGTAAATCCGACCACTGAATGTGGGTAAAATTCAACTTCCAAGATTTGACCCGTACATAAAACCTTTTAAAAAGTAAAATAATTCAGAAAAGTAAGACTCGTGGTTTTGACAACTTTAGGAACTATGTATGGCTTTTGCTGTAACAATGCAATATTAAGGGAATGTTTCACCACCCATTGATCAATTTTAACTGACGGATAAATGTGATGCCGTCTCCGTCTATTCGAACACAACAAACAGAGACGACATCACATTTATCCGTCAAATAAATTTGATCAATGGATGGTGAAACAGGGGGTAAATCAAAAATTTGCGACGGAATCGTTGCGGCTAACATTACCAACGTATTAAAAAGAAATAAAATATCTACATATTTTAAGAAAAATTTATAGTATATTTCATGAAAATATTTCATTTAAAAACTCAAGAATAAAGAACGATTATGTATTACGTATAATTGACTTTCAAAGACCCAATACCCTGCAGTGGGACGTATCCCCCAGGAACAATGTACTTTTCTTAAATAAAAAGCATCCTATATGTTAATCCAGGTTATAAACTGTGTGCCAAATACCATCCCATCATAATCCGTCAAACCGCTTTAGCGTGAAAGAGTAACAAACAAGTTAAGTATGAAGTATCTTTTTCTATTTATTTTTTTATTTTCTTCAACTTCATTTTTTTTATTACTTTTACGGTCATCCCGTGAAACCATATATTTCAAACTAAATACAAACTGAAATATAGATGCACAGAAAAAACCCCAGAAAAAAGACCAATGCTGGGAATCGAACCCAGGTCCCAGGTGGTGTAGGGGTAAGCACGCAGCACGGAACGCTGAGGACCTGGGTTCGATTCCCAGCATTGGTCTTTTTTCTGGGGTTTTTTCTGTGCATCTATATTTCAGTTTGTATTTAGTTTGAAATATATGGTTTCACGGGATGACCGTAAAAGTAATAAAAAATGAAGTTGAAGAAAATAAAAAATAAATAGAAAAAGATACTTCATACTTAACTTGTAAAAGTTGGCCTAGTAGCGCCATCTCTTGGTCCAGGTGAGCGGGTAGCTCCGAAGGAGTGTTGAAGTCTCTCGGTAGAGGGCATAACATAGATGCGCTTTATCACTGCCTAATGTGATTATAACAGACTGAAGTGTACGATGTATAGGAAAGATTCGTCGCTAACTTCTAGACCAGTGATGGTGTAGGGGTAAGCACGCAGCACGGAACGCTGAGGACCTGGGTTCGATTCCCAGCATTGGTCTTTTTTCTGGGGTTTTTTTTCTGTGCATCTATATTTCAGTTTGTATTTAGTTTGAAAGAGTAACAAACATCCACACATCCAACTATCCATCCATCCATACAAACTTTCACGTTTATAATATTAGTAAGATTAGGAAGATTATTGTTGCACTTCACTGTACTGTGTTCTGCATCTGACAAGCAATCTGCGTCCGAAGCAATCGTTTGTTGTGATTTGATTGCACCATGATTGTTTGCGTAGATGAACTTAACGGTAGTTCCTTGTCGTGTTACTTCGATACGGCAATAACAATTATATTATATGCAAAGGAACAGACTCTAGACGTACTATCTAAATACTAGGGGCGTTCAATAAAAAGTGAGAATGAGTATGTTATAAACAACTTTTACTAAATGTCATTTTATTTTTCGACATAGTCACCTTTTAGCATAATACACTTAGTATATCTTTTTTCTAAACTTAAAATTCCATTTTTAAAAAAGGTCTCATCTTGAGTACTTAAAAAATCTTGTACTACAGTGACTACCGCGTCGTCGTCTTCAAATTTCTGGCCTCTCAGGTATTGTTTCAATCTCGGAAATAGGTAGAAATCACTGGGAGCGAGATCTGGTGAATACGGAGGATGCTTAAGGATATCGAACCCAGCATCACCAATTGCAGCCATTGCAACGGCGGACTTGTGTGCCGGGGCATTGTCCTGGTGGAACAGCACAACTTTCGAGAGTTTACCTCGCCGTTTTTCGCGGATCTCATTGCGCAATGTTGCTATTTGTTTGGCGTATAAAGTGCCCGTAATAGTGGCTCCATGTTCGAGATACTCAATCATTAATACCCCTTTACCATCCCAAAAAACAGAGCCCATGACCTTACCGGCAGATGGGCTCACCTTGAATTTCTTCGGAGTTGGAGATGATGGCCTTTTCCATGTCATAGACTGCAGTTTCGTTTCAGGGTCGTAATGATGGAGCCATGTTTCGCCCATTGTTATAAATCGCGCCAAAAAAAGTTCCCGGTCTTGCTGCATCAGGTTCAAAGCTTCTTGGCAAATCTCTAGTCTAGTTTGTTTTTGCGTGTCAGTAAGCATTCTTGGTACCCAACGCGCAGATACCTTTTTCATACCCAAGCGTTCATGTAAAATATTATGCACGCTCCCCGTTGAAATCTTTACATTTTCAGCAATAAAACGAACTGTGACACGTCGATCCCCCAAAACTGAGTTTTCGACTTTTTTCACAATTTCTTCAGTTACTGCTGTAGTAGCGTCCGGAGCGGGGGTCGTCCATTGTCGATGTTCTTCCACGTCTAAATTCGGCGCACCAACGTGCGACTGTCAAATACGGAGGAGCATTAGACCCTAAAGTGTCCCGCAAATCCAAATTGACTTGGTGCGTAGAAAAATTTTTCAAATACAAGTATTTGATAACGGCGCGCAGTTCAATTTTCTCCATTTTTGCTAACGTACTCAATAGCATTGCAAAGAAATTACCGTATAGTTTTTTAAACAAAAGACAGTTAGTTTTTTTTTTCATAGCAATCAGCTAGATAGATTAGCTTTACCGGCCAGTATTTAATTTCGTAATATTAAAAGAGTTTGCATCTCATTCTCACTTTATATTGAACGCCCCTCGTAGGTTCCCAAACTCTCTGTATTCTAAAATAAGTTGCTGTACGTAGTATAACGAGCCATGGGCGTTGTTTGGATTATTATAACTTAAAATTCGTAATGTTAACACTTTCCCTTCTGTACCATCTGTACGTAGACTTTTATTGTTTTATCGTTTATTGATTTTTTTGTTATTTTACACTCAATTAAATCCATACTAATATTATAAATGCGAACTTGTGTCTGGCTGTCTGTCTGTTACCTCTTCACGCTTAAACCGCTGAACCGATTTATATGAAATTTGGTATTGAGATAGTTTGAGGCTTTTCACAAAAGAATGACGGCAAGGAATGGATTAGGTACGGCAGGTGGTGCAGTATATATAAAATAAATAAAATAAATATCACGGGACAATTCACATCAATTGACCTAGTCCCAAAGTAAGCTAGGAAAGCTTGTGTTATGGGTACTAGGCAACGGATAAACATACTTATACAGATAGATATATACTTAAATACATATTAAACACCTAAGACCCGAGAAGAAACATTCGTATTTTTCATACAAATATCTGCCCCGACACGGGAATCGAACCCGGGACCTCAAGCTTCATAGTCAGGTTCTCTAACCACTAGGCTATCTGGTCGTATAAATAAATAGTTATATAAACAAACAACAAGGTCACATCATAAAACACATATAGATAAATGACACAGAACAATATACTTGTAAATACATAAACTTACGTGTGTGGTAGCCGATTAACAGGGTAAAAACATTATTGTTCATTAATATGGATCTTCCCATATACATACTTACGTGAGGCCTGAATCAATCATAAATATTATTTTATCTGACCGATCACGCATTATGTATAAGTAGTGCATAAAAACTACTTCGTATTTATAGCAAACATTCGTATTTTATACTTTGTTTTATTTTACTAATATCTAGATATGCGGCAGCGCGTCAAGCCAAATTCAAGCAAAAGGTCCTGGCGAAGCAGCGCCGTGTGTATTACACGAACCATTTGGAGCCACTTTTGACACCTTCATAACTCATAATCTATTTTGGTTTATTAATTGAAACCAATAAGATTAACTAGAATACCAAATTTCATAAATATACTAGGGGCGTTCAATAAGAAGTGAGAATGAGTATGTTATAAACAACTTTTACTAAATGTCATTTTATTTTTCGACATAGTCACCTTTTAGCATAATTCACTTAGTATATCTTTTTTCTAAACTTAAAATTCCATTTTTAAAAAAGGTCTCATCTTGAGTACTTAAAAAATCTTGTACTGCAGCGACTACCGCGTCGTCGTCTTCAAATTTCTGGCCTCTCAGGTATTGTTTCAATCTCGGAGATAGGTAGAAATCACTGGGAGCGAGATCTGGTGAATACGGAGGATGCTTAAGGATATCGAACCCAGCATTACGAATTGCAGCCATTGCAACGGCGGACTTGTGTGCCGGGGCATTGTCCTGGTGGAACAGCACAACTTTCGAGAGTTTACCTCGCCGTTTTTCGCGGATCTCATTGCGCAATGTTGCTATTTGTTTGGCGTATAAAGTCCCCGTAATAGTGGCTCCATGCTCGAGATACTCAATCATTAATACCCCTTTACCATCCCAAAAAACAGAGCCCATGACCTTACCGGCAGATGGGCTCACCTTGAATTTCTTCGGAGTTGGAGATGATGGTCTTTTCCATATCATCGACTGCAGTTTCGTTTCAGGGTCGTAATGATGGAGACATGTTTCGTCCATTGTTATAAATCGCGCCAAAAAAAGTTCCCGGTCTTGCTGCATCAGGTTCAAAGCTTCTTGACAAATCTCTAGTCTAGTTTGTTTTTGCGTGTCAGTAAGCATTCTTGGTACCCAACGCGCAGATACCTTTTTCATACCCAAGCGTTCATGTAAAATATTATGCTCGCTCCCCGTTGAAATCTTTACATTTTCAGCAATAAAACGAACTGTGACACGACGATCCGCCAAAACTGAGTTTTCGACTTTTTTCACAATTTCTTCAGTTACTGCTGTATAGTAGGGCGTCCGGAGCGGGGGTCGTCCATTGTCGATGTTCTTCCACGTCTAAATTCGGCGCACCAACGTGCGACTGTCGAATACGGAGGTGCATTAGATCCTTAAGAGTCCCGCAAATCCAAATTGACTTGGCCCGTAGAAAAATTTTTCAAATACAAGTATTTGATAACGGCGCGCAGTTCAATTTTCTCCATTTTCGCTAACGTACTCAATAGCATTGCAAAGAAATTACCGTATATTTTTTTAAACAAAAGACAGTTAGTTTTTTTTTTTCATAGCAATCAGCTAGATAGATTAGCTTTACCGGCCAGTATTTAATTTCGTAATATTAAAAGAGTTTGCATCTCATTCTCACTTTATATTGAACGCCCCTCGTAGGTTCCCAAACTCTCTGTATTCTAAAATAAGTTGCTGTACGTAGTATAACGAGCCATGGGCGTTGTTTGGATTATTATAACTTAAAATTCGTAATGTTAACACTTTCCCTTCTGTACCATCTGTACGTAGACTTTTATTGTTTTATCGTTTATTGATTTTTTTGTTATTTTACACTCAATTAAATCCATACTAATATTATAAATGCGAACTTGTGTCTGGCTGTCTGTCTGTTACCTCTTCACGCTTAAACCGCTGAACCGATTTATATGAAATTTGGTATTGAGATAGTTTGAGGCCCTGGGAAGCATATAGGATAATTTTCATCCCGGAAAATTGCATAGTTACCGCAGGATAGCGATAAACGAACTCTTTGCAGACGGAGTCGCGGGCAAAAGCTAGTAAGAAATAAAGCCAAATATTTCAGGCATGTCAACAATGACATCCGAAAAATAAACAATATATTACCGAATTTAAAGCTCTCTAAAGATGAAACGTCATAAAAACTTAAAAATAATTAGTTTTTTTTCTCATAGTCTTTCGAAACTAAAACACTGAGTCTAAACTCGTCTATTTCTTCCGAGCACATTCTTCAAATAACTACTCCTAGTTTTTTAAAATAGTTAACAATGCACATGCTCGGAAAGTGCCTCTTGACGTTTGTCAACATATCTATAGAAAGTTAGTCATCCCAGCACGCTTCCGCAAGTGTGAAAAAAAGTTGTATGGATTTTACTTTCAACGCGCGTGCGGAAAAGTAACTTTTTAAATTGCCAAATCTCAAAAAGTTGTGTCCAAACTAGTGTTTAAAAAATGAGACTAGAGAGTTGTGTCTTTATAATTCAGCTTTGCACAATTAAGAAAATGTTTGATGCAATTAAGTGAATATTTACTGATAAAATAATAAAACAGATTGTTTTAATATTAAAACACACAAATTTTAGGTTCGTCAAAAGTTTTGAAATAAAAAATTTAGTATACTAAAATAATTCCTTGAGTCCATTTCGGACCGTACGACATCATGCGCGCGCAATCGATATTCAACCAATGAGCTTTCAGTGCGCGCGCATGGCGTAACACGAACCAATCATGTTTACCCGTTCGCGCCTGTCAACCAATGAGCTTTCAGTGCGCGCGCATGGCGTAACACGAACCAATCATGGTTACCCGTTCGCGCCTGTCAACCAATGAGCTTTCAGTGCGCGCGCATGGCGTAACACGAACCAACCATGGTTACCCGTTCGCGCCTGTCATAAAAACCCGCCGCAGTAATGTTCATGAATTCAGTCCGGAGGATTAATTTAAGTTTAGTAAATTAAAATGGAGAGTTCAAGTAATGAAGTTACATAGGACTTAATGCCGCCTGACAGCCAAGCACAGAATTAAATGTGACAGCCTCCTGCTAACTAAACCGATGCTGAAATATGTAAACATCTACGAGACTTTCCCTCAATGAAAGGTAAATAAGAACGCAACATCTTTTTCCGAAAATGTTTATGAGGGCGCGCAGACAGAGAACGGTCTAGAGTTCCGAGTTCCGAGTTCAGAGTTCTGCGTTCTTTCGAATGTACTATCGCCCCAAGCGCCAGATAACCACCTTAAAGGCCCAGTTTGCGTGCAGTGGCTAGACATCTGTCCATAACAATCCATAGCAATAAACATCAACGGCTGCAAGCAAATTTGTTTTGAAAATGGGTATCTGGCGCTTGGGGCGATAGTACTGAGTCTCTTACGATAACGCACACAGCAGGCGACTGGAACTCTCGAGCGGTCAAAACACAGAACTCTGAACGCGGAACTCAGAACTCCAGACCGCTCTCTGTCTGCGCGCGCTCTTAGCCCCAATTTTTTTCCTCGCTTAATGCATTGTAAAATGTTGTTTGATATACGTGTCGAAAGTAGGAAATTCCCAACTCATGTCGGCTAAACCACACTCGCTATTCGCTCGTGTGTTTAGATTTCCGCCATTCGTTGGGAATAGCCTACTTTCCGCAGTTGTATCATAAATAACTATTCCTATCTACAATTTCTCTCAGAATTCCAAACTTAATACGAGTAGGTACGAGGAAGTAATGAAGAAATTATTTTACAATTACCTGTGAAATTAATTAATCTTTGCGGTCTTGGTGAAAGCCCGACTTTTCCCTAAACAATGTCGCCTAGTGCATTACTATGTAATGTCACTCTGGTTATATCTAGAAGTAATTACTAGGTACTTATCTGTGACTGAGGGAATGTCAACCAATTAAAACACTGCTCTGCTCATTATAAATAGTAGACTTTATATTGCTTTCGCAGTTATTTAAATTACTAATAAAATGGTCTAAATAGATTAGATTATCTAGATTAGTATTTATGTGGCGTGCGTGGCGTGTTTCTAAACGTTTGCAGGGATGTTGGTAACAGTAAAATTTAATAGTTAAATAAAACTCCACGGAGATAATCTAAACCAGCGACTTTGTACGTAATTACGTCACACATTTATACAGGGTGAAATTTTGAACGTGATACAAAATTAGTGTTTCAAGCTTAGTTAATGCTGGACAACATAATGCATTTACGCAATTGTTGATATTGGTCTGATAAAATTTTGGATTTCATACTTTCCTGTAGTTAAATTATGAACTAAATGTATGGACACCTCAAATTTAACAATACTAATTCTAACAACTGGGTATATGCATTATGTTGTCCAGCTTTGACTAAGCTTGAAACACTAATTTTGTATCACGTTCAAAATTTCACCCTGTATAAATGCGTATTTGTTGTACCTACTGGTGTTTAAACTGTTCAAATGATTTTCTTCATTGTTATATTTGGTAATTTTAGATTTCTTGCTTTTTATAGTTTAGTATATCGGAGTTTTTTTGTTTATTATCTTAATGTTTCTTACCTTACTAATATAATAAACGGGAAAGTTTGTATTTGTCGCAGGAAAATAGCCAAAAACAGAAATTTGAACTAATCTCTAAGGGATATGATCAAATCGCGCAGGATATTAAAATGGGAAATTAATTTTATTATTTCCTTGGATGATATGCTGCGACACATAGATGTATCGATATTTGTTACTATTTACCGTTCAAATGATTTGACGGATTTTTATGAAATTTAGCACACAGATTATACCTTGGTTAACATTTCGGATACTTTTTAACCCGGAAATTTGCATAGTTCCCGCAAGATACGATAAACGCATCAAGTAACTTTAAAACCCGTGCGCGCGTGCGCGTTTGGCAGCCGCCATGACGCGTGGCTCCGGGAAAAAGGGCTATGGATTAGCCCGAAGCATGTCGCGTTAAACTCGTTTTCATTTCGTTTTCGTAACGTGTGACGTGAGGCGTGTTTTATAATATGCAAATAAATTAAATGAAACGAGTGATCCGTATATTTTCACTACGATACCTAATCGAATTCTTTGCAGACGGAATCGCGGGCAACAGCTGTACTAAGTAAATTAATCAGGCGGTTCTTGAGCATTTTTCATACGAATCCATAATAAATCTCAAATCGGCTACAACTTATAACTGGATTTCCTAAGTGGCCACTTACCATAAGTCTTACCGCAGTCACTGAAATACATACATAGATGAAATTATCCAGTAGAGTAGTCATACGGGCTATACAATTCTGCAAAACAAAAATTTAACCCAATATTGTACTAGCGCTAGCACTCTCATAGGGCTTAGGGGAATGGAAGCGATACATGCCCTCGGTTCCGCTTTGCTTTCAGAACAAGACATGGAGTGCTTGAGAGCTAACTTTTAGGGGCGGCCGGCGTCAGCTTGTCTTTGGAATCCAAAAGCTAAATTGTTATGTTAGGTACTTGACCTGAAATATATATTTCAGAATCATATTAATATTTTTGATATTAAATCTCCAATATTATTTTTTGTCGTATTTATTTTTTGATGGTGGAAGCATACTACACTTCCACTGAAGGTGGGTACAGTAGGGCGTGTTGTTAAGATGTTAAGTAGTAGTTTCTTAACTAAAGGACCCCATACATACCCGGATTTTTTTAAATGTAATTTCTCTTTAATTTTATATTGTAATTTATATATATTATGTGATGCAATGATAAATGAAAGCGCTGACAGTTAAAAAAAGTGACACGTAAACGAGCCCTTCGCGGCCTACTTGCAGAATAAACGTCTTATTTTTAATTTATTTTTGATAACCGAATTCTCCGCAGTCTAAGTCGCGGCCAGTTAGTTTATGATATTAGTAGGATTCCATTAGTAGGCCTTCAACAAGATGGAGCGACGGCCTGGTTAAGGTTGCGAGATCGCGTTGGATGCGGATGGCACGGGACCGATCGTTTGGCGAGCCTTGGGGGGGGGGGGAGTCCTATGTTCAACAGTGGACATCTTTCGGCTGAAATGATGATGATGATTAGTAGGATTATAGCTCTTTAGGTTAATTTCTCTATGCTGAAATATCACTTTGTCAGCATTTAAATCGAGCCGATGTCAATGTAATGGATTCAAATAGACCGTATTAATAAGCTTAGCGTACACCTACGCGGCGCATACAATGGGTTAGATTGTCCGACTATCGATTATTATTTGTGGTGGGTGTAGCATTTTAAATGTTTATGTAACCTGTGCCCCAATCTGTAAGTAACAAATAAATAAAAGTTCGAGTTGTTTTCGTTTCAAACTGAATGTAGTCGTTTGTATTGTATCTAAATTAGTCTTCTGGAAGAAATAATAACAATAAATATAATTTATTGAATCAGGCGTTACTTTGCGGAGGTCCATATTAATAAACTGAAACAATTACTTTGCTCACCCGCGACCTTAAGATAGTTACGTTTATGTTGGGTTTCAAGAATATCTGTATATGTAGTACCTTTGGGAGCGAAATTACCCCTAGCAATTGTTATTTTTAAAATTATTTATTCCCGTGCATTATTGACTACAAAAACTTCAGTTATTCCGTTACCACAGCCGTCGTAAAATGACAAACATTTGTAATGTTTTTCATGTAAAAAGTCTTACCGAACTCCTGATAGTCACGACGAGCTATCTACTTCTCGCGATCGCAAAAACTTTTCTTTTCATAACAACTCAAACAAGTGAAACTCGCAGGCAATGATTTATCCAAACCCGCGAACAAGGAAGCCCGACTACATTTCACAACCGCGAAAGCAATCCGAGAAAGGCATCAAATCGCAGGCGTGCAATTGAAAAATAGCTTATTACCTCCGCCCAATAAGCTCGCGGTAGAAAGTGCATCGAGATCTTTGCAATTCCCTTTGCAATAATTCGTCGGTCGGATTCTACGGCTGACGGCTCCTAGCGCTATCGCTGTGGTGGCCATGGCTTGAACTATAAAGGACTGGACTCACTTTTAATGACAAATTATAAAGTGGAGTGACCATGGGGTCCAGTTTGAAAATATAGCCTAATCGTTTAAGTTACGAGGGGCGTTCAATATAAAGTGAGAATGAGATGCAAACTCTTTTAATATTACGAAATTAAATACTGGCCGGTAAAGCTAATCTATCTAGCTGATTACTATGAAAAAAAAAAACTAACTGTCTTTTGTTTAAAAAAATATACGGTAATTTCTTTGCAATGCTATTGAGTACGTTAGCGAAAATGGAGAAAATTGAACTGCGCGCCGTTATCAAATACTTGTATTTGAAAAATTTTTCTACGGGCCAAGTCAATTTGGATTTGCGGGACTCTTAAGGATCTAATGCACCTCCGTATTCGACAGTCGCACGTTGGTGCGCCGAATTTAGACGTGGAAGAACATCGACAATGGACGACCCCCGCTCCGGACGCCCTACTATACAGCAGTAACTGAAGAAATTGTGAAAAAAGTCGAAAACTCAGTTTTGGCGGATCGTCGTGTCACAGTTCGTTTTATTGCTGAAAATGTAAAGATTTCAACGGGGAGCGAGCATAATATTTTACATGAACGCTTGGGTATGAAAAAGGTATCTGCGCGTTGGGTACCAAGAATGCTTACTGACACGCAAAAACAAACTAGACTAGAGATTTGTCAAGAAGCTTTGAACCTGATGCAGCAAGACCGGGAACTTTTTTTGGCGCGATTTATAACAATGGACGAAACATGTCTCCATCATTACGACCCTGAAACGAAACTGCAGTCGATGATATGGAAAAGACCATCATCTCCAACTCCGAAGAAATTCAAGGTGAGCCCATCTGCCGGTAAGGTCATGGGCTCTGTTTTTTGGGATGGTAAAGGGGTATTAATGATTGAGTATCTCGAGCATGGAGCCACTATTACGGGGACTTTATACGCCAAACAAATAGCAACATTGCGCAATGAGATCCGCGAAAAACGGCGAGGTAAACTCTCGAAAGTTGTGCTGTTCCACCAGGACAATGCCCCGGCACACAAGTCCGCCGTTGCAATGGCTGCAATTCGTAATGCTGGGTTCGATATCCTTAAGCATCCTCCGTATTCACCAGATCTCGCTCCCAGTGATTTCTACCTATCTCCGAGATTGAAACAATACCTGAGAGGCCAGAAATTTGAAGACGACGACGCGGTAGTCGCTGCAGTACAAGATTTTTTAAGTACTCAAGATGAGACCTTTTTTAAAAATGGAATTTTAAGTTTAGAAAAAAGATATACTAAGTGAATTATGCTAAAAGGTGACTATGTCGAAAAATAAAATGACATTTAGTAAAAGTTGTTTATAACATACTCATTCTCACTTCTTATTGAACGCCCCTAGTATATTTATGAAATTTGGTATTCTAGTTAATCTTATTGGTTTCAATTAATAAACCAAAATAGATTATGAGTTATGAAGGTGTCAAAAGTGGCTCCAAATGGTTCGTGTAATACACACGGCGCTGCTTCGCCAGGACCTTTTGCTTGAATTTGGCTTGACGCGCTGCCGCATATCTAGATATTAGTAAAATAAAACAAAGTATAAAATACGAATGTTTGCTATAAATACGAAGTAGTTTTTATGCACTACTTATACATAATGCGTGATCGGTCAGATAAAATAATATTTATGATTGATTCAGGCCTCACGTAAGTATGTATATGGGAAGATCCATATTAATGAACAATAATGTTTTTACCCTGTTAATCGGCTACCACACACGTAAGTTTATGTATTTACAAGTATATTGTTCTGTGTCATTTATCTATATGTGTTTTATGATGTGACCTTGTTGTTTGTTTATATAACTATTTATTTATACGACCAGATAGCCTAGTGGTTAGAGAACCTGACTATGAAGCTTGAGGTCCCGGGTTCGATTCCCGTGTCGGGGCAGATATTTGTATGAAAAATACGAATGTTTCTTCTCGGGTCTTAGGTGTTTAATATGTATTTAAGTATATATCTATCTGTATAAGTATGTTTATCCGTTGCCTAGTACCCATAACACAAGCTTTCCTAGCTTACTTTGGGACTAGGTCAATTGATGTGAATTGTCCCGTGATATTTATTTTATTTATTTTATATATACTGCACCACCTGCCGTACCTAATCCATTCCTTGCCGTCATTCTTTTGTGAAAAGGTTGCCTGGAAGAGATCGTTTCGAAGCGATAAGACCGCCTATTGCTTACTTATATTTTTTTCATGTCTTTTTGGTGTAAGTACAATAAAGAGTCATTTTATTGTATTGTCAAAGGTCGTACGTTAGGTACAGTGTCCCAAGACTTAATTACAAGTTATCACAGTTCTAGGAAAAATAAGAATGAAAATAACTTGACCTTTCGCCCTACTGGACTTTATCGTTGAGTTTTGTTGACATCCTGTATGTTTCTACACAGCGCATGTTCGCTTTTCTCCTGGTAGACAATTGGACATGGCAAAAGTTAAGGGTCTACAGCCAATATTTTTAGTAAGTCTACATTGGCGTGTGGGACGACTGGCCAACTTTCGGGCCATTTAAATAAACCTTAAGTTTGCGGAGTCGCTAATTTTACGTCCACAGAAGAGACAACTATTGTTTCTACGCTGTGTATGACCCTCATATTTACAATTTTGTACAAAAAACTCCGTTTAATACGTATGGCATAATTTGAGTATGATATATTAAGACAGAATCTGAAAAGGACCGAATTCTTGAAAATATTAATGTGTCAAACGCATATTCTTATCGGTTCAATAAATGTAAATTGCCAACGCTCCAAAAATACGAAATCAACATTAAATTACACCCAACTGTCAACGAGTTAGACATGAGACACGGGATTAAATCAGACGGGGGATCTCAGAGCGCGGCGCTAACTGATATTATGAACGGACAAATGGCATTTCACATAACTTGTCTAATTTACATCCTAGTAACATCACAAATTTGTTTTCTTGCTCTTATTTTCGACATTATCTTTGAATTTTGCGTCAGTTTCCTCCTTACAAATAACGTGACCTTCATAAATTTCAAAGAAATCGCATGTCTATCTTTGCTTTAAATATGCTAAGTATGTAGGAGTTCTCGGGGACAATCGATCTAGCCAGGTCTTATCTCTGGAAAAATACGTGTTTTTAATTATTATTAGCCCGTAAAAATAAACGTAGCAAAACCTAACTAGGTTTTACATTTTTTGAGACATATTTTGGACTTAGAAATATACTTTGCCTTAAAAGTAATCCGAAATATTTTTAGCAGATGATTGGGTATGTCTGACTGTTAGTGTTTTATACTGTTTTAAACTTTCGTGATTTTTACTCATAATATATACTGTATATATACAGTTGACTCGTGACCACGGTTGCTGCAATGTGGCCGAAACGTAGAGGTAAATAAATAAATATTTAGTGCGTGGTAAGTCCCGTTTAGTTTAGTAATTATGTTAGTGTTTTTCAGGATTTTTCAATCGTGGAAGACAAATGTACGGCGATAAAGGCGACTCGATTCCACTAAAAACCTTTACAAGGTTAGTCAGAACCCTAGGTACCATCTGCTTAAATATTTGAGATTTATTAAAAAAACCGCCTAAGTAAGTGGCCGGAAGAATTTCCTGACTTTTCTCTCAGCCTGGCCACACCACACATTAGTATCGCCCTACGTAGGGTTGTCACTTTCGCTGAAACGCGGCGGGGAGGAGGGCGTGGACGCCCGGGGCGCCTCTGATTTACTGCGCAGTGACCGATTCATTATTATCACCTGCGCCCGCGCGTGCCTTCGCTAGGCATTGTGCTAAAGGTAAAAGGGCTCGGAAGTTGCCATTGTTAGGGCTTTCACAATACCCTTGACATCGTTCCGGGCGGCATCTTGATGCGCCGTGAATTAACATTGTTTTTTTTTTCAACGTATCACTGATAAAGTCAAAGTCAAAGTCGAAATATCTTTATTCGATTCAGGGATAACAAGCGATTTATGAATATTGAAAAATCTAACACATCTTCGAAAAACTTTTTAACAAAAAATTAAACCGCCGAAAAAACTGAAAAGCAATAAATAATACCTTTTTTGTTTGACCTTAATCTAGGTACCAGTTTGAAGTCGGTGCCTCAGCACTTAGCCAGGATGAGTGGACTTATAATCGTCTACCTGATTGGCTTCTATCACTCCTCCTGGCTCGTGCTGAGGCACCGACTTCAAACTGGTACCTAGATTAAGGTCAAACAAAAAAGGTATTATTTTTTGTTTTTCAGTTTTTTCGGCGGTTTAATTTTTTGTTAAAAAGTTTTTATTTTATACTTTTTTTCCATCCTTGTGGTAATTTTTTTTCCAAATTCCAATAAAAAAAATTATGAAAATCAGACTACTCTGTAAAAAGTTAGTCAATCATCCCCTGTTTTCCTACCCTTAGGGTAGGAATATTATTTCCAAATTTAAATGGGACCACCTTTGGGGTATACGCTTTCCAAAAAAAAGAATCATCAAAATCCGACTACTCTGTAATAAGTTATGCGTGGTCATATAGTACAATCAGTAACTGAACAATCAATCATCCCCTGTTTTTCTACCCTTAGGGCAGGAATATTGTTTCCAAATTTAAGTGGGACCACCCTCGGGGTATACGCTTTCCAATAAAAAAAGAATCATCAAAATCGGACTACTCTGTAAAAAGCTATACGTTATCATACATACTAAATAAATACTCCTACCTAAAAGGCCGGCAACGCACTTGTGACTCTTCTGGTGTCGCAGGTGTCCATGGGCGACGGTAATCGTTTACCATCAGGCGATCCGTCTGCTCGTTTGCCCCCTATATCATAAAAAAAAAATATATATACACGTCGAATTGAGAACCTCCTCCTTTTGTTTTCGTCGGTTGAAAAATAACATTTTATTGTATTTTTGTATTTTTTTTTTATTGAGATGAAATCGACAAGAAACCTCAAGAAGTTATAAATTTTTTTAACAATAATGAGCGACACTTCATTCATATCCTTAGAAATAATGAATTTTCGTTAGTTTTTTAGACATGTTTAATTTAAGTCGTTACACTTACTGAATTAGCTGTATTTCTATTTATAACTAAATGTACGATTCTTATGGTTTGTAACGTAAATAATGCAATCTTCATGCAAAATTCCAGTCTTACGGCCAAGGGTTCGAGTTGGGCGTTGATGTTGATGAGTTAATCAATCAGTCAGTCAGTGAGAGTTTTCTTTTTTTTTTAAGTATAGATTTTTTGTACCTGTTTCAAGGTCTGGCCACGACCACGCCACACGTACTTACTCAGTTACCACAGTATCTTGAAGGTGCCTAAAGATACCACGATGCTGAATGTTATATGAAATTGTAGTAAGAGTCCGTAAAATAAATTCTTTGTTCACTTGTCAAACAGTGAAGCGTCCAGGAAACCCAATATTTTTAGTAACAGTACACCGGGATTGCAGACTACCGGCGGACTCTTTAAAAATAAACGTCAGGAACGGCGATAAACCGGATCGGTTTTCATTTAAAGTGAACGTTAACATTGTCGCTGTTTATAGCGACGATAAATGAGAGCCTAGCTAACTACCTAACTTTTATCATTTAAGGATTTTTCAGTAGAATTTTTAGTATGTGATAGCTTTTTTCTAACATGCCACATACATCAGCCCTAGTAATAAGTGTTTTTGCTTTTTTATTAATACAAGCTTTTTTGCTGACTGTACTTTTTGCCCATGGTTATCAAAGGGGTACGTATCAAAATATATAAAGTTTAAAAGTGATAATGGACGAAACACTTAATGGTCATTTGATATAAAGCAACTCTACAGGATTTTCATAAAATAAACCTAACCTATCCTAAACCAATCTGTAGATTACACGATTAAAAAAGTTCGTTTAATCAATAGTTTCATGAAAAATTTTAGTATGTATTATGATCATTATGTATTTCGTCCATTATTCGTTTTAAACCGACCAGATGGCCTAGTGGTTAGAGAACCTGACTACGAAGCTTGAGGTCCCGGGTTCGATTCCCGTGTCGGGGCAGATATTTGTATGAAAAATACGAATGTTTGTTCTCGGGTCTTGGGTGTTTAATATGTATTTAAGTATGTATCTATCTATATAAGTATGTTTATCCGTTGCCTAGTACCCATAACACAAGCTTTACTTAGCTTACTTTGGGGCCAGGTCAATTGGTGTGAATTGTCCCGTGATATTTATTATTATTTATTTATTTTATAAACTTTATATATTTTGATACGTTCCCTTATCAAAGTTCTCGTCCAGACGAATCAAACAAGCCCAAACTCGACGGGGTCGTGTCGTTTTACCTACAAAGTTTCTAAAGCCACCTTCCGGTTATCATCAGATTGGCATGTCATAATAATATTGCATTTTCACACGATTTATACATGTATGCAAAATTTAAGTTCAATCGGTAATCGAGAAGTGGGTCAAATTTAATTTGCAAGATTTGATGTGATGAGGTGATGACTCTGTACCTCTACCATGAGTTTACACTAGTTTACGTGACACTTGTATGGAGAATTGTACAGCGCCTCTAGCGGTCACTTACGGGAGTACAATTCTCCATACAAATCATTTACGCCGTCGTTAGCGAGTACGGTCACTGTGAACTAGTGTAAACTCATGGTAGAGGTACTGGTGACGTGAGGCGTAACATCTGCCAAGAGAAATATTTCTCTATTGTAGCATTTGTAGCTTACAGACAACGCGATAGGTGTAGGTAATTAAAGGCTTGTAAATAATAAAAACTGGTAAGTTTTTGAATTCTTGGTTTGTTGGTATGGTTCTTATTCTTGGTTTGGGGAATATTTACGTTTTAAGTAGAAGTCATGGCAGCCTAGTGGTTT
This sequence comes from Archips crataeganus, assembly GCA_947859365.1. Taxonomy (NCBI): domain Eukaryota; kingdom Metazoa; phylum Arthropoda; class Insecta; order Lepidoptera; family Tortricidae; genus Archips; species Archips crataeganus. The sequence goes on along the minus strand of OX402051.1, from coordinate 19,213,775 downwards.
GACTACAAGTGTGTGTCCTCTTAAGCATAGGGTCGTGAGTTCGAACCCAAGCTCGCACCTCTGATTTTTGAACCAGCACGGTTTAACGGTGTGTGTGAAGTTCACAAACTTCACTAGGCCTGTGTGGGATCTATGGACCAAGCCTTCTCATTATGAGAGGAGATCCACAAGCACATCCTGCAGTGGGACGTTATAATAGACTGAGATGATGGGATGAAGTTTTTGAGTTAACCTAATCTTTAAACATGACCCTACCGTAAGACTCACTCATAGTGAAAATATACGGATCAATCACGTCTTAAAACGAGTTTAACTCGACATGTTTTGGGCTGATCCGTAGCTCTTCTTCCCGGAGCCACACGTCACGGCGAACATGTCGAGTTAAACTCGTTTTAAGACGTGATTGATCCGTATACCTAATTTCACTATTAACCTAATCTGTTTGTCAAACACCAACCACATTGAAATCCATCCCGCCGTTTTAGCGCGTAAGATAAAACATACAGATTCACTCCCAAACGTGTTTGATGTATTAATATTACTTACTAATTAGTAGAATAATTTGTACAATATGTCACTGTTCATTTTAGACAGATCCATACACTTTGCTATAGGAGGTTGAACAATAGTAACACCACTAGAAACCACACGTCACCATAAACCAGTCACTCGGGAGCCCTTCGGAACGCATCTCGTTGATCTCGTATGAATTAACACTGTTTACGAGCACTTTCCAATGTTAGCGTACAAGCGCCACCCACGCGACGCGTGCGCAGATTGACAGCTGACGGCGGGTGTGCGCGTGTGCATTGAACCATCTCATTATGTATATAAAAGTTGTCTTAAATGTATTCCACAATATTTAAGATACATACAGGATTGTAGGGTTAGTGTGATTCAAATACCTACTCAATACCACTACAATATTGACGTGACACATTTTGAACATCGATTAATGTATGGGATCATTTTTCAACTACAATTAATTCCCCGCCCAGCAAGTTTTAGGACCACGCTTTCCTTTATGAACACTAACTTTGTTGATGTCTTAACAAGATTTATTACCTACGCATTTTAACATCAAGCTATAACTCCTTGTATCATCCCACTATATGTGCTTTTTGTCCTAATCGGTATATGTATGTAAAATAAAGTTGTCAATTTTTGTTGTTGTTATAGGTATCCCAAACTAACCCTACCGGTCATTTGACATCACAACGCCTGACAGCTTGAGTAATCTATAAACATCTGTAACTCTTAACCATGACGCTGGAAAAATTGTCCCATTGGACAGACGCCATTTAAAAAAAAACTACAATTAAAAAATCCTTATAGAAATTAGAGAGATGCTGGCCAAACCAATTCAGCTGGCTGCTGAAATATTCTGGATTAATTTTAAGACACCTTGTAGGTATTAAGATAACATTTTTAGAAAAAATCGCAGTATCTGTAAGCTTCAAACATGTGTATAAATGTAATAAAAACATCATGAAGGTTAATATCAGTTCACATCGAGGCACGACGGGAAGCGAAGCCATTTTGCATTGAGAAAATACGTAAAATAATACCACCTCCACCCTCTGACCACCTGCGATTTGGTCGAAACGCCGAGGTAAATATAATATGAATGCGTGATAAGTCCCGTGTGTATAGTAATAGTTAAGAAAAATTAGTCGCCGGTGTGAACTTACCTATAATTAAAGAAAAATTATGCGAGATTAAGACATGCAAAAATTGTTTTAAACTTTCGTGATTTTCACTCATAATTACTATACTAAAACGTCGAGGTAAATAAATAAATATTTGTCACGTTTAGTAGAGTAATTATGCATAAATTGGTTATTATGTGCCCCCACCCTCAATTAGCATTAAAAGTGTAGTATCGATGTCAAAAAAGTACATAGACTTTTTTTATGTTCAGTTTGCTAGGAGCTGCTAATTGGTAACATAGTTGGAACCGTGAGCAGTACCTACAGTCGAAAAAAGCTACCCGAAAAAAATTTTTTGACGTGCCGTCTGTCGCAGTGGACAACGTTTTGTAATTAATCCGGCTTATACGAGATGATTATGCTAATACCGTGCCGCAGTCAACTTTGATCCTGCCTACTATAATCACTAAATACTTTTATCATCTAAGCTTTTATCACGTTAAAAAATCTACTGTTCATTGTCAAGAGTATGAAGAAGGCTTTTAAAGTGAGAACAAAGAGCATATTCGGCACATTTTTAAAAGTCAAAGTCAGTCAGTCATTTTTAAAATGTTTCTTGCTTTCATATTTTATTTTAAAAAACCAGTTGTCTGTAAAGTCGGTTTACGGACGAATACGGAATAGTTTAACGTGACAACGTCATAAAACATTCAATAAAAAAATTACCCGAGCGCTAAGATTGTATTACGTAATATTGCATCTGGCCCTCGCCTCTCTGTAAGTACATGTACGTACATGTACTTACACGTAACGTTACATTGCGTCATCGTTTTTCGTGTATGCAGCCGGCGTTCATCGATTTATTAGACGTTGTCAGGTCAAACAAGTACAGTCTGCAACAAAAGCTTTTATTTAATAAACTTTACCGTTAGGGTATTTGAAGTCGGCAATTCTCATGAATTTTCCCATCTGAGAGAAAGTACCAGTAATGCAATTGAAAACTCCCGAGAAATTTGCTTTGAAGACGATAAATCAGTGGCGTAATGACGCGTGGTGATTTGTGCATACATTTGTCAACATGATTACGGGCTCATTTACACTAGGCTAGTTTTGTATTATTATGTTAAATTAACGAACGAAACGTTTCGTAATTTCGACGCTTTCTTCTATTTTGATCGACTTAAAAGTTCATGTCTTTTTCATTGGAGCAAGGAAAGTCAAACCAAAAATGACTTTTAATCTTCTGTTAACTTAATATTTTGTTTTTATTTATCTGTTAAAATAAAATGCGCCTTTTTACACAGATACTAGTAAAACATAAGTTTTAACAGATTTGCAACTTTTTATTAAAGTTAGTTGAATGATACGCGTGGGTTACTACAAAATCAACGATTCGTGAAAACCATTTTAATTAATAAGGAACCACCTCTAAGTTTGCTTCGTCGCAGCCTGCGTTATTAGCAGTTATTTGATACGGACATCTACAAAGTAACGCAAGAACTAATCAATTATTTAAATCATCGCCCTCATTTGAAATAAAGATGTATACTTATATTATATTGACGGCAATTATTATTAGTATTAAATTTCTCCCCTAATGAACTGAAACAATTAATTTGCTCACCCGCTCAATTACTTAGTTCGCGCGCGTGCCGGTGAGCAAAGAAATTGTTTCAGTAAATTAATATGGACCTCCGCAAAGTAACGCCTAATTCAATAAATTATTTTTCCTCTACATAATAATCACAGTCTTACCACGGCCCCACACACACGGCACCACAGAACCGATCGTTGTGAAAGTCTTTGAGGGAGGCTTTTGTTCAGCAGTGAACGTTTTTCGGCTGATATGATGCGTGTGCTCTGTCTATCCCCTTTGGGGATACAGGCGTGATGTGTGTATTTATATGTAGATGACCAGATGACCTAGTGGTGGTTAGAGAACCTGACTATGAAGCTTGAGGTCCCGGGTTCGGTTCCCGTGTCGGGGCAGATATTTGTATAAAAAATACGAATGTTTGCTCTCGGGTCTTGGGTGTTTATTATGTATTTAAGTACATATGTATCTATCTATCAATATAAGTATGTTTATCCGTTGCCTAGTATCCATAACACAAGCTTTGCCTATAGCTTACTTTGGGACTAGGTCAGTTGGTGTGAATTGTCCCGTGATATTTATTTATTATTATTATATATTGCCGATTCTTGCGTCAATATCATCGCATGCAATAGGAAAAAAGTTGGCCCAGTGTAAATATGCCTTAAGGAATTTCTATTACCGCCTGTTTGACGTCAAATGTCTAATACGAGTAGATTGTCGCCTTCGGTTTTTTTTTATGTTAACACTTGTACTGTTCAGAGCTTGCTTGTCAATTTTCCTCCGTGTGTGTAGGTATGTATCGAGTCGACTATTAACAAATCATTGAATTCAGTTCTCATTTAAATACTCGCTCGAGTCCTCTCCTTATAAGCCGAAACAACTTTTGCCTCGTGCAAAAAATCGATTCAAAGTCTCCTTCTCGAAAATAAACCATGAATCAATTTGAAGCTCTGGCGGCACATAATTAACTCACATTATATAACGAATTATAGTAGCGAAAATTGCGATATCCATTCATGTCGCTCACTATTATTCACAACCGATAATACAACGCAATTACAATCGAATTAGAAATCGGACGTCAGATCGAATCGAATTATTGGTTCTGTGCGATTCTGTTGCATAATGGGATTAGACTTGGGAGGCTGTGAAGCAGTAGTAGCGAGGCTAAAGCTCTAAAAAAATATCGCGACGAAAAATAGCAGTTAACAATAAAAGGACGTGATGAGCGTGGCTTATCGATAAATGAAATTCATTTAGGAACCAAGAATGTTGAGTCGATTCTTGATATACTAACTAATCGCTCTGATCCAATTAATATTTAAGTAGGTATCGAATACAGACAAAAATAAAGCGTAACAATAGGGATGTTGACGCCATTAATAAATAATTCGAAGACACGACTCCAGTAAAAAAACGCTTTGTTTTAGCCCTAAAAAGCAGATTAATTTTCGATGAACGGAAAACTTAGATCTTTTGTAGCTTTAAACCAAATAAATATTAGTTAGTTGATTGATTTGGCGAACAAGTGACGTCATAAGTTGCTATTGCCTTTCAAACTCTATGGGAGAATTCATAAAAAGTACGTCAGTTGATTGGTGGTGTCAACATCTCCATTATAAACGAAACAACAGACTGATGTTCGAATTATAAGGAAGCGAAATAGCTGGTTAAAAATTTCAAATTTCCTTTCCATCGCTAATATAATTTTCCAAGATGTACATTTCGTTTAAAATATATCAATTTTAAGATAAGGCTCTACTTAAGTCATCAATGTCTATTGTCTTCTAGTGTGGCACCAGCTTTCCGTCTCGCTTGCTTGATTGCGTCAGTCACTTCGAGTTATGATGACTTCACTAGTTCACGTTCACATCTCGGATATTCGATATAAATTATGCATTTGGATTAAAAATAGAATTTCGTATGCAGTTATTTGTTGAAACTTTTACGACAGGGTTTTCGAGGAGTCGTAAAAATGTCTCGAAGTATACCTACTTAGAAGTAAAAAATTAAACTGATTATTCAAATCTATGAATATATGAAACAGTGTGGCTTTACATTATAATAATATTGGGAGAGAAGCTTATGGTATAACATATTGTAAAATTTGAATAAGATCACAGATATTTCAACACGTTACAAGTTTAGCGAAGCGGTTGAATTTGACTAAACTATTTTTACTATAAAGAAAACATCTGCGACCTAGAGATAATGGAATTATGGCCAGATAATCAATAAATACGACTTTGATTATAATGTACCTACTAGGTGTTGCCTTTAATAGAATCAATTTTTAAATGATGACTCCTTAGACTAGGCGGGCTTAAACGTAGTATGATTAAAATATCTATAATATGTTCTCAAGTCTTAAATATGCGCTGATATAAATAGAGAAGGTATGAAGGAATCGTTGATTAGGTAATCATTGTCAAAGTATTTGCTCTTTGTCAAAGTACTTAGCTAAGTAAAATCTTTAAAATAAGTAGGTATCTACATTATCTTGTCATCACGGCTAGTTTTGGCCTCAAGCGACTCCAGGGCTGGCACTTACCATATTCAAAGACTAGGAATGACAGGTAATGCGGCCAGTGATTCTTGACGACATTTTAACTTTTTATTTTTAGTTTAGTTTACATTCAGTTTTAGTTTTCTAATATTACATATTTGGCTTCGTTTTGTGGGTCATTTTTAGATTTTGCACAGAACACTTATGATTTATTATTTATTTACTATTTGTATGAAGCTATCACTCTGTTATCTATCATACGTTATTACAAAAATATTACGTAAATACTAATACCTACTATATTAATCATTATTCGATCCCAATAGTCAATAATTATCTGTGATATTGATATAGAGCTGATTTAAAATCATCAATCATTTCACTCAGTAACCACAGAAAATAGACATTGCATGTAAACGGAAATAACTTTTTTTAGGCGGGGACAAGTTTACCTGCGCAAAATTTGAAAATGACCGTCGTATCTTTATTAAAGCCATTTTTGGTATCATGCGTGGTTACGCAAACGATTACCCCTTCCCTATTAATCGAGGTGATTCGAGGCATCATTAAGGCATAGATTTACCCTTCACCATGACCGATAGTACAACAAACCCATACGCCCGTAACGCACGAATCGTAAATTGATCTAACAACCGAGTTAAAACATCATGTTCATAAAATATAGGTAAAGACGTAGAGACTGCGAACCGTCGGTCGTTTAGAGCGCATTGTAATTTAAGTGAGCTTGATGATTCATAATTTAACACACAGCTTTTGAATATTAAAAAAGCCTTATTAAAATAGTTTTAAACACAACAGCAAATAGGATTCCTACATATCTGATATTGCTGATGAAGTTTTCATTCTGTTCTCGAAGTCATTCTGGAATTTGAAGAAACATGACTAGTTTCGACGTCAGAATAAATACGCGTGTGCCGTACCTACATATATATATTTCTCGCTTTCCTCCAAAAATGGTAAAAATAAGGCACAAAGATAAAGATAACTACAGTTGTTAGTACTTTCTAGGAATAACTAATGTTTCACGGCAACAGTCATTCAATTATTCTTCCGGACATGTAACCAGCCTTAGACAACTCCATTACACAATAACCATTAAGGTGGAGGTTAATTTTAACTTGATTACTAGTTATTGCCTATGGATTTAGACATCAAAGCAATAACAAGGCAGCTACACGAGATTTCGACTGCGACGCTGTGGTGGAATTCTTTCGGTTGTCGAGTTACGTTTAACTGTAGGTGCAAGTTACAAACTTTGCGTTGGGTTAATTTATCATTTGTTGATGCGTAAGTTATATTATATATCTGTAACATTTAAGATTAAACTCTTAGGCAGGCTTGCGCGCACCGGAGTAGGTATACTTTTGACTAGTTTTGACCCAGGATTAATTTTAACGATTTAATTTTTTAACCCTGGACCATACAAGCGGCCCTTGTTGATATAGTACTTTCTATATTTCTTAGTCAAAGTTCATATAAATATATATTTTTTTTTTTACTTAGAAGCGTATAATATGTTTTTTCTTTGCATTAATTTATGAAATGTGTTAGTTAATTAATTATCTTTCTTTTTTGTTTCAGGTACACTTTAAAAATACTTCTAGAAAATAGAAGAAATGGATATGCTTATTAAGGTTCAACATAGCGAAGCACTTTTACTTTTGATGACGGCTAACTTAAAGTTTCTGGTTTCCTTTTAGCGCTGAAATAGTTTAGTAGTCTCACCTTTGACTTCAGGAAAGACATTCTTCTGTGGCATGCCCCACAACCCATCGTGGTAATTGATACCGACAAGCTAAGCGTACTTCCGACTCAATGGATAGGAAACTCGATGATTAATGTTAGTAATTCGATTATGCAAATACATTGCGGATTGAACTTTCGTATTTGACACCGTGTAAAAATGCGCACAATGTCCGTTATCGTGCTACTGTGGCAGTACATTAATTATGTATCTACGTTTGTTATTGATGTTTCTCGTGTTTGAAAGTGAAGTGTAGTTTTAAAAATGCAGGTGTTTTGTGATAAAGATCGCAACCCACCTGCGTTATGACATTGGGTATAACTAGTATTAAGTATGATATTTTGTAACGAATAACCACCAAGAACAGTGTAGGCACTCTCTGGTTTCAAGATGACACGTTAATTTCGTCTCTAATCAATAGCTATACAGCACAATATAAAATAAAGCACATCATCATCATAATCCCAGCCTATATACGGCTCACTGTAGATCACAGGCCTCTTCTCAGAATGAAAGGGCTTGGGCCGTAGCTTCCACGCGGGCCCAATGCGGATTGGAAACTGCACACAAACCATTGAATTTCTTCTCAGGTGTGTGCTGGTTTCCTTACGATATTTTCCTTCACCGTAAAGCTTTAATTTCATATAAAGAAAGAAACAAAACAATTACTAAAAAAAAGAATAAAATAAATATTTAAGGGGGCTCCCATACAACAAAAGTGATTTTTTGCCGGTTTTATAGATAATGGTAGGGAACCTTTCGTGCGCGAGTCCAACTCGCACTTGGCCGGTTTTTTTTTAATAATACCTCATCATCATAATTTCAGCCGAAAGACGTCCACTGCAGAACATAGGCTTACCAAGCATCGCCAAACAGACCGGTCCTGTGCCATCCGAGTCCAACGCGTTCCAGCAACCTTAACAAAAAAAAACTTACACTAAAGTAATCGAAGTCACGTTCGTTATTATAATTACTGGCCGAGTTATAACGTGCTGGGATGTAATGCCTTCCTGGCGGGTAATTGCCTTCCGCACCGATAACCAATAACACCCATGCAGTAATGTGTGACTCGAAATTATTTGCAATTATCTTTATGGGCGGTTTGGGAGTGACCATGGTCCATTCTTTTGGTAGACTAGCGGGTAAACATTATAGATCTGTGCAGTGGCGTAATTATAGGGCGGCAGGTACCTATGGCAAAATGCCACGGGCCCTCGACCCTAGAGGGCCCCGGCCCAAGAGGCCACGAGCTCAGAAATAACATTAAAATTATTAAATTACAACGTGACGATTTTTACTGTGAGGGCCCTATCTAAATTATTTGCCACGGGGCTCAGATGGTATACTCGTAGTTACGCCACTGGATTTGCGTGATCAGATTTGGCTACTATTTTTGTGACCAAATTAGTGATGAAAGCTTGGAATAGGGCCGATCCTAGCTCTCATGGCGGTCAACATGGATTGGCGAAGACTATTTTTAAAAACTTTTTATTAACATGCAATGTATGTAAGTATAAGTACGGGTCAAGTCTTGTAAGTTGAATTTGACCCACTTCCAGTGGTCGGATTAGCTTGAAATTTGGTATACTTATGTAGGTTGGATGACAATGCATGTACAGTCAACAAAAAGTACAATCAGCGAAAAAGCTTGCAATGAAAATGAAATTTTTAACAAAAACTTATTCAATTAAAACTACCGTACTGTGAGACTTTGAGACATGTACATGATAATTAAAGTAAGATGCAATCGTTCGTTTAAAAGTACATATTTGGTTTTGTAGACCCCGTATTTGTAATTTATACTTGGTCTCCCGGATTAGGACTCAATTTTAGATACGAAATAAAACACCAACTAATTTGTCACATTTTCCACCATCAACACCGTCCTACAAAATCCACACCAGTTGGCCACCTTACAGCCTTAAGGTCGCTGAGTCATTTCGATGATGATATCTGGTTATACTTATAATCAATAATAATATCGATTTTTTTCAAGCAGAGATTATTATCTTTGTTATGTTTATCGCGGTCATAATGGTAGTGTTTACACAACACCAAAGTTAATAAGATTCGCTTACTTTTGGTGCTGGGTTTCTTCGTAGAAGGGGTCTCTGGTAATTACTGTATCGCCATTAAAATATAAAGGGTTGTAACATTTTTTTTATCATTTCAATTCAGTAATTTACTACATATTAGAATCCTATAACGTAAGTATCATAAGCCTTGACTGACTGGCCTAATTTTTTACGCGAGTGAGAGTAGTGAGACCCACGAGTAAAGACATATCATACTAGCTGACCCCGCAATCGTTGTTTTGCCAAATAATTTATAGCCTGCGACCTATTCTCAGACCTGACGAATATAAACAAAAAAATTCAAAAAAAATCGATCCAGCCGTTTCGGAGGAGTTCGATAACACGAGATTTTTATATATTAGACTAGCTGTTGCCCGCGACTTCGTCTGCGAAGAATAGGGGTATAAAAAATAGCCTACGACCTATTCTCAGACCTACCGAATGCAGACAAAAAGTTTCATAAAAATCGGCCAAGCCGTTTCGGAGGAGTTCGATAACAAACACCATGACACGAGATTTTTATATATTAGAAGATTAGATAAATAGTAAGGCATTGACGTACAATAAAACAACTAGACTCCCAATAGCTTAACAAAAGTTCCCCAAAAAACGTCCGAGCGGCGTTGTGTGTACGTATACATCAATTTATACAGATAACATTAACAGCATTCATTCAAATTAACACCTTATTTCGTAGCTGTAATGTTTAATGTCAATTGAATACGATCGTTCGAAGTAGTGACATGACGTCACGCGCTGGAAACCGCCTAAAGAGTAAAGAATGCAGTGGAGTGGTCATGCGAAGCGGAAGCTAGACTGTCTGTCTCTTTTTTTCTCGTGAGTTTGATTACGGTGCGAAAGAGACATATACGAATACGGGGCGAGAAGTGACGTTGTAATCAACGCGCGGTCGAAACACAACTGAACCAAAACTCTGCACAATAGACGCGTGTGCAGACTTTTGCTTCGGACAATTTTTGAGCGTGATTGGGAGTCTAGTTGTTTTATTGTACGTCAATGTAGTAAGGTTATAATTTCAGGGTATTAGCTGAGGTGCCTAGATACGGAATTGTTTCCAATCCGAGGCGAGGGAAGATTTATTGAATCAACCACGTGAACGGATGCGAGAGCTCTCTCCACTGACCTGAGAGCCTATTTATTAATAAACGCATCCACACTATGAAATATTGCGCTTTCTAGGGATAAATTTCATGTTAAAATGAAAGGCAAAGGACTAGCGTCTATGCAGCTACGCTTGCCAACCCGACTCTATACAACCAACGATATACCAGACTCAAAAAACCGTGGCAGCCTAGTAGTTGAAGTTAAGGCTTCTCTAGCAGAGGGTCGTGAGTTTTTCCGAATTTATATACGAATTATTTTAGGAATTTATCATGAGCATTTTGGTGAAGAAAACATCGAGAACTTGCAAACACCTGCAAAACAAACCAATGGTGTGTGAAGTTCCCAATTGCACTGGACCCGCGTGGGAACTGCAGCCTGAGCTCTCTCATTCTGAGAGGAAACCTGTGCCCAGCTACGGGATTTATTTAGGCCGGTTTCGTTTTTTTGATATCTCCATACCGCAAAAATTAAAAAAAACACAGCCTAAATAAGCCCTGAATGGCATATTATGTTTTAAGACTTTGCACTTGTCATAAACAACATAAAGATGACTGCAACTACCCGGTAACCCATGGACTATAATGTATTTATCATATTTATGATCAGGATTCATACGAAATTGTTTCCGGACGGTTTTGCATGCAACAATGTAACACTTGCACCACTATCCCTGAGCTGAAGATAATCTTGTTGTTTAATACAATCTTTTGACAGTTTCAAGGGTTAATTATGTATGTTTTTTATTATATTTTTATGGATCCATACCTCAAAAAGGAAGAAACCAGTCAAAACGGACCTTATTTTGATCACTTCGCCGTACATTTATCGTGACCAAGTTAAGTGACCAATGACGTAGAATCATTTAAATGCCGCGGTGGCCTAGTAGTTTGACCTGTGACCTCTCAAGCAAAGGGTCGTGTGTTCAAATCCCGGCTCGAACCTCTGAGTTTTTCGGAATTTATGTGCGAAATTACGTTTGTAATTTACCATGAGCTTTACGGGGAAGGAAAACATCGTGAAAAAACCTGCATACACCTACGAAGAAATTCAATGGTGTGTGTGAAATTCCCAATCCGCACTGGGCCCGCGTGGGAACTACGGCCCAAGCCCTCTCATTCTGAGAGGAGGCCTGTGCCCTGCAGTGGAACGTAGGTATATAGGCTGGGATGATGATGATGAATTTGTCAAAAACTAAAGTGTCAAAAACAACTTTTAAATTGATTTTTTACAGATATTTATACACATAAACAAAACATCAAGTGGCGTTACTATTGTTTCAAAGTCACGCGCACCGACATCAATTGAGTAAGAAAGTTAAGATCTTTATCCGAAGAACTCGAGGCACCAAATACCTATCCGTATTCGGATCCGTATCCGCGATATGCATTTTCAACGATCCTGCACACGAGGAGTAAAGTTGCCGTTGCCAGATTTTTGGTTAATCTGTGGATTTGGAGGCCTAAACCTAAAAACTGGGAACATTTAAAAAATAACTGTAAATCTACAGTTAATACTACAGTTGATGATGTATGTCTTACTGTGACAGTCTAGTTATTAGCCTTATCAATCGGCTCAGTTCTCCTCGCGATTCAGAACAAACACAGCTTACTATGAAACAGTAAGATCACTTGTCTTAGTTGTCGATAACATTGAACGAGTATAGTACAAATCTTCCCAGGTGAATTTTTCTCTTCGAGCCGTTACATTAAATTTGAACCTTAATACTATACGATACCGTTTGTTTTGAAAGATAAGGGCTCGAAGCGAAAAATTCACCTGGGAAGATTTATAGTATAACAACCGATGAGTAACTAGCGAAGTGATCCATTGACGAGTGTCATATGAGTAGGATTGCAGAGCAAAAAGTTGGGCCACGTTAAATCGTAAGTAGACTGACTACAACTACGACTGATACAATTTTATTATTATTTTTCGGGCCACAATGGCAAAGTTTCACACAAGTTTTAACTATAGTTGTAAACTTCTATTGTCCAAAATCTAGCTAGAAAAAAAGTGGTTGTCACAATTTGTACCTAGTTTAGGTACCTTTGTAAGTATGAACGCGTTTTAAACTCGAGAGTTTATTCTGATAACTTTATTATTATTATTATTATTTATTTAAAAATATGGCTTCAATCCTATTTTAGGTAGGACAATTTCGCCAGTGTCAAAGTAAGCTCTCTTGGGAGCGACGTTGTACGGTGATTGTAGTTTCTGCAACTTAATAGAAAAATTCCAGAAACCACGTGGAGACTACTTGCGCATTAAAAAATGTCAGACACAAGAGCAATAAAGAATTTTGTGATCACTGTTAATTAAGGTTAATCGCCGCATAAAACACTATCAGTCACTATAATTATACTTCAACTAGCAAAAGAAACAGAAATACCAAAATTAGATACTACAAATGCTACAAATCGAATCATTCTGATAACTACAAAAGACAAGCGCTATCGTCTTGTGTGATATTTGAGACGGTAAATTGGTTTTGTGTAAATTTATTTCGATTTGTCCGGAAGTGGAGGAAGGAAGTGCGTCGCACAGATGTAACTGACTTAAACGTATGGTCGCGGTTCATTGATATGGACGTCTGTAAAGTATCGCCTGAACCAATCAATTAGCTTATCCAATCATAACTGTGGTTACGATAATTATATTATTCAGTTATCTTTAGAGACCGTCTTTAGAATATTGCACTGCGCATAAACGGTGTACTTTCTTCAAGCTCGATGCTTCCACCGTAGCCTCAGGCAGCGGACGGGTTAATAGATTTCTTCATTACGGCACGACCGACGTCGAGGCACATTACCGATATTACACGCGGTAAATTGTGCCCGTCGCCCATGGGCTGATTGTACACTATCTCGTGGATATCGATACTAGCCGATTAATGCGACGATTAGACGACCAGATGGCCTAGTGGTTAGAGAACCTATGAAGCTTGAGGTCCCGGGTTCGATTCCCGTGTCAGGGCAGATAATTTGTATGAAAAATACGAATGTTTGTACTCGGGTCTTGGGTGTTTAATATGTATTTAAGTATGTATCTATCTATATAAGTATGTTTATCCGTTGCCTAGTACCCATAACACAAGCTTTCCTAGCTTACTTTGGGACTAGGTCAATTGGTGTGAATTGTCCCGTGATATTTATTTATTTTATTTATTTATTTAATGCGCTCGACGTCCAGCGAATTGTGAAGTCGATTTAAATAATGAACTTGTTGACAGTGGACTTTTTTTTTTTTATATAAGATTTGGCAAACAAGCAGACGGGTCACCTGATGGAAAGCGATCACCGTCGCCCATGGACACCCGTAACACGGGGGGCATCACAGGTGCGTTGCCGACCCTTTTAGGAATTGGTAGGCTGGATTTTTCTGTGAAAAATTAAGTTAGGTATCTATTTACTTGTTATTTCAGTGCTGTTTTAGTAATCATCATCATTGACGATTTACTGTACTGTGGCCCGGCGGAAGACCAGTGCTGGTTTTTATCAGGGATACGCTGAGCCGGGACCATATTGTAACAGCATTAATATGTATAATCTGTTTGTATTTTTACTTTTTAGCCTGTGTATATGTTATTGTTGTTATAAATAAATGTTTTTATTTCTTTCAATGGTACCATACGTACCACTGCTGTTGGGTAAAGGCTCCTTTCAGACTGAGACACACGCCTCAGTCCAGATTGGGAACTATGCACACACCATTGAATTTCTCCGCAGGTATGTGCAGGTTTCCTCACGATATTTTCCTTCGTTATAAAAAGCTCAAATTTCATTTCGCCCATAAATTGCGACTACCTACTTCAGAGATGTGACGGGTTCGAACCCACGATCTTCTGCTTGGGAGACCCTAGATCAAGCCCCTAGGCTACTAAGACTTGACTAAGGTTATGAACTGAAACAATTACTTTGCTCACACGCGCAAAGAAAATGTCGCGGGTGAGAAAATTAATTGTTTCAGATTATTGATATGAAATTTACAATAGTAAATTATACAGGGTTATTTGTAATTCACTGACATCCTCTTAACCCTGAATTCCTATCACTGAAACAAATGTTTTTGTTTTACGACTTTTTAAAATGAAGCACTTTTTTTCCCATACAAATACACAGAGTATCGTAAAAATAAGAGGTATTCTCAATTTTTCAAAACGTTATTACACCAAAAATATTAAGTTATGACAAAAGCCGTAAAACAAAAAACATTTGTTTAAGTGGTAGGAGTTTAGGGTTAAAAGGATGCTAGTGAATTACAAATAACCCTGTATTTGAAATTTACCATGAGCTTTATGGTGAAGGAAAAACATCGTAAGGAAGCCTGCACACACCTGAGAACAAATTCAGTAGTGTGTGTGAAGTTCCCGATTCGCACTGGGCCCGCGTGGGAACTACGGCCCAGACCCTCTCATTCTGAGAGGAGGCATGTGCCCTGCAGTGGGACGTATAATACGTATATAGGCTGCGATGATGATGATGATGATTGATATGCACCTCCGCAAAGTAACGCCTGATTCAATTCGCATCGCGGTTTTGTGTGAGAGCCCTTAATTATTTTAGGTTACATTAGCACAACTAATTGGGCATATCCTTACTCACATGGTAGTTAGCGATCGCTGAAACCTAAATCAATGTTTGGCAACCGGAACATTTCGCCAGCGTCTGCGCATTGCGTAGAGCAGACTAGACTGAGTTATTGCGTCGCTTGCAAGTCCCAGACAGGTGGTTCGTTTGTTTCTTAATGTGTCTGTCGTCTGATTCAGCTGAAACAAAAGGAAGCATAAAGTGTTCGATTAGCTTGGGAGATCTCTATAGAATAGCTATAGGAGGTAAGCTCAAAAGCACTTAATTGATACCCTTAGTACTATGTCGCAGTAAACAATCAATTGTTTTATTATACTTTTGAGCTTGACTGTTACTTACAAGACTAAGGTCTTTTAAAAATATTGTATATTTGGTGCAATATTTTTAGATTTATGGACTCTTTTGCAAAATATTAAGCTTTAAGTAGGTACTAATTTTTGTTAGACAGCTAAACCGTTGGCTTGAAAAATTAAAAAAAAAATCATAGTATGTAGTAGTACCTTTAATGTATACAACGAATTAAAAAGGAAAACGTAGGGTTTGCAACTTAAAATAGTAATAGTCGAACAAAACAGGTGAGATGGAAGTCAATCAATGATCCGTTCTATGTATACTATCTAAATAAAAAAACTTGAAATTTAATATTTGTGCATATTAGTACGGAACCCTACACTGCTCGTGGCCCGACACGCACTTGGCACGTTTTTCAGGGCTCTTCTCAGTCATTTTTTCACCCTCTGTATACTGGAACATTTAGTTTCAAAAGCACAAAATGTCCCATTACGTCACCGGATATAACTCATACCATACCGCCCTCATTAGAAGATGAATGAATGAATGGCAGTTATTACCTCTATTGTTCCTTTTCATGGCAGCCACTACGAGTACAGGTCGATTCACAAGAGTTGGCACGAATGGATCGAATGAGTGAATGAAAGTATCTATGTGCTACCATTTGAATACACCTCACACAAATATGAAAATGTCATGCTTCAGTCATTTCCCTACAAAAATGTCAAAGTGACATTACTTTCGTTCAATCCATTCGTGTCAGCTCTTGTGAATCGACCTGTACACTCAGGCCTGTGACAGTCAGATCTATAATGAATGACAATATTGTTGCCGTCAGGCGTCAATGTTGACGAACTGAATAACTTAGTGTTTGAAGAACCGGACTAAATACGAAACTTGATTTGACGCTAGTTATTATTACATTAAATATTGGTTTATAGGTTTAGATAAAGTTAGTTCAAGATTTTTCTTTTTTATTTCATTTGACAGTGACAGTAAAAATGACGATGAAAACGTGGGTAGTTGTGCGCCGGTATCAGTTTCCACGAGCAGCTGCTCGAGCAGAGCGGTGGCGCGTAGTGCGCGTTTGGCAGCAGCCGTAAAGTGATGCTTCGAGAGGGAGGGCTTAGTCCGAAACATGTCGAGTTAAACTAGTTTTGAGATGTAAATAATCCGTACTATGAGTGAATCTCGCGGTAGTTTCATAAAACTTATTATTACCTAAATTAAATTACATAAAGTTCAATAATTTACACGCGATTGTCGATCTTATTTTGTTACGCATGAATTGAGAATAACTCTTAAACGTAACCATTCATGCTTTGATTAAGATATTGAAATAACACTTAACGTGATTGAGTAATAACCAAAACAAACAAACTGACAGCGATGATTTAAATATTAGCACATTCAAAAAGCAATGCGCAACGGTTACGTAATTTTGATCAGGTTTCCCTGTCAAGATGTCTGTCTATTTGATAATTGAATTAACATTTAAATATAGGGCATTGTGGTATGTTTTGCTTCTTTGACAGCCTGATTTTAAAGGTGAACAGAAAGAACTTACGGACGAAGTCGCTGACCAAAGTGTGACCAATGCTAAAAGCCTGCATGTCCTGCAGTGGATGAGTATAGGTTGATGATGATGAAACAGAAGCTTTTACTCCATCTGCCAGATAAGGGTATGTTTAAGCTTACCTGGACTTTAAAAAATGGTGAAACAGGCCCCATTTAACAAACTTACAGACAATTTATGAGAAAAACTTACTTTTATCGTCTCTTCTTGTCAAACAAAATGTTGACTCTTAAAGTATTTACGATTTGAGTGAAAACTCTCAAGGTAAAGGTTAATTATTAGTATCGTGCTGGCCAATTTAATTTCTCTGGACATAATAATGTATTTCTACCATGACACTGAAGGCAGTATGGGCAGCGCTATTAATTACTAATTAGCAATTAGTATCGCTTACAATCTCTTGAGTGACGCGTTTCCGCTGTTGAGTGCGCTCTTGCTTTATGGCTTAAGTTATGAGCGGTTGAGTTGACCTTAATACATGTAGGTTAATTTTATGTTTAAATGCGGGGCAAATCAAAGATACATTAATTATGTAATTTTAATTAGAAATACCTGAGCTCAAATAGCAAGGAAGCAAAACCATAACAGAGATGATAGGAATTGGTTACGTTTGCTTTCCACTAAACCAAAATCAAGAAGGCAAGTGCCGCATTGATCATGGCAAATGTTAAAGCGTTTATGTATTTCAGATTCAAGTGACAGCTTCGTTTTAGTTAAAGTTTGTAGAAACTTAAGCAATTTTGGCATGAGTGTAGTCATGTGCCGTAAGAAATATTAATGCAAAAAACCCAGTAAAAACTTTCTTTATTTTTGTTTTAAGCAATAATCAAAATATTTGTCAGTGTCAAAAACCCGTGACAATTTTTTTTTTCAACGATGTATTAATCCTTCGTGAAATTAACTCATGGTATAATTTTAGGTTAAATACCTAAGGAATTAACATGAACGTGACAAAGCTCGTCCAACATCATGTTAATTTGATCCAACAAAACCCTCAATTATATGTAATTCTCTGTGAGAATTTATAAGTTTCAGAGCCTTCACTTTATACCGTCAAAGTGGCATTTGTACTTGACACAAAATAAGAAAGTGAAGTACAAATGATGCTTACAAAACACTGCCATAATAACGCTTACCAATTAATTTGTTAAAAAATCCAAAAGAGTACGTACATCGTTCGACTTTCATGCCTCACACCACACAAACTTACGAGTAATTGTATTTATTTTGTCGCTTTTACGCTTCGCTGCGATGAATTGCTTGAATTCATAATTGCCTTAATGGATTTAACGTGCTTTTTTTAATTTTGTACCTGCAATTGTGAAGGTGCGGGCATCCACTCAAGATTTTTATTTGCAAATATAATTGAAAGCTTTAAATTTACATATCACTGATAATCAACCTTGAAAACAGATCAAAATGTGTACAATGTATTATATCAAGGGACAATCAGGTTTATCGCAAACAAGATTTAATGTCTTAGAGTAATTCCCACATTGTCTTACGATGCTCCCAGAAAGCACGAAGAACCAATAGAGGCGCCGCGAGGCAGTCTTATTATATCTTTTAGTGGTTTGATCTATTGCCTCTCAAGCGTCGTGGGTTCGAATCCAGGCTCGCACCTCTGAGTTTTTCGGAAATTATTTGCGAAATTTTATTTGAAATTTTCCATGAGCTTTACGGTGAAGGAAAAATCGTGAGGAAACCTGCATACACCTGCGGAGAAATTCAATGGTGTGTGTGAAGTTCCCAATCCGCACTGGGTCCGCGTGGGAACTACGGCTCAAGGCCTTTCATTCTGAGAGGAGCCCTGTACCCCGCAGTGGACCGTATATAGGCTGGGACGATGATGATATCTATTCTCAATGTCATGCACTTTTATCAAATATTTAAACATCTATTTGAGCCATCTAATGAATTAAAAAATAGTTTTAAATTGTAGCCTTCATTATTTCTGACTCTTTAACTTACTCTTCGCCGATCCCTTACTAAATCCTAGCATTCACTCTAAGGTTGACTGGTAGAGATCCCTTAAAGGGATAAATTCCCCTTTGTAAATGTATCTTAACGGTTTTCAATAGTATTTTTTTTATTCTTGTACAATAAAGGGTTTATAATATTCTTATTTATTATTTTATTTTGTTGGTGTAAAATAAACTAAAATAATAAATATAACGGGACAATAATTCACACCAATTGATCTAATCCCAAACTAAGCAAAGCTTGTACTATGGGTACTAGACAACGGATAAACTTACTTATATAGATAAATACATACTTAAATACATATTAAACACCCAAGACTCGAGCACAAACATTCGTATTTTTTACACAAATATCTGCCCCGACCGGGAATCGAACCCGGGACCTCAAGCTTCGTAGTCAGGTTCTCTAACAACTAGGCTATCCGGTCGTCTAACTAGACAAATAAACTCGAACATTTTCCGGTTTGTAGCTACCCACGTCATTTTATTATTGTGTTGTTTCTTGGCAGTTTGTTCATTTGTTTCTTTGAAGATCAATCACGCGTAAACGTTGTAATGGTTTGCATAAAATTTTGCATACAAACAGACCATAGATCTTCAACTGACATAAGATTTTCAAAGTTCTCGATGAAATTTGATAAAAGTGTCCTAGTCCTATCGTTGTTTACTACAAATATGTAGACCACTTCTGCCATATTTAGAGATATCACATTTTATAGTACATGATCATGAGTATGTTAATTGACATTTCTGACGCAAGTCAATCCCTTTTAATTAAGTACCTGCCAGGAATTCTGCGCAAACATAGTCGTAGGTTTTTACCAACGACAGTTGTTTTCTACTGGTTAAATAAGTCTTTGCGTTGCGTATTAGTCTGATTAAGCACAGCTTCAGTCGATCTGTCGTTGATTGAACTGCAACTTCCAGGTTACGCAACGCAACAATAGGTTCATTGCGACCGCATATAGATCTTATTCGTTGCAGTGGCACAATACCCCAGTTCATGCGTTGCGTAATTTATTTGTATTGAGACTTAATTGACAGTCTTGTTATACAATGTGTTCAAAATAAATTTAAAAATCGAGGTGTTAAGTGTAAATCGGTTAATTTATTGAACTGATTGTATGATTACACAAGGAGAGAAAATCTGGAGTTCCTGAAAATACTAACCTTACTCTACCTTTTGCCCTGAACCAAGGCGATAGCTTTTAAATTAAATTGTTTAAGTAGGTAAACAAAGCTTTACCGTTTTGATTTTCCTTTATACCTTTCCAGCAAAATTTTGCTAGTGGTACTATAGTGTATCAACTAGAATTTATTTTTGCGTTTTACTGTTCTAGTTGGATAACAATACTGTTATAATCTATGTGTGTGTGTGTGTGTGATTGTAAGCCAAGTTAACACATCATTTCGATTACTGAGGTCCGAGTATTTTAGCGTTTTTGGACATCGCCATCTATTCTTCTTTAAATTAAAAATATCATCCCAATGGTACTCATTACTGGGATGGGATATTTAAGTATCCTATATCGCAATCCAGAGGCCGTACTGTCTAACGTGCGGACGCTTGCCATCGGTTTCACCATCTCTTTCTGTCACCGTCTCATATCGTTTGACAGAAAGAAGTAGTGAATAAGATAGCAAGTGTCAGCGCGTTAGAAAATAAATAAGGTACAGGCCGTATTGTCTAACGTGCGGCATCAGGTCTTTGTACAAATGTAGATACGCCAAATTTCATCTAAATCCGTGCAATCGTTATTGCGTGATTTACTAACAAACATTCAAACATCTTTGCATACTTTCTTATTTATAATATTATTATATTAGGATAGGATAGAATAAAAATGTATTTTTAGCTGACGGTAATTAATCATCATGCGACTCAAATGTTAAGCAGCTTAGTCCTGCCTCTAAATTACCTGGAAACATAGTCATAATAAGAACATGTACCAACAGCGAAAGTTATCAGTAATTGGTCACCAAACAAGTTGGATTGCTATCGAGGCGTCTTGAATGACGCCTTGTCTCCTCAATCCGCTTGTCCCTTGTTCCTCGTGTCAGGCATTCCGCTTCATTAGTGTGTAGTTTTCGCTGATAGAGACCCGGTTTCACAGGATTTTGGTTCGATTAGCAGAGATATTGTGTCTAATGTTCAGTACGAATCAGTAACGTGGAGTGGTATTTTCTCTACAACGCGAAGAGCGATCGAAGCATGAGTTAGGTATATTTTCGTTTTAGGGAAGCGCCGAAGACGTCCTTCAAAAATCCCGAAATAGTCGTATTTTTTAAGTTTTCGTGTCTTTTTTTTTTTTTTTAATTTTACAGTGCATTGGTGTTATGATGTAATGCTGTAATTTTTATGGGCGAATTAATAGATAAATAAATATCGCGGCATAAACATCAGAGTGGGAATGTTCGTTAAATGCCTGGATTTGGAAAGGTGTTTGATGCCTGTTTGGCTACAACATCTACAATTAATTAAATTTGAAATACTTGCAAATGGAAAATTGTGTATTGCACTAATTAAATAGTAAACGATTTTTTAGTGATCATTTTTAAATTCCCAACATTGTACTCCCAACTTCAGTAACCTTCAGTACCTACCCTTTATAATTTAACTAAAAAAAAGAACACAAAGAAAATGGTTTCGAAACAAGAAAATGCAATGAAAATTAAAAACATTCATCATCTATTGAATCAGGCGTTTCTTTGCGGAGGTCGATATTAATGAACTGAAACAATTACTTTGCTCACCTGCGACCTTTGCTTTCTTAAGGTCGCGGGTGAGCAAAGTAATTGTTTCAGTTCATTCATCATCTATTTTTGGACTTTATGGCATGGTATTTTTTTATCAAATTTAAACGTGAATGTACAGGAAGTATAACAAAATAAAAACCGTTTTTCTGAAGTCTGTTATAAATAAACCACAAAACAATACCCGGTGATTTACGCTTTGTGCCATAAAATCATCGAACTGCGCTTCCACTCCCACGTGCACCATAAATTTAACATCTCCGATAGACATGCAAATAATGGGTCCTGAGCATCACGATTCCTATGACGCTGGGGTCACGGTTTGGGTCACGGGACGGACTAAATTGGAATCCGTGACGCGAATAGTGCGGGACGATTTGTACGCGTCACTTTCGGGTAGCAGTGACCAGGTTTGACCCGTGATGGGTCGATAGCGGAGGTCGTGCATGGGATTCGCAAGTTTAGCGTTATTCTGTGCTGATGATATCTTTTTACGTTCGTTTTAGAATAATCCAAAGTTAGTCTTTATTTAAATAAAGCAACAACTACTACTCAACAACACAGCACAGTTACTGCGGCAACATTCCCGGAGCGTTACAACTTAGGGATCTTTAAAAAACGAGCCTACTAATTCTTAAAAGGGTCGGCAACGCACCTGTGATTCATACGTCCCACTGCAGGACACAAGCCTCCTCTCAGTATGAGAGGGCTTGGGCCGTAGTTTCCACGCTTTTGCATGATTGGGAACCTCACACACACCATTGAATTTCTTCGCAGGTGTTACGCAGTTCTCACGATCTTTTACTTCACCGTAAAGCATGAGCTTTTTGCCATGAGGCAAATTTCAAATGTAATTTTGCACTAAATTCCACCCAGGATTTGAACCCACGACTCTCTACTTGAGAGGCCAGAGGTCAAACCACTAGACCACCACGGCTTTTTAAAAGCTAGTATAAGAATTAAATCAGTAAACATCGTTTCCACAAATCCTTTCCAACTTCACCATTTTCTTCCTATACATGGAGCCGGTATTACCATACACCACAGACGGCAGTTTGACTTCAGTGGCTGTATTAGGTTAATTTAGCGATAGCGGCGTGATCGATCGCTTCACGCGCTGCGCCCGCGCCGCCCTCTGTCAGAGGTCAAACGCCCACTTTGTGCACGATCCCTTCGTATTGATTTAACAACCGAACACGATTGCTCCGATCGCGGTATCGCTGCATCTTGAGCCGCTGTTTACGTTGACTGATGCATTCTGGTTTGCAGTCGCGATAAGAAATTGAGAAGCGTATTTCGCAGTTTCCATTCAAGTAAGCTTTTGAAAAATTTGTGGTAATGTAGTGTTGACCTATGGCCTATGAAACAGAGGGTCATGGTTACAATCCGGACTCTTACTTCTGAGTGTTTCGGAATTTACGTGCGAAATTACATTTGAAATTTACCCTGAACTTTACACGGGGAAGGAAAACATCGAAGAAATTAAATGATGTATCTGAAGTTTCCAATCCACCCAAGTCCTCTCATTCTGAGAGGTAACCTCTGTCCCCCAGTGGGACGTAATAGGTTGGGTTGATGAGCTTTTGAGGCTTCTTTCGATTCCCTAATCGCAAGTTTAATTTAATTTGAAGTCCCTACTTTGAAATATTGTCATTCAATACGACCACAGAAACGTACGACATTTTTCCCAAGAGTCCAGCCTTTCAAAAAAGATTATATTACGGTCATACCAAATCATCATCACCAGCCGGAATATGTCCTCTATTGGTCAAAGGGTGAGGACACTTGCCATCTGCATCCATTGGTCCGGCTAGCGGAAAGCCTTCCACTTCCATTACTGCGTCTTCCTTCCCCAACGATAGGCTCTTCGAGCGAAGCAACTTGCCTAATGCCCCTTCAACTTACATACTCTTCAAACTGTGGTAAACAAATACTACCCCTTTATCATCATGTACTGCATTCATCATGACCATATTTGCATAACGCGATCATAAATCTAAGTAAATCAATGTTTGTGTAACAACTAGGAGAAAATGCAACTGACGAATACAAACGCCCTGAGGGGCTACTACAAAATTCGAAGTTCGTTTCGTGCCATCCTATTTATTCTTCTGCTTAATATTATTAGCGTAAACGAAACGGCATGAAAATCGAGTTTTGTAGTATAAGGCCAGAAAAACCGATTCGCGGTCAGCGGCATACCTAATACTTAACCCGTAGCCGCGCGCCGCGCGCGGTTATAGCTCGTTATTTTCTTTACGGCTGCATTATCTAATGATGGAGACAGCGCATAAAACACTGTCTTTCAACATATGATAAAGAGAAAATTACGCTAAAATGAGTCCTAAACACATTACGTCACTTCCCGCCCCGTAAGTGGGCGTAGTTAAAGAGCGGTGTTATTAATGTACTTCAGTCCGACTCGCTTGCTTAAGGTATTCATCCTCGTTAATATAAACGTCTGAGTTTTAGTTCTGTCTGTTCTGCAAAGTTACAAAACTGGGTGTACTGCGAGCACTTTGCTTAATTCAACGAAATTGGATTAAAAAAATTTAATGCATTTATTTTGGGAATAGGATGCGGAAATTATGTCTGTTGTTTATTTTTTATGTTAGCTGTTGCCCGCAATTTTGTCTGAGTTAGGCGGTATCTTTGCATTTCCCGAGTTAAAAGGAGCCCTTATTTATCAGGGATAGTGGAGCTTTCGATCATAGAATGAGTTTACAATATCTTATATCGGTTATGTATTTCTAAATAGTATCCGCTAAATACCGAGAAATAAAGTTACAAGTTTCTTTGTTTTGACGCAATCAAGATCCTAACATTGTCACAATGCAATTGGGACAATATAATTTTTTGGTGTTTTTTGGACGTAATTACCGATATCCTTAGCGAAGTTAGTTCGATTCAATGCAACGAGCCTCACCCCGCGAGCACTAGATTGCGCTATTATCAAACTTACCGCTGCTATGATTTTTGGGCGTATCTATTTAATATAATTAGGTAAATACGGACAAAATCTGAGCTCTTGTCTATCCTTAATATTTAATTAATTAAATAATGAGGAAAGCTAAATAAATTAAGTACATCGTTTTGTTGCGCAGTGTCTTCTCTGTGGCACGAACTGTCAAACCACATAACACAAATTACGGTTAGCGTTATCTCGAGGGGCGTGACTTAATTAAGCCTTTAAAACCCAGTGCCGCCAAAAATTCGGCACATTTTGAATCTGAACACAGCTATCTAAAAACAGTACATCTACCATATAATAATCCTGTGGATACTCTGCCCGTTTATTGGTAAGTTCTCTCCAAAAGCAAATATCAACATTTTACCTTGTCTAATTTTATTTGTTTATTTCTAGCTTTCTATCTACAAAATTATTCTATTACTATCTCCTGTTTCTTCACCTAGCTAACTCCAACGGTCTGCATTTATTGTAAATTATATTTAAACTTCTTAGACCGTTAGGCAGTTTCAGTTAGTTCAAATTTAAATTTCAAAAAAAAGAACAGTTTTCATTTTCAATAAATCATTTTATTCTTTTGTATTACATTTAGCTTCATCTTTCTCTTTTTGTAAATTCCGTATGATTGCTCTGCCACACAGCCAGCGTTTAAATTCGGACCTATGGTCAGGGACCGTTATGGACGTTGGGCCGGTGGACAGAGCAATTGTATGGGCCCCTGCTGACATTGACTAAATTCCAGGGCAACCAAGTCGGGGTTAAACCGCCGAACGGAACTGCAGTCTCCACCACTTGGTACTACACCACCAGCACACTCTGGGCCCTGAAGCACCCTGGTCTCAGCCCTGCAAGTCAGCAGCGTCTCTGAAGATCCACCTGCAACGCCCGCAGCGCGTCCTACGGTCTCCTGAATCCAGGGCAGTGTCTGTCCGGAGAAAGCGAATCCCACTCAAGTGCTTAGAACCTACGACCCTCTAGTCTCTTGCTTGCTCACAGTTTAGCGTTCCTAATAAACGTCTGTACTTGTTGTTTATGGTTTAATTCCTCTCCGCAAGACCAATACCTATACTGTGACAAGTCGGGCCCCACGTTGGGCGCCACTCATTCAGGAGACCGTAGGACGCGCTGCGGGCGTTGCAGGTGGATCTTCAGAGACGCTGCTGACTTGCAGGGCTGAGACCAGGGTGCTTCAGGGCCCAGAGTGTGCTGGTGGTGTAGTACCAAGTGGTGGAGACTGCAGTTCCGTTCGGCGGTTTAACCCCGACTTGGTTGCCCTGGAATTTAGTCAATGTCAGCAGGGCCCCATACAATTGCTCTGTCCACCGGCCCAACGTCCATAACGGTCCCTGACCATAGGTCCGAATTTAAACGCTGGCTGTGTGGCAGAGCAATCATACGGAATTTACAAAAAGAGAAAGATGAAGCTAAATGTAATACAAAAGAATAAAATGATTTATTGAAAATGAAAACTGTTCTTTTTTTTGAAATTTAAATTTGAACTAACTGAAACTGCCTAACGGTCTAAGAAGTTTAAATATAATTTACAATAAATGCAGACCGTTGGAGTTAGCTAGGTGAAGAAACAGGAGATAGTAATAGAATAATTTTGTAGATAGAAAGCTAGAAATAAACAAATAAAATTAGACAAGGTAAAATGTTGATATTTGCTTTTGGAGAGAACTTACCAATAAACGGGCAGAGTATCCACAGGATTATTATATGGTAGATGTACTGTTTTTAGATAGCTGTGTTCAGATTCAAAATGTGCCGAATTTTTGGCGGCACTGGGTTTTAAAGGCTTAATTAAGTCACGCCCCTCGAGATAACGCTAACCGTAATTTGTGTTATGTGGTTTGACAGTTCGTGCCACAGAGAAGACACTGCGCAACAAAACGATGTACTTAATTTATTTAGCTTTCCTCATTATTTAATTAATTAAATATTAAGGAAAGACAAGAGCTCAGATTTTGTCCGTATTTACCTAATTATATTAAATAGATACGCCCAAAAATCATAGCAGCGGTAAGTTTGATAATAGCGCCATCTAGTGCTCGCGGGGTGAGGCTCGTTGCATTGAATCGAACTAACTTCGCTAAGGATATCGGTAATTACGTCCAAAAAACACCAAAAAATGATATTGTCCCAATTGCATTGTGACAACATGTCATGTTACGGTTTAATTTTACTCTAAGATATTCAGAATCCGAGAAATACATGAATCAAATTTTAGACGATTAGATACTCGAGTGGTTGGAGGACCTGACTACTAAGCTTGATAGGTCCCTGAGTATTGGTTGTTTAATGGTTCTCTATCGTTTGCCCGAATTACGTATGCTATAATGTATCGTTTTCCATAATTTTCATTTAACATAATTTAATTCATAACAGAAACAGTATTTTCTTCAGAATTGTTACAAATCTAACCTAACAAAAAAAAGATGACAATGACAAGATGAAGAAGAATAAAAGATGATATTTCAAAAAAATCCTGAAAAATTCACGCTTCTATTATATTTTATGGCAAAAGTCGTTATAGCAGATGAAATTCGGGCAAATGAAATTCTGGCTAGCAAATGTTTGGCTTTGCTTACTTTGGGACTAGGTGAATTGGTGTCAATTTTATTGTCCTGTTATATTTGTTATTATTAAATATCCTATAAAAATGCAAGACTTTAGTACCCATTCAATTAAAATATCTACTTCTGTTCGCTCCACTATCCTTACGAGTATTTATTTGCTACATTGTTTACCTCATGTTTGGGCCTCGTATGACGAGTTGTACTACGATAAAGCGTAGCCATAAATAACCTTATTATGTCGACACAGTAGCCACTACTGATTTTATATGTGCACAAACGTATATTTATTGGCCGATCGATACTTCGATTTGCATTGTCGAATTGAAATTTGCCATTGTAACTGATATGTGCAATCGGTGCCGTGTGGTGTTAAATCATTGTTATTTATGGTGCATTGATAAATCTGACCTCAGTTTGGTTGAAACTAGTTTTAGATTCGATGGAAATAAACCATGCCATTTGATTTATCTTTAGAATCAGGGTTAGCAGTACTAAATGTTGGATCAACATTGTCATTTTTTTTTTGAAATTCCAATTACTGAAGCATTTTTTCAGTCCACCACTCCTGCTGTTATTCATTTTTTAGGTCTAGCAGTAAACTTGATCATTGATAGAAATATCTAACACTAGCTGCTGCCCGCTACTTCACCTGCGTCCTGCAGGAACTTTTCAATTTCCCGGGAATAAAAAAGCTTATGTTGACTTGGAACATTTTAAATACGTAAATAAATAAATAAATAAATAAATAAATATCACGGGACAATTCACACCAATTGACCCAGTCCCAAAGTAAGCTAGGAAAGCTTGTGTTATGGGTACTAGGCAACGGATAAACATACTTATATAGATAGATACATACTTAAATACATATTAAACACCCAAGACCCGAGAACAAACATTCGTATTTTTCATACAAATATCTGCCCCGACACGGGAATCGAACCCGGGACCTCAAGCTTCATAGTCAGGTTCTCTAACCACTGGGCCATCTGGTCGTCAAAAATAGTAATACTTTGCGAAGATCCAATATCAATGAACTGAAACAATTACTTTGCTCACCCGTGACTAAAGCAAAGCGGTCGCGGGTGAGCAAAGTAATTCTTTCAGTTCATTGATAAGATAAAGGGTTTTTCTCAAACATCCAAGGAAATGTGGTCCTTATAGTCGTGACAATAGAACACGAAGTATTTCATTGTATAGCAGTTGAGGAAGATTCGTTCTAATTTCAAATTAGACGACAATAATGGAATTTCATACAAACATTGCTGGCCAAGGCCAGCAAAGAGATTGTCTTTTGTTTTAGTGGGTCGTATTTTCTTTTATTGACTATCAATGACATACTGCCAATTAAGAAAAATTTAGTTTGTGAATTTACTTTTAAATATCTTACTTGGCTAGATTTAATCAGGTATTCAATAAAATAAATAAGGATTGGCGTTTATTGTTAACAATTTATTAAAATAACCAATTAATAAGGTCGTAATTTTTTAGTAAATATAAATCATCTCAAGATTTTGCATCAAAAACATTAACTGGAACAGCTTACAAATAAATTGCTGGAAAAAAAAATATTTTGGCGGGAATCAAAAAAAACAATTTGAATTAAATATGAATATATAAGTTGAACATTCGTATCATTTCCTTGGATTTATTTGAGAAAAGCACTTTACAAGCCTTGGCCACGAACAGGGATTGCCGGCCTCGTATCTCTAGATGGCCTCGTTAACACTCGGCCATCTATTACTACTCGGCCGGCAATCCCCTATTTCGCGGCCGCTGCAGTAATTGTACTATTACAAGATTTTATTTACATTGCCATGAAAGCTTGGAAGTCGAATTCAAGCCAATTACAGGGATTAATTTGGAATTTGGTTTACCTACTTACATCTTCTTCTAATATATAAAAATCTCGTGTCACGGTGTTTGTTACCGAACTCCTCCGAAACGGCTTGGCCGATTCTTATGAAACTTTTTTCTCTACACTCGGTAGGTCTGAGAATAGGTCGTAGGCTATTTTTTTATCCCCCCCCCCCTATTCTTCGCGGACGAAGTCGCGGGAAACAGCTAGTAATAATATATGAGTGACAGCACAATCAGCATAAAATGATTTTAATGAACTGAAACAATTACTTTGCTCACCGGCGACCTTAAGACTTTAAGGTTTAAGGTCACGGGTGAGCAAAGTAATTGTTTCAGTTCATTAATATGGACCTCCGAAAAGTAACGCCTGATTCAATAAATAATTTAAAATGATTTATTTTGACAAAAACTTAATTAGGGTAAAATACCCGGTAGTCGGCCGTATAATGAAAGAAAGAAAGAAAGAAAATACATTTATTTACAACAACACAAGACACATAAATATTTTAACAAAAAGGACAATACAAAGGCTAAAAATAGAGTGTGTCATTGCGGTTGCAAATTGGACACTGGCTCAGCATAATGCTGAGGCGTTTATAACACCCCAGCGCTGATTTTCAGCCAGTACCGTCGGTAATACCCGGAACGCCACACAGATGATAAAATGTACACTTATAAATATAAGCGATAAACTACATAAACTACATGCGTAAATGGGTAATTTGTAGATCATAAAAACGAATAATTTAAACAAAATTACTTAATCATAAATTACTAACCTAAATAATACTAATGACTACTATATACTAATGATTGCGAAGAGTAGGAAATATATCTCTCGTGCTCTTCCCACTCGTGCGAAAGATAGACAGAGGGCGACTACTAGGCAATATTATTAAAAGGCTGGACACTGGGTGTTTTACCCTATAATCTGATCAATAGTTCCAGAGATTACTCCCTACTTACAAACGAAGTTTAACTATTAATTCGTTATAGGTATTACTGGTATAAATACAGATAAAGATATCAAACCAGAACATTAAGCACACGAACCCACAGCATAGCCACTAAATACCAATATTAAATTATTCAGCAGCAGCTTGAAATCATATGTAAATCGCTAATAAACAATCTGTACTAGATTTTATATTTCCTTACAAGATTTCCTGCTGTGTCCAATGGGTGACTTTATTTGTTGAAGGACCACCCTAGTGCGCATTATCTGGTTTCCTTATGCAAATTACTGCGAATAGGTGCTTTCGTCAACGCTATAGTGGAAGTAGAGAAGGTAGTATGAATTGTGGTAGTGGTTGGTGAGAGAGCGGGTTTGGACCAGTGTAGACCAGCGAGCGTTTTCCCTGTTCATTGCGAGGCCAAGATGCTCGCCGCACATTAGTTACCTGGTAGCACACACGAACATAATACAAATGAGAAACACGACACCACAAACGGGATGGACGGACGATTTGGTGATGGCGGCAGGTTCAAGTTGGATGCGAGTCGCATCCAATTGTAATGATTGGGTATCAATAAAGGCATATGTCTACGTCTTGCGGCTAAAATGATGACAATGATGATGACGACACGCAATTAAGAGGCCTTATTGTTGACGATACAAATGAAAGCCACATTTAAAATGGTACGTAGACAATAATAATTAGTAAATTACCTAAAGCAATCAGGTGTAAGCACAACCCGTCTGCCAGAACAACTGACTTCTTCGCCTCTCTCGGACGGGTTCCAGTAGATTTTAAAACTAGAATAAAATGGTAAGTAAAACAATATTAAATAATAAGAAAGACTTTTTGAGCCAACCATTCGCCAACACTTATTCTATGAAATTCGGCTTTCGAACTTCGCATCGTGCCGTCCCATTCACGCTAATAGTATTAAATAGAAGTGTGAAAGAGATGGCACGATACGAAGTTCGAGAATCGAATTTTGTAGTAGTCCCCCAGAGAAAACGCTCGCCGTGCCACTATTCGCTAGTAGTCGATACCAGACCGTAAGAGGTAAAGTAACCTAATATACATATAAAAATCTCGTGTCACGGTGTTTGTTACCGAACTCCTCCGAAACGGCTTGGCCGATTTTTATGAAACTTTTTTCTCTACACTCGGTAGGTCTGAGAATAGGTCGTAGGCTATTTTTCATCCCCCCCCCCCCCCCCCATTCTTCGCAGACGGGGTCGCGGGCAACAGCTAGTAGCGCGATATTTTAATAGTTTAAGTGTTTAACGATGTATGCTGATTTAGAAGCGATTGTTGATTGTGTCTGATTAAGGCATTGGTTTTCTTAAGGCATTGTTGCTTAAGATCGAGTTTTAGAGTAACGCTAAGATAAAGCTAAGTTTATTTAAGATAATTACCGAGTGAGAAGGCAGAAAGGAAAATGCTTTGTGATTTATAAAGCTTTTTTTTTTTTTTTTTTTTTTTTTTTTTTTTTTTTTTTTTTTTTTTTTTTATATAAGAGGTGGCAAACGAGCAGACGGGTCACCTGATGGAAAGCGATCACCGTCGCCCATGGACACCCGCAACACGGGGGGCATCACAGGTGCGTTGCCGACCCTTTTAGGAATTGGTAGGCTCGTTTTTTAAAGATCCCTAAGTTGTAACGCTCCGGGAATGCTGCCGCAGAAAGCTGATTCCAGATCTTTGTCGTGCGAGGAAAGAAGTTTCGCTTAAAACGCACGGTACTAGAATGCCAATCATCAAGATGGTGAGGATGGAAAGACAAACGGTTCCTCGAAGTGCGGTAGTGGAATTTAGCCGCAGGCAGCAATTCGAACAGTTCGTCAGAACACTCCCCATGATAGATACGGTATAATATACAGAGAGACGCCACATCCCTCCGCAAAGCCAAAGGATCGAGTAGGCCAGAGAGTGCCTGATTACCGACAAATCGAGCAGCTCTACGTTGGATGCGGTCAAATGGAAGAATTTGGTACTTGGGTGCCCCAGCCCAGAGATGAGAGCAGTACTCCATGTGCGGCCTAACCTGCGCCTTATAAAGTTGTAAGCGATGGGCTGGCGAGAAGTACCGTCCCGCTCTATTAAGCACCCCCAATTTTTTAGAAGCTAACTTAGCTTTGCCTTCCAAATGACCACGAAACTGAACATCATTCGAAATGTCGACACCCAGGATCCCAATAGACGATTTGGCATCAAGGGAAGTACCATCAAAACAAGGCGAAACAACAAAGGGATCCTTTTTAGTGGAGAACGCGCATACTTGAGTCTTTTGGGGATTAAACTGAACTAAGTTTAGTCTACCCCAATCTGCGACATGCTTCAGCATGATCTCAATTTGAGACTCAAGTATATTCCGGCTTTCAATGACGTGTTCCCTGGATAAATTAGCGCGACCGGTATAATACGTGTCCCCAGTACTGTCATCTGCATAGCAATGAATATTGGTATCATGCAACATATCATTGATATGCAGAAGAAATAACGTGGGGGATAAAACGCAACCTTGCGGGACACCAGAGTTTACAGGCTTTAAGTCAGAACATGAGCCGTCGACTACAACTTTGATGCTCCGACCCGAAAGAAAACTTGCAACCCAAGAACACAACTTTCCAGGCATTCCGTACGCCGGAAGCTTAGACAACAGAGCTCCGTGCCAAACCCTATCAAAGGCTTTCGCTATGTCCAAACTAACTGCCAAGGCTTCCCCTTTGCTCTCAATCGCCATAGCCCAACGGTGTGTTAGATAAGCCAAAAGATCACCAGCTGAGCGACCACGTCGAAAACCGTATTGGTGGTCACTAATCAGCTGATGCTCCTCCAGATAACCTAAGAGCTGGCGGTTAATAATCGACTCCATTACCTTGGAGAGCAAAGAGGTGATAGCTATCGGTCTGTAGTTGGACGGGTCTGAGCGATCGCCCTTTTTAGGGATCGGATACACGAGAGCTGTCTTCCATCCACACGGGACAACGCCAGTAGAGTAGGAAAGCCGGAAAAGACGCGTAAGGACCGGTGCCAACTCGGGAGCACACATTTTAAGCACAATTGGTGAGATTCCATCTGGTCCACTCGACTTATGGATGTCTAGGGAAAAAAGGGCCTTGCGCACAGTTTTTTGCAAGAACCGAATGCTCTGCATAAAGTGAGCACACCGCGGTATGGTCGGCGGTGTATTACCCCCGTCATCCAAAGTCGAGTTAGACGCAAAAAGAGAGCCCAGAAGATCGGCTTTCTCTTTCGCAGAGTGGGCCAGGGAACCACCATTAGCGCTCAGAGGTGGAAAGGTCGGCTGGCAGAAATTTCCAAGGACAGCTTTGGCGAGAGACCAGAACGCTCGAGTGCCCGAGGGAAGACGCAGTAGCTTCTCGCCAATTCTGCCTATGAATGTTGACTTCGCTTTAGCAATGCTTCTCTTAAACGACCTAGAGGCAGCATTTAGCTTCTTTTTGTACGCGCAAGTGTTGGGATCCTGAGACGCTACCGCCTTAGCCCATGTCCGGTAACATTCCTGCTTCTGACGGGAGGCTAGTTTACAGGAACGGCCAAACCATGGTTGGGATCTACCACCGATGCGGACCAACGAGTTTGGAATATATAATTCCATTCCCTGAAGGATTACATCGGTGATAGAGTCGGCGCTAACGGTAGCGTTCGGATCAGACGCCGAGAAGCAGACCTGAGCCCAAGGGTAGGACGCAAAGAAGGTTCGCATCCCGTCCCAATCCGCTGATTTATAATGCCAGACACGGCGGCTAGTTTCATACTGAGAGCGCGTCGGTCTTGTGAGAGGCACAATGCTATGGACTAGACAGTGATCAGATGAGCCTAGTGGTGCGTCAACAGAAACCCGATAAGTGTCTGGGTGAGAGGTCAGCATGAGGTCCAGTAAGGAAGGAACATGAGCGTCCACGTCCGGTATCCTCGTAGGCGAGGCAACCAGTTGGGTCAGGCCATAGGCTAAAGCGAAGTCATACACAGATCTCCCCGCATGGTCAGTTGTGCGTGACCCCAGCCAATCGGCATGATGGGCATTGAAATCGCCCAAAATGACTATTTCAGCGGAGGGGATCTGCTGAAGGAGGGAATCCGTCACCGATTGAACGTGCTCAATGAGTCGATCAGTTTCGGCATCTCCACTATGGGACCTGTAGAGGCAGGCGTAGATACGAGGATGGTCGTCGCAGTCTACGCGTAGCCAGATAACGGACAGGTCCCCTACTTCGAGGCTGCTGAGGCGACGGACGCACATATCCTCCCTGACATAGACGCAGACCCCAGCGCGCGGCACAAAAGAGTGCTCCACGTTGTACCCCGGGTAGCGCAGGTAAGTAATGTCAGAAGGGGGGGATATCTGCGTCTCGGTTAAAAATAACAGGGCTGGCTTCTCTGTCTCAAGATGGTTATGGACAGCATTTAGATTCGAGTGAATTCCCCTTATGTTGCAGAAATCCACACAAAGCGTGCGAAAGGATGCCAATGACGCCCGTCTCTTTTTGCCCCTGCGACCAGTACCAAGCGGGATTTTGCCCTCCCCAAAATACGACGGGCAGCCTGAACGGGAACGGTCAGGGGGGGATTCTCCTCCACAAAAAGTGGCGGTACCCCCTTGGGGTAGTGTTGTTTTTTTAAATACCGCAGCCATACTGAAATTAGAGGGGGGGGGAAGGGCTCCGGAGTTCACACTTATCAGGCGAAACACAACGGTAATAAATACAATCATTTCACGCCGACGTTTTGTGTGAAGCTTCCGTAAACTTGCCCTTGTAAGTCAGGTATCCTAAAATTGGCTATCTCGCGCCTTAAACACTTTATTACCAACAACATATTATTCATTAATTCATCGAAAATTACAAAAGCCAATACAGTCCGTCGCATAAATAAAAATCAGCATGAAATTCAATTTGCAAGCATTGACGACATGATTTACCTACGAGGCGAAATTACAGGTTCAATTCCGGCAGGTTCGCGGTATCGCATCAGCGATCTTCACCTTGTTTCTCGCTGTTCACTTGTGGAGCATCTGATGAAATCAGGAAATGAAGGTGCAAGTGGAACGTGAAGGAGACGATGGGTATAAACTGAAGTAGCGAAATGGACAACTTAACTAGTTAAACAAGATCAAATGCAAGTAATTTTGAAAAACCACGCAGGTAACTTAATAAGTAAATAATTTATTGAATCAGGCGTTACTTTGCGGAGGTCTATATTAATGAACTGAAACAATTACTTTTCTCACCCGAAGCTTAAAGTAAAAGTTAAAAGTTTAAAAGTAACTCTGATTTCTTTTACTTAGTTTAGGTAGAGGTCTAAGTCAGTCAGAATAATAAATGTTTTTGTGTGACAAAATCCATTATGTAATTTAAAAGACAATTCTAAAGCAAAGGAAAAATTCTGTGTGTAGGAATAACTGTGCATAGATTGCTTCAAACAAGTAATACCTAAGAACTGGATTCGATTCCCAGCCCCTGAAATGACATACCGTAAAACAGTAGTGTTAAAAAACACCCAAAAAATAAAAACCAAAAAAAAGATTATGATACAAGTAAAAATTGAACCGCATACAAACAAAAAGCATGAAAATATCTTTCTACTAATCTGTTTGAAGTCGGTGCCTCGGCACGAGCCAGACGACGACGACGTGTTTGGGTTACTCAGAGCCCGGATTCAAACCAACGACCCCCTGCTTGTGAGGTCTAACCAATAGGCCACCACGGCTTCCTCTTCCCTTCGGCTTCTTCAGCTAAACATACAGTCGACAAAAGCGAGGCCTGCCCAGTTTCAAAACAAATTTGCTTGCAGCCGTTGAAGTTCATTGGTATGGATTGGTATGGACTAGATGTCTAGCCACTGCAAGCAAAATGGACATTTAAGGTGTCAAGGCGACCTTTTTGTCGATGGTAAATACTTACATACATATTAAACACGCAAGAATCGAGAACAAACATTCGTATTTTTCATACAAATATCTCTGATCCGATCGTGGATCGAACCTGGGACATCATGCTTACTTAGTAGGTTTTCTAACTACTCGACTATCTGGTCTGGTCGACCCAATGAGATAAAGCCTTTCTCGGTGCCCGTTATCAGCTCTCTTTTCAAGTGTTTCCTTGCTTTCTGACCCTATCGCTCCTACTTTGCCTTCGATGCCAATCTTTTCTAAGTGAATGCGCAGTGAAACTCATGAAAGTTCGAAATTGTATAAAATTATGTATATTGCAACAAGACTTTCAAATAGTGATTATTGTAGATACGTAAACGTATTTGAATAAAATAGCTCTTGGTTTACAAATGCTAGTCATATCTAGTTTCTATCGTGGGTCAAACATCTTAACATTCCTATTTCTCTAGCTAGTTTATCATGCTAATACATGATAGTATTGCTATGGGGGTGGTGGAAGTAACCGGGCATATTGTGTCCTTTTCACTTTTCATACTGTAGCATTTTATTATTTGACAGCATTTAACAATAATTTCAAGACACATCATCCCAGCCTAGACACGTCTCACTGCAGGGCCACAGGCCTCCACTCGGAATGAGAGGGCATGAGCCGTAGTTCCCACGCGGGCCCAGTGCTGATTGGTAACTTCACACAGATCATTGAATTTTTTCGCAGCTTTTAAAATTTTAAGGTTTGCTCACGATGTTTTCTTTAACTGTACAGCTCATGGTAAATTTCGAATATGTATAATATCGCACGTAAATTACGTAAAATCTTATTATAATACTAGCTGTTGCCTGCGACTCCGTCCGCGAAGAATAGTAGCTTACGACCTATTCTCAGACCTACCGAATACAGAGAAAAATTTTAATAAAAATCGGTCAAGCCGTCTGGGAGGAGTTCGATAACAAACCCCGTGACACGAGATTTTTATATATTAGAAGATATTGAACAAGCTGTTGAGCCTCTAGATAAACGATCAGGATATACATAATAAAAACCCAAAATGCGAAACCAAATAAATCTTACATCTATAGCTTAGCTGTAATTCAATACGAAGATATCCTTATCAACATCTGCGTCCGTAGGTACCGTCATATTCCTTATCTCTACGGACACCTTATTAAAACTCGCAAACCATAGACATATTTATCTCTTCCGTGGTAATGGATATGCGCTCTGCACGCTACTGGTCGTGGGCGGTTATTGTTTTGCTATAGACAGCTTGCAGACGGCTAGTGCAGGACCGTAGGTATGTGTCATTCCATTCGTGTCCATAATGTATAATGTAAGGATAAACTTCTTGAAATTCTGCCACGACCTGTTCGACACAATGGAAATAATGACTAATTAGGTAATTAGGACGTACTTTATATTACGTTTCATAAATACTATTGCATCGCACTTTTTGGAATTGAGCTCTGGAATGGACTGGGTTGCATTTATTTCTATGTAGTTTTGAAAGGATAAAACCTAACGCCCAAAATCTATACTAATATTATAAAGAGGAAAGATTTGATTGTTTGTTTGTTTGTTTGCATTGAATAGGCTCCGAAACTATCGGACCGATTTCAAAAATTCTTTTGCCGTTCGAAATCTACATTCCACAGAGTGACATAAGCTACTTTATACCGCAGGAAAATACATTTTCCCATGGGAAAATTAATTTATCGCGGGCGAAGCTGCGGACGGAAGGCTAGTAGATAATAAAGACATAATAAATATATCAACCAAATTCTAAAAGAAGTTTTTTT
This sequence comes from Archips crataeganus, assembly GCA_947859365.1. Taxonomy (NCBI): domain Eukaryota; kingdom Metazoa; phylum Arthropoda; class Insecta; order Lepidoptera; family Tortricidae; genus Archips; species Archips crataeganus. The sequence goes on along the minus strand of OX402051.1, from coordinate 19,175,795 downwards.
TTTATATTATAGAGGCCAGGCAAACGAACTAGTGGGTCACCTGATGTTAAATGAACACCACTGTCCATAGACACTCGCAGCGCCTTACGCGATGCCAGTGCGTTGTCGGCCCTGAAGTACAAGAAATAGAAGAATAGAAGTGATCCTGGATAGAAGTGTCTATTTTCATAGTGTGTTTTTAACGACCGCTTTAGCCTAGTTGGTAGTGACCCTGCCTACGAAGCAAGAGGTCCTGGGTTCGAATCCCGGTAAGGGCATTTATTTGTGTGATGAGCACGAATATTTGTTCCTGAGTTATGGATGTTTTCTATGTATTTAAGTATTTATTTATCTATATAAGTATGTTTATCGTCGTCTAGTACCCATAGTACAAGCTTTGCTTAGTTTGGGACTAGGTCGATTTGTGTAAGATTGTCCCCTAATACTTATTATTATTATTATATTTATCTGTATTTGCGGATATTCGATAATTTAGACACGGTATTTTTTGAAAAGTTGACTCAGTCAAATATTAATATACAGTGCATTTTAATGTTGCACTCTGTACTCGGTATGTGCTAGTTTTTCTTCGCTTGACTGCTCCCACATAAGCTGAGTTCTTAGCCGTTGTCTGACAGATTTATGGTAGGTTGCGTGACCCTGTATAGCCTATGCTGACCTCTTTTTATCTGTTTGTTATTTTAATTCCGATGCATCTTTACCAACAAATCTGTTACCTGAATAACATTCCTTGCAATGAAGAAGAGTACTTATAATTATTTTTGGGGTTTCCAACAAATTCTACATAAGAGATCTGTATGCTATAAAATCTCGTCTTGTAGTTGTCAACTGCAACGAATCTCAGCGAAAGCTTTTAAGTATCCAGCGTATTAAATTGTACTGGTCCTTGTCCCATAAAAAGCAATAGCCATTACAACAAAATCGATGTTATCGACTAGTTTATCTGTAGACGAATTGGCGAGATAACCGATACGTGCTGGTGCGTGCTTCCCTAAGGACATTTTTCACCGTGAGATTGAGAGGCAAAATTATAGGCTTTTTACAAGTTAATGCAGCCATAAATAGGCGATAAGTATCAGCAGTCATAGCGTAGCACGCGCGTTGTGACGCTTAAGTTAAAAGCAGAAGGAGAATAAATAATCGTTCGTTAACTCGTTTAAGATTTACAAAAATATGGAAATTTTGGGAACTGTGCATTTGATTTTATTCAGAGGGTGGAGCTCGAAGACATTCTTCGGGCTCTGTCGATCTGATCAGATATCGGAAATTTTCAGATGTTTGATTTTGAGGTGCAACGATCCACCGCTCAGAAAACGTGTGGGAACTTCCTACTTTTGAGGGTTTCGTTCCGTACCCAAAGGGTGCTAATGGGACCCATTAGTATTTTCTTATCTTCAACTCCTGCGCGTAAAATGTAAGTACCTATTAGTGATCGGTGCAACTTGAAATTTGGCACATCTAGGTATAGAGCTTTGTGACAATGTAATAATCAAGCACCACCAGTAAAATCTTCTGTTATTTTTATTTAATTAACTTAATTTGCCTTGCTATTTTTATAAACTGCATTTTACAAATTAACACCTTAGTTTATGTATATTTTTAAAGTAACAATCACGAAATTACCAAGTAAGCGTTCAATTTCCAGCCTAAGCTCTACTTTTCTGTCTTTTTTCAATGTGTACGGAACGTGTGAACGTGTTTGGAAATTTTTATTTTGAAAACATTAAATCTAACGCAAAACCGAAAAAAAATTAACATGTAAAATTTCCGAGTTTGACAGTGATTATTAATTTAATTGCAATCCTGCAACCCTGCAACCCTGATACTGACCATGATCCTCAGACACGAGCGACAGACCTGGAAGGAAGAAATTAATTTAATTAATGAACTAATTTCAAAAGTTATGCAAATATCCCGCGCCCGCGCATGACTTCTGCCGGCGCCCTGGGCACCAAAGCCCAGTAGCTACTTTCTCTCGCTCGACAGCACGAAATTCGACTAATAACCTGAATTATTGCGGAGTGCATATAAGTGCAGTGAAAGGTTTCGAGTACAGATATGACGTAATTTTCGTGGGGATTACGGGATTAAGGATTTCTGAGCATGTCAAGATTTTAAAGCTTGAAGTACTTAAAATGGATAAAAAAGTAAAAATTCATACCCGAATGCGGGATCCGGTCAATTTCATCCGGGTTGCTTTTATTTTCATATTCCATGACAATGGTGAGTCCTTAAATGCTTATGGTTCTTGCCCTTTATTGGGCATTCGGTTATAAAATTTTGGTTGTTTGGGTCATTTCGAAGTCACCGCATTAAAATTGTACATGTCTTAAAATATTCACTGTCTAGAATTTGATCGATTACTATTAATAAATACCTACTTCTACCATTATCACGTATGTAATTGCTTAAGAGGTAGGTATTAGATGTGTAATTCTTTGTTAACATATAAACAATAATTTTAAAATTTGATAAATTTGAATTCCTTAAGTAGTGTAAGTTTTGGTCGCAACCAACTTCCACAGCACGTTTGCATTAATTTGTAAATACTTACTATGAAAATTATTTGTCGCCAGACCAATACTAAATGCTGCCAATTTTTTGCCATAGCACCTTAAAACGTTAAAACGTTAACACGAAAGCGTTTTGGACAGTTCGTTGTTTCAAAAACTACTGACACTGACATTGAAACTAGAATAGTGAATCCTTAGAAACCCTTGCCCAATTGGGGATGTCTATTTTTTTGCAATGCACAGAAAATCGAAAACCATTTCGAGATAAATGCTTTTTAAATCATTTTCTGTAGTTATTTAATTTTAATATTATGTAATGAATTTATTATATAACAAATAAGCAATGACCTTCATTTGACATTGGTGTAAATTGCGTGACCGGTTCAAGTCGTACTTTATTCTGTGTGGTTAGAATTTTTCACAATTTACGCGTGGATTATACTACGGAGTTTGATTTGGACCCGCTGTCTGACATCTAGCACTTTGTCAGTGCCAGTAAAGTGACACAGTGTATAGTGTACCACTACGCAAAAAATAATTAAAGGGGTTGCCTTATCGTACGTATTTAGATAGATTTAGAAATTTGGCATTGTGGGAGCCCTCAATTATAATCTGACATCATCAACTAAAATAGTTTCATAAATTAATTTTGAAAAAAGTAGAGAACTAAATGACAAACTATTGAAATTAGTTTCTTATAATTTACTTTTCTATACAAAAAAAATATAAAAACCACTGGTAATTTTTTTTAGACATTCCCAATTACGACGAAGAAAATCTGCGCTAATAAAACAAAGAGGTAAACTTTGTTAGTTTGTACGTGAGTAACCTCCACAAATATTAAATGCGTTTCGAAAACATTAAATACCTACTCCTTTTATCCACTCTGAGGCTCAGTGATAGAGATCTTAAAGAGTTAAGTTCGCTTTTAATCTACAATAAGTAGGTATATCTCAACAGCTCCGTCCGCAGTCCGCAGCTCCCGCGGGTTTCAGGCGAAGTTGTGGGCTCTTTACGCTTAGGCCGGGGCCGCACTGGTAAGGCGACCGGCGACGCGACGCGACGGCGACTAAATCAAACATAGTTCGAGTTATGTGAGCGGCCGCAGCGGCCGCAGCGGCGACGGCGACTAAATCAAGTATGTTTGATTTAGTCGCCGTCGCGTCGCGTCGCCGGTCGCCTTACCAGTGCGGCCCCGGCCTTAAACCGCTATGAACTTAGATGAAATTAGGTAGATACAGCTTAAGACCCTGGGAAGGACATAAAGGATAGTTTTTATCCCGGAAAATTGTGTACCTAGTTCCCGAGGGATAGCTACAGATGAATTCGCATTCGAAATCGCGGGCAACAAACAGCTAGTGAACTGAAACAATTACTTTGCTCACCCGCGACCTTACGATAGTTACGTTTATGCAAGAAATGCGTGTTCGTGCAGTTCCTCCACCTCCACACTGTACGAGCACACACAAATCACACAAACCCAACCATCACCACCACCAAACTACACTGACGCGTTTCGAACTCATTGGACTCATTTGGTGGTTTAGCATACGGTTGTGGTGCTCTGAGGATGAGCTCTGGTTGAGTTCGAAACGCGTCAGTGTAGTTTGGTGGTGGTGATGGTTGGGTTTGTGTGATTTGTGTGTGTTCGTACAGTGTGGAGGTGGAGGAACTGCATGAACACGCATTTCTTGCATAAACGTAACTATCGTAAGGTCGCAGGTGAGCAAAGTAATTGTTTCAGTTCATTAATATGGACCTCCGCAAAGTAACGCCTGATTCAATAAATCAAAACAGCTAGTGATTAAGAGACAAATGGTTCTTTTCTTTTCGCAGTAGATATTTCCACATGCTCGGGACGGGAACAGCCCGTGTTCTCGTAATAAATAAAGCGCACCAGCGGTCGCAATTTGCATCGCCCATTGTTTCTCTCAATCGGCAATTCGAATGAATGCTTTGCTCTTTTTGCATTCCATATGTCTTTATTTTGTTTTGGGTTCCATGATGTTTTTTTTTTGCATTACGGGCCGACCCGCCCGATGGTAAGCGATTACCGTAATCTCTGGACACAGTGGACACTTGTTAATCCAAAGAAATGGCGGACAAAGACAAGCTAATATTTTTCGAGGCTTAATCACGAACTTATCGCTAAAATTACGTTGGCGTTCGATCACATAGACAAATTAATTTTTGAGTTATATATTAATATTTAAATGACTTTTTGAATCCCCATTCAATTTTGTAAGGTTTTTATTTTTAGTACACTCGACCTCCAGAACTTCAACTGCTTTATGGAAAGCTCTAAGTTTTGCCGCCAATATACCTATGTCTTCTTTGTTTTTGTTAAGATTTTACGCTTTTACAAGTATGCCAAAGCTGGGTTAGAAGCTAAAGCAAAATGGGTACCGTATGGTCAAGGGACTTTGGCCCAACAGTGGTAAAAAAGAAAAAAAAATACGTGATTGGTCCAAAAGCAGGTCCAAAAACTCACCATATGGCAATGTGTCATACATAATTTCAATGGAATGTTAAAACTTGAGGCCGTATTGTCTAACGCGCAGGCGCTTGCCTTCGCTTTCAGCATCTCTTTCTGTCACCATCTTATACCGTTTAACAGTTATGACATCAGGGCTTTCAAGAAAAGGGTTTATACTTCCTTTAAAGGCCTGCAACAGATTGGCGACTCTCTTTGAGCTGTTGATATTTATGGGCGGGGGTGACCTTTTTCCATCAGATGACCCGCTTGCTCGTTTTCCTCCCTCTCATAATAACAAAAAAAACTTAAAGAAATTGTGAATGCGAAAGCAAGCTACAGCGCGTTAGACAATAATCGTACTGGACTGAGATAATTCCGATGGCTAAAGTTAACTTTCGGGGCAAAAATAACCGAAGTTAACGGTACTTAATAAGCTGGATTATTAAAATCTTCCTAAGGTTAGGATTAAAATTATTGTTAAGTCTCATAGCAAAAACTGATTATATTCGTAAGGATCGTAAAAAGCAAGGCTTATTTATTTAAGAAACGTTGACTTTGTACAAGTATTTATTAATTGGAACACGATTATATCGACATGCGTACAGTCAGCTTGAATAAAATATGTATTAGGGCTTGGGACGTAGTTTCGACGATAGCTCAGTGCGGGTTGGAAACTTCACACACACTATTAAACTGTATTGCGAGTGCGTTAAAATTTTATTCACCGAAAAGCTCATGATAAACTAATGTAGGTAATTTCACTTGTGCATTTCGGAAAACTCAGAGGTAAAGCAGTGATTCTAACACATACGTCATGATCCTCTATTCGAGAGGCCATAGGTTAAATCACTAGGCTACCAAGGATATTACCCACATCTATCCAGTTTTAGCTAATTGAAAGTGAGGATTATAAATAAAACGCAAAATAGGTAAAAATTAAAATTGGCTGACGCTATTTGCCTATCGGAAAAAATATCTAAGCATTGCAAATGTCATTTATATAATTTTAAATACCTGTCGATAATATAAATAAAATACTAACATGACTGATTGACAGAATATACAATGCACACCCTAAACCACTGGAACTTCATTCATATTTCATATTTCCTGATGGAAAAACAGCGGGATAAAGCAAGTCCCTTCCAAGTGTATAAGAGACTTACTTTCGCTTACTATCCTACCCTCTGAATCTAAACACAAGTTTGTAACAGACTATGCTATTTAATGTATAAACGGTGTGCTTAATATTCGGTGCTCAGTGTACCGGTCTGCTATAATTTACATCAGAACAGTTCAAGACCAGGCAATTTATTAACATCACCTACAAGGTACGATGTGTAAAAACGCCCCAACATTTTATGTAGGTATTAAAGATTAAAATATTAAAGCGTCAACGTACCAGATACGAGTATCATACATAGATAGGCAACTGAAAATATTACCTGTTGTGTGTTACTGACTATGAGACAATTAAAGATCAAAGGCCGTTTTGTCTAACGCGCGAGGGGTCGCCATCGTATTCACCATCTATCTCTATCTAGCCTCATCCTGTACCGTGTGGCAGAAAGAAGTGATGAAAACGATTGTGATTCCGATTGCGTTAAACAATAAAAGCCTAAGGACAGAAAATATCAAGTTGAAATCTCACAATGAGGGTTCTGTGCAAATTTAAAAGCCAGGAACAAATAAGATGGGACTTAGAATTTCTGAAAATGAAGCATTTTTAGTAATCAGCTATTTGGACTTTTTTGTATTGTGAGGCTTTTTGACAAACTAGCTGAGTCGCTTAAGGGCGTTCTGGCTTGATAGTTCCTCTTAAAGACATGTTATTGTGTTCTATGTTTATGTGTTTGTAGAAAATATGTATTAGTTTATAGTATTTATTATTATGTATTATTGTGTAGCTATACACCGTGAAATTTTAGTGGTAATTTTCCCGAAACGAGGTGATTTAGTTTCGATTGTACAATCGATTTATAATTACTATTTTGAATAGAGTCAAAAATCCAATTGTGAAAACCGGAAGTCGAAAATGACCGCAAACCAATAGTAACGCTTCGTTGGTACAAGTAGCGTACGATCGTACGATAGGTTAGGTACCAACGAAGCGTTACTATTGGTTTGCGGTCATTTTCGACTTCCGTTTTTCACAATTGGATTTTTGACTCTAGTCAAAATAGTAATTATAAATCGATTGTACAATCGATACTAAATCACCTCGTTTCGGGAAAACAACCACTAAAATTTCACGGTGTATAAGTAATGTGACTAATGTGTATCTTTAATGCACTATTTATTTTGGTTAATTTTAGAAATACTCGACCGTACATTTACCACACCTAGCATAGAACACTAAAAACTACATTACACACGCAACGCAACGACACAACTCGTCAAAAGTTAAAACAAAAGTCGCATCACCTTACACTCGCCAAAACTGACTCTTCGTGTACTTTGCCAACACCAGCAGCAACATCATCATCCCCGCCTAAATACGTCCCACTGCAGGGCCTTCGCCCTATCAGAATTAGGGCTCGGGCCACAGTTCTCACGTGGGTCCAGTGCACATCGGGAGCTTTACACACACCATTGATTTTTTTCTCAGGTGTATGCAGGTTCCATCGAGAGGTGTTCCTTCACCGTAAAGCTCATGATAATTTTTTAAAATGTAATTTTGTACATAAATTCCTAAGATTCTCTGCTTGAGAAAACATTACTCAAACCAGTAGGCTACCATACATCCAACATAAAGTTACTAAATTAAGTACTAACACGCGTTAATCATCGAAATATCCATAACCAGCAACAATTAACAACAACAAAACGCCGATCAAAACTGACGGAAGCCAACACGAAAACATAACAACTTAAATCACATTAACATTATGACTTTAACGAACTATGTAATATCAATAAATCAGGTCTTCAGGGCCTTTTCTTTCCATTGTATTTACGATTCCACTTTTTGTTTCCCTTCGTGTTTACAATCGAATGTTAACAGGCCTAGCTTATTGATATTGGCCAATAAATTACAAGTAGCCGCTTGATGGTGATTGGTTTGAGGTATAAGGAATGTAAATGTTTTGATTGAATGTTGGCTAAATCGTAAGGCGCCGTCACACGCATTCAGACATCAAATTTTGTTTCAGTTTAGGGTCATACACAATGTTCGCTTCTCTCCTGTGGGCATGGCAAAAGTTAAGGGTCTGTAGCCAATATTTTTAGTCAAGTCTACATCAGCCTGTCGGACGCCTGCCCAGCTTTCGGACCATTTAAATAAGTCTTACGTTTGCTGACTCGGATTCGCTACTTTTATGTCCACAGGAGAGACAACTTTTGTTTCTTACGCTATGTATAACATGTGCATAAATATCGTTTCGTAGCCTATTTACAGAAGTTACAGAAAAAAAGAACAAAATATGAATAACAAAAAATATCAATATCCCTTTAAGGAAATCGCGCGGATAATCGGATAATTTCAGAAACTTAATGACTATATTATGTATAAGGGCCATTTTTTTATTTTGTTGTACCTACCTTTTGACTTTTTTTTAATTCGGAAAAGTTTGTGTGAGTTCTGCTTAGAATCAAAAGCTTTTTCGATCCTACTAGGAGAAAAAAAGTGTCCCAAGTTTTTTTTCCGTTCCGTTACCGTTACTTAACCGTAACGAAGTCTTGGGACACTTTTTTTCTACTTGTAGGATCGAAAAACTCGTGATTCTGGGCATAAATCACATAAAATTATCCGAATTACAAAAAAAAAGCCAAAACATACAACAAAATAAAAAATAGCCCATAAACGACACCAAATTTTTGTCTACATTGCATCATTTGCTTGCTAAGCCGGTTTTTGCTGATTGTAGATAAATAAAACTCACGACCGACTGCCTGACTCATTGTCACTATCGCCCAGTTCAGACCCTTGGACTTAAAAAGCTAAAATCGATGTCTTTGGATAAGGATGGCTTTTACCAAATTCCTACAGGATAACTACACATGGAAGTTACTTTGAAATATAAATCCTAATGAGGTATATTACGTCACAACAGTTTTAGATCGCTATGATTGTCGTATAGTCACTCCTACACGACCTATTTATACCGTGCCTTTTTGGCCCTTCCCCACTTTTACTAGCAACCCTGACCATGTAAAATCAAGGTCACTCTGACCTGGCTGTTTAATTAACTCACTAATTCCTTTTTACAACCACCGTGGGGTTGAAAGTTGGCTGGGAAATATTGTACGACGAATAGTGCTAGAGCTAAAGTTTAAAAGCTTTTATGAAACTTTTCTACTTATTATACCTACTTAGTTTAGTGAAGTTTTAAGCTTAAATTTTAATGTAAGATGTAGAGAGTAACTAAGTAATAATAATTTCGAATTATAAACATTTCACTGTATCTTCATTTAAATAAGTAACCAATAGATCAATAAAATTAATTACCGTTATAGATATCCTCTCTTTATTCTTCCACTTTACAATTTATTCCGCCTTCCAATTATTAATTTCAAATCGCAACCACCAATCAAATCGTTACTGTAACTCCGATCGATTCGACCGTAACCTTGTATGTATCTCCTTGAACTTGACCTCGGAGCCACATGGCACTAGCGACCTTCCGCCATCCTCAGGTTCACACTCAGAGCAAGGTTGTGATTGTGACATGTTGGACGTGTTTAGACGTGCAAAACGTTATACGACTTGATTCGCCAAAATTGTGCTACGAGGTTTTAAAAACAATTGAAAATAATAAAGGTGTGGTCTAAATTCAAATCCGTTAAAGCTGAACGATGATCCTAAGTCTACGTTATAAGGCGGCTTTAATTGTATCCTGTTAGAATTCCTTGCACTCTCAGACCGTCAGAATTTCACTACCTACCTGATGAAGGTGCAGTGTACACGGAAAAAACATCTCTAATCAACAACTTTTTGAGTTAGTCATCACGAACAATTACTATTGCAATAATAACTTTAAAAATTTAAAAAAAAAAATCGTAAGTTACAGTACATTTCGAGCTCTATATTTTTTTAGATTAAAATCTCATTTTTCAAACAAGGTGGCTAGACGTTACATGTTCTTTACGTGTATCCATCATATTGTCACTGACTTTACATAACTATGCCAAATTTCTGCTCAACAGACTTACACACAAACGTTGGGTTGCAAGACTTGAGAGTTAATTAATAGTACATTACTGCAGCGGCCGCGAAATAGGGGATTGCCGGCCGAGTAGTTATAGATGGCCGAGTGTTAACGAGGCCATCTAGAGATACGAGGCCGGCAATCCCTGTTCGTGGCCAAGGTTTGTATAGAGTTTTTCTCAAACATGCATCATCATCATCACCACCATCATCACCGCCATCATCATCACCATCACCATCACCATCACCATCACCATCACCATCAACATCCATCAACATCCATCAACATCCAACAACATCCATCAACATCCATCAACATACATCAACATCCATCAACCAACATCCATCAACAACCATCAACCAACATCCATCAACATCCATCAACATCCATCAACATCCATCAACATCCACTAACCAACATCCATCAACCAACATCCATCAACATCCATCAACCAACATCCATCAACATCCATCAACATCCATCAACCAACATCCATCAACATCCATCAACCAACATCCATCAACATCCATCAACATCCATCAACATCCATCCATCCATCCATCCATCAACATCCATCCATCCCTCCGTCCGTCCGTCCGTCCGTCCGTCCATCCGTCCGTCCATCCATCCATCCACGTCGACCTATTAAACGTCATGGTGCTGTGTCACATAAAACAATAGACGATCACTTTGCTGGCCAAGGCCAGCAATGTTGTATGAAATTCCATTATTGACCTCTCGTCTAGCCGCACCTGCAACGTGACAGTTCGTGGCGTATTTTAAGGAACATAACGTCAATATTTCATAGCATGTTTGAGAAAAAGTTATTAAAAAGGACATATTAGTCCCGATGCTCCCATTACAACTTCTAGTTTTGTAAAAGGTGATAATTGTGTGTCCGATGTTTGTTGTCTTACCTTTTACATTATAGTCATTGAAAATCAATAATCAGCTACATTGAAAAAAGCTCGTATCTTAAATCGATGTGTAAACTAAAGTGAACCCTAAAGTTAAACGTGTAAAGTTCTTTCAGTAAAATTATGAATGTTTAGATAAAAGCTTTTCTCAAAGGTGACATTTCGTATTATAAGCTTTTCTCAAAGTAGTGACATTTCGCATTATAAGCTTTTCTCAAAGTAGTGACATTTCGTATTATAAGTTTGTTGTACAAACGCAGAATATGTAAATAAATTAAAAAAGCCTGCCTTGGATATAGTAGTATTTAGCTCTGTTTAAAGAAGTTGACGTTTCATATTCTAAAAACGGTTTATGTTCCTTATCAGTTCCGTTCATTACTACATAAATGAAGAGCTTTACTCATAACAACTTATCTTACCGATTAGGAAATATCATGCACACCTTAAGTAAAATAGTACTCTTAAACCAAACTATATGCGTTTAATATGCCATTTTTAACATATATTTTGTTTGTTTCAGGTATGTCCATGAAAATGGTATTCAGTACAGTTAAATATTTAAAAATAGAGCTTTGTGCTGCTTACTTCTCCTGTTGCCGATAATATCGATTGCACCAATATCGAGGTTGAAGAAGATAAAGTGGAATCCAGAATAATGTAGTAAGTCTACTTTTACTTTGTCTTATTGTCTATTGTTAAAACTCACAACGATAAATCACAGTTCGTTCCCAATTTACACTATTTCCATAAATTTGGCTAAAGGACCGTATACACATCGCTCAGAAAATGTACAAAAAAACTTACATCCCCTTTTGTAAACTTAACTAACCAAACTGAAGTTCAAATAGGAATGAGAATTGAACAAAAATTACCAAAACAAAACAATACTTATTTTTTACATGATTTTGAGTTAGAAAAAAATATCTTTTACTCATTTAAACTTTGTAGTATGTAAATATCCTGTTGTATACCTCTAGTATTTGTAGGTAGGTATGTATGTGCCAGAGGCATAGACGTAGGTTTCATTCATTTAGCGTAGTTAAAGCCTCCCTATTTGCGATATGTCGTGACTCGTGACGCGGAAACAATGCTACGGACGCGTTAAAACACGACACAAATTGACACAATAATATGTAAGGCTTGTGTCTGTCTCGAGTTGCCACCGTGTAAAGCCTTATTTAGAGTCAGCGAGAGATGTCACGCAAGTTGCGATACATTGCCGCTGATGAACGGTCACTTATAAAATATAAACGGCGATTTTTAATCGGTGATGATCAGGAGTTGAAAAATATTGATTCCTAGCCAAAATGGAATTTAATTGACGAGGTCTAAAATTAATGAAGTCTCTGTTTAATTAACAAAAAAACTTCATTGTTAAATCTTCCTCCATCCATCGAATGCATGGTCATCCTATATTTATTGAAGTCAAGTAGTTTCGTCAAGTATCATCGCTTTGGCGGGGAATTTGACAGGTCTCGTGTCAAAGTTTGTTACGGAAACTCATACACTAAATCAAGTGTAGAGTGACAACGATTTTAACGACCGCTTTAGCCTAGTTGGTAGTGACTCTGCCTACGAAGCAAGAGGTCCTGGGTTCGAATCCCGGTAAGGGCATTTATTTGTGTGATGAGCATGAATATTTGTTCCTGAGTTATGGATGTTTTCTATGTATTTAAGTATTTATTTATCTATATAAGTATGTTTATCGTCATCTAGTACCCATAGTACAAGCTTTGCTTAGTTTGGGACTAGGTCGATTTGTGTAAGTTCGTCCCCTAAAAAAAAAAAAATAATAAGTGATTTTCCAAATAATCATTATTTAAAAAAAAATCATGTAACTGCGACGTAGACGTGGTCACCATCGAATACTGGATGTAAAAAAATTGGTTCATCGATTAAAAATCATTGTGTATAGCCGCGCTGCTCTGCAATGTGTCGAAACTGGCATGATATTGCTCGCACCTTATAAATAAAGTCTAAAGGGGGGCATAAGGACGCCCACGACTCGATCGACGTTATCTGGCCGGGGCATCGCGCGATTATACAACGTGTAATCCGTCCGGCTATCGATAACGTAACATGTCCCAGTCGGCTTTGGACGTCTACTGAATCACAGACAAACAGATAGATTAAGCAAATGCGTGATACTGCATCAAAACTGGCCAAGTCATTTTAAAACTTTATGTAGCAATTGAATAGTGTAGAAGGCTAAACAGACGTACCGTCAGTAGTGGCAACTTTACCTTCTGTAAACAGTTTTTCCATAGTCCATAGTCTAGTTACTTTTTAAAAGTGTGTTATAAGGGTCTGCTTCACTTTTTTTTGACGCGCTCCTCATGGTTAATGTGACAGATGTCAGTGATGCTGTATCTATTTATCGTACTCAAATAAATAAAGACGGGATGACAGGATATTTGTCACATAAAATATCAGGACCTTATCAAACAGTTCAGAAACAGGCTCTAAATGTAATTTCCGATAACAGAAGGTTCCATTTGGAGCTGTCAACTAATTACTTTAAGTAATAATACATTTTGCTGCTAAAGAGTCTACGAATAAAGTTACTTATACCTCTAGAAGATAAAGTTGCCGCATTTGACGGAACTTGTGACTTGGTGAGCTTTTCGTTGGTGTGGTCAAGTTAAGTGACACACTAGCGAAAAAATTCGCCGAGCCAAAAGTATATGTAGCATACATCTTTCTAGCCTTTGAGATATCGTTTTAGAAGCAACACCGTGCACGGCAAGGGGTCGCAACTTGAATCAACAGAGGACTGAGCAAACTGAGTCCTAACTTTATTGATAGGTTTACATGCATTGTCTACCTTGATACTATGTCTATTGTCTGTGAACCTGCAATGGAAGCTATATTTGGTAACAGACAACAGAAAAACGCTAAGCAGACTGGTTCATAGTCTCTTCTAGGTCATTTCCTTTACTTTGGGAATAAGTTGAAGAGCAGAGTTAAGTGTCACTGTAATTTTGTTACAGGAAAACTCATTATTGATTTTGAGGTGGCTGTCACACTTTAAAAAGCTAAAAATTCAAATAGTGCAAGTATGTTTCGAATTTCACGATTCTTTGCTTGACTAAGTATACCATTTTTGCCACAAGTTCTGAAAAGACACGTGCTCGTTATTAGATTTCGACATTTCCACTAAGAAAAACTACGTAGTCACACGTTGTACTTTTGACAATTTATCACTGATTTATAAACATCTAAACAGCAATATAACGAGTTCGATTAATTGAAAACCGTTTTTATTGAATAGTGCCCCTAATAGCCTGTTGTGGCAAGCCATTAACTTGACTTGCCCCAAATGACCATTCAATTTAGAAACCAAGGAAAAAGAAATATTTCATGCCGTTACTTATTCTACAAAATTTATAAGACAAATACGAATCGATTTCACGGATAACGCGATGATTTCGATCCGGGACAAATTAACGATGTTTTGTTCCTTTACTAAATTGCTACCATTATAAAAGGAGCTCTAAGCTTGCAGCGAAATTTCCCTCCTGCATCTTAGTTTGTTTGTAAGGCGGAGAGGGAGGCAGTTCTTTGTATGTTGGTGTCGATAATTATGCACAGTACCTACCCACGCCGCCTACGAACTTCCCACAGCTCTGCTATTGTGGCGTCCTAAGCCTGGGTCAAATCGAAACAATGCTTTCACCACCTCGCCGTTTTAACATTTCTGCTAATTAATGATCGTGCTGAGTCGGTTGTTCAGGAATCGAAGAAATCTTATGCAATTAATTTATTATTATGCTCAGTAACGTGTTGCATAACGTATTAACTTAAAGCTTGCAAATTAATCTCAACGAAAACTTACAGTATTATTTAATGTAACGTAGATAATATGATATATGCATATAATATTTGTGTCTCTACTCTCTGGACAAAGACCAAAAACCTGAGTAGAGTTCCTTCTCAGGAATGTCCTACTTTTGTAAAATTCTTAGATTAGTTTTATTTTTTTTTCAAAATACAATTAATACCCACAAATAAATCAATAATAAGTAGGAACATACTGTATCAATATGTCTGCAATGAGTTTTGCGGTTCAGATGTTGATCAACTTCGATCAACAATACAATTGTTGATCGAAGTTGATCAAGTTGAAATTCTTTAATTACCATGTATCTACATACAGGTTGTTCCAAAGTATTAAATCGTAAATCAGTCATTTCTTCGTTAATACCTTGGCGTTTGGTGCGAGCCTTTGTACAGATCTTAGAATTACACCCTAATCAACACGTCCTGTTCATCTATGTCCAGAGAGTAGAGACACGTTGTATAAGTAGAGGCAGACCGGAACAAAAATGTCGGGATGACGTGGTCGCATACCAAATAGATTGGCAGAACCAAGGACGATCAAATAAAAAGTTCTAACAATGTCTACATAATGCCGCGTTGCTATAAAATACCTAGCTGCTGCCCGCGACTCCGTATACAAATAATTCATTTATCGGCATATGCAATTTTCCGGGATAAAGGTATCCTATATATGTTAATCTGGTTATAAATATAAACTATCTGTGTGCCAAATTTCATCAGAATCCGCCGAACCGTTTTAGTGTGAAAGAATGACAAACATCCATACATCTATACATACATAGGTACATACAAACTTTCGCGTTTATAATATTAAGTAAGAAAGATAATATATTTCATACTAAATACGAACTGAAACATGGATGCACAGAAAAAACACAGAAGAAAAGCAGCTCCGGGAATCGAATCCAGTACCTTTACCATGAGTTAATTACGTGACCGTACTCGCTAGCGACGGCGTAAATTATTTGTATGGAGAATTGTACAGCGCCTCTTGCGGTCACTTACGGAAGTACAATTCTCCATACAAATCATTTACGCCGTCGCTAGCGAGTACGGTCACTGTGAACTAGTGTAAACTCATGGTAGAGGTACAGATCCTCAGCATACCGTGCTGCGTGCTTTTACCCCTACACCACAACTGGTTCGCAACTGGGCTGGTGGTGGAGGTTGATTTTCTGTTTTTACATAAAACTGACCCGTGATTGACCACTATCTCACCTGATGAAAAGTGTAGATGAGGCCAAAGGTGTACCTAACTGGTTCAGTAACAGCCTATTCACTCTAGCCTCTAGCCTTGAAGAGACCTAGGTTGTATTATTGTTTTTTCTGTGCATCTATGTTTCAGTTTGTATTTAGTATGAAATATATGGATTTCACGGGTTGACCGTCAAAGTAAAAAAATTGGTGTTGAAAAATAATAAATACTTTTTAACAAAAAAAATAAAACCGCCGAAAAAACTGAAAAGCAAAAAATAATACCTTTATTGTTTGACCTTAATCTAGGTACCAGTTAGAAGTCGGTGCCTCAGCACTAGCCAGGAGGAGTGGGCCTATAATCTTCTACCTGATTGGCTTCTATCACTCCTCCTGGCTCGTGCTGAGGCACCGACTTCAAACTGGTACCTAGAGTAAGGTTTAACAAAAAAGGTATTATTTTTTGCTTTTCAGTTTTTTCGGCGGTTTTATTTTTTTTGTTAAAAAGGTTTTTATTTTATACTTTTTTCCCATCCTTGGGGTAAATTTTTTTTCTAAATTTATATAATACCAACTTCAAGGTATACCCTATCCAATAAAAAAGAATTATGAAAATCAGACTACTCTGGAAAAAGTTAGTCAATCATCCCCTGTTTTCCTACCCTTAGGGTAGGAATATTATTTCCAAATTTACATGGGACCACCCTCGGGGTATACGCTTTCCAATAAAAAAAGAATCATCAAAATCGGACTACTCTGTAAAAAGTTATGCGTGATCATACATAAAAAAAAAATATATACACGTCGACTTGAGAACCTCCTCCTTTTTGTTTTCGTCGGTTGAGAATACAATTTACATAGTTTTTTTTTAAGTTAGATATTTAATTTATGGTTAAGTTTTATTCATTGTTATTTTTTTGTTAATATTTGTATTCTTAGTTTCAATAAAAATACAAAAAGATGCTTCATACTAATCTTGAGTAAGAAAGATAAGCCTGCTGTAGCTAACTTCGCTGTAAATAGGTCTCCGTATCATTAATTTTCACTACAAAAAAATAATCACGGTTAATTACATTAGATCTACTGCATGGAACGGGTCTAATGGTCTATATCCCTTAGAAAATATATGTCTAAAAACTGGATTTATCTATTAGGTGCTAGGTTTCTTGTCTAATTGGTTCTAATATTTTATTTGCCACGTAATTTTTGAACATAAACTAAACTTGATACAATACAAAGACTGTTTATTGTACACCACAAAGAAAACAATACAGTTGATTTTGGTAACAGCAATTTATTTTTATATTGTGTCCTAGTCGTGCTTTTATATATTTGTGTGTTTTGAATAATTCAGGCACCCAAAAAGCACCCATTGAAAAGTGATGGTTGAAACATGTTAATTTGCAATAGGAAGTATGTATGAACCGTCGAAGAAACTGAATCACGGGCAAGGGTGAATCATTTTTATTGCAAATGTCATGTTAACATTCCATACATCTGTCAAAGAAATCATAATAATAATAATAATAATAATAAATTCATTTATTGCCACAAACATACAAAATAAAAATAAAAAGAAATACAATTAACATAAAAAAAAAACATACAGAAACACACAAAACAAAAAAAAAACATCGTGGCAATAGGCTGAGGCTCAGCATAAATGCTGCCGGTTAGGAAGCCGGCGGCGCTGATTTTCAGCCTGCGCCCTCCCGCGGCGCGTTAAACACAGTAATAATACGGGAAGGGCAGAGCTCACAATATTACGTACTTATACAAAACATTTAACTAACCAAAATTAGTTTTTGGAGTCTTTTTTAATTCTTTTTTTTAACTCCAAATTATTTACTTTTACGGTCATCCCGTGAAATCTTAATATTTTTATACTAAATACAAACTGAAACATGGATACACAGAAAAAACTCCGAAAAAAAAAGATTAGCGCTGGGAAACGAACCCAGGTCCTCAGCATTCCGTGCTGCGTGCTTATACCCCTACACCACCACTGGTCAGGAGTTAAGACACAAATTTTCCCTATATATATCAACATTTTTCAGTTTGTTTTTCTATAGTCCCTTTACGCAGAGTCACATACACAGAGAATATTTACAACCAAAAAATTACACAAATAAAAATCAAAAAAAAAAAAGAGGAAGGGGAAATCTGGCAGTTCTTTTCTACGGAAATGGTAGGGCATCACAGTCATATTCATAGCCTAAGGTATTGTTGTATCATCGTGACATTAGCTGTGAAAAAGTTCCACCCTAGTACGCGATTCAGTTTCCTTGACTGTACATAATATTTCTGTAAAGTTCTTTATTAAAACATAAATTTAACAGTTAAAAAGTGAAACAGATCTACAAAGCCAAGTTATCCCTTACAGGGATCTCTTTCAGTTCCCCTTTGGACGATTAACAGGACATCAGAAACAAGAGTAAGCATACAAGGAAGCATTCAGCGAATTTGAATTGGCATTCAAACATAGCTACTGGGCTTCCCACAGGTAAGTAGTCATGATTCTGTATGCAACTGTGTCCATGAAATCCATCTTTGGACTGAATGTACTTCTGTAGTTTTCCTTACGCGTCAGCATCTTTATGATTGTGGACGTAAAACCCCATCTGTTTGTTTCAAGAACGCAAAGTATGTTTCCAAATAAGTCCTAAATAATAGTAAGAAAAGACATACTTCGTACTGTATAATCTGTATTATTCTTGTATCAGGACCTTTTATGGATACTTGGACAAGGAAAAATGAGGGCTAAGAACAACTGAGGGGAAAGTTTAGCAATTGATATAGCCGGAAAATACGCAGATATATTTATTCGGGAGTCTCCCGACAGTTGTTATACACGAAAAATATTTAGCCTGTAGAAAATTTCAATAATGCCAACCGAGAAATGTCTTCCTTTCTTCACAAATAAATCTCCTATCCCAACATCCCCTTTTTTCCCTAATTTTTCTCGGCAAAAATTTTAGTTATGGAAAGTATACGAGTGCAATTATGACTATTCAAACTTACTGGCTTATTACTTCATTAATATAGAGATATTTTTTTTTGTAAGCTAACAGGAAAGGTTTTTATATCACAGCCTTATATAAAACGTGCATCTATTTGATAAAAGCTAATGCATTGCTCAATAAAATCTCATATTTTCACGTAACATCAGAAAGTCAGCATTAGATCTACAAAGGGTAAATGTAGCTATAAAAGGCTAGGTGCTGAATGGCTACTAAAGGTCAATATCTATAAGACTGAGCTGAAATGACTAGCCTATAAAACCTCAGTGGAGAAAGCGGACGCTATTATTATTTTATTACTAATCAATGCGTAGCCATCTATGAGGAGACGTAATGAAGCTACCTAAGCAGCCGTAAAACGTCGTAAAATAACTTGGTCTTTGCAATTATGTGCTGGTTGCTAAATGCCTATTTTAGTTCTACATGGTAGGTAAAGAGGTCCGGTTAACGATATCCTGGACTCATTATCATTACACTGTAAGGTTGTTATTTTGACAGGTGACAGCACGGCCGTTTGAGTCGATGTTTCTTCCGTTTTTCTCATACTACGGCGTTTTTTCCAATTATCTAGAGACTTTCAAATCAAACTTTGTTTGCGTAAATCGTTGCAGGGATGCGGATTAAATAATTATTTTGGACGTGGGTGCTGGTTTTGGAAATAAAAATTTGGATTTTGACTCTAGTGAAGTGCTTCATTAAAAAAAAAAAAACCGTATATGGCAATAGTGACAGCTCTACGTGAAGGAGGCCGGCTTTGGGGTGTACGGCCATTTTTGTTGATGCTCGCAGTGTTTGTCGTGTTCCAAGTGGGAATTAATCCTTGTTTTGGCACGGTGGTGTAGTAGAAGTGGGTGACGTGGAGCGTCGCACGCGGAATCATCCTGAACACTTGATTGCTGTGGTGTCCGAGGTCTTGCACCTTCGTTGGAGTTGACAGCGCGACCCAGGCGACCAAGCAAGTCCGCATTTCCTCCACGGAGGTGTTAAGACACGGCCTTGTGTGTGTGGCTGTTGTGGCTTCGTGTAGAAGCGTTTCAAGGAGGCTTGGTGGTTGTGAAGCAGGTTGGTCTGCGCAGTGTGGCGGCTGTCGGCGACGCTGGGACGTCGGGCACGAGACGCCGTCCGAGTGTGGCCTACAGTGGCCCGCAGCCAGGTTTGGCCGTTTCACAGCCCAGGTACAGGAGTGCCCCTATATTAGTTTAGATACATTTGGTATATCGGATCACTGGCCAATTGCATTCACGACCCTGTGAATTGTAGTAGTGAGTTACGATTTAAGCTTAAGCCTATATGGTCTATGTATGTAAGTGTGTGGAGAGGGCGGGATAGCCGGGGAAGAAATTGTTAAGTATACATAATAATATACATCTTGTTGCACCTACTACTTGGTTTAATTGCCCACCCGCAGCACCACCCCGCTACCCCGTGTAGAAAATACATTACAACACTGATGACTAAGAAAGTGAACACTTGGATATGCTGATATAATAAATGTTTTATAGCATAGTATTATAATGTATTTAGAAATTGTTGATATGTTCAAGTAGTTTTCTTGCTAGGTATCAGAGAAGTTACTCAACTTTTTAACCAGAATTGAAATTAGTCGAGTGTATAGCCGATACAAATAGCCGATAATAATTACAATAACTGCAGCGTTTCGAATAAAATCTATAGCAAAGGTCAAAGAGACAAAACTGCTCATTTAAACATACATACGAATAATGTGATAGCTCGAGATCAGAGAGAAATTCTTAGATTTTCTTTCACAATTCCATAATAATAATAACGTAATTTGTTAATTTATTCACGATTTTGAATACATGACTTTAAACCTCCATTGCTCCCAAAGCGATTCGTATTGATGTTGTAATCGATTGTTATACAGGAGCCACTAACGAGCGGTAACCACGAGCGCTACGTTCATAGCAAATCATACCTAGAAAGCTGCGCCTGCATCAGTTGAAGATTTGTTGGAAGTGGTCTTTGGAAACAGTTAATCGTTTGCACAGTTAATCCTTTAGGTTTTTCTGTCCCATTTTAAGTGGCGGCCACTAATCACAAATTTAGTTGTCTACTATGATGATCATAATCATTGTGTCCGACTTATATACTTTTGAGGTTTCAATTTTTAACGTTAACTACATCGCTCTTCTATAATCAAGCATTTCAATTCAAAATGCAAAAAAGGGATAAGTTCGCCTTTGTACATGCATTTCAACGGTTGTCAATAATGTATTTCTTTTTTTCCTTATTTTTGTACAATAAAGAGTTTACATACATACATACATACATACAAAATAATATCCCATTTTAATTTAGACTACATTCAATTCTGGAAAATCTAAATTAAAATTGTGTAGTATTTCTAGTCGCCACAGTCACAGTGGGCACCAGTGTAATGAGCAATCTAACATGGAATTTGGTTATTAGGTTATTACACTTAAGAGGCCAGACTTTTCTACGTACATTTTGTGTAATAATTTTTTGTTAAAAATTTCATTTTCAATGCAAGCTTTTTCGCTGACTGTATTTTTTGTTGACTGTACTTGCATTGTCATCCAACCTATATAAGTGTACCAAATTTCAAGTAAATCCGACCACTGGAAGTGGGTCATATTCATCTTCCAAGATTTGACCCGTACTCGTACATACATCGCAAGTTATTAAAAATCTTTTAAAAACCCATGACCCATTAGATGAATTAGATGAAATAGATTCCTTTATAAACATAAAGACAGATCGACCCAATGGAAGATGTTCTTATTATAGTGAGTGGGGGGGGGGGGGTAAGATGAAAAGCAGTGTAAGATGAAAAACTACTCGTAGCACCCAAGTGTTTTTCATCTTACACTGCTTTTCATCATACCTCACTCACCCTAGCACTGCAAGAATATTGTAAGGGACGGTACCGAAGTAATAGCCGTAAGAAAAAAAGATGCGATTGTGACTTATATTTAACAAACTAGAATTTAATATATTTTTTTAATTAAATATCACATAAAATATACAAAAAATAACAAAAAACGAACACACAAATATCACCCAGATCGCTGTTATTGGACAGGGTGCCCATAAGGCTAGCTGCATTTCCTCGTTGTATGACAATGCTAACGTTGACAGAAGGGAAGAACCAGCCGGTCACCTGTAAATCGGATAAAAGCTTTTTTTAATTAACAAGTTTATGATTGCCAAGTCTACAAGTTCCGTGCGTCATATTTGTATTAGCAACTTCTAGTTTCACCGATCCGTTGATGCGTCTGTGCGCAGTTGCATTAATTACGAACAGTTGTTCGCGCCCACACGAGAAAGCCCTCATCTGTACACGAGGAAGTTGCAAATTGCCTGTGAATTATACCCTCTACTTATAGATGAATCAACACGGCTCGTTACATTTAAGGCAGTTGGCGTAACGTGTTTGGATTGGTAATTTCTTTACTAGTTTTTGTTGATTGGCTGTAGGAACTCGTTGATTGGTTACTACCAGATGCGGTTGCGTTTTACAAGTTTCCTAATTCAATACGCGTTTGGTTTCCTGAAGTTTTACGAGTATAATCTGTGGATAATCAGTGTTAATTGAATGTTTTTAATCGGTTTTGTTTTAGAAATCCTACTGAAGTTTTGGGTATGTGCGTGCGTGCGTCTGTGCGTGCACGTGATGTGTGCCTGGAACTCCTTCACGCTAAAACGGTTGTACGAAAATTAAAGAAAGTTGGTATGTAAATACCTGGACGTCGGGAATAAAATACAGGCTACTTTTCATTCCGATGTTCCCACTGAATAAAATTCGGAAATCTCGACAATTGGGTTTAGAAACATTAAATTTGGCACGAATGTCTTTTGTTAAACGTTAATTAGCATGACGTAATTTTTGGAAATTCCAACGCAATTTTTGAGGACAGACTTAGTTAAAGATTAGTTTATTAGAAATTTCGTAACAAACAGCTGTTTCATCATATTTCTTCCTGCTTGGCTTGATAATGCTCGATCGTTAAATAATAGACACAGAATTAATTAATGGAGCTGTCTTGACTGCACGGAAAATATTGACTGAATGAAATTAATCTTTATTGTAGACCATTAATGTCAATGGTTTTGATAGAATTCTTACGTAAGTATCTAATTGTGACTGCTTTAATTCATTGCATAAAAGTATCAATCACTTTCTAAGTCGCGGGTTGATTAAGTCATTACTTGACTATAATATGGCATAGTTATTGTAGTCACGGTCGATTATACGGTCAAGTTTGTAGATTTTATCGGAGCGAATCAAGTGTATCGAGTAATATCGATCGAGTCTATCGATTATAGTGAAACGATATCGACACAGTTCTAGGTTATTTGTTGTCTTACCTAACTCTTTCGCCTACTTACTTATAGTTTAACTCGAAATAAAATGATGCTTTTGTGGCCAACATTACTCCTTCCGCACTTTACCTTCACAGTGTGTGTTTTTTTAAAGGTGGAAAGAATGTAATTTTATTTGAACAAAATTCGGCATAAAGAGATAAGACATTTCCAGTGTCGAAAATAAGAGCCACATGCTGCGACAAGCCACAGCGCCTAGTTTTCAGTTTTTCTTACGGCTACTTTTTACATCCTAAACTTGAGTAAAGTTACTCTTATAATTATGAGAACAAATGCTGTAATTTCTACAATACAGTGAAATTAATTCACTCCACTTACAATTTGTACGCCAAAAAGGCAGGTGATAGATGCAATTTAACGTAATATTTGACTATCACCACTATTGCCAATCTAGTGCTATCATTTTATCATATTATAGTACATTATATCGTAGGAGTGGTTATAATAAAGTATGCCTACGAGTTTCTAAAGTAGTAAAAACATGATTGTGACCATCAACGTAATATAAGGAGGAACAATAACTATCAAGTAACAAGATAGGAAAAGTACTTATACTTACGCAGTACCTACAACAAAATACAAATGGCTACAATAAACATCAACTACTTAGCGGCTATTAACTTAGCACGCTTTCTGATATAGCCCGATACCTGTTTCTGATGCGTACAAAACGTTAACAAAACCACACAAACTCGCCTTCGTAAAACCTGGCGATGGTTCGTGACTAGTTTTATATATTAACATACTAAAGTGAGACAAAATAGGACAATCGCCGGCGATTACCGACAAATGGCGCCGATTATCAACTTGATTTTATCGATTCTTGCTCCTCCCCACAAATCGCTGTTCTGTTTTATAGTATCTATAGTGTAAAATGTTTGATGTAAAATTGAATGGGGTCCTTCAGAAAATCGATTATCGTATGGGTTTGTAAGTGCGTACTTGAAATGGCAAGTTCATTGAATACAACAATGTTGAATGCACTTAATACCCTATTCCTTATTAGTATACAAAAATCGCTAGTTTATTAATTTATTGAATCAGGCGTTACTTTGCGGAGGTCCATATCTATACATATAAAATCCTTTGTCCTGACTGACGGATCAACGCACAGCCTAAACCGCTGATCGTAGAGACCTGAAACTTGGAGGGTGTGTTCTTTGTATGACGTAGGCATCCGATAAGAAAGGATTGTTCGTAGTTCTACTCCTAAGGGGGTAAAAAAGAGGGGCAAAGTTTGTATGGGACAACGTGATTCCTTGGTCCAATCTACTTCAAATTTTGCATAAACATTCTTTAACAGAATTAATGGAAGGTGTGTTTCGTATTTTATTGAAATTCATCCCTTGACGGGGTTAAAAAGGAGTAGAAAGTTATTTTGGGGGTGATTTGCTTCGAAGTTGATATCAATACTCCTTAGTGCTTTTGATTTAAATTACATTTTATTTTGACACAATGCAAACGAAACGAAACTTCAAATTTGGCAAACCATTTGTCTACGTTTGTCAACCACTTCCTGATCTGATCTCTGATAATAACTAATTACTTTACTTATATGTATAAGTATTTGCATTTAACCAAGCTTTTGCTTTTACAAGCGCAGCGTGGGACGTCCACCAACGAGATGGACGGACGTTTTGGTGAAGGCCGCAGGTTAAGGGTGGATGCAAGTCGCTTCCAACCGTAATGATTGGGCGTCAATGAGGGAGGCCTATGTCCAGCAGTGGACGTCCTACGACTGAAATGATGATGAAGCTTTTATGTGACTTCAACCTTTTTCGAATAAAATCGAATTGAGTATTCAAACATCATTGTTGAACTCGCATAAAAGCTTGGTGCAATTCAAATACATATAAAATGCTTTGTCCTGAAGTCCTAAATGACTGACCGGCGGATTAACGCACAGCCTAAACCGCTGTATGTAGAGACCTGAAACTTGGAGGATGTGTTCTTTGTATGACGTAGGCATCCGATAAGAAAGATTTTTCCGGAATTCCCACGGGATAAGGAATATACGGGATGTATATATTTCATCAATCGAGAGTGACCCTATCCCCATAACGAAGATAAACTGTTCGAATTGGGCATGCAAGTAGACTATTAGAATAGTTATAAAGCTCAATGATTTTGAAAATTCCCACGGGATAAGGATAAATCAGGATTTATATACTCAAATCAACTGGATCCTTTCTCCGTAACTACAATTACTAAACTTTTCAAATTCAGTATAAACGTAAATGGTCATACATAACAGCAAAAAAACGTATTGCAGGATTTTTGGAAATTCCTGTGGGATAGATAATCTCTGAAACTTCCGAGCCGATTAAAAAAAATCTTTTACCAGGAAAAAGTTACAGTATCCTTTATTGACATAGGCTACTTTTTCCGGGAAAATGAGCGGGCTGAGTTTAAAAAAAAATGTCCAATAGAAAGCTACACTATCCTTTATTGGTATAGGCTAGGCTACCTACTATTTATTCGGTAAAATGCAAAATTCCCGTGGGATAGAAAGAAGTGATTATCACTTGAGGGCTGATTTGAAAATTTCTTTCACCAATAGGAAGCTACACCAACCATTATTTACATAGACTACTTTTCTCTGTGAAAAAGCAAAATTCCCACGGGAAAAAAATAAGTGAATTCAACTACGGGGCTGATTTTAAAACTTCTTTTACCGGTAGAAAGCTACACCTTTATGGACATAGACTACTTTTTCTCGGGAAAAATGCAAAATTCCCGCGGGATAAAAATAAGCGAAAATTTGCATAGAATAAGGACAAATTTGTTGAAATTCCCACGGGATAGAGAATAAACGGGACTTGTAATATTCACTAAAGTGATACTGATGATGATGAAATTATAATAATGATGGATGTTGCCGTTGCCGGATTTTTGTTTTATACAATGAAAGAGATGAAGAAGCTTTACCACAAATTGGAATTCTACGCGGACGAAGTCGCGGGCAAAAGCTAGTTAATGAACTAAAACAATTACTTTGCTCACCCGCGACCTTAATAATCGCTAGTTTTTAAATCGCTAACTGCCAAAGATATATTTTTCGATCTGGTCGCCTATTGTCTACCCCCCCCCCCCCCTTTATTTCATCTTACTTTTCTGATTTGTGATGTTCAATAAAGATTATCTAAAATATCTTCACGAGAAACATTTACAATCTTACAATCTTAGAGTTAGCCCTGTAAAAAGGTTACGGTGACATTTTTAAATCATAACGTTCGCTCAGACAACGCCATCTATTGTTTGCAGGCGAAGTTAACACGTCGACTTGAAAGCTTAGGTATTTCAACGTTCTCAGACAGCGCCCTCTATTCTTGTTTAAAGTTCTGTTTACGACGAAGCAAGGCGACAGCGGTGAAAGCGAGGGGAGGAGGCGTGTCGCAAGACAGATCGGACATACCGCCATACGAGACGCGCGCATCACCATTTTTTATAATAATTTAATAATTAATTGTACCGGATTTTGAGTAAATTCAGAGTATCAATAATCTGCATCTTTTTCTTTGTTTATCCCAAACAGTTCAAATATTATCCCACGGGAACCATCCGGTGAGCCAATAAAAATCCAAACGTCTTCAGAAACTTTCTCACAATTTTAGTAGGATAGGTATAACGCATCAGGGCTTCGATGAGAAACCTTTGTTAACCAAATCAAAATTAACTATTGTATCGAAATTGTTTATGACACAGTTGGTATGGTTTATTTCGCGTATAATAATCACAATGCAATTTTCCGGTCTCTAATACGCACTGCATCAGGCTCAGAGCGACGTTCGGATGTTTATGTTATGCGGCGCCCGCGCAGGTGTAAGGCAAAAGAGAAAGCGAGTCACTGCCATTCTTAAGTTTACCTTTAAAAATAATGATATCTCCAGACCGATTGCAAAAATCGCACTCTTAGTAGCAAATTACAGCTATAATTTATCATGTTCAGTCGAAACTTTTATTTGATCTGTAGTAAGAAATACCACAAATTTTACCCACTTTCAAATATTATTTTCAAGTGATTTCATTTGAAACATCAGTACCCTGCTGGGGAATTAAATTAATTCTCGCTGTATTTAAGGATAGATACAATTTATCTTCAAGGCTAGAGGGACTAGGATTTACTGAACTAGCCAGTTACACCTTTTGTCCTTATCTTCACTTTCCATCAGGTTAGGTAAGGGACAATGCCTGAGCAGTTTACTATAAGAAAATTGATAGATAGATAGATAGATATAATCTTTATTCTCCAAAACAAAGACATGGCTTAGTAACTAAAGAATAATAAAACTAACAATAGCAAAGAGAAACATAAAATAACAATTAAACAGATCAGACACATATTAGATGAGAAGCCATGTGATGCACTGAAGAATAGGCGCTGGCTCAGCATAATGCTGCAGCAAGCCGCAGCGCTGATATTCTGCCAGTACCCATACCGAGTAAGGAATTTAGAATTAATTACTACAAGCATTTCCTTTTATGTATAAATTAGGTACTACCCATATTTATAAAGGCTTTAAATTAAATTGTCTAAAAAGTGAAGCGAAAAAGGAAAAGGAGATATAGTTGAGGTGAGAGGGTGCTTCTAGCTCCATTAATGCTTAAAATTAGTCTAATAAGATTTAGGATGTTCATATTTTGTTGAAATTAAATTTACTACCTCAACACTGAAACAAGACAAGTTAATTTGAGGTGTCCATATGGACACCTCAAATTAACTTGTCTTGTTTGTTTTGACTGTCTAGCATTGACTGAGTCTGTAACACTAAATTTGTTAATAAAACTACCTTAAGACTCATAGCGAAAAAATACGGATAACTCACGACTATGGTCGAGTTTATCTCGACATGTTATGTAGGTGATGAAACTCGATCATAGACTTGAGTTATCCGTACTTTTTCGCTACTAATTTTGTTGTTTTGTGCAATGCTTGCTGCATTCGAATAAGTACGTAATTAATTCACTATTTTCTGACCCTCCGGGTTATCTAACTAAAATGTTCACTCTACGCTACTGGAGACTAACCCTGAGTCTGTTAACTTTGTAGAGTCAACCGAACATAAAATCAGCTCTAAATTAAACATTACCTCAAATCTGAGCAAATTTCCGTTGATCCATTTAGCTCCGTTAGCCTCCAATTTATAGCCGTTGCGTTCGCCCACGCTGACGCCCGTGTAATGTGCCGTTTCTATTGCTATTACTATGGCTATTGCTATGGCTAATGCTATAGAGAACGGGATATTTGAACATCCGCGTCGAATGACTGTCGGGATCCTGTTCGAGTTAGAATTAGAACTAAGGTTTATCTAAGATTGTGGGATGCTGTTGCTATGTTCCAACAACGCTTTAAATTTACTTACATTATTATTATTTCATGTGCGGGTGTGTCTGTGCACTCTCTGAGAGAGATAATGTATGATATAATATTTTAAAGTTAAAAACAAAGTCAAAAGATCTTTATTCCATTTAGGCTATAAAGTATCAAATAAATATCACGGGACAATTCACACCAATCGACCTAGTCCCAAAGTAAGCAAAGCTTGTGTTATGGGTACTAGGCAACGGATAAACATACTTATGTAGATAGATACATGCTAAAATACATATTAAACACCCAAGACCCGAGAACAAACATTCGAATTTTTCATACAAATATCTGCCCCGACGCGGGAATCGAACCCGGGACCTCAAGCTTCATAGTCAGGTTCTCTAACCACTAGGCCATAATTTGGTCGTCTATAACAAGCTCTTGTGAATGTCGAAGAATGTCCTACCGGTTTAGAAAAACCCTGTTGAGAAGAATCCGGCACGAAACTGAACAAGTTATTTTTTTAAATACATCTACAATTTTATTCTATTGCTTACATAATAAAATAATATTTAACACAGACACGCTTTTTGAAGCTAAGGATCGCCAATGCGGGTCGGAATTATTTCCAAACATGATAGGTACTCGTACATTCATCAGTGTTCATGTTCATGTGTTCATGTTCATGATGGCGGCTGTACCTGCTTACCTATAACTACGTTCCTATATAAATGTGCATGTGTATAGAGTTACAGAACTTGAAAATAATGTTTTAACATTGCTGAGGATTGTGCAAAAATTTCTTAAAATCATTAAGGGCCACTTGCACAATCTAGGGTTAAAAAATTAAATCCTTAACCCCGGGTTAAGAATGACATTTCCATACATTTTGACACTTGTTAGCCCGGGGTTAGCAGTTATCTCGGAGTTAAGTAGCTAACCCAGGTTCACGCAAGCCCGCCTAAGAAGGATAATAAAAACGTAACTAAGTAGACGGCACAAGTTGTAATGCAAATTGTTTGTTACGTTATGTTGTAGTTTTATCTAGCACTAGCAGATACTTGCTAAGCAATAAAATTAAAATTTGCCGAAAGCTGACAGGACCGAACCACGTGATAGCGCGATGGAGCAAGATTATTTTAACGAGTTTTTTTAGGTTTTCTAAGTTGTTTTACTTTCTCTACTTTTATACCTTGTCATCTCTTTGAGTCTTATGTTTAAAAACAATACATAATACTTTAGAAAGCCTTACACTTTTTAGGGTTCCAAACCCAAAGGATGCCAATGGGACCCTAATTACTTAGACTCCGCTGTCTGTCCGTCTGTCATAGGGCTCTATCTCTTGAACCGTAATAATAATATGTGTTATTGTAGCCGCTATAATAACAAATACTAAAAATAAAATAAAGTTAAAAATTAAACGTTTTTTTTCAGCATTTTTAACGAATCGTCACCATTTCAGCCGCAAGACGTCCACTGCTGGACATAGGCCTCCCTCATTGATACCCAATCATTACGGTTGGAAGCGACTTGCATCCAACTTGAACCTGCGGCCTTCACCAAAACGTCCGTCCATCTCGTGTCTGGATTTTTAACTCAATCTTTATAATGACATTAACTATACATACTTGAAATTTACACATCCCTACTAATATTATGAACGTGAATGTCCGTTTGTTTGTTACGCTTTCACGTGAAAACTACTTAACCAATCATCATGAAACTTTGTACACAATATTCTAGGAGGTATTAGAAGTAACATAGGATACTTTTAATTAAAAAAAATATAAATGCGAAGGTGTGTCTGTCTGTCTGTTACCTTTCCACGCCTAAACCGCTGAACCGAATTAAATGAAATTTGGTATACAAATAGTTGGAGTCCCAGTAAAGGACATAGGGTAGTTTTCATCCCGGTGAATTACACAATTCCTGTAGGAACCGCGATAAACGACTTCCACGCGGACGGAGTCGCGGGCAAAAGCTAGTAGGTAATATTTATTTCTGTAGCCACTATTGCAACAAATAAATTGTACGGAGGTACAGAACCCTTCATCTATAGTCAAGGAAACTGAATCGCCCAAGGTGGAAAACCTTTTCATAACATAACCAATTTCAAGATTATTTCTTTGGCAGGTGTATGGGATGTCAACATCATATTTGCAATTAAAAGCGTTCAACCTGGTACGTCGTTCAGTTTTCTTGACTGTACGAGTCCCACTCGCACTTGACCAGTTTTTTAACTTTTTTTTTATTAGCCTGTTTTGGTGTCCCACTGCTGGGCAAAGGCCTCCCCTCTCTTGCTCCACTCTTGCCTATTCATCGCGAGCTCCTGCCATCCCAGGAACTTTTAACTATACCGGATTATTTATCCTGTAGCCAAATTAAAGCCGGTTTAATATGTGTCTGTTGCGATGCATTCTGACGCGTTTTGATGGTATTTGGTAGCTAGAATTCATCTACGTTACGAGTATATTCAAGCATGCTAATATTTTTGTTACTTTTCCATGTGAGTGTGAGTGTGACGCCACTATCGAACCGTATTATTAACTGTGGTGCAATAGCGGAACGAGAAACTGGTTGATTAAAATCTTGTTGTGAATTTCAATCCTTTTTATTTATTTTATTTTATTTTATTTGGAAAACCAACAGCTTAAAATTACTATTACATAATAAATAACATTAGAGCCAATTAAAGGTTTCCACTCCACAGATATGAAAATTTAATGTTGCGTTTACGTTAACGTTCACGTGCAAGTCCACCACGCGCACATATGTTAATGTTTAATGTTTAATGTTTATTTGGGCAAAAAACGGCACAATATAATGAGTAAACTTAGAAAAACTTAAGTAATACATAGGCCAGCAAATATGCCACAGTTAATTTATGCTAATGAAGTAACACGTAAAAATACAAACAGCCAAAAATGAGAAAAAGTGGAACGGGCGTTAATTAAATAGTATGTCTAAATATATGTATAAATCTAAAGTTTTGACAGAGAACCTTTAAACCTGCTAAGTGAAAGATTAAAAATATCTAGTTCAAAAAATGAATTATTATATGTTTTACAAGCTCTGGATATAAAAGTATTAGAAGCATATTTACTACGAGTCAACGGAATATAAAACAAACAGTTAGTGCGCCTAGAATTAACACGAGGAACTCTAAAACATATTTTATGTAGCAAGTACGGGGAGTCAGTTCTATACGAAAGAATATTATACAATAGAATTTGATTTCTGAATGTGCGTCGATCCCGAAGTGAAACAATACTGTCACCACTGAACGATGTTTGTTTAAAATAAATCCTTTTTCGACCTAGCTGGCATATTACTGGCTCATTATTCATTCATTTCAGCCGAAAGTCGTCCACTGCTGGACATAGGCCTCACCCAAGATTCGCAAAACATACCGGTCCTGCGCCGCCCGCATACAACGCGTTCCCGCAACCTTATTAACCAGGTCTTCGCTCCTACTTGTTAGAGGCATACCTACACTGCGTCTTCCGGTCCGTGGACGCCTTGATACTTATTATTATTCTAAATTATATGTCATTCGAGAACTTTTTGGCTCTATCGGTCATCAGTTCTGCGAGCAATCTGCCCTGCCCACTGCCACTTTAGTCTGGCGATTCAACGAGCTGTATCGGTGACTTTAGTTCTTACGCGAATTTCACCATTTCTACATAAATCTAGAGTAACTCCGATAATGGCCCTCTCCATCGCCCTACTGGGTACTTACAGGCTATTGAAATTATTTTATTTTTTCTTTTTATTAGCAGAATTATTACGCAACGAAATGTAAGATTTTTAAAAACGAAAACGTTTTTCAGGTGTTCTCGCGGTGAAGTATGGAATGTAAAAATCTTAACTTGCTATTGTTTCAATAAATCCATCGATCACTTTTAAGATCAGTTTTTCATTAAGTTCTATCCGAATCCGTGAAAACACTTTACACATAGTGTTGGATCGAATGCTCAGATTTGCATGTATTCGGATCGGACGTATTGCGAAATCGCTCTTACTCGCTTGATCTACGGCCTCGTAAAGGAATAGGTATCTATCTATCATTTATTTTGCGACATACTTACTTACTTACTTGTATAGAACTAAGTTTCTGACAAAAGCAATAAATATGTACCTAAAAAGGCAAAAAAAAAATTATCATTAAATCTAGTTTTTGCAAAGATGTATTGGGAACCTTAGTTACCTAATTCAAAGAATCATAGAGATATATCAGACATACCTATAAGCAATCAAAACAGATTGTAAAGATCAACGACAGATAGCAATTAATATTGTTCATTGTATGTCCGATATGAGGCCATAAGAACTGAGGTGTTACACACCATCATGTCATACTGATATGTTTCGAGGCGAGAAAATAATTATTATTTTAACATCGGTTGTTTATTATTGTCTAGCTAGTATGGGCTGAGATAATTTGGGCCGAGGTCAATCGCAGATGAACTATCACTATGAGTTGGTACCGTCAACATTGGAAACAATAACAGTAACTTTTAAGTGAAAGAATCTTCCAGAAAAGTTACTTAACTATGACCAGTTGAGAAAACATTAATTTAGTAGCTAAAGATCGGATGTCATACATGTACCGTTAATAAATCTAAATCAAATCACTTAAGATAAGATAAGATAATCTTTATTTGCAGAAAAAGGGTTTGTACATGTCTTAAATAGATACAATCTTCAGAAATTATAGTGTATTTCTCCACCAAAACCTTTAAAAAAACAACAGAAAGGCATAATGCATTTTCATGATCATTACGGTCACTTTAAAACTTAATAAATAAATATCGTGGAACAATTAACATGTTTTCATCTAGGCCCATACTAAGCAAAACTAGTACTGTCTAAAAGTACTAGACAACAGATTTACATACGTATAGATACCCAACTCTAGTAAAGACATAATTGATTCAAACTATAACTTGCGGAGGTTTATAACAATATGAAACAACAATCTTTTACATTAACTTGTGGTTGCAGAGTAGCTCTAAGTCTAAGATTGCCAACTGGACGCCAATGGAAAACAGCTCGGCGAGCGTTTACTCTGTTCATTGCGTGTGCTCCCAGGATAAACATTGAGCGCAAGTGTCTCAGCTGCGCAATGAATAGAAAAGTGATAAGATTGGTCCTTTGACCGGGGATAGGCAAGGAGAGTAATTCAGGTACGCAAAAAGTCACTGCTTTGCGAGAGGTTTGGGATGGGCCGACCTTGGGTTGGGACCCCTGAATTCCCGATTTTGTAGCCTTGGAGAGAGCGACTCTATGGGCTATTCAGCACGTAACAAATGAGGAGAGAATGGAGATTCATAAGGTCAGTTTAGCTGTCATTTTTTGACGCAGGTAGTAGTTCATTCAAACCTATTCATCACACATGTCTGCCCTGCCGGGATTCAAATCCAATGTCTCTAGGTTTACAACCAAGGTATTTATTAACTAACTATACTAAACAAACCATGAACTAAGCTATCCGTAAATACGTCTTGAAACTAAAATTCCATATTTTATGACCTTTAATTACACTATCTTTATGTCAAATGAGAATTTAATTTTTCAATAAATCGCGCTAGTTACGACGGTAAATTTTATTGGCTATATTCTATGGCAATAATTTGCATGCTGACGCTACGCCCCGAGCGAGTGGCTAATACGCTTTCACTCCTTTTGTTCGCTCAAAGGCTTTAATGTCACTTTTTTGCTGAAATACCTTGTCTGACAATCGGAGGTATATGTCGAGATAGTACTTTCTTATCTGTGTACTATAATAGATTATCGATGTCTTCTTGTTATCTAGCGGTCAACGTCTGATTGCCGATTATTATGTATCGATATCGTCGGTGAAAGAGTTGTTTGAAGAAATATTAGTCAGAGCGATAGGGTATTTATAAAAATTAGCGTGTTATATTTCTTAGACATCGTGTCGTCATAATATGATTCGTGAAAACGATGCTGAATCTCGTGATTGACAATATTCGATATCACAGGATTTACAACTTCATAGTATCTTTTACACTAGGTATACCTGCCACGAGTGCTGTTTTTGACAATATTTAGTTATAACATTGTTATGAGCCTTATTGTTTTGTAAAATTAGCAAACGCGATCTCATTTTAGAAAAGGATTAGGGGGATTAAGTATTTGGTACACATATTCCTTGAACATCATAGAAATATAAGTACTAAAGAGATTTCAAAATTCTGTCGGGGTAGGTTCTGTTTTACTCTACCATGCGGCCAAAACCGCGGTCACAGGCTGGTATCTTAAACGCATTTCGTCTTTTTCAATTATGTCTTAAATCTGAGTACATATTATCATTAATTGAACGTACTAATCCTCTAACGTGTCACTGGTTTCCTCTCCGTACCGGATTTTGATAAAAAATATCGAGTTTTCGAAATCGCGAACTGCTTGATTCGGCGTTGTCCCGTACCACGGACAGCTTTATAAAAGTCCCCGTCAAAACACTTTGATTTGACAGCAGATTTGACATTGTTCATAGTTGTTGTTTATTATTTAATCGTATGGCATGCAATTTATGATATACAGAGTCGCTTAACAACAATCACTTAATACTACTAAAAAAGCTAGTAAAATAGTTGTAAATAGTTGTTGTACCTTGATGCAACTGACTGACTGTAGCTATGTATGTATACTATTATATCCTAGCGAGGGGAGTGTACGAAAATATTCTCTACGAAATTACGTATTGACTACACGATATTATCCTCATTTTCTCTTCCTCAAGGTTGGTTCGAACGCGAAGCCAACCGTATACCCCGTTCCCGTGAGTGACTCATGTATCTTATTTGATTAGTTTAAATAAAAAAAAATATCTAAAAAATAAGAATCAGCACAATGAAATATTTGGAATAATATAATTAATTCCACATTTGGCCATTTGTAAAACCGGTTCTCACCTATTCTCCTTTAGAAACTCATTGGATTATCACTCAACCCGTTCGCGATCTCGTGGTAGCTGTAACTGAGTCTTAATTAATTGATTAATACATTTACAGTACACGCCTCTTCCGGCAATTAGTTTGTTCATTAATTTACATTCCAGTTTGGAGTAACATCCATTTTATTTGATCTTTTATCGCCTCCCGACTATCTTGCATTATGTAAAATGAATCCTTTCTCTCATTAGCGGCGGTGTTATCGAATGATGATATATAACCCACAGTAGGTAAAACAACTTAATGTTTGGCTTCTATATTTTACGCATACTTCATTGATACCCCTAATTAAGAGTACGCTTAAGGCATTAAATCGGCTAGAACGGCTAGATGATTAGGTACCTGGTAAAACAGAGGATTTTTGTGACAAAAGTTTTGAACGAAGCCAAAAACTGTGGACTACCTACTGAATTAATAAAATGTGGAATGAGAGAAAGACAGAGAGAGAATGAGTATGAGAGGGAGAAAACTATTAATACGTGCACAGGAAAAAAAACATTTGGAACGAAAAAATACAACTGCGGTGCCGTATAAATTGGGGCCCACTCAGCATAAATTTGCTTATTACTATTTATTGAGATGAGTGTAAACGCAATGCGTTTGGGACGTCATGATGCATTAAAACCTTCACTAGAGGCTCAGTTCCGTAAAAAAAACGCACGATGCGTTGGAACGTCTCTAACACTGTAACAATACAATGTTTCGTGTAGATAGAGCAAGCTGGGTGGCAAAATTATCTCTCTAATATATAAAAATCTCGTGTCACGGTGTATGTCATCGAACTCCTCCGAAATGGCTTGACCGATTTTTATCAAATTTTTTCTCTACATTTGGTGGCCGGAGAATAGGTCGTAGGCTCTTTTTATACCCCTTCGCGGACGGAGCTGCGAGGAACAGTTAGTTATTCTGTGTTTTTGGATTGAATTCGCCATAATCATCATAATCCCAGCCTGTCTTCGTCCCCTCAGAATGATGCATAGTCTCAGAATTAGCGGACTTGAGCCGTACTTCCCACGCGGGCTCAGTGCGCATTGAGAACTTTACACACTTTGAATTTCTTCCCATGTGTCTGCAGGTTTGCTTGCGACATCTCCCTTCACTATAAAGCTCTTGGTAAATTTCGAATATAATTTCGCACATAAATTTGGAAAAACTCAGAGCTGCTAGTTCGGACTCGAACCCACGATTCTCTGCTGTGGTCTATGGACGGAGGTCAGTAGTCCACAATAAGAGGCCATTGTGTCAAACCACTAAGCTACCACGTTTTAATGATGACTTTAGAGTTTAAATTATAATTTGAAATAATTAAGAAAAAAGGGGACTAAACGGTAGTGGGTTCACAGCACTAAATGTGTTTAAAGTTCGAGCAAAATAAATGAGTACAATGACGCTTTATTTTACACGAGGACATGTAGAAAATTTTGCGTCAGTAACACACGTTTGTCATACTAGGAAGCATGCGTGTCCCGATAAGTTTTATTTATCGACAGTTCGTTTCTTCCTTATTTATTGGCTGGGCCGCCCACGCGTGGTCTCGCGGACGTAAGGTTTTTACTAGTGGCCAACCGAAGTTTCGGTTTCGGTTTCGGTTTCGGCCAATTTCGGCCGAAGGTTCGGTTTCGGCCGCGCTGAAACATACTTACTATCGTACTTTCGAGTGGAATTCGGCTAACGTCGGGTGCGCCCAGCATGGCTGGCAATATGGCATCGCTCGCCTGACTCCGCCGTTATTACAGTTAATGTTACATTTCACTTCTTTGGGTATTTTAATTTAGGCCCAGTGTCACTATGACAATGCTAAAATTTCAATTCGATAAAAGTGAAACGTAGAACCCTGTAATATTAGGCCAGCGAGATGTTTAATTATTCATATATCTGGAAAGAACGACTCACGGACATTTTATTCAACGTTTTAATCACGTTTATAAAAGGTTCGGTTTCGGTTTCGGCCAAAACTATAATCGGAACCGAACCTTCGGTTTCGGGTTCGGCACAAAAACATGTTTCGGTCGGACACTAGTTTTTACCCTTTTTGTCTAGGGCAGCCACTAGCCAGCTTGGAATGATATATAAGAGAGTGCATATTCTAGATCTAGATAGAAAGTAGCCTTCTCAAGTCTTCCCTTTATTCAGTGGCAATTTAAAGACTACCAAGTATCATGCAATTTGTATTTCTTGATATTTAGGTATAATTGTGTGCCTAGATTTTATTATACAAAGAAAACCCTTCAATGGGCAAAATGAGCGTATATTCCGAATTAAATGAAAAAAAAACACTTAACTTTAGCAGAAATAAAGTAGGTAGGTACTGCGTCTGAACTTACACACGTCTTTAATCGTTCTCCATTAAATTATTTCACTTCATCTCCCACATTCCGTCGTCTCAATCAAGCAATTTATTCATCGCATCACTTAGTTCTACATAGTGCATTGGCACATTGGTTTTAAAGAATTTCAATTTAGAAATCGAACAGACAATAGACAGTCGCTAACTACAGTGCCTCGAAGTGAACGTTTTTGCAAGGCTCCACGAAGACTTAGGATTTCTTTGTCATCTCATCACTGGCGTTATGTCAAAAAATTAGGCTTTCGGATAGGATTCGATCGGTTATGGCGAATCCACTATTTTATAAAATTTACGAGGTATTTCGTTGACGTTTACAAATCCCATAAACTATCATTTGTCGGGTTAAAGGTAAAGCAGACTATTTTGTCCAAAAACAAATAGCTTATAGTTGTGTTGGCCTCTTGTATTCTCCTAGACTTATCTTTAATCATTATGTTACTAGTTGAAGGATAATTATCCAAACCAACTGGTAATTTTGACTACAATATGGGGTAAATATGGTAAGCAATTATCACAAAACTGTCAGGAGGTAAGCCTCTTAAAAACTCCCTAATGCGCTTCTAACAAAACAAATAGACAGTTCGTGATCACGCCTAGAATCCAGAGAAAAGCTGGTGGTATTTACGTACGACACGGACAATAACCTACCGAGTGTCCACTTGTTACGCCCTGCGTCGGCGCAGCCAGACAATCGATTTGATAGTCGAGATATCTCGAGATATCGAGATACGGGCGTAACAGGTGCTGGCCCATTGTTCGGTGCCAATTTAAATGTTAGCCATTTAGTTATGTAAAGGACACGATGGTTACGGCGAGGATTGTGAATTGTAGCCGCAACTACTGTACGATCTGACAAGTGAGAGTTTCTTAGATACCTATTTTGTTACGTAAGATCTAAAATTTAAATCAAAAGACGCATTTAAACTGTAAGGCATCTCTGCCCTGGATGGCGCTGTCCGTATCCCTACTCCTAATATACACAATAGCATCTATTCCTTGACGGACGTACGCACAGACCTCATCAGCATCATCATTCCAGCCGAAAGACGTCGTATTGAACATAGCTGAAAGAACATAGGCCTTCCCGAAGGTTCGCCAAACAGACCGATCCTGCGCCTTGTCGGAGGCCTATCTACACAGCGTCTTCCGGTCTGTGGACGCCATTCGAGAATCTTTTGGCCCCCGATGGATCGGGGCATAGTTTCATCTCTCTATATGAATCCGATGTCACATCTCTTAGCCTAGTATGCTGTTGTCCTCCTGCTCCAATTAGCGCTAGGGCCCAGCTCATTTATGTGTTTTGAGATCATTTGTGTGCGGAGAAGTAAGGTAAATAAATTGCAGTTCAGTGATATGGATCTTCGCAGAGTAACGCCTGAACGCCTCGGTGGTACGGAACCCTTTATTGCCAGTTTTTTTTAATGCGCTTTTAAAGAGGCCATGTCACTTCACGTCGTACAGCCGTTAATTAAATATAGCGATGCTATCGCCGTATTGTTTTGGCGTACTTTCGAATTTCGTCCAGCCTCGAAGCGAGGTCTCTTGGCCACGGATGCTGTACCATCTGATATCGCAGAAGCATGATACAGCGCAGTGATAATTTAAAATTTAGGGAATTGTTTTGTGACGAATAAAAAGTTTACAGAGCCATGCTTTTTTAGCTATTGGTATTTGATTCTGGCACTATCAGGTTTTTATTAGGTACACAATTTACAAATATTCAAACATTCATTAGAAGACACTTGAAATATTCGCAGACGTCTTCTGCAGCAACAAATAATTAAACATGGTTCCCAAAGAAAATGACACTGACACAATGTTGTAGTTACGGAACCCTTTAATTGCTTACAATATCTATTTTCTTAGGTGCTCGCGTACTTTTTAGTTTGAATTTTCCCGTAAGAACATCTCCCGAATTTACTTTGTGGAGTACAATTTTTTTAATGAAATGAGAATGAACATTAGAGATAGTAAGACCATTAGAAATAGTATCCAAAATTACAAAACTGGGTATTCTCTGCCAAATCTGTAGCACTAGGTATGTCTGTAAACAAAAAAGTCAGGACGTACGAGCCTACATCAACAACTTAACGTTCGGCATGGATGGTTTCCTCCCGAATATTACATTACATTTTCCCTCTGCGGATTAAGCCAAAAGCATTCTTGTCAAATAACGCACATACAATCGTAAATTGAATTTTCCCCAAACCTCTGCGTACACACGCGTAAAAAATATAATTTCGTAAGACTTTTTTGTATACGAGTAATTTATTACGTGATCCTATTTTCTAACCGATTGTTGGCTAAGCTTATTAAATTTCGTTTTTGTGCAACTGATTCGTTGAGTTAAGTCGCGTGAGGATAAGTATTGGACGTGCGTGCTTGACCCGAGTCCGGGTCACAGTCGTTTCATAATTATCTAGAAATTATTTTATAGCGAAAATAGTCACTGACTATTTATGATTGTTAAAACAAGTTTCATCGTCCGGTTGTTAACCTAGAAGAAAATTTTCTTGAATATTTATCGGTTATTAAACCGTTTTGAAATTACTTTTGGAAAGTTAGTATTTTTCGAAACCCATGATAGTCAACGACTTTCTTCGATACACCATATATACCATATACCATATACCATAGGTGATGTTGGCACCGAACTGAAAAAAAAAATAGTACAATCGTCTCTGTGTTTGATATATCGGGCACAGATAAGGTCAATATATCAGAGTCAGCATTACAGGGACTAGGAGGCTATTCATCTCGCCACTCGACAAATTCTGGAGCGATCCCGTAGAAAGGGATAAATCACAAGATATCACTGATGACAAACTGCCGCAAACGGTTGCGACGAGGTGAGAAGTTGGGTTTAGAGAGGATACTCTTATTTTAACTATGAATTTCTATTCTATTTTCATTATACATGGATCCTAAAGCTCAACGGTTATCCTGGTACCAGGCAAGATGTCAAGTTATACCAGTTCTGGAAAGAATAGGAAACAAATCCGTGTCACTTAGTTAAGCGATAATAGAGTCTCATAATATACCACTTTTAGTATTTATAAAATATTTTCAAAAAATGTATGTGAGCTTTACTAACAAGGAAATGTACCCGTCCGGCTCCGATTTGATTTATTTTGATAATTATGTTAGAGAGCAGTCTAAAATAACAGACCCATAAGTATTTTGTTTTAGCTTCCCAAACCCAACCTATTTGGAGAAATTGTCCTCCAAAGTACTGAAAAGTGACTAAACCTTCTAACTTCTATAGAAATTTCTTTTTCAAGCAAGTTTCAAATTATTACTGGTTTGATTATATGTTTGAGAACATGAAAAAATAATGAGCACGTGTTTTGTTATATCGGCTCAAACTGTCGAACGGCGAAACGGCGTTGCTATCGGTTTTTAAGCCCTGGGTCCATGCAGTCCAGGCGCACACAAGCTGATTAAAGAAGTGTAAAAGCGCGTGGTCCACACAACTCGAGACCAAAGGGCTGGCAGTTATCTCTTTCAACGAATTGCCAACGCTGTCCTGCGAGGGAATGCTGGCCTTATTTAGATTCAATTAAGTTTTTTAAGTTTTTGGGTTTTAGTTAAGGTTTTATTATGTTGATGATCCTTAATATTAATTTGCGTGTATTTTATCCTTTGTTAGTAAAAAACAAAAAGGTAACTAGATCGCGCACTAAATTCTAAATAATCTCTTCCTTTCACTCGCAGTACAATTTATCAAAGCCCTTTATCTTCGCAACATGGATTCTTCGAAATCACATTTCCTTTTAAATAAAACTTGTATCTAAGATACATCTCCAACAAAACGACGATTGAAATGGTTCCGATGAAAGTGCACCAGCCATTTAAATGTGGACTGGTTCTAGGCAAAAATAAAACTAGTCACGGTTTTATTGTGATCTTGGCTATTTTTCAACAAAGCCGGCCCAGAAGGTTTCTACGTTCTGTTTTAACATTGCGTAGGGAATAAGATCTTTAATAAAACCTGCCAAGTCTACAGAATGCGCGTGAGTGTAGTCTAGAACTAATTAACTAAAAATACTAAAATATAAAGGTTTAATTTGTTTTTCTTTTATATGTAGTACAATCGGCCCAAGCGCCAGTTTGCCAGTTTCGAAACAAATTTGCTTGCAGCCGTTGAAGTTCATTGGTATGGATTGGTATGGACAGATGTCTAGCCATTGCACGCAAACTGGGCCTTTAAGGTGTCAAGCTGGCGTCTGGGCCGATTGTACGTAGGTAATCTTGAAAAAAAGTAGGAGAAAGAGTAAAGCGTCGATAGTATAAAAAGAAAAATTTTAAAAAATGATTTATTGTACAATCAACATCAAATTAGTTACAATGCTCAATACAATATATAGTTTACTTAACGCTGATTCTAAGGAGGGCATTCGACAAGGATTTTTTCAGCAGACACAGTCATGCTGCTCATACGCCTTCATTACGTCAAAATAAAAGTAAAATTCGCATTTAAATCACAATATTCAATGGTAATAACAGTATAAAACAGCGCTGCGCGTTCTTCTTACTGCCAGTAGGTACCATACATTTATTTACTGTGAGCATTGTTGTATAATGAGAGAAAAAGGTTTTCGTTGTTCGCCTTACATGCGCTTGGACAATGCCTATAAAACAAAGCGTACTTTGGAATTCCGATTCGCTCCAATTTTGAATATCGCACGACCGGTTTAAAGTACCGCAGTGCCATTTTTTATTTGGACAACATTCGACGTGAGTCTGCGTAGATGGTAAGAATGCGTGTAGTATTGACGTCATTTTATTTAGTGCTGTCAATGCGTTTTCCTATTATCGGATATCGGGGCAAGTGAAATGAATCAATTATAGAACACTGCCAGTATCTTTGGTACCATGTCTAAGGAAACTTTTTTAATAACGTGTTTTATAGAATGTTTGTTATTAATTTATAAATTTTTAGATTTAGGATGCTTCTTTATAGTTTTAGCATACTTTTTCTTTCATGAATCATGAGATTTACGGTGAAGGAAAACATCGTAACACACACCTGCAAAGAAATTCAATGGTATGTGTGAATGGTGTGTGTGGCTTTGCCCTGTAGTGGGACGTATATAGGCTGGGATGATGATGATGATGATGAATATATGTGTGAAGTTTCCAATCTGCACTAGGTCCGTGTGAGAACTATAGCCGAAGCTCTGAAAGGAGGTATGTGGCCTGTTAGTAGGACGTAATAATAGGCCGAGTCGAGTGAGTGAAGGAAAAAAAAATTAAAATAAAAAATAAAACCGCCTTCAAAAAACACCCAAAAAAAACTTGGAAATAAAAAAAATTTAAATAAAAAATAAAACCTCCTTCAAAAAACCCCCAAAAAAACATAAAATAATAATTGATTGAACCGACCACAATAAGCATGAAAATATCTTTCTACTAATCTGTTTGAAGTTGGTGCCTCAGCACGAGCCAGCAGGAGTGTAGAAGCCCTATAATAGGTATGTAGGTAAGTTAGATTACTAGGTCCACTCCTGCTGGCTCGTGCTGAGGCACCAACTTCAAACAGATTAGTAGAAAGATATTTTCATGCTTATTGTGGTCGGTTCAATCAATTATTATTTTATGTTTTTTTGGGGGTTTTTTGAAGGAGGTTTTATTTTTTATTTAAATTTTTTTTATTTCCAAGTTTTTTTTGGGTGTTTTTTGAAGGCGGTTTTATTTTTTATTTAAATTTTTTTATTTTTTTCTTTTTAGTTGTTGCTAATGGCCTGGACTGGCACTCTTTACTGACTGTACTTTTTGCCTCTGGTTACCAAAGTACTTATCAAGACGAATCAAACGAGACCAAACTTGATGGGGTTATGTCGTTTTACTACGGAGTTCTTATGGTCACCATCCAACTTCATTGTCAGACCCTGGTTACCATCTAGGACCAAAGTACTCGTTGAGACGAGTCAAATGAGTCCGTACTCGATGGGGTAAGTGCCGTTACTTTATGGAGTAACTTTGGCCACCTTCCAGCTCCATCATCAGACCCTGGTTACCATCTGGGATCAAAGTGCTCGTCAAGACGTTTCAAATGAACCCAAACTCGACGGGGTTGTGTTGTTTTATTACAGAGTTTCTATGGCCACCTTCCAACTCCATCATCAGATTAGCTCCATGTCACAATAATATTGCATTGTCACCTGATTTACACATGCATGTAAAATATGAAATCAATCAGAAACCGGGAAGTGAGTCAAATTCAACTTGCAAGATTTGACCCGTTGAGGAGTTCCGTTGGCCATCTGCGGTCTTCTTCATCAGATCTAGTTTACCAAATGACACTTTATGAATGCAAATGCTCGATTTGTCACTGAAAATACTAAAATCGCTTTACATTTCCCTTGAACTTTTGAAGAGTTCCTTCAATTCCTCATGGATCCCATCATCAGAACTGGATTCCGGTAACAACGGGACCAACCTTGAAGCATATGCTTTCAAACAACGAAAGAATTTTCCAAATCGGTTCATAAATGACGGAGTTCTGAGGTAACACACGTTAAAAAAA
Organism: Archips crataeganus; assembly: GCA_947859365.1. NCBI lineage: Eukaryota > Metazoa > Arthropoda > Insecta > Lepidoptera > Tortricidae > Archips > Archips crataeganus. The sequence goes on along the minus strand of OX402051.1, from coordinate 19,131,159 downwards.
AAAAAAAAAAAAAGAACATACAACCGAATTGAGAACCTCCTCCTTTTTTTGAAGTCGGTTAATAAAACAAAATTTTACCAGTATCATAAAAAGCAAGGCAACGCAATGAAACGAAATGCGCAATCCTATTTAATAACTTAGTACATAGCATATTCATTTTGTCCAGGAAACATTTTAGTATACCTGTCATAAAACCCAAGATTATAAGTTTAATGAACTATAATTAAATTGCATTATCCAATTGAAACGTCTATCAGTTAAATTACGATATCTTTGGCATCTACATTGGTACTCTTAAGGACTTCCGTGTTTCAATCAATATGTATTAGATTAAATCGTGCATGTAATTTGACAGTCATAAGAATATTGCCTAGAAACTTTTGCTGTTTATTTTGTACCGCAAATTTATTAGTCGCTTTTGATGCATAAGAACAATATGGGAGTCCATGAATCATACGTATCTTGAGATTCTTGAGTATTTTACTAATTGTCGTAGAGAGGAAATTATGTCGTATATACATATGTATGATACCTAAGTGCTTGGGGTATGTTTGTCACAACTATAATATTATATTCAAGTTTCATACACTCATCAAAAGTGCCTAAGGATATTTTTTATCACTAGACAATTTTGAGCATTTAATTTTCAATACGTAGGTATATAGGCACATTACCACTGAGTCTAAACATCAAATTTGTCTAGAGCTGCAATGAGTATTTCAAGACTTTCTGATGTATGTATTAATGACTGTTGACAGATTTAGCTGCTAACTAGGTACTTAAAGTAAAGGTAATAAATACGTAAACTTATTAGATACTTACTTATTTACATATCGTTTTTAGCGAATTTGTCTTGTAATGTTTTGTGCCGATCGTAATAAGCCTTGTTGAGTTATGCGGAACTCTGGTTTAGTTTTGTTGTTTTAAATTCCTTTGCTAAATGTTAAGTATAAATCATGGTATTTTAATAGCTTCCTGTAAGGTTACACTTTATGACTTTTTGATGTCTTATGCCTTGTCCATTAAATTCAAGGTTTGAAAAGTTTTTGACCTCAGACTTACAAAAATTAACTGTGATTTCATAGCGTCGTATTTCTGATGGTGGCCAGAAGTCCAGAAGTCATTGAGCAGTTTTTTAAGCCAAAAGAGGACTTTATTCTAATTGAACTGCCTTAATATAATAGATCTTCCTGACAAAATCAAACTGTGTGTTGCAATTTGTTGTATGCTCTTTGTAAATTCTTTCTCTTAACTACTTGATTTTCTTGAACGTTGCCTTTATTACGTAATATCATAGTCTACGGTCAGCCAAAGAGATCCTTATTGAGTATCATGCGCTTGGGCGTCTGGAAACTGCTCTGTATCATGTTGTCTTAAAAAACAAAATTGTTTTTTGTACAGTGTGACACTTTTCTAGGCTAATTAATATTTGTTATTATTCATAATCAGTGCTTTTAAGCTCTAAAACCCTACCAGGCAGTCAGTGCTTAGATTACAAAAAATATTTCCACACTCAATCCGTTCTTGTTTATGCCTTTCAGATTGGCATTGCGATGTCGTCCAATTCTGGATGAACTTTTCCACCTGCATCGATGACCTTTAATAAATAAAACCGTTGCGCCGTGTAAATCAGAACCTGCTATTATTCGATGAAGATACAAGTATCTATTACATTGTTCTCTGCAGGAGCCCGATCAAGTTTTTGCATACCAATTGTGCCAAACAACTTTTTGTAGACGACCAGCGATTGGCGCCAGAGCTTATAAGTCACGTATTAACATTGCAAAACAATGTTCAGTTACCTGTTTAAAGTGGTTAAATATTAAACTATCTACTAATGATCAGCAAAATACCAGACAGCTAAGTAATTAATTATGCGGTAAAGTGCCGTAATATAAGCTGTTAAGTATAAAAATATACTTAATAACATACGAGTATACAAATATCTACTACAAAAACTGACAAGTGTTAATTCCATTAAGTGGCAGTTCTTTTTACTACTTCCATCCTTTTAAAGACCATTTCTTCCATAGTCCCTACAAGTAGCCAGTAATAAGGCATTTCAACACATCGTGTACCTTTTTGTGTTGACTTCGTGGAATAATCAAATTGTGTTAGATTCTACTATTAGATGAACTACTTCGCATTGAAACGCACAGTTACAGTTTGATACTGGTACGTTCATTTTTATTCCTCCAGTAGCAGTCTTCATTGATCTTCATTTCGTCTACATGCCAAACATATTCCTCATATGGGTAAAATTATTTTTTTAGCAATTTTAAAACTATCCGATTTGCCCATGTTTACGTACTAAAGGGTATATTTTCAACATTCCGGTAAACATCACATTATGTATTGTGGTCAGGAAGCCCTTATTGAAATCACAATAAACTCAGAAAGAACAAAGCACCGATTGCAATCTCATAGCGATGCAAAATGCTATCAACAAACTGACTTAGCTCTAAAATCCTATCTGTAATTTTCTTTTACATAAAAGGTAACTCTATGCGTTTTTCGAAAAGGTTTAGATTTGAACACATGTACATATGTGACATGGGCCCTTTAGTTATCATTTTACCGGTAGGTTGGCAGAGCAAATTGTAAGCCCTAAATAGAAAAGAGTGACATCATGTCCACAGGCCTCATAAGGGCAGTGAAAGTCAACGCAATCAAACTCTGCGATGATGTAAAAATCTGTGTATTTTCAGTTATGGAATTACGTTACGACAAAGCGCAAACTATTGTTTCTATTTCAGTTAAAATGCTGGAAAACTTCATGCATTTACGCAAATGTTTAATTGGTTTGATCAAATTAAGGACGTTCATACTTTGTTGAAATGAAACCATAGACTCAAAGTACAAACACTCTAAATTCATCATCATCATCTTAGCATTTATACATCTCACTGCAGGACAGAGGCTTCCTCTCAGAATGAGAGGGCTTCGGCCGTAGTTCCCACGCGGGCCCAAACTGGATTGGGAACTTTATTATATACATTGAATTTCTTCGCGGGTGCGCGACACTCTAGAGAAAAAGGATCAATTTAAAAATATACACTGTCAAGCATGGGCTGAGCAAGGAATACTAATTTTGTATGACATAAGCAAATTCAATTTTTATAATAAGTATATTATTTAAAGTGTCTATCTTCTTGCGCCTAGATTGTTGAAGTAGGGTAGCGCTTCAAGTTTAACTTACCACAATGGATATATACAATACATTCATAAATGGATGATTAAATACATGTATAGTATCGTTTACTATTATTAAAATCTACCAAGAAATGCCTTTTCACCTCAGCACCTCAAACAGGCAGGTTTTGCTACTAAAAAACAGTGAGCAAAATCCGATTTTGCTCACTGCGTGAGACAAAGTAGCTTTTTAATTATTTTTTTTAAAAGTCAAAGACAATGGTGGGTCTGCTTACTGAATTCGAAAGATTTGAACATCAGTTTGATCTGTCACTTTCATTTCGATACGAAAAGAGCGAGAGATAAGATCAAATCGATTCGAATTTCGATTTCAAATTCTATCCTAGTCGACCTAAAAATAAACGAACGATTGAACGTTCGGATACTCATACTAAGTTCTTAACCTTAAAATTGTAATTCGTCTGTTAAGGTTTTAAATTAAATTATTGTAGGTACTTTTTTAATAATTGGATTATATTTTTATATAATCAAATTAATAGTAAAAATGTTGTTGAAAACAAAGTTTAAACATGTATCTATATAATTATTAATAATGTTAACAATCTTGAACATCGTGGTAAATACAGCGGATGCAGCATCGGAACGCAGCGGGTGTAGTATCGGAACGCATCTTTAAAAAAATAGCGGGATTCAAATTTTAATTCTTTTCTTCTGTTTCTCTAGCTACAGAGTTCGATATCTATGAGTTTGGTACACGATCAGAGGCAATTTGGAAATTATTAGAATAGTAATAAGTACTCATTTAATACATTTTTGAATATGATATGAGTGAATTGAGTGAGTCCAGTGACGAAGTCAACAATTGAACACCAGACGAATTAATGGAGTAATACATAATGCAGAGTAAGTTTCTTACTTGAAACGTCTCGCGAAAAATATTTAAAAGCTTATGATATTTTTAAACAATGCAAACACTTTTTCGGAGACTGTACCTATTGTTATATATATAATATGAAGTATTTACTCAATGTTGAAAACCACAACAAAGACAAAAAGACGACGTTCATATACCTTTAATAATTTATTATGTTCTCGCTGCTGAGGTGAAAAGTTGTATGTGTCACACGAGACCAAAGTTTTTTTGCATCTCGTGTATTTGAATCACTCGCGCACTCAGGATTCTAACTTAGAATCACTCGCTAAACGCTCGTGATTCAATTATAGAATCCTTCGCTTACTCGTGATTCAAAATCAGCACTCGCAGTAAAAAACAACTTTGCTCTCTTGTTGCACAAATAACTATTTCCACTCTAAGGTTTAATGTCAGTTGTATAGCTATTATGTAGTAACAATGAGCCTTGTTTTATTCTGATGCGTTCACAAGACTGTAGATCTGTATATCCCTAACTACACAATTGCAACATCCAAAAAAAAAATCGTCAGGCACTTCAACTCTCATAAAAAGAAGCCGACATTTGTGAGTGACAGTCGAATTCTGTTCTGATTTACCTAATATGACGGTTTAACTTCAAGACTTTTATGAAGTCTAAAGCTGCGTACTGCGTGCTGTTCAGCAGTCGCCTGCCAGTTAACAGTACCACCAGAACTGTGCAAAACAGCGGAGTGATGCGAAGAAGAGTAGCAAAACTATTAATTGGTGTAAACCGTAAATGTTACCACCAGTGGTCAGCGAGGGAGCTTGGGGTGCGAATCTCTTAACGAAATTCGTCCACGGAGTCAAATAAATAAATATCACGGGACGCTTGGCACCAATTTACCTAATTCCAAAGTAAGTAATGCTTTTGTTATGTGTAGTAGACCTCTCTACATGTAGATAGATACATAATTAAATACATATTAAACTAAACACACAAGGCTAGAGAAGAAACATTTGTATTTTTAAAAGCTTTTTATTAATTTGCAATGTATGTAAGTATGTGTGTACGGGTCAAATCTTGGAAGTTGAATTTGACCCACTTCAAGTGGTCGGATTTACTTGAAACTTGGTATACTTATGTAGGTTGAATGACAATGCAAGGACAGTCAATAAAAAGTACAGTCAACGATAAAGCTTGGATTGAAAATGAAATTTTTAACAAAAACTTATGCACAAATGATATCGATCCTGGGGCCTCAAGTTTAAGCGGCGGTCGACCTGCTCCAGGTCCGTTGAGTCGCTTTCGCGTGACGGAGTACCAAACATCAAAACTTTCGCATTTATAATATTAGTAAGATTAGTAGGATAACTACAAAGATGAGCGGCAGGCTCGTTTCTATTAGAACTGCCCTTTTATTCTGGCATTCCATATCGATAGTCGAAGGCGGTTTTCAATTATTGCTTCTGCATTTTGACAACCGTAGCATTGTATCTCTTTTGCTCTCACGAAATTTTTCGGCAGATATGGCAAAGTGTAGTGCCACCATTAAGGTGGATTCACATCGTCCTCCAGTCGACCACCCACCCAAAACCCAAGACCCCAAGTGCATAATATTACCATCCGTTATTAAGGCGCATGCGTTCGAAGATGAAATAAGATGACGTTTAAAGTGATTTTATTATTTATTCTCCGAACATGGTTTCCACGTCTGTCCATTTTGCTCTTCGATTCTTGATGATGTATGGTCATATTGTATCCGTGGGCATTTTTGTTTCATTTTTATTTTACAAAGAGTGTCATTGATGACGGATTTTTCATATTAGGTACTTTAAAGCTGATACCAAATCATTAGAGTGGGTACTTTAACTACGCACTAACTCATTTCTTCAGTGACTTTGAGTGTGAAATCTCCGAATATTACGTGATTAACTGTAACCTAAGTAATTTCGTTACATTAAACTTTTAAAACAGAATAGCAAAATCAAAAGTCGTGGTAGCCAAGTGGTTTGTCCTATGGCCTCTCAAGCAGGTCGTACGTTCAAACATTGGCTCGCACCTGTGAGTTTTTCGAAATTATGTGCGAAATATCATGCGCAATTTACCATAAGCTTTACAGTGAAGGAAAACATCGTCAGAGAACCTGCACACACCTTCGAAGAAAAATGGTGTATGTGAAGTTCCCAATCCACACTCAGACTGCGTGGAAAATCCACCTTCATTCTGAGAGGAGGTTTGTGCCCTGTTGTGGGACTTATAGGCTGGGACGATGATGATGAACAAAATCAAAATTAGTTTTGCGAAAATTTCCATTTAGCTGATAAAAAATAAATTGTGCAACAAATGCCAATAAAATAGCGAGCGGTAAAAAATGAACATTGAACACACGACACAGACAAGCCGTCGAGCCTGTCAGTTAGCTTAAGTTCCAACATTTGTTGAGCACATGTGGACACGTAGGTACACTTTGCTATGTATATATACAATCTGGTAAAGCAGCGACTCGAAACAGCCATGTGGCTTATTGTAACCGAAATATAAAACAAATACAACAAAACGTTCAACTCTTAAGTTTGACATTATTATTAGACTGATACTCTCTACTCTTAATTACTGATTTTTCGAAGTCATCGTTCTGCCCGCTAAACGCAACGCAATGAAACGTATCTCACACAGACCCAACTACGAGTGTCACCAACACCACAAAAAAGTGAGAATGAGATGCAAACTCTTTTAATATTACGAAATTAAATACTGGCCGGTAAAGCTAATCTATCTAGCTGATTGCTATGAAAAAAAAACTAACTGTCTTTTGTTTAAAAAAATATACGGTAATTTCTTTGCAATGCTATTGAGTACGTTAGCGAAAATGGAGAAAATTGAACTGCGCGCCGTTATCAAAAATACTTGTGTTTGAAAAATTTTTCTACGGACCAAGTCAATTTTGATTTGCGGGACACTTTAGGGTCTAATTAGCTCCTCCGTATTCGACAGTCGCACGTTGGTGCGCCGAATTTAGACGTGGAAGAACATCGACAATGGACGACCCCCGCTCCGGACGTCCTACTACAGCAGTAACTGAAGAAATTGTGAAAAAAGTCGAAAACTCAGTTTTGGCGGATCGTCGTGTCACGGTTCGTTTTATTGCTGAAAATGTAAAGATTTCAACGGGGAGCGTGCATAATATTTTACATGAACGCTTGGGTATGAAAAAGGTATCTGCGCGTTGGGTACCAAGAATGCTTACTGACACGCAAAAACAAACTAGACTAGAGATTTGTCAAGAAGCTTTGAACCTGATGCAGCAAGACCGGGAACTTTTTTTGGCGCGATTTATAACAATGGACGAAACATGGCTCCATCATTACGACCCAGAAACGAAACTGCAGTCTATGACATGGAAAAGGCCATCATCTCCAACTCCGAAGAAATTCAAGGTGAGCCCATCCGCCGGTAAGGTCATGGGCTCTGTTTTTTGGGATGGTAAAGGGGTATTAATGATTGAGTATCTCGAGCATGGAGCCACTATTACGGGCACATTATACGCCAAACAAATAGCAACATTGCGCAATGAGATCCGCGAAAAACGGCGAGGTAAACTCTCGAAAGTTGTGCTGTTCTACCTGGACAATGCCCCGGCACACAAGTCCGCCGTTGCAATGGCTGCAATTCGTGATGCTGGGTCTGTATTCACCAGATCTCGCTCCCAGTGATTTCTACCTATTTCCGAGATTGAAACAATACCTGAGAGGCCAGAAATTTGAAGACGACGACGCGGTAGTCGCTGCAGTACAAGATTTTTTAAGTACTCAAGATGAGACCTTTTTTAAAAATGGAATTTTAAGTTTAGAAAAAAGATATACTAAGTGTATTATGCTAAAAGGTGACTATGTCGAAAAATAAAATGACATTTAGTAAAAGTTGTTTATAACATACTCATTCTCACTTTTTATTGAACGCCCCTAGTACTAACGCATTTCAAAATTTAAAGTTTACCTAATTTATCCATTTTTTTTCATTTTGTACTAATATAAAAATATCAGTACCCACTCTTTATATATCATCACGGTAATAAACCTTTACGTTGTAGTCGGAAGGTATTTTTTACGGTAAAACATATGACATTATTTCCCTTCTGCTTACCACTTTCTTTGCTGCTAGTTACTTAGTGTATAAAATCCTAAGAAATATCATTCTGGAGACAAACCTTACGGATCTATTATGGTAATAGTCCCAACAGTTCGAACTATAAGAAAAGCTACCTCTTACGCCACAGCAAAATTAAAAGCACTTACCACAAGTGACAGCAAGAACCTTCCGTTTGTATTTCTCAAAATACGGATCCCTGACAATGATGAATAGTCATCCGCAATGCTCCTAAAAAGGTATCGAGTTGGACGGACGACGTTTTTGACAATATATTTATAGCTCGCCATAACTAACCGTGCTTCAGTTAATATCCCATAATAAACTATTACAAAATAGCGTTTACGACACATTTGAGTGTGTATTTCAACTATTGTGGGCTACCGGATTGCGCAAGGAAAAGCGTATGGGTATTGTATGGAGTCCGTTGTTGGGAAACTTTGATTATCTTGCTCTAAAGCTAATATATGATGAACGCAGATTAAGAGACGATTGTAGCCCATGACGATCAAATGTCCTTTGTCTCAAAGATAGGGGAGAGGTGGCATGAAAAGGATACGTAGTGCAAGGGACAATTCAAATTTAGGAAGCTTCCTATATTGAAAGCGTTGTAAGTACAATAATTTTCATTATTCAATTCTTAGTTGTTTATTTTCGCAACTTTAAAACATCTGTATTTTCCCTTTCATAAATGGACTTATTATTTTGAATTGTCCCTTTCAATACGTGTCATCCACGTGTTTCATGCCACCTCTCCCCTACCAACTGTATGAAAGAAATTTTGTCGTACTATGGTTTTACGTACTGTATTGGACTTTGCCGTTAAATAAATAAAAAATAGGTCTCATCAATACCTATCCCAAATAAACCTTGGACCTACAAGACTGAAAATTAGCACTAAGGTTTCCGTTTCCTTCTTATCGAAGACAAGCAATTTGCAAAATTCTTACAGGTCAGGGACTTTCAAAATGAAGGTGAAATAATAATAATAATAATATTAAATCTTTATTTGGAACAGTAACATTTAGGTGCATTACAAAATATGAAGCCATGAGCGTTAGTACACACTCTATTATAAGAAGAAATTGATTTTTCCGTTAGCAACACCCCATTGGGCAGTTTCTATTTGTCAGTATTCGCATCGTATTTGTTTTTATTAAAAGTGTTTGTAATAATAATTTTCTGGCCATACACATATAATTATATTATATACACTGATAATTACTGCAGTTAAAACGAACGTAGTGGTCGGGCTACCACATCCAATACAATCGAGTATGAAGATAATAATTATGTATATTTACAATGCATATGCTCGGAAAGTGCCTCTTGACGCGAGTCAACATATCTATAGAAAGTTAGTCATCCCAGCACACTATCGCAAGTGTGAAAAAAATTTGTATGGATTTTACTTTCCACACGCGTGCGGAAAAGTAACTTTTTAAATTGCCAATTCTCAAAAAGTTGTGTCCAAACTAGTGTTTAAAAAATAAGACTAGAGAGTTGTGTCTTCATAATTCAGCTTTGCACAAATAAGAAAATGTTTCATGCAACCAAATGAATATTTACTGATAAAATAATAAAACAGATTGTTTTAATATTAAAAAACACAAATTTTAATGTCGTCAAAAGTTTTGAAATAAAAAATTTAGTTCTAAAATAATTCCTTGAGTCCATTTCGGACCGTACGACATCTGCGCTTTCAGTGCGCGCGCATGGCGTAACACGAACCAATCATGTTTACCCGTTCGCGCCTGTCAACCAATGAGTTTTCAGTGCGCGCGCATGGCGTAACACGAACCAATCATGGTTCGTTCCGTTCGCGCCTGTCATGAAAACCCGCCACAGTAATGTTCATGAATTCAGTCCGGAGAATTAATTTAAGTTTAGTATATTAAAATGGAGAGTTCAAGTGATGAATTTACATAGGACTTAACGCCGCCTGACGTCCTAGACCAAGCACAAAATTAAATGTGATAGCCTCCTACTGACTAAACCGATGCTGAAATATGTAAACATCTACGAGACTTTCCCTCAATGAAAGGTAAATAAGAACGCAACATCTTTTTCCGAAAATGTTTATGAGCGCGCGCAGACAGAGAGCGGTCTGGAGTTCCGAGTTCAGAGTTCTGCGTTCTTTCGAATGTACTGAGTCTCTTACGATAACGCAAACAGCAGGCGACTGGAACTCTCGAGCGATGAAAACATAGAACTCTGAACGCGGAACTCGGTACTCCAGACCGCTCTCTGTCTGCGCGCGCTCTTAGCCCCAATTTTTTTCCTCGCTTAATGCATTGTAAAATGTTGTATGATATACGTGTCGAAAGTAGGAAATTCCCAACTCATGTCGGCTAAACCAAACTCGCTTCGCTCGTTTGTTTAGATCTCCGCCATTCGTTGGGAATAGCCTACTTTCCGCACTTGTATCATAAATAACTATTATTGAATTGTAATAAGATGCCAAACTTCAGGTACATATCTTTGTCCTTATCCTCAACTACAAAATATTTTGACATGACCCCTTCTATTAATTTCACCATGTGAAAGTTAGAGGTAATATAAATACAATACAAGTCTAATCATCATATCAAAGAGGATATACTTACTGGATACGATTTTCCTTTTATCCCTCCTACGCTATGTAAATATATTGTTCTTAAAATCTACTCCTCCACTATAGTAAACAACTTAGCTTCACAGAATCGGCCCACAGCTGTATTGTTACGTTCGAGGAAACAGGAATCAAACGAACTAAAAACTTCTGACGCGTTTAGAATTTCTTGTAATAAAAAATACGTCATTTAAATCGTCATACAATCGTGTAATCCTTCCCAATTCATGCAAATGCTGTATCACGATGATATATTGTAACTATTGCATAATTTACGTCGTACAGTATATGTGGTATGCCTTGTCATCGAGGGTAATTTTTGCGATAAAATTGTATACTTACCTACTATGCAATGCCTAACATAACCTCAACCACAGCTTGAGGAATTCGGCTTTTAAAACGTAAAATATTTCAATTCTATGCTATGATGCAACTACTCCAATATGCATGCTTAGTTAATATGTACCTAATGTTTCTCTAGTATTCTGTTCTGTTTTTGTTATATTTGCTATCATTTAGTTTTTTTTTATGTACTATCCTATATAGCATTATAGGCGATTTCGTATTTAGTGTAAGCCTGTAAATGTAAATTACATCAATAAATAAATAAAAAGAAAATAGGCTTGCGTTTGATCACAATCGCGCCTTGTGGTGAGTAGGGCCATTCTACTTTTCGTTGACCAGTCATTTTTAGTAATGTGCTCTTCAAATATTTTTTTTACAAAAACGGTAAAGTGCTCGGTTTTATCATTAAAGATTTAAATAGGCACATAATTAAGCTTATATTTAAAATTATCACTACGCATAAAAAGTAATCATTATTATCTATAAAGTAGGTAACGCAGTGGACATGCGTGTCCCCGCCATTTGTATGGAAATTGGTGTATTTTCCGCTGAGTTACCAATTTTTTCCACAAAATTTCTTTGAATTTTGAGTTTTTTTGCTTTAAAATATTAAATTTAGTTATTTCAGTTTTCATATAAGTTACTTACACTTGAAAAAAATCACCAGGTATGCCTTATATTTCACGAAAGATTAATGGTTACTTAAAAGTAGAATGGCCCAGTAGACATATGGCTTAACTAAGATGACATTAACGTACACGTCGAGTTGGTTTGGATGACATAAAGAAGAGTGTAGTGGTTCCAGAGTAGCGCTTAAGCAATAAGGAACGGCTTGAGAATCCAGAGTGAAAGCGAAAGCCCAAGGAATGCCAAGAGCTTACATCCTTTTCGGAGCTTTTGTCACGATACCGTTTGCTTTATTCCTCTTGGGGCTTAAGATTTCAACATCACAATACATAACAATACGTTTTTTTTATTTCGCATGCTTTTCTGCTGGGGTGTAAAGCTGGTGTAATTGCACTAGCATCGGCCCTACGCAGTTCTCTACCATTCTATCATCTCTTGCATTACGAGACGGCAAGTTTAGGGCGAAGTCTTTTTCGCTTGCCGGGCATCTTCCAGGGCAGAGTTCTGTTTCATAGCAATTCAGTATTTAAGCATGCCGTTTTTTATTAACTGTTAGAGGCGGCTATTGCTTTTAACTGCAATCAATGATTTTATTTACGTTTGTTCAACTGGAAACGTTATTATTGTTAAGTCTTTTGAAGAAACAGCAGCAAAGAAAATTTAATTGAGTTGCTTTCAGTATACCGTATTACATAAACTCTTAGTAGACTTTTAAATGTTATCTCCCGATATTATGTCACAATGTAAAATTTCATTAAATACTTAAAGAAAATATGGACACCTCATTTGAAATTTCATAATGTACTTTAACAGTTAATGTACCTTTCAATGTGTAGCGCCTTGGTAAATTATATTTGTCAACGGTTGGCACAAAGTTTTCGATTTAATTTAATAAGCTAAGAGGTCGAATTATAAAAAAATGAGAGATCTACAAAGCGCAAACCAATAGCTACCGAACTGGCACAAACAACTATCGCTTTCTTCATGACTTATGACCATCATTCGGTCAGCGGAATCTGTGATTAATACGATATTGATAACGTTAATAAGCTAAACGTTTCGCTTAAAGTAGCTGCAATCAATATAACTGGATATTGACACAAATATGTATCGGTATAATTATAAATATGAAGTCTTAAAACTAAGGACCAAACATAAGCACGCGCGCCGTTTAAATGCAAGGAGCAAGGCGTTCAAATCACCCAACTTTCAAATTACGTAGAAATTACCCCTATTAGCATTGCGAGTTTTACCGCAAAAGTACTAGGTAATTAAGGTAGGAGTTAAAGCTATACTTGTATTCACGAAGTTTTCATTAAAAGCGTGAATTAAAACTTCAAAATTATAGACTGTGAATGAGCCACAGGCTCGTAAAAGTACTGCCTATCTTGGTCTCATGAGAATACATAGAAAATAAATTCAAATTTTTAAGATAAAATCTAAAAATTGAAGTAGAAGGCGGGGGGTGTAATTCTTTGCCTTTTTATGGACGAGATGTACCAGAAAAGATCCAGGGGACTTACAGTGAATGTGATGAAGTAATCTCGAGGTTCTTCTTCTATCCGACGCTATTCCAGAAGGACGCCATCAGCAACCGACGGAAACAAAACACGGCGCTGTAAGCTTACAGCAGCCGCAATTCGCAAAGCACTTTATCACTTCTTCTTGCTGTCTAAACTTTTAGTTTATAGTTTACAAAATCATACACAACACAAATAAACCCCGGGGTGGCAAATTAACACAAGAATATAGCGTTTCTACGATCACTTCCGAATTATTGTATGTGTCTCGTAGGAGTTCCGAGCGAAAACTGATGTTTTTTAAAAATGGCCTCCTGACCTTGGGTCACGCGACACTGGGGCGCGTATTAGTTCACTTTTTCACCCCTAGATGGCGCGATCTCGTCAAATGAATACTGCGTTTGGTTGTGCAATATTTATATAGGCGTAAACATAGCCCCCAGCCTTGAAAGGTTCCCTTTCAAAATAGCTAACATATATATAAGAGAGAAAATAACAAACAAAAATCATGTTTCTTCTGATGGGCATATAACTATGCAAAAAAATCTAAACTAAATAAGAGATCCTAACTTGAATCAATTCAAAGGTATTGGGCATAACTTAACTACTGGACGCTTCAAAGCACCATTTTTAGTCTTAACTAAGGCTACACGTATTGCGCCATCTTTTCCAGGATAGGTTTCTAGAATAACTCCCATTGGCCAGTGTAAAGGAGGAGCATTGTCACTCATAATGAGGACTATGGTACCGATAGTGACAGGTCGCGAATCTGTATTCCATTTTTCGCGAGCCTGCAGAGTGTGTAGATATTCCAAAGACCATCGACGCCAATAAGATTGAACTAACTGATCTAGAAGTTGATAACGCGAAAGTAAATGCATACGTTCTTCGCGAATATCCGCCGCGGGCAATGATCTTAAAGGTACCGTATTCAGAAAATGAGCAGGCGTTAGAGGCGTTGGTTCTGATGGATCAGCACTTAGTAAACCAAGTGGCCGTGAATTTAGCACTGCTTCGATTTGGCATAATAAGGTAAATAGTTCTTCATATGACAGTATTTGACTACCGATAACGCGAAACAAGTGCGTTTTATATGATTTTACAGCCGATTCCCAGCTTCCTCCCCAATGTGGTGCATTTGGGGGAATAAATTGCCATTTTATTCGATGGTTAAGTAATTCAGATGCAAAATCTTCAGAGAATTTGCTTTCGTTCGAAAGATTTTGCAAATGCGAATGTGCTCCTACAAAATTAGTCGCGTTATCGGAGTATAATGTGTCTACAGGACCTCTACGCGAAATAAATCGCTTAAGTGCGTTAAGGAATATGTCTGTACTTAAATCAGAACAAAGTTCGACATGAGTTGCACGCGTAGTCAAACAAATGAAGACACAAATATACATTTTTTGAGTCTTCGCACCTCGTTTGCGAACCATAGTCACGTTTAAAGGACCACAAAAATCAAGACCTGTGTGCGAAAAAGGTTTTGAAATCTGTAGCCTACATTCAGGCAAGTTAGCCATAACTGGTGGGGATGCGACCTTAGGGCGAATCTTGAAACAAGATAAGCATTGTGCCACACGAGAACGCACTATTTTCCTAGCAGACAATATCCAATATCGATGTCTTAAAATCGAAAACAGAAGACATTCACCTGCATGACAATTTTGGCGGTGAGAATTGTCTATGATGAGATTTACTATATGATCTTTACAAGGAAGAAGATATGGATGCTTGTGATCAAATGTAAGATTGCTATTTTCTAGTCTTCCTCCAACACGAAGAACACCGTCTACTAAAAACGGTCGAAGCTTCCTAATAGCCTTCGAAGGGCAATCGTCTCCTGTACGACAAGCTTCCAGATAATCCCAAAAATGAACAGTCTGTAATTCTCTGATGACCGTCAGTTCCGCTTGATCCATGTCGTCTACTGTAATTGCTCCTGTAGTCTTTAGCCGCTTTGCAAAACGCAGAACGTAAACTGTCACACGAAGAAACTTAGTCCAGGACGAAAATCTTTGAGACAGTTTATAAAAAAATGGTTCTTCTTTGCTAAATGTTGCTAAAGACACCGTTTTTCTTTCGGGTATGTCCGATTCAGCATTTGTAACCATAAATGGCTTAATAGGCCAACGCGTACTATCTAATTGGGCCCATGATGGGCCTTGCAGCCATAATGGATGGTTAAGAATCTGCGAAGGTGTAAGTCCTCGTGACAAGCAGTCGCTAGGGTTATCCTTCCCTGGAATATGGTAAAAGTTTTCCAGCGCCAAATTTTCATGAATTTTTGCAACACGGTTTGCAACAAAGATCTTCCAACGATGTGGACTAGAGTGAATCCAGTGAAGGGTGACTGTCGAATCTGAAAAGGCATAAACCCTAGATATTTGGATACGACTTGTAAAGTGATTGAGAACGGTTCGCACTAGTTTGGACAGTAAATGGGCTGCACAAAGCTCTAAGCGGGCCAATGTCACTGACTTAACAGGCGCGACCTTAGATTTTGCGCATAAAAAGCGCACGACCACCTCCCGTTCCGAAACTGTATGTAAATACAATACACATCCGTATGCCTTTTCACTGGCGTCCGCGAAACCCAGAAGAGAAACAATGCTGGACTGTGTAATACCCACGTGGCGAGGAATCGTCAGTTGGCTCAAAAGTGGTAATTCACGTAGAAACACAGTCCAGGCGTCAATGATCACCTGAGGCGGTTTTTCATCCCAATCTATTCTGGCAAGCCACAATTTTTTAATTAAAAGTTTAGCGTACAAAATCACAGGAGCAGCAAACCCGAGAACATCCCACAGTCGAGCTACAACAGACAAAATATTCCGTTTGGTGCATCTCTCCGTATCTGTATTAATATCAAATGAAAACGTGTCAGTACGTGGATCCCACTTAATTCCTAAAACCTTTTGACAAAACTCATCATCAAACTTTACTCCACTGGGGTGCAGATACTCTTCAGGTAAGACATCAAGCAATTCCTGTGAATTACTTGACCATTTCGTCAATTCGAAACCACCAGACTTGAACATATCAATCAGCTGATTCACAGTTTCAACAGCTGTATTATGTGACAGAGCGCTTGAGACCACATCATCCATATAAAATTCACCACGTTGAATTATCTCAGCAGCATGCGGATAATTATCCATTTCATCATTAGCTAGTTGCTTTACGGTACGTAAGGCCAAATATGGACTCACTGATAAACCGAAACAAACTCGGCCAAACTCAAACAACTGTAAAGAATCACCCATCTGAAACCTATACAACATTCGTTGATATTTCCTGAACTCTGGATGGACACAGATTTGAAGATACATCTGCTTTACGTCCGCGCAGAATGCAATGGGAAATAACCTGAAGTTCAACAGAACCAGAAATAAATCTGATTGTAGATTTGGGCCAGGATTTAAGATAGAGTTAAGAGAGACGTCAGTGTCTGTAGGTGCACTGGCATCTAAGACGAGGCGCAACTTAGTAGAAACTTTATCATTTCTGACTACACCATGGTGAGGTATGATATAACCCTCATCTTTTACATAACCGGGTACCAGAGTCAAGTAACCCTTTTTTACATAATCGTATACAATGTCACTGTAGGCAAACTGAAAAGTTGGAGATGCAGTAAATTTTCTTTCCAGCGATATAAATCTCTTTTGTGCATTAAAAAGAGATTTTCCTAATACTTCTGGGCTATCTTTAAAGGGTAGTGCCACTGAATAACGGCCTGATGAATCACGAGTTGTCGTTTTTATATAATTATCTTCGCATTCCTGTTCATCGGGACTAAGAAAATTGGAAGTACTAGCTGACACTTCCTCTATTTTAAAGAATCGCTCTACTAATTTGTCGAGCGGAGCACCAGTGAACGCGCATAACACCACGGGCTTAGATGGACGAGCCCCGATGTCCAGAGGCGCTGACCCCATCAACAAAAAGCCGAGCGTCGTTTGTACAGCATCAGGTGCCCCTGGTGGACCCCGCACGCGACCGGACATTAACATGGTACCAAACAATTCTGCCCCTAGCAACATGTCGATTTCTCCTGGAATGTGATAAGTATCGTCCGCAAGAGGCACACCATCTAGATAGGATAATTTAGACGCGTCTATCGGGGCTGACGGCAAACATGCAGTGACATGGTCCACAACTAGTGGTTGAATATTATAAGCAACACTGCTATCATAGTGAGAGCGAATTGTCAAACGCAGCCTTCCCTTTGTTTGATTAGACGCACCGCCAAAACCATTTACAATTATAGGTGCCTCTTCTGACGAATAAATCAGCGAAAGCCTTTTACAACAGGATGCTGTAATAAAATGATTTTGCGAACCGTTGTCGACTAAACAGCGCAAAAGGTGTGACTTGCCACAAGCATCGACTACTAGCACACGCGCCGTAGCGAGCAGCACGGTAGAGGGCGAAGGTGCGACGATATTTGCCTGTAAATAATTATGTGACACTTGTACGGCGCCATGGGCGGCCGTTAACGATGAAGCAGTAACATCGATGGAGGCAGCGAGCGGGTGTGCGGGGGACGGCGCGAGCGGCGGCGTGCCTGCCACGCCACAGTGACAGACGTGGACGCTACTATCGCAAGGAGCCCCTTCGTCCTGAACGCTGGAACTACTGGAACCGTCCGGTACTGTCATTTGCGTTGCGGACATCGCAGTGGTCGGATTATCAAAGAAATGCAACAAAGAATGATGAGTACTTGAATTGCAATTTTCACAAACTTGGCTCGAGCGACAATTGCCACTTTTATGATGTCGACTAAGACATTTGACACAAGTGCCGTTTTTTTTAATAAAACTGTAACGCTCGCGCGGTTTTAGACTCTTAAACGCTGTGCACTGATAGAAATGCTCGTGCATAGAATCGCACAAATTGCACGGCGTTAAGGTCCCTGTAGACGAAACAAAAGCCTGGGTTCGTTTCGCGGTTATAGACTTAACATTCATAGGTTTCTGAGGGCGAGTAGCCGAATTGGAGCTTCCAACGTCCGGATCTCCCCTGCGTTCGAGTATTTTAGCTTGTTCTTTAATAAACTTAACAAAGCTATCGTAAGTAGGTAATTTTTCTGAACGCACTGAATTTTCGAACATGCGAGCAGTATCTGGGTCGATTTTCTTTAGAGCTAAGAATAAAAATATAAATTCTTTTTTATTTGATATTTTTAATTTATCGAAAGCCGCAGTGGATGTTACGAAACAGTCAATAAAATCATTTAATCCCTTTGCGGAAGGCACGCTCAGTTCTTTGTAATTAAACAGATCATTGAGATATGACGATCCTAACAGCCTGACATCCTCATATTTTTCCACAAGCGTAGAATAAATTAACTGATAATTTTCTCCGCATGGAATTATTCCTGCAATAGACGATAAAGCTTTACCCGAAAGCTGGCCGCATAGGTAGAAAACCTTTTCAGAGTTTGAAAGCGAACTATTACGATGCACGGTACTGTTGAAACAATCGATAAAGGAAGCAAATTTCCTCTGTTCTCCGTCAAAAGTTTGTAGCACAATAGGCGGCAGCTTCAACTGGGGTTTTGAAGTAGAAGGTTGACCAGTAGTACTGACATTTGACTTTAAATCAGCGAATGGTTTTATTACGTGTCGAATATGTGAATACATCTCCTCAAATGCGTCCCAAACTTGGTATGTAGGTTCATAGTCCGCGTCAGCTTCCATACGCGCAATGTTTAGTTGTTCTATAATTTGATTGAACTCCGAACGCAATGTATCTACGGACGAAGCGCGGGACATAAATTTTTGTTGCGATTCGAACGACTCCAAATTTTTCGAAGCATCATATATAAATTGTAATCTACCGAAATAAGCCTTCATTCGTGCTTCTAAAACCCTAATATTAGGCGCGACCTCGATCTCATCCTTACCCATTTTTATGCTTGGCACACCAATAGGTAGTCACTTCAGCCTACAGCACAATAAAAATGAAGAGAGTATGAAGTGAGAGTCAGTCTATTACCTACTTACCTAAAACTGATTCACGGTACTAACCATATAAAGTAACCCTAAACTATAAAAACTTACCTACTTATTCACCGCAATAGTTAAGTTACTAAAATAATATTTTTATTGCAAAGAAAAATCGACATTAAACGGTAAGCATTTATTTTCCTTTCTGTACCTTATTAACTCGACAATAAAAACGTTTTTAAATGCTGATTAATATTGAAATGCTCAAACGTATCTATCAATGCCAGCGAGCGCCGTAAAATGTATCTCGTTATAGTCACCTAGTTTTAAGTAGGTATACAACAACCAAATAACGCGAGCTCACTTTTCGAAACCGTACGCACTTATTGGCATTAGGCAATTAAAGATTTACTTACTCTTTAATACTTGAACACTAATTATATTTATTATTTGAATAACTCCATAACACGAAGTCCATGAAATATCCACACTACTTACGTAAATAATAACTATAAGTTGTAATAATATTACAATAAGCGCGGCAAGCAGATAGGTAAGTACCTATTATTATTACTCGCGCAAGTCGCGCATCGAACACAGACTTCGCGAAATATCTACTGACGGTTTTTAATGAGTAACAAAATGGTGCTTGAAAAAGCGTAAATAGATTACGTGAAAGTATTATGGGGAATATGTATTTTATATATTGTTATACCTAAGTTATACCTACGTGCTGGAATAATATTATAATTATGCAGACATGGAATTCAATTGAAGTAAGTTCCTATAAATAATTATAGGTACCTAAGGTACTTTTACCAAGCGGGAAGCGCGCATACAACTGCGCGTATAGACCTATCTATATATTAATAAATGAAAGTGTGTGTACTAGGACACGGATAGGAAACTGGACAATATCCTGGGTGACGAAGGACCATTAATGAATGAGCCACAGGCTCGTAAAAGTACTGCCTATCTTGGTCTCATGAGAATACATAGAAAATAAATTCAAATTTTTAAGATAAAATCTAAAAATTGAAGTAGAAGGCGGGGGGTGTAATTCTTTGCCTTTTTATGGACGAGATGTACCAGAAAAGATCCAGGGGACTTACAGTGAATGTGATGAAGTAATCTCGAGGTTCTTCTTCTATCCGACGCTATTCCAGAAGGACGCCATCAGCAACCGACGGAAACAAAACACGGCGCTGTAAGCTTACAGCAGCCGCAATTCGCAAAGCACTTTATCACTTCTTCTTGCTGTCTAAACTTTTAGTTTATAGTTTACAAAATCATACACAACACAAATAAACCCCGGGGTGGCAAATTAACACAAGAATATAGCGTTTCTACGATCACTTCCGAATTATTGTATGTGTCTCGTAGGAGTTCCGAGCGAAAACTGATGTTTTTTAAAAATGGCCTCCTGACCTTGGGTCACGCGACACTGGGGCGCGTATTAGTTCACTTTTTCACCCCTAGATGGCGCGATCTCGTCAAATGAATACTGCGTTTGGTTGTGCAATATTTATATAGGCGTAAACAGACTGCTAAAGCTGTAAGTTAAAATAAAAGAGACTGCCAAAAAGCTACACGATTTTTGCATCATTTTGATTGCGTTAAAAAAATACTGTAGAGATTTTATCAATGCGATCAAATAAAAATCTGTTTTGATGTTTTGATTTCATTTAACACGTTATATTGAGATCCTTTTAGGTGGGTTATACGGTAGTTTCTTATTTGGGCATGATTCGACCAGAGTTTATTTATTTAAATGACGTAGTTTGCATATAATCTGAGGGAAAGTCCGCTATAAGTGTAATTTTAATCATTCCCTTACGTGCGTAGAGGCCGTATCTCGATTGCGATTGACTTGTATATTGATTTCCTTGACGCTGTTCTATGAACTTGTTTGTATTGTTTGGGTTATTATAAAAGTGACGAAGACGTAGTGCTCTCCGCATGGAGATGAAGGAAAAATGTTTAAATTTCTGGCGGTAATACTTACTGTGTCTCCGCCAAGTCGTGGATAAAATGGTACTCCCCGTATTAAGCTTTTCGTATTACACGCCAAAAAAGTCAAGAGTCATCATATAGGTACCTATCATAAAATAAAAAGTAAATAGAAATCATAGAACCGGTTTCCGTTGTGATTGAATATCATAAAATAAAAGAATAAAAGAATATAAGGTAAAATAATGTCACTGCTCTGTCAGTTATTTACTAAAAAGTGTCACGATTTCCGAAAGGGAAGTTATTCGTGCTTTGTTGTTCTGCTCAGACGTTTACAAGACATGTGAATGCTTTATAAATAAAACCTTTACAATTACAATTTAAATCTTCCTCACACAAATAGGTACAACGGTACAAAGGGACAATCTCATTGAAGAGGTAAAATGTCGACAGCTGAATTATTGTTTTGTAGTCTGACTCTGAGCGCGATGGCATAGTGACGAATCTATCGCTTTTATTTTATTGTGTCATCATCCCAGCCTATATACGTCCCACTGCAGGGCACAGGCCTCCTCTTAGAATGAAAGGGCTTGGACCGTAGTTCCCACGCAGGCCCGGTACGGATTGGGAACTTTTTTTTACTTATTTTAACTCTACTCACATATTAACATTTGTCTAGTAAATACTTATTCTTAATCGTGTGGTGTCAAGAAAATAAATCTTTATCTTTCTCTTTCTAATATATAAAAATCTCGTGTCACGGTGTTTGTTATCGAACTCCTTTGAAAAGGCTTGACCGATTTTCATGAAACTTTTTCTCCATATTCGGTAGGTCTGAGAATAGGTCGTAGGCTATTTTTTTTATACCTACCCCTATTCTTCGCAGACGGAGTCGCGGGCAACAACTAGTATACTATAAAAATTAATTTATCCAAAAATCTTTCAACGACCTGGACTTAGCAAATCAATTCAAATTTGACATCTTTCAGGAGTTCAGGACTCTATACGATCAATTAGGCGTAGGATGCTGGATCCATTGCACACCTCTAATAATAAGCGTTTTTTACTTTTCTTGTGTATTTTAATTAATATTGTTGTTTATATTGTATGATCTATTGTATTTTTATTTGTAGTGTACGTCCCTGAACATGAATAATGCTGTCGGATGCCTGTTATTGGTGCATGAACGGGAGCCAAAACTTTTAACTTTTTTTGATTTGTAATGTTTTGTTTATGTACTGTTGGCATGTCTAAATAAATAAATAAATAAATAAATGCCTATTTCCCTTGGTCACGGCTCCACGCGCTAATGGCTGTACCGATTTGGCTAATTCTTTTTTGTTGCGTTTGTTCTTGTCAGGAGAAGGTTCTTATGAAAGAAATTTGGGGAAAAATATAACGGGGGCGAAGCCGCAGGCAACAGCTTGTAATATCACAATTCTTAATAATAATAATAATAATTTCGCTGATAGCGAAGAGTCTCGACCAACACCTCAAGAGACTCTCGCTAGATGGCTGGATCAAGGGTCAGATACAGAAGGCGGTACTCCTGGACACTGCGCGGATAGTCAGGAGGTTCCTCTCTCTGTCGCCCTAACCACCGATAGCTTAGGCCCCGCCTCGCTGCCGGTGGCACCCTAGGTTAGGTTTTTATAATGATTTTATGATTTGTATGTATAGTTTTATATTTTACTTTTTGTATAATTATTGTAAAAATCTAACCTAAGAAAGAAATATAAATAAAGAGAATAATAATAATAATATTAAAGGCGTAGGGATGTGACGACCTCATCGCCCGCTGGTGTTGTCGTGTCACCAGTGCAGTCAGTCATCGCAGGGCGGCTTGTGGCGAGCTGTTGGTGCGTAGCGACACCACGAACCCGAGACCTCCAGGGGTACACATACACACATGCGCCTACACACACACTCACACACAGTTACACACCCACCCCGCCTCTAGTTTGCCTTTGTTGGCCGCCTAGAGTGGAGCGCAAGAGCTAAATGCTCGAAGGATGGATGTGTTTCCGTAAGTGGCGAGTTGGCATTTTGAAGCTTAAAGTCCAGGAACACCTCTCCATCCTTAGCCGTTTACACCAATGTTGCCGCCTCGTTGCCCCGAGTGGGCAATAGTTTGAGGGGCCCATTTAGTGAATGGCGAGTCACCGCCTACCAAAAGTTCAGTTTATGAGATATTGAAATGGTAGATGTCCGTTATCTCACTCCATAGCCCGGTAATCCTGTCCACAACATCCCAACCCCATAGCCAATTCCATGTCGCTTCCTATCTGGCAATAGTTTGGCAACTGTGGGGGACTGTCCGCTAGCACATCCTCATGGTGTATTAGGGGATAGACCCCCATAGTTGCGCCCATCTCATTTATATTATATGGTACCAAAGGCCTCTTCATGTTGGCTTCGGCCCCATGTATGCCTTTCAAATGACCAGGTCCCCATGGGCCCGTGATCGGAAATCCGTACCAACATAATAATAATAATAATAATGTTGTCGTGTCACCGCACTGCAGTCAGTCATCGCAGGGCGGCTTGTGCGAGCTGTTGGTGCGTAGCGACACCACGAACCCGAGACCTCCAGGGGTACACATACACACATGCGCTTATACACACACTCACACACAGTTACACACCCACCCCGCCTCTAGTTTGCCTTTGTTGGTCGCCTAGAGTGGAGCGCAAGAGCTAATGCTCGAAGGATGGATGTGTTTCCGTAAGTGGCGAGTTGGCATTCTGAAGTTTAAAGTCCAGGAACACCTCTCCATCCTTAGCCGTTCACACCAATGTTGCCCATTTAGTGAATGGCGAGTCACCGCCTACCAAAAGTTCAGTTTATGAGATATTGAAATTGAGGAAATAATACTCCGGAATAGAAAAAACTGTTAACGGTTTAATGTTTCAAAGTAGAACGAATACAATGATTTGCAAAAGTAGAATAATAAATGACAGATAGTACAGTGGCGACACAAGTGAGCAAACAGCGAACTACGTTTGACATTTGAGATTAGTTCAGAAACTATTACATTATGTTTATATTCTTCCAACATCCTCCCTTAAACATAATCCCATTTTTGACGAACAGAAGGCCATTTTTGAATGTGATGTTGCTTTGGTAAGAGCATCTGCGACCATCTTGTCCGTCTGCACGTAGCGCACTTCGATAGCTCCTTCCAGCACCTTATTGCGAATGAAATGATGCCTCACATCTATATGCTTGGTCCTGGGATGGTACCCATCGGAACCTGAAAGTTTTATAGAGCTTTGATTATCACTATAGATTACCAAGGCTTCATTCTTCAGCTCCGGCCATAGACTTTCTTGAAATTGCTTTAGCCACATAGCTTCTTGTACACACGCCGACAAGGACATGTACTCAGCCTCTGTCGTAGAAAGTGCTACAGTAGGTTGACGCCTGGAGTTCCAGCTAATTGTTCCTCCCTGGAACAAGAATGTGTAACCTGTGCAGGAGCGCCGGTCATCTTCAGAGCTTGCCCAGTCTGCGTCACAGTATCCATGACTCATTGTCTCTTGCATGTTTTGCTTGTAACTTAATCTATAATCCAGAGTGCCTTTTAAGTAACGCATGACACGCTTAAGAGCAATCCAATGTCTCATGTCAGGTTTGTTATTATATTTGCTTAACATATTTATAACAAAACATATATCTGGTCTAGTAATATGTGAGACATATAACAAACACCCAATAATCTCCTGATAAGGTACATCATTTAAGATTTTATCCTCTTCAGATTTACTTTGTACCTTCGAATTCAAATCTATTGGAGTTTGAACAGTTTTACAGTCTGACATTCCATATTTATTCAACACTTCTTGAATATATTTTCTTTGATCCAAATATATAGTCCCTTTAGACCGGTCTCTCTCGACATGTATTCCAATGCAGTATTTTATATCACCTAAATCCTTAATCTTGAACTGTTTATGAAGCTCTTCTTGAATATGTTGTTTTGATTCTTGATTGTTTGTAAACAATACTAGGTCATCAACATAAATTGCGAGAAAAACCATGTTCTTATTGTTCACAATATTGTGGTAAATACAGGGATCCAATTTAGATTGTAATAAACCCATCTGCTTCAGCGTAAAGTCAAGCTTCTTGTTCCATTGCCTGCTAGCCTGTTTTAATCCATACAGTGATTTTCTTAATCGACATACTAGGTCACCTTTTTCAAACATAGGCGGTTGCATCATGTAAATTTCTTCTTCAATATCACCTTGAAGAAAAGCCGACACTGCATCCATCTGACAGATGTCTAAATCATATTTCACAGCCAGGGCAAATAGGTATCTTAAAGAAGCATGTCTTACGACCGGTGAAAACACTTCGGTGTAGTCTATTCCAGGTTTTTGTGAACAACCTTTTACTACAAGGCGTGCCTTATATTTCACAATTTCTCCATTTTCATTTGTCTTTCTCTTGAAAACCCATTTACAAGGTATAGGGCGCTTGTTAGCTGGCAGAGAAGTCATTTCCCACGTATTATTTTCCAATAAGGACTGATACTCCTCATCCATTGCTTGTTTCCAATAATGAGCATCAGAGCCCGACAAAGCTTCCTTGACAGTCAGTGGATCTGAAATCCGTCCACTTTTCATAAGGTGTTACCTCAGCCAGAACTCGTGATGGTGATCTATTGATGATATAAGCCGCAGTAGCGACTGCCTCGGCCCAATATGTTTTCTGCAGTTTTGCCTCAAACAACATGCATTTGGCACGCTCTACCAGGCTGCGATTCATTCTCTCAGCAATCCCATTTTGCTCAGGCGTATAGGGTACGCTGGTCTGGTGCTTGATGCCGGAAGCTGCTAGAAAACCAGAGACATCATTATTACAATATTCTTTGCCGTTGTCACTTCTCAATATTTTTATTTTCTTTTCCAACTCATTTTCCACCTCACACTTAAATCTCTCAAACACAGATTTAATATCCATTTTGTTCTTAAGAAAATATACATATACTTTTCGAGAGTAATCATCTATAAAGGTTATGAAGTACTTCGCACCACCAACAGAAGGTGTCTCCATCGGACCACATAGATCAGTATGTATTATTTCTAGCAAGGTACTTGCTCTTGAACCAGAATGGGGAAACGGTAGTCTGGTTTGTTTTCCTTCACAGCAAGATTTACAAACTGCATCAACATCTTTATTTGTGATAGATATACCATCAGCACATACCTCTAACCTCTTCACATCAGCTATATTTAAATGAGCCATTCTTTTATGCCATGTAACAATATCTGTTTTACTCTCACAAGAAACAGCATAAGCATTGCCCATAACAGTATTGAGTCTGTACATGCTATTGGTAAGTCTGGCAGTTGCTATGAGATCCTTATTGGAATTGTATATGTTACAGCCGGAATCAGTGAATTCCACTTTACAGCCATTCTTTGTCAGTTGACTGACCGATAACAGGTTTGCACTCAGCTCAGGAATAAATAAAACATTTCTCACCTGGATTGGGCAGTTTTCCTGACATAAATCTGTTTGAATGTTTACATTACCCATACTTTGCACGGAGATGGAGTCACTATTTGCCACCATTATTTTTTGAATCGGAGGTGGTTGTAAATCATACATCCAATCAGAGCATCTTGTCATATGCATGGTTGCCCCAGAATCGATAAACCAATCATCCTGATTAATGCTGCTATAAGCTGAAAAAACTGCTGAAAAACCATTATGGGTATTAGTTTTCTTCATTGTACACTGACTTTTAAAATGTCCATATTTGTTGCAGTTGAAACAGCGCGGGCCTTTTCCTTTTGGCTTTGAATTATTATTGTTAGAAGTATTTCTGTGCTTCGTAAAGAACGCAGTAGACTCGGAAACTTTCACCTCCTGTAAAAGCTTTGTCTTGATGAAATCTGATGAGATTCTGATGCCGGAACTTTCCAGACCCATGATCATAGGCTTATAATTATCCGGTAAACCTGCCAACATGAGTGTTCCAAGCCATTCATCTCCAACGTCGAAACCAATATTTCGTAATTTGTATGCGGTACTCATAATTTTATTCACGTAATCTTCGATACTGGAACAGTTGTCTAGTGAAGTATTTATCAAGTCTTTCAATAGACCGACTTTCCTTGAGAGCCCCGAGTCTTCGAAAGCATTTTGAAGGTTTAACCATACTTCTCTTGAGGTTTTTGCATTTTCGATGTGAAAGTAGTTAATGGGTTCCACCAACAAAATTATTTTTGACTTGGCTTTTATATCTTTCTTCGTATCCAGTTCGGTGCCTGGTTCAACACATTGCCACAATTCTTCGTGTTCTAAATAGGATTTAACGGCAAACTTCCATGTAGAATAGTTTTCCCGGCCGGCTAATTTCTCGATTTGAAGGTTAGACGTAGCCATAGTTCTGGATCGTATGAGTTTTATCGCCGCAATTACTATAAATATTACTTTTTACTGCACTAAATTTAACTTCAGTTCTATTTGAGTATGTATGGGACGGCCCATAACCTGAGGAAATAATACTCCGGAATAGAAAAAACTGTTAACGGTTTAATGTTTCAAAGTAGAACGAATACAATGATTTGCAAAAGTAGAATAATAAATGACAGATAGTACAGTGGCGACACAAGTGAGCAAACAGCGAACTACGTTTGACATTTGAGATTAGTTCAGAAACTATTACATTATGTTTATATTCTTCCAACAGAAATGGTAGGTGTCCGTTATCTCACTCCATAGCCCGGTAATCCTGTCCACAACATCCCAACCCCATAGCCAATTCCATGTCGCTTCCTACCTGGCAATAGTTTGGCAACTGTGGGGGACTGTCCGCTAGCACATCCTCATGGTGTATTAGGGGATAGACCCCCATAGTTGCGCCCATCTCATTTATATTATATGGTACCAAAGGCCTCTTCATGTTGGCTTCGGCCCCATGTATGCCTTTCAAATGACCGGGTCCCCATGGGCCCGTGATCGGAAATCCGTACCAACATAATAATAATGACCGGGTCCCCATGGGCCCGTGATCGGAAATCCGTACCAACATAATAATAATAAGCATTTTATTTCAGACGGTATTCATAGGGGTTAGTGTACAAAGGAAAGAACTTAATACCTAGTGTTAGTGCTTACACCTACTAATATAATAATAAATTGAAGCAAAGACGAATTACATCTGTCGGATAGCGCCGCCAGGATGCCGACCACGTTAACATTTAGTTCTCCTCTTTATCTTACTTAATAGTTGCAATAATACGGTACTTAACTCAAGTCTGTAATGTAAACAAGCTAATTTGTAATGTATTTCTGCAAATTACATTCAGTTTCATAGGCACGCCCCTTTATGAAAGTTGTTGAACTGGAGTGCACCGGTATTGTCCTGCACTTCGTCTTAAATATTAATTTATAGAACCTAGAGTGGTTGAATTTAATTTATTGAATCAGACGTTACTTTGTGGAGGTCTATATTTATGAACTGAAACAATTACTTTGCTCACCCGCAAGCAAAGAAAGAAAGAATGAAAAAAGAAAGAAAGAAAGAGGCTTTAAGGTGAGCAAAGTAATTGTTTCAGTTTATTGGTTGAATTCAGTAAATACAGCTCTAAAATTCAATAACATGTTTTGAGACAACGATGAATTCAATAAAATATCAAAAATTCTCATTAATAAATAAAAAATCGTAGGTAATATTTAAAAACAAAAGAACTACTGTAAAAGTAAGTAAGGAATAAAGGCCAACAACGACGTGCGAGTCCGACTTGCGCACCGAGGGCTTTGCACAAATTGGTATAGTATAAAGTAGTAGTGAATTTTTCGCTTCGAGCCATTACATTAAATTTGAACCTTAATACTATGACGATACCGTTTGTTTTGAAAGATAAGGGCTCAAAGCGAAAAATTCACCTGGGAAGATTTATACTATAGTTATACCTTGAAAAGTTCGTGCGTGACACTCGGTAGACTAAAATAGTCTCGAAGCTAAACCGTTTGGTTCCGTTGTTGCCATTTTATCTACAGAACCCTAAAAACTGTTACAATGATTTGACTTAGTAAATCCTTCTATAAATTGGAATTCCTTCTAAACTCACTCATAAGTCACTCAACGGGAAGCATAACTTACGTATGACATAATGCGATTAAGTAACCCAAGATCCTTCAGCGTGTATGCGGAATTTGCGGAATAGTGCACATAAATATAGCTTAGCTAAGTCTCATGCGCATGCATCGAAGTTTGATTTACGGCCAGTCATTGGCCTAGGTGATTAGGGACTACTTAAACTTGGAAATGAGAGTTAGAGTTTGTTTTTATCGGGACAAATCGGGATATAAGTGAATTAATTGTGACAACCGGATAGCCTGTTGCTTAGTGAACCCGACTATAGGTAAACTGGTAAACTAGACGACCCAGTTTCAAATCCCTGTACAGGTAGCCGCTTTTATGATTAATACAAGATTTGTTCTTAAGTCATGAGTCTGACTTTTTAAGAATGTGTCCTTCCTATCATATCTTACCATCCTATTCTATCCCACTAATATTGTAGATGAGAGTTTGTGTAGATGTTTGGATGTTTGGTTGTTACTCGAACACGCAATAACGGTTGAACGGATTTAAATGAATGATTATGATGTGGACACAAAAATCGGTCTAGATTTAGAGCACTGTCGATGGTGATTTACACATATTTGCAACTATAATTTTTTCACCTCAACTTCTCTTACACTACGATATTTGCTAAAATTATCTCCCACAGTTGAATTATAGCACATTTTGACTAGCCAAGTAATGTGCTAACATTAATATCTGAAACTTGGCGAAAGGTTACGGTTTGGTGCGCTTGCGCCGGTCAAACTATAAATAACCATACGTTTCCGGGTTACACCGCACTCTAAAGACCTGTAAACGATGTTTACAGTTTTTGTTGCGCAACCATTAGCTGACTGGCTTATTCTGAATATTGATATCATTAGATTAAAATGCATGTATTAATTTATCTTGACGGGATGTACAAGAGAAGAAATTACAATACAAAGGCCATTTATTGAGCACCGCATAGTAAGCAGTACAAAAACAGGTATAAAAATATAAATAATTTTATTAACCGATGATTTTAACATCCAAGCATTTTAACAAACTATCGTGCTGATCGTATCGGATAGAATAGGAATACTACAAAGTGACAGACCTGTTATAACTAAAGTACATATGTTTATCAGAGCCATATGTACTTACAGAAATTAAAAAAAGGGTATTTCTAACTACTTACGTTGTGCTTGAAAATGAAAAGTTACGTAGAAAAACGTAGATAATAAATTAAACTGCCCAAATTACTAATTCCACGCGGACGGAGTCGCGGGCATAAGCTAGTTTATAATATTTTTAGTTTAACCAAGAATAGATGGCGCTGTTCGCGAACGTTGAAGTACCTCGGCTGTCAAGATGACGTGTTAACTTCGTCTGCAAACAATAGATGACGTTGCCCGGCCCGAGCGACCGTTGTTCTTTAAAAATGCTACCGTAACCTTTTTTCAGGCCAATTTCTAAGATTGTAAATGTTTTTCATAAAGTTATTTCTAACGCGGCCAAAGCATTTTATTGAATACGCAATATCTGAAAATAATAATACAAAAGTCTTTTCTCAAACATGCTATGTAATGTTTACGTTGTGTTCCAAATAATAGGCCGGGACTTATCACGTTGCGGGCGCGGTTAGACAACTGGTATGTAATGGATTTTCATACAAAATTGCAGACCTTGGCCGGCAATGCGATCGTCTATTGTTTCATGTGATACAGCACCATGACTTTTATAGGTCTATGGCATCATAGCAATTAGCCATTTAAAAAAAACTATAAACAATATTTGCGTTTTGGTTCATTATGATATTCTGCCACTACGCTTATTTAATAATAAGGTAATGGTGATCTGCCTAGAGAAAAATTTCACCATCAACATCACCATCACCATCATCATCATCATCATCGTCATCATTACCATCACCATCGTCATCATCATCATCATCATCATGATGCCGACGATGATGATGATGATGATGATGATGATGGTGATGGTGATGGTGCATGTTTGAGAAAAGCACTATACAAGCCTCGGCCGGAACAGGGGTTGCCGGCCTCGTATCATGCCGGCCTCGTGTACCATTCGGCCGTCAACTTAGATACTCGGCCGGCAACCCCTTACGTCCCGGCCTCTGCAGTAATGTACTATTGTTGTCATTAAAACAACGGCAAATTCGAATTCAAAAGCCGAGACGTATTGTTTGACCGAGTATCGAACCCGGTAGACACGACGAATGTCGCAAGAACCTAATGTGAGGCACGGCCACGGTATGCCTTATTTCGATAAAACCCTTTGCTACACTTCATTCTAGATAACAATAAAACAGGGGCATGCTAGTATACCTACGTATTGTAATTCAAAAGTTGGGCTCTTGATGTTGAATTCTCCGTTAAAAGTCAGTCGTTTCGATCTGAATACATTACAATATTAGGTATTTATTATTTTTAGTCGAAAGATTCCATTTTATAGGTAGATTATTCGCAGCGGAAAAAAATAGCCGTTTGTAAAAATGTACATTATGTACATATGATGCTTCATTGCACATGCCTTTTGTCTTATTTATGCGTCAGATTTTCGTTTATTTTAATCTTAAATCCGAGCCATTGTGCACAATCAAAAGCACCTTTAATGGATTATTCAATTAAGCTCTGTCTGTAATTTGCGTCGCACTGAACTATATTGACGAGGTAAGAGTAAAATAAATCGATGACTTCCTTAAGTTTTATTGCATGATTTCATTTCGGCCTGACCGCAAAGAGAACGTTTATTTAACGACATCTTTAAATATATCTACCTATATATGGTATTTAGTGCCTCTGAATATCAATTTTTAAAGTGGAACAGGCTTGATAAATACGAAACATAACATTTGTGAATGCATTTTAATTGGTCCAGGGAAAATACGCAAGACATTTATTTTATCCCAGATCAGCATGAGCTATACTAAGATCTCACATAAAATACGTATCGTAGCCAATCGGCACGTGAAGAACTTAAGCAGCGCGCAGCGCCATATCGCAAGTGGCGTGTGTGGGAGGAAATCCCAGTGTGTGAAGAAGGGACGCGAATCCATTAAATAATAAGGTCAGATGTGCAGTAAAGTAAGGCACGCCATGCACGCAGACACTAATCAAGATCAGGCGCTATCACGATTCGCAATGCCGTCAGAGCGTATTGACATCGCCCCCCGGCACGCGAGGTAAGCCGGACGCTCTCGACATCTGGGTCGACTCTTAATTTCTTTATTACTATTACTATAAATCTCTTCCGAATTCAACGCTCACTAGACAAGTTAATATTTTCGCAAAGCAATAAACCGTGGCAAAAATTATTGCGGCACGCAATCGCCTTTCAAATCTTATGATTTACGGCAAAAATACGGGCGAACTCGGTCGTTTTCCTGCTTTAATGTGTTGCGGATTTTGTGTCGAGCACTTTGCTGTGTTTCAACTGTTTCACCGAGTCCCGGCAGACACGGTATTCTGTGTCCTTCCTTCTCGCTGCGGTGCCTCGAAAGTCGAAACATTAATTTTGTTTACACCGCCGTGATTTTAATTGCTACTCAATTGATAACATTAATATGAATCCAGTTGTGTAACACAATTTATGGTTATTGGTTCAAACCGTGAAATCGATGAGCGTTTTTACGTATTAAATGTTAGATTTGTTTGAACGTCTACTGCTAAATTTCTTTTAACGCTGTTTAAGTTATAAGTGTTTACAGTTTATGTAAATGTGTATCGTCTTGCTCAGTCTGCATAACGAGAAACGACTCTCCCTTTAAACAATTCTTTAGAAAATAAATACTTACCTCCGAACTAAAAGTAAACGTGTGTAAACACTTCTACAGGTACCTACCTAGTTAGTTAACCGTTTAATTTAATATTCGGGTCAAATGAAACACGAACTTTATAACACGGACCTTCGAGAACCCGCTAATTATCTATTGTAAACGAGGAAATGAGGCTCGTAATTTTCAAATTGTGATACCTAATGATACCTGCAGCCAATCACGTTTGACATGAACTTTTTCTTTCTCGAGTACTTGATGTACCAATTTAAAATGGCCCTTTGTTGTTTGTACTCCTAAAACTTTATCAGTTCGTTGTAAACTGGGCATGTTTAACTGCTTGGAATAAAATCGCCCTTTCGACACGCAACTTACAAACAATACTTATTATTTTGCAATGATTACCAGTATATTTCAAAACGCTGATAATTGCTGTGCCGAAACAATTTTGTTTTTCTTAAGGTTGGTTCCCTTTATCGCGACCTGTGTATGGCGTAACACGTCATTACTTAATTTAGATCATGAGTCAACGTTAAGATTATAAACTTAGCGTTATTGGACAATGCTGTTTCCCACGCACGCGCACTAGATGATCTTGAAACAAGTGCAATGTGTTCGGGGAGTGGCGTTTATTATGTTAGTTGTTGAGTAAAACACTGGCACCGTCTAAATACTTCGATTTAATTGTTATAGAAAAGTAAAATGTTAAGTAATGTTATGAATGCACCCGGTCGCGACAATACCGTAAAGAGCACTAAAATACGTAAAAGGCGGGAGCCGCCACTGTCTGACGTCACAACGGTGTTCGGTTGCACCGAACATATTCCCGGGGGGCAAAGATGCCTAAGGGATGGGGAGCATTCACGACAATATTATGTTAATTAGTTAATACAAAGTAATAGTATAAATTCAAGTACACAACTATGGAAATAAAAGAAATAGTAAAAAAAATGTTACAAAGAATCTTCGTTAAATTCAATTCTTCGAAAGATCGGTTGTCCTTTGTTCGTTTCTAAATGTTTCATCTCTGTCTCTTCGTTGCTGATATTCACTCGAACGCTGTCGCGATGCCGAGGGATGTTTCTGCGCTTCTTGGGTTGAGGGCGCTTATCTGTCGCAATAGGTGCCGCTGTGGGAGCCTTCCAACTATGACGAACACGTCGCCAGGCTGTTATTACACCTGCCAGTATCATTACCGCCACTACGCAATAAATTAAGGTGTAGTGGTGAACATCATGATATGAGACTCTAGTTTCGTAGGTCTCATCTTGTTTCATAATCTTCAACTTTTCGTCGATCTCGTTGAGTAGCCGGATACGTTCTTGCTCCGCCTCGTTGAAGTCGCTATCTTCAATCCCTTTGTCGATAGTTAAGTTGATGATGTGATTTATTGGAGCAATCACAGCTGTTGCGACGTCATACCTAACATTCATCTGATTTTTATAGTTCTTATGCCCATGAATAGTGAACTCGTTTGTTTTGATTACACAGTCATCATTTAAAACAATTAAGTTGGCACGCGACAATTGGTGAGCTGTAATCTGATCGCCACATATTGTTCGTAACTGACACCGCTTGCAGCAAAAGTATAGGTACGTGTTTATTTCTGCCAGGCTTCTCCACATATCGTTGCACGCGGCGATGCTTGTTCTACATTTATTTTTGTTATCTTTGACGCAGAGATCTATGTCTGAGTTCATTTTGTAGATTGGATGTTGGGGATGGCACAAGTAGGTGGTGCTATCCCGTGAAATGCATTTTTGTAGATTATCTGGAGATAAAGCTAAATAGCTGTCTTTCTGAAGGTTGATTGCCACATAATCCGAGATTGGTGCGATCGTCGCCACATCGTTATTTGTATATAGATGTGGAATTGGAATTACATGGTATAAATCATATGTTTCTCTGCTGATTAGTGGAATTCTAATTTCGAATATAAAATATTTCTCGGTCATTCTTGCTTTGATCTTCATCAATTTGTAGATTGTATGTAGATCTCTATGTATGTTGTCAATGGGCAGTGTAGTCTCGCTCGTCAGTTGTCCGGATATTATGTTAAGTTGTTCTTGTAGTTGTTTCGGCGTCAATAAATGTAAGTTAAACTGTCCTTGGTATATGTCTGAAATAGTATCAAGCATCATGTTCTGGATATGTCTCAGGCTTTGCAGAATGCTGTTTGCTGTTATTGCAGTTAAAGCAATTTCTTGTTCTTGGTTTACTTTGTTTATTTCCTGTTGAAGTGTGTTTACTGCCTTATCAAGGCTGTTTAAATGTTTTGTAATGACCTTATGTTGTTTAACCATTATCTCCTGTGTTCTTTTGACTAAATTGTTTTCTGACTCCACCACCGACGTCTGGTTGTTCCACAAACTCTTCAAGTGAGCTTGATTCTGTTTAATGATTTCGATGTCTCTCGTATATTTTTCTGCGAATTGTTGATCCAATACGCCGAACAATGTATTTGCTACGTAGCCTACTGCGTTGATAAGCCCGCGCCGCTGTCTGGAGTGTTCAGTAAAATGTTGTGTAAGTAACAATAGATTGTAATATTGTAACTCTCTGTATTCGTGTCGGAGCTGCGGCGCGATCATGTTACATTTGTTATTGATTTCTGAGTTTAAACAGATCTCTTCTAGATAATTCTGTAGTTTTTCAAATGCCTTTGTTCCATCCCAATATGGTGACATGTCATAATAAGCCACCACGGTCCATTCATCTCGTAGAAGTTGTACTTTTGCTAATGGATCAAAGTATAATGATTGTTTGTTGTTTAATTCTGTAATGTTGTTGACGAATCCTTGTGTATTCGACACTAATGTCATAAAAAATAGTACCGCCATCACAACTGAGTAGAGTGTTGAGTTTTTCTTTTTTGTTTTGTTTTCGTTTGCTCCTTTGTTAAACTTCTTGTGGCAATTTTCGGCATTTGTTATCGTAGAATCGACGGGTAATAAACACAGCTTGACTACAGGTCGTTTGATTATTCCGTTTTTGGTTTTTAAGGAAACTACGCGGATGAGTCCGTCTCGTCCAGGGTGTAGTTCGATTACTCTGGCCATTAACCATTTTCCAGCTGGCAGATCTTCATCTTGAATTGTGACTAAATCTCCTATCTGCAAGTTTCTCTGCGGACGCAGCCATTTGTTTCTCACGTTCAGTTGTGACAAATATTCCATTTTCCACTTTTTCCATGTTTGTTGGACAATTTGGTTAGTTAGGTGCCATCTCGATCTGGCGTCTTCTGCGTTATTTATCACTGTTAATCCTGCCCGCCCTGCGAGAAAGTGGGCTGGTGTTAAAATGTCAAGGTCTTCAATATGTTCAGTTAGTGCGCATAGCGGTCTCGAATTTAAGCATGCTTCTATCTGTGCTAAGATTGTTGAAAGTTCTTCGAATGTTAAACGTTGATCTCCGACTACTCTTCTTAGATGATGCTTAAGACTACGCACTGAACGTTCCCACAAACCCCCAGCTGTCGGCCAGGAAGGGCAATTGAAGTGCCACTCAATGTTCATGTTTGATAACACTGCTCTTAAGTTATCGTCAAACGTTTGGCGAAGGGCTTCGTATTCCTGCTGCAGTAAACGATTAGCTCCTACGAAGTTCGTTCCACAATCACTGTATAAATGAGCTGGGGTTCCTCTTCGAGCAGACATTCTACGTAGGGCTGCTAGGAACGCCGAACTGGTAAGATCAGTCACTAGTTCCAGATGTACGGCTTTCGTAACCATACATATAAAGAGAGCTATGTAGCCTTTAATTGTTCTTGCATTTCTCATTTTGCTTACTTTGACGTTCACGAACCCGGTGTAGTCCACCCCCGTGTGGTAAAAGGGAGGGGCAGGCTCGGTACGGACTGTTGGTAGGTCTCCCATTAGTTGATGTTGTTTCGTAGGATTGTTCTTTCTGCAGGTAACGCACTTTCGTAGCTGCTTCTTCACAGCGTTGAGTCCTCCAGGGATCCAATACTGCTGCCTGAGATTGGCTGATGTAAGGCGGGGACCTCCGTGAAAGGTAAGCCTGTGAGCTTCGTCTATAAGTAGTTCTGCAAGGCGACTGTCTCGTGGGATGATTTTCGGATGTTTTATCTCCATGTTTAAGTTAGCGTTGTTTAATCGTCCACCGACTCGCAACACTCCCAAATTGTCAATAAACGGATTCAAATTAAGTAACTTGCTGTCTGTTTTAACTTCATTGCATTTTTGCAGCGCTTCAATTTCTTCATTGTATTTATTTTGCTGTACTCGTTTTATGATCAGCAGTTTTGCCGCGGACAGTTCACTGAACTGTAGGTAACGCGGTAATTGCTTACGCGTCGGTACGAATGTCCTTAATAGCCATGCAACGATTCGTATTACTTTGGTGAATGAACTATATTTGTTCATTAAATCATCAATTATGTTATGTTCTTGTTTCTGAGCGACGTATGTTTGTTTGATTCTTGTTTCTTGATTTGTTGAATATGTTTGGGGAGGTTTTTGTTCTAATGTTATATTTGACAGCCACGTCGGTCCCATCCACCACAGGGTTTGTTCTTGTAATTGATGCGCGTATAAACCTCGGCTCGCGGCGTCTGCCGGGTTTTCGTTGGATTTCACGTAACGCCAACACGTGCTAGGCATGACGTCACACGTCAGTTGTACTCTATTAGCTATAAATGGTTTCCAACGACTTGGCTCTCCTTGTATCCAACCAAGCGCCACCATTGAATCAGACCAGCCATAAATTTTGAGCTCATGTTGTGATAAAGCTTCCTTAACTTTCTTCATTAGTTTAGATAATAAGTACGCTCCACTTAATTCTAATCTCGGTAGCGTAATTGCCTTTTTGTGAGGCACTAGCTTCGTTTTTGCGGCGACTAATACTGTTTTTGATTGACCTGTTACTCGAGCGTAGATAACGCAGGCATAGGCTTCGAGAGATGCGTCACAAAACCCATGTAGCTCTATGACGTCATTCTTGCGGCTTGTGATCCATCTCGGAACTTCGTATTGGTTTATGATGTGAAGATCTGTCTTTATCTTTACCCACTCTTTGTAAATTTCTTCTGATACTTGGTCATCCCATTTAAGTTCATCTTGCCATAATTTTTGGAATAGTATTTTCAACTTTGTTGTTAGAGGAGCCAACCAACCCAAGGGATCAAACAGTTTTGATATTTCAGATAGAAGGTTCCTTTTGGTTATTGTTTTCGGGATAGTTTCTTGAACGTCGTACTGAAATGTGAATTTGTCTTTGGTGGAATTCCAGCAGAGACCCAATGTTTTCGAAATATCATCCGTTTTAAAAGTGAAAATGTTATCTTCTGAATTGTTTTTCTCAGATTTGACGTTGTCTAGTAGAGCTTGTTCGTTCGATGACCATTTTCTTAAATTGAAACCACCCGACTTCATAAGTGAAATTAAATCAGAAATTAATTTCTTTCCTTCTTCGATTGTATCAGTTCCGTGTAAGAGATCATCCATATAGAAGGCTGTCTCTACCACTTTGGATGCTTCTGGAAAGTGTTCGCGTTCGTCTGCTGCTAATTTACGTAAAGTCATCATAGCCAAGAAGGGTGCAGCTCGAGTTCCATAAGTTACTGTAGTAAGGCAGTATGTTTGTATTGGTTCATCTTGAGTGTTTCTCCAAAATATTTGTTGATATTTTTGGTCTTCTTCATTTACTAAAATCATTCTAAACATTTTTTCAATGTCGGCTGTAAATGCATACTGGTATTGCCTCCATTTGAGAAGCAGCATCTGAAGATCGCTCTGTAAGTTGGGTCCGGTGTACATTAGATCGTTGAGACTGTATCCGGAGTCTGTTTTAAATGAAGCATTAAACACCACTCTGTATTGTGTTGTTGTTGAGGAGATACGTTTTATACCGTGGTGAGGCAAGAATTTTTCAGGTATCTGGTTACTGTTCGAAACATGTAGCTTCATGTGATTTAATGATTTATATTCGTTCAAAAATGTTCTATAGTCGTCTGCCAATTTTGGTTGTTTTTGAAACTTTTTCTCTAAATTTCGAAACTGTGCCAGTGCTGCTTGTTTGGATGATCCCAGTTTGTCTACAATTTCTTCTTTTAAGGGTAATCTTACTTCGTAACGGCCGTCGCTGTTTCTGTTTGTCGTTTCCGAGTAGTATGTTATACATTTCTGTTCTTGCACCGACAAGGTAGATTGTTCGCTGATCTCTTCAACTTCCCAAAACTTTCTAATCTCTTCGTAGTTATGTAATAATACGTTGCACTGGTAAGTTTTAGCGCTTCCACATAAAAGCCAGCCAAGTTTTGTTTGTTGTACTATTGGTTGTGTTGATGTTTCTCCTTTTATTATCCCGTTAAGGATAATGTTACAGTAAATGTCGGCTCCAAGTAATATGTCTACTGGACGACTGATATAAAAGTCTGGATCTGCGAGGCTTATGTTCTCGATAAAAGTCCATTGTGGTTTCGCGAATGTTTTGTTAGGTAAGCGGCCAATAAGGTTGTTCATGATGACGACCTCAGCCTGAAACTTGTAGTCGTTATGTATGGAGTAACATTCAATGTTAAGCATGCCCCTTCCGCTGTTCTCTTTTTCTCCTACGCCGAAAATAGTTCCTTTACAATGTTTTCTTTGTGTTTTCAACAGTTGTGCAGCTCTTTCTGTTATCAGTGACACTTGAGAGCCTTGATCGATTAAGGCTCGCATGTTATGATAAGTACCATCACCCCCTTTCACCTTTATCATTGCTGTTGCCAGTAAGACTTCATCTGTTTGTTTGTTATTATTTTCATGTAGAGACACGTAACTAGTGTCGGCCGATGTTTCATGTTTTTGCATCGTAGTTGTTACGCCTGTCATTCCTGACCCTGATTTATTTAGTGCATCGTGTAAAATAGTGTTGTGTTTCTTCGAGCATTTTCGACAAGTTTTGCTTGAAGTGCAATCATTGCCGCGATGACTAAATAAACAATTTATGCAAACTCGTAATTCCTTTGCTGTCTTTAATTGTTGTTCATTCGGTAAATCTAGGAATTTTTTGCAGTTGTACAGGCCATGTTCGTTATTGCAAAGTGGACATTTGATTACGGTCACGTTGTAGGCTGATTTCGTAATCGGTCTATTTCCGTTGTTACTCGCTTGGTTGTGTGAAAACTTTCCATACGACGTTGATGGCATTATAGGCTTGTTATGATTATGTTGTGGGGTATGGTATGATCTTTGTTGGTTGCTTCCAGCATCCGTCCTTCGCCGAGACGATTCCATTGCTGTAAATTTGCCTTCCAAAAAATCTAATAAATCCTTCAAGCTGGGTAGTTCCCTTCGGTCTTTGAGAGAATCGATATACTCGGTGTGGCTGTCTGTGTCTAATTTTTGATCTAAAATGTGAACAACCAGTGGGTCCCATGAGCTAATGTCCACACCTAAGTTCTTAATTGCGTTGAGGCATTCTTGGGTGACGTCATGCATTCTTTTAATCTGGATCAATGATTGTTGCTTCATTATAGGTAAATCGAGAATCGTATTTATATGTGTTGAAAAAATTAATCTTTTATTGTTGTAACGATTGTTAAGTATTTCCCAGCATACGTTATAGTTGTCAGAACTGATCTGCAAGTGTTGTATAAGCCGCTCCGCTTCTCCCCGGACTTTACTTTTGAGAAACTGCATCTTCTGGGCAAGTGACAATGAAGGGTTGTTATGAATAGTTTCTGAAAACAGATCTTTAAATGAGGTCCACTGAGTATAACTTCCGTGGAAAGTGGGGACTTCCATGGTAGGGGTTGTTTTCTCTCTGTGCTTTTCAGCCCACATCTTGGAGTTGATGGTCTTTTTGAGATTGTTGTATTTTGTTTCGTATGTTGTAAACAAGTCTTCCAATTCTTTATTATCTCGGCCCTCAAGTTCGCTCTCTATCTCCCAGTGAAGAGAGTCAATCGTAGACCAGCGCGATTCTAAAGTTTTCAAAGCATCTTCAAATTCCCATTTTTCTTTAATAAATTCGACGTTGATATTCGATAGTGTTCGTTGCAGTGCTTTGTAGTTAGCCGCCTGTTTGCGTAATTTTTCGTCAAGTTTATTGTTAATGTTTGATTTCTCAGGATATGGGTTCCGGAATAAAATTTCTGGGTTATCGAAAAATTTCTTCTGCTCACCTCCTTCTTGTTGTTCCTTTTCAGACGACTTCGAAAAAGATTGTATGTAAGTTAAAGCTTCACTGTAGTATTTTTTGATTGAATTGTAGTGTTGTCCTGTGAAGTAATCGCTCGACTGATCTTCGTATTTGCTCAAAATCAGATGGTTGGCATGAAAATCTTCAAATAACTTCTGTAACTCCCCTATCTTCTTGGCAGCGGTTGCTGTCCTGCGCTCGATCGATTCTTTTCTAAAGTTTTTAATTAGTTTTTCAATGTTGCATGTTGTCTCCGATTGTTGTTTTAGTAGATCTTCCATTGTTGTTTCTTGGTGGATGATTTTTTAAATGTTGTTTTTAATGTTGTTGTTGATGTTCGATGTTAATGTTGAAATAAACGCCCACTCTACCTTAGATGTTCAGCTGATTCTTTCGGTGTTTCTGGCAACCACGTTATGATATAAGCACCTTCTCAATCCAACCGGTGAAACCCGCTTGTGGGAGGCCGGTGAACCGATTGCCAACACAACGAAAAATCACCAAATTCACCAAAATAGTTCGAAGGACCAATGTTCGGGGAGTGGCGTTTATTATGTTAGTTGTTGAGTAAAACACTGGCACCGTCTAAATACTTCGATTTAATTGTTATAGAAAAGTAAAATGTTAAGTAATGTTATGAATGCACCCGGTCGCGACAATACCGTAAAGAGCACTAAAATACGTAAAAGGCGGGAGCCGCCACTGTCTGACGTCACAACGGTGTTCGGTTGCACCGAACAAATGACTTTATACATCTGAATTGCAATAGCCATAGTTTAACCGGGGCGTCGTGTTACACAAATAGACGGCTAGAAATAAGTCCTTCATAAAATATAATACTACCTGCGAATAAACTTGATTCGTTTCAAAAAAGCGATGAAAAAGTTCCACAATATAATTTTTTACAGTATACAAGGGAATGGAAATATCCATTAAAGAACGAAATAAATTACAAAGAAGAATACTGATAATAACAAGTAGGAAGCAAAATACGGAACTAATCAGATCATTATTAATCACTGACAAGGATTCATTATTAGAAATTAACGAAAGCATCGTGCCTTGTGAAAATTTCTCGTGATATAATCGCAAGTATTGATTAAATTATAAATTAATTATGAACCTTATGACTCTTCGATTAAGCTTAATTTGTCGTTAGAATAGATGCCGACATGGGTATTAAAGAAAGCGGTCTGTAATTAACTGTCTTCGCGACGGTCGCCGTCATTGTAAATCACTCAATCCGACCAACAATAGCTTCGAATGCTCATAAATAATATCTAATGCTCGAGCTTTCTACGGCGCAGGAGCACAATTCGATGCGATCTATCATTAGTCCGGTATTACACATTCGTCGTGCGACGATTCCTCACTTTCACTGATAAATTCGGGGCCAATTATGCAATTTATTCTAATTCGATGCATCGTTGCGTCAGCGCTCGTGTCTTCTGATGATTAATAGGCGGCCAGTCTATTAGCTGCGTTATTCCAGCGCCGGACACGGCCCGCGCGAAATCACCTCGATTGGTGGCGCTACAACCCGTGTACATAACGGAATAAAATTCCGTAACAACGCTGTTCCTGTCATGTCACCGCCTTAGTTACACCTGGCTGGTTGTTTTATATCGTTGTCAACCGGGTGTTGTTGCTAATACATTTGCTTCTCGCAGATCGTGATTCACGCGACCCAGGTCTTAAACTAAGAAATTCGATTTCGAACTTCGTATCGTTCCGTTCCGTTCACGCTAATAGTATTAAAGAAAAAAGTGAAAGAGACGTAACTATACGAACTTCAGATTTCGTAGTAGCCCCCCTGAGCCGGCACGGGCGTAAGGAAGTCGCGGGCGCCGCTCGTGGCCAGCGTCCGTAATGGCATCGCCGCTGTGTGGTCCGACGGTGCTAATTACTTCTCATGTCCGGTCAGTGTCGCCGAGATCACCCCGCTGATTTGGGCAAAGGGCGGCCGCGGCCACACACGCTATCGCGAGATAACTCAGCCTCCACACGGTTGGGCAACGACACCAATTAAGGGTAAATTGACGAAAACCGCGACATGTGATTTATCGATTTATATGATGGCTTATTGAGGTAATTTGTAACGAGTGCCTACTTAAAACTGATTGATGTCCATTCGCCCGTAATGTATCTTAATGTGGTAATAATGTTCCAGACATGTCGCGGCATCAAAGGTAGTTAACAAGTTACGTGCTGAATGCAAACAAGTCGTTTGTCGCGATCAATTAAAAACAATAAGAGTTAAGAGATGGCGGTGCGATCTTGCGCTGGCATATCACGCGACCCCAAGCGTGCACGTTCTATCAGTACTGGATATCGCGGCTGGAAATTTTACGAAAGCCAACTGTCGCCAGATCTGCCAATTAAAATGCATTTTGTTCAGTACAAACACTTAAACTGAGCATAGCCTTTATTACACTCGAGCCTACTCTCACAGCAGATTTTACTCGTCATAAAATCGTTTTATTGTCCGTCTGAGTGGGCATGCCTTTAAAA
The DNA here is from genome assembly GCA_947859365.1 of Archips crataeganus. Taxonomy (NCBI): domain Eukaryota; kingdom Metazoa; phylum Arthropoda; class Insecta; order Lepidoptera; family Tortricidae; genus Archips; species Archips crataeganus. The sequence continues at coordinate 19,087,457 of OX402051.1, read as the reverse complement.
AGTTCGATAAATGGGTACAGTCTCCAATAAAAAGTCCAATCAAGTATTCTGATTAATTAACTGACGTACTACGCTGTCTTCGTGGAACTGCCCAATAATTTAGTACGAATTCTTTGCCCGTTAAATTACTTCAAAATGAGTTGCGTAGTTAAGTTATTATATTGTTACCGTAAAAGATCATTTCGCTTAAAAAAGTTGAATTTCTAGGAAATGCAACCGTATTTCCATTTAATTACAGTAAGGAATCTTAGCTCGTTGATACGTTCGATGCTTCGAGAAGGAATGCGCATTGCAAATACATACAAGTTGGTATGTCATCTGCATTTCGTCACTACTTTGAAAAACCTCGTATCTCAAATCAATACGTAATCCAAATTGAACCTTGATATACTTTTAGTAAAGATCACTTGGCAGATTTTCGATTTTAAGATACGAGATTTTTTCAAAGTAGTGACGATTTGTTATACCTTCGACTTTATCCGCAACGAAACTGCAGCCCAAGCCCTCTTATTTTGAGAGGAGGCCTATGCTGGGATGGTATCCTATTATTTCGCCTCATTCGTTTTTCGTTTAATTCTTATTTCATCTCATTCTGTATTCGTCACTTCGTCTTGTTCGCTATCCGTTATTATCTTATTTGGTCAAATTCTGTAACTTGTCTCTATCTTAATAAGTCTTATTCGTTTTTCATCACGGTCTTCCTTGGACTCATTTGTCGTTCTTCCCTTTCGTTTTTTGTCTCATTTACTTACGAACATTTATTTACCAGCACCGTACGTATTGAAACAATTTTGGCGAATAAGTAAATGAGACGATAAACAAAAGGGAAGAACGACGAATGACTCCAAGGAAGACCGTGACGAAAACCGAATAAGACATATTAAGAGATAGACAAGTTGCGGAATTTGACCAAAAAGATAGTGACGGATAGCGAACAAGACGAAGGCGAATACAGAATGAGAAGAAATAAGAATTACGAAAGACGAATGAGGCTGAGGATACCGGAGAGATGTGTTGTGTGATGTGATGTAAAAACCTTACTCTGAACTGAAACAATTACTTTGCTTAACCGCGACCTACAGCAAAGTAATTGAAGACGTGAGTGGATGAAGGGGGTATGTCGCATTTTTTTAATTTTCGGTTTTATGCCATAATTGAACGTTCTAAGTCATAATGCAACACCGAAATCTATCAGTTCTCATGTTTTTAAACTTAACAGCTTTAAACCCAGTGTATGAAGGACCTATGTACGAGAATAAGTTACGTTCCTCGTGAATGAAGGTGCTAAGGGCAGATGACTCTAGAAGTAGTTACCAGTTTGCGAGTTAATGTAACAGCAGAAAGTGTCATGTACGCACTTAGCTCCTTCATCCATGTTATGAGACAAACTTTTATTTTCTCTTATTCTATATCCGATACATATCCGATATCCCAAAAAAAAAGAAAACATTAGGGATCAGCTGAAATTTATAAACACTGAATGCAGGTAGGTATTTTTACGAAGAAATTCTACTAAATCAATAAATTTTGTTACAACAAACACTTTCATTTATTTAACTTCTTTTCTTTGCAGAACAGCTTAAAGGAGAAAGAAGGGGTTATGTACTTTTTTTATATAAAAAAATGTTTTTTAAAAGCATTTATTAAAAAATCAATAGATCAGGCTATTTGGTTGATTTTTATAAAAGTAACAATACCCTATTCAATTTAAACACAAAATTACAACGTAAAAACCTTTAACTGCGATTTACTCGAAATAATGTTTTTGTAACATACCCCCTTCATCCACTCATGTCTTCAATTGTTTCAGTCCATTGATATGGACCTCCGCAAAGTAACGCCTGATTCAATACACTTACACTATATTTCATTCTAAATACGAACTGAAACATGGATGCACAGAAAAAACCCCAGAAAAAAGACCAGCGCTGGGAATCGATCCCTGGTCCTCAGCATTCCGTGCCGCGTGCTATTCTCCTACACCACCATTGGTCCGGAGTTTAGACACAATTTTTTCCCATACATCGCACATCTCAGTCTGCTAAATAATCACATTCTCCAGTGATACAGCGCCATCTATGTTATACTCTCATCGAGAGACGTCAACACTCCTTCGGTACTAACCGCTCACCCCCCGGACAAGAGATGTCGCAGTATCTTTATGTATTTTTTTTTCAACTTCACTTAAACTTCACTTTTTTTCAACTTTACTTAAACTGTCACACACACCATGTTTAAGTTTGTCTTAGTTTGTTTAAGTTTGTCTTTTATCACAAGAATACCCGAGAGAATGACCATCAATTAAGATTTGATGCTTCTAATATATTTCACAGTCCAACCACCTCAAACCCCAAAAATTTGCAATTACAACTATATTTTAATATGAATCCCAGACGGAGGACACGTCTGTCAAAGTACCTATAAATCAAAACGAAAAATAAGTCACCAGATTTAAATCGTTTATTCATGAAACAATACAATGTTTTGTAACTTGTCGGGTTCATGTTCGTACATCTGTTCTCCCGAATCGGACATTGAAACAGTGCATGGACATCATTTCTTTTCCACACTTAGTGTGTAAAAGTAAAAGTAAAGTATTTTTTACTAGAGTCCTGTCTTGGAATTAGTATTTTATGGAGCCATGATCCCTATTAACACTTTTCAAAACAAAAGAAAACCGACTGGTTGTGCAGCAAGCCGCTAAGGGCTTAAACTTACTGATGTGACAATACGACTATTTTACACACTACCTTTGTATTCAGCCTTCGAAACGATTAATAATACGCAATAAAACTTAATTACAACTCATATAACGAACGACTGATTCTAGTATTTAATCTTGTGTGACTGCTGAAATTATACTTAATGCTAAATTACAGCTACTTGGTTGTAAGTATGGGTTTCCATTAGTACGGCGTTAATCAATTTTGACGTTTCGTTTTCGTATTCCGTCAATGACACTTTGGGGTTAGGCTGTAATAGAGAGATCTCTCTCCAGGCAGATGTTATGCCTGGGGACCGAAGTCCAATGGATGAAAGTTGGAAGTTGTATTTATGCAGCCGAGTTGAGAAACTTCGATAGCGTGATGTAGGATTGTAGTAATTAGTTCCTTATGTGATGACTAGATGGCGCTAGTAGTCGCTACATCAGCCCCCCTTTTAGACCGGAGGCCGATACGAATTGCAGTGGAGTGCAGTCTGTGCGTCATGTGGGCGCTTGCAAGGGCCAGTCGCTCAAAGCCTCGTCGGCGAGCATTGTTGTTCCTCTGCTACTTCTGGATGCCTGTTGAGTGATTGCTCGGAGCCTTGTTGGCGAGTGTTGGTTGATTGATTGGCAAGTGGAAGTAGTGGGAGGAGGATTTGCGAACTGTAGACACCAGGCAGATAATAGATACATGCTAATGGTGCACAGTGCGGTGAGTATGGCTTGCTGTGAGACTGCGTTATCGTCTTGTATGTCTGAAGGTTGCGATTTTGTCCAATGTCGTGGGTCACCAATTTGGGGTTAGGCTGTAATAGAGAGATCTCTCTCCAGGCAGATGTTATGCCTGGGGACCGAAGTCCAATGGATGAAAGTTGGAAGTTGTATTTATGCAGCCGAGTTGAGAAACTTCGATAGCGTGATGTAGGATTGTAGTAATTAGTTCCTTATGTGATGACTAGATGGCGCTAGTAGTCGCTACAACACCATGCTCTCCATGCTCTATTAATCAAACTCATTTCAAGGCGGTCGAAACGTCTTGATCCTTTGAAAAAAAGAGAATTATAATACATATTATTGGCCGGGTCATTCTACGAGCGTTTCAACCGCTATCAGTTTCCCGTCACATATACGAGGGCAGGTCCAAAAGTTTCCGGCCTAACAAAGAAAAGACGTAGGTTACATTATATTTACAAAACTTCTTTTATTTTTCGATATAGTCTTCCTCTATTTCAATTCAATCTGAAAAGTGCATTGAAATAGAGGGAGACTATATCGAAAAATTAAATAAGTTTTTTGAATATATGTACTTCTTTTCTTTGTTAGGCCGGAAACTTTTGGACCTGCCCTCGTAGGTACCTACTGAAGAAATGAGCTATAGCTTGCATGAAATTTTAATGTTTTTTATTATATCGCAAGCACACTATTGTTTTACAACAACTTTCCGTTCGATGAGGTCCATTTCTTGAATAAACGCGACAGGCACATGTTAGCGGTTCAAATGCTCGTAGAATTACCCAGCCATTACCCGCGGCGTGGCTATAATTTACAGAAATTTAACTATAAAAGAGATGAAATAAAATATTTAAGTACCTACTTAAGTTAGCGTCAAAAACTTGTTCGAACTAAATCATAAATTTACATAATACACCATGGACTAACACCAAAATAAATGTATCTTAGTGAACTAATTACAATAACAATCGTTCCTTTCTCGTCAAGCAAATCCGTTGCTTTCCACTCCCCAATGCCAATACAGCCGCATTCGGTAGCCAGTCCAATTCGCCATTCATGTATTTGCATCACAATATGGACGCCGCGTCGCGACTCAGACGTGTCCTTCCTACGTACCAAACAAACTCCAATGTATTCAGAATACATATTATATATTAGTAGGGATAGCGTTCAGTTAGTTGATTTGGCAACTAAGTGATATGAAAATGATTATTGATATAAGTTTTTGTTAAAAATTTCATTTTAAGAGTAAGTAAGCTTTTTAGCTGACTATACTTGCATTGTCAAGTTCAGTTGCATTGTTCAAGGGAATCTGACCACTGGAAGTGGGTTAAATTCGACTTCCAAGATTTCACCCGTACATAAGTACATAGATACATATGTAGGTGCATTGCAAATAAAAGCTTGTAAGAATTTGAGCTGAACTGAGATGCTTCAATTTTATTTACGGAGAATGTTTCACAAAATTATTGTTATTTCCTTTCATATATTATATTATATATTTATTTTCATTTTCCTGAAATAGGAACCCAAGAAAATATACGAGTTGGGATTTGGTTTAATTCTGTGGAGTTGACAGTTTAAGTATTATTCGCCCGCGATTAGAAAGGTATTGGAGTTGACAGTAAATTCTATATGCTTACGTCAAAATATGTATGAAATGACAGTTCTGACCGTCCCATTCTGATTGCGGTTTGACAATACACCTAGTGGCTCTGTGATGTAGAACAGGTAGCAAGTTTTTCGTAATGGCTGAAATATTTTGATTTTATTTTCCTAAAACTGAATCGTTAAAAAACACGAGAATTGGTTATGAAATGGAACTATAAGTATAAGAGAACACAGACAGCCAGGCATCTTTTTGCAAAAGTTGGAACGGAGATGTTTCGCTCGGTCAAAAAAGGTGAAGCAAGGTTTGGTTAGCAAATGTAGCGCAAAAGGAAGTCATTTTAAAGGAAACAAAACAAGTAAAGTACCTATAAAGCGTGACCCAATCACAGGAAACTAATTAATACGCGTCACGATCACCTCATTATTAATTATAATTGTGCTTGCTTTAGCCTAAATTTGTTACGTAACATGTGACATAACATAATTTATTGCTCATCGTCTTGATCAACGTGTAATTGCTAATCCAATGACCACGCATTTAATTACCGATAAATTACGAACGGATTCAATTCATAAATCATAATTTGAATTGATTAGAAACCCGCGAGGCGATCTTGTTTTACCCAAAATTAAGAGGTTATGCAATAGACAATGTGAAAAATAGTTGACATAAAATCAATTTCTTGAACAGACTTTTTTAGATTTCGTAATGTTTGTTTACGACTTCCAGATAGGATCATTTAATAATCGTCTAAAGGCTACTAAGAATACTAAACATATAGATAAAATTTACATTTACCACCATAATCAATTATTTATGTTTTTGTTACAGGTATACATCTACAAACAGATTTAAAATGTAACGTCTTTACGAATTCGTGAGTATACCTTATCCAGAATAACAAATTCAAAAAGAAGACTGAAGCATCCAAACCAATAATTTGGGAGTGGGCGGAATTTTTATACAAGTACTAGCTTTTGCCCGCGACTTTGTCTGCGCAGGCATAAAATTTATGGACTACTACCGTTATCTATCCTGCGGGAAATTCCCAAAATCCTTTCTTACTGCACCTCTGTGATCCTGAAAGATGACATGTGCCGAGTATCAATAAGTCTCTATAACAGCTACAGTTATGACGATATGGTTACTTTAAATCAAATACATAATCTGTGGGATTTTATTATCCCTCAAAACTGTCTACATAGTAAGATTATTTAAAAGCGAAAAAGTTTTTCGGGTGCGCCGGCGGGATTCGAACCCACGTCTCCCGGGTATGCGCCCCAACCTGGGTGTTCTACCAATTGAACCACGTCGCTCCCAACCGACTTCCCCGAAATTCTTAATCGCTTACATACGCCAACAGTGAAATTTGGAACGTAGGAGTCATAGCTTCTAATAGTTGTGATGGATGTTACCACACGCCACTGTTGGCGTATGTAAGCGATTAAGAATTTCGGGGAAGTCGGTTGGGAGCGACGTGGTTCAATTGGTAGAACGCCCAGGTTGGGGCGCATACCCGGGAGACGTGGGTTCGAATCCCGCCGGCGCACCCGAAAAACTTTTTCGCTTTTAAATAATCTTAGATTCGGTGAGCAGCCGTATTGCTAATAAAAATAAATAATATTTGTCTACATAGTACCTATTACCAAAGTTTAAAAAAAAAGATGAATAAGAACGGTAAAGTCATTCACAACTGATTTATATTTATATAAAAAGTATTTATTATTATTAAACACATACAAAAATTAAGAAACACAACTTACCTATGGTGTGACCAAGGAAAATAGGGGTTCATTTTTATCCTTACTGATATCATACTCGTAAAAGTTAAAGTACCTATGTATGTTTGTATGTCTGTCTGTTACGGGAACGTATCAAAATATATAAAGCTTAAAACGAATAATGGACGAAATACATAATGGTTATAATATATACTAAAATTTTCCATGGAACTATTGATTAAACGAACTTTTTTATTCGTGTAATCTACATATCGGTTTAGGTTAGGTTAGGTTTATTTTATAAAAATCCTGTAGAGTTGATAATTTCCAAGAAAATAGCTTTATATCATAACCATTATGTATTTCGTCCATTATTATTTTTAAACTTTATATATTTTGATACGTACCCGTCAGTTACTTCTTCACGGTTAAACCGCTTAACTATAGGTAATCTATCGAGGTCAAACTACTTTACAAAAATGCTTTCAGAAACCACCATTGAAAACATGCGTGTTTGCCGCTGTATAAAGCATTAAATAAACACTCGTGCGAACTTCACCGAGTATGTTATGATGCCCATTTATCGGCTATTCACACTTCGCCAAACACTCGAACCGTTCTCTCACGTAGGCTGTAAAGGAAGTATCGTCCAATATAATTTACAAGCCGATACTTTGTAAATAAGCGCACGTCTTATTTGTAAGGGTAACCCAAATGTTTTCTTGGTCTTGTTAATCTTCCTAAACTTTTCTTTCTTCTTTTTTCCTTGGTTAGTACCGACAGATTAAGAAGGATAAGAAAAACCAGCCAAGTGCGAGTCGGACTCGCACACGAAGGGTTCCGTACCATTATCTATAAAAACGGCAAAAAAAATCACGTTTGTTGTATGGGAGCCCCCCTTAAATATTTGTTTTATTTTAATTTAATTACTTATTTATTTTTAAAGTGAATACATAACTAAATATTCTGTGAATATTTCAAGCGTCTACCTGTTGCCGTTATCAATACCGAGCAAAAACGAGCAAAAAAAATTACGTTTGTTGTATGGGAGCCCCCTTAATTATTTATTTTCTTCTGTTTTTTAGTATTTGTTATTATAGCGGCAACCAAAATACATCATCTGTGAAAATTTCAACTGTCTACAGCTATGACGGTTCATGAGACACAGCCTGGTGACAGACGGACAGACGGACGGACAGCGGAGCCTCAGTAATACGGTCCCGTTTTTACCCTTTGGTTACGGAACCCTGAAAAAGCTGAGTAGTATTTGTTTAAAATAGTTATTATATTTTCATAACTTAACCGGCATTGCAAAGAGAATTTGAAGGTTCTTCAAACTGTTAAATTATACTTTTTTTTATGTTAGAAAGGCCAGACAAATGAACTAGTGGGTCACCTGATGTTAAATGATCACCACTGTCCATAGACACCCGCAGCGCTTTACGCGATGCCGGTGCGTTCTCGGCCCTAAAGGAAAGGGAACAGGGGAAGGGGGTGAGGGAGGGGAAGAGGGAAGGGGTGAGGTATTGGGCCCCCGGCACTCTCACTGACCGTACGAAACGCAAGCAGGATTACTGCTGCTTCACGCCGGTGTTCTGTGAGAGGGTGGTACTGCCCCGGACGAGCCGGCCCATTCGTGATGCAGTGGCTAGCTACAACATGGCTCTACCACTACTAAAACTACACAGGTTTAGACCAAAAGAAGTAATTTATTGAATCAGACATTACTTTGTGGAGGTCCATATCAATGAACTGAATCAATTACTTTGCTTTACTCGGGTGAGCAAAGTAATTGTTTCAGTTTCAAAAGAAGTAGACAAATAGATGCTTTCATAGTTTCATATTCACACATACAGTACACTCAGAAAATATAACCTTCCTCTGGAGCAACCGAATAAAAAACCGATCGATTTCTTTTTGATCTTAAAAAAACAATTCCCTCATCAATTTCTAGACTCCCTTGTCTCAGATTCCAATGTAAAGTAGGGCCAATCAACGATGAGTCAGTTCTCAATCGAAAGTGAGGCTCGGCCCAAGGTATGGGTCAGGTAACCCAAGCTTGTTTTAAACCAATTTCTGTGGCGATTAAATTCGTATGTGATTTTATTTCGGTTCAAAATTTATATCGTCTTTACAGTGATTCAGGTCGACGCGTTCGGAATTAATCGTCTGGGTAGACGTAAGGTTGGAAATAAACGGCGCATGCGCCAAGGGCATACGTCTAGTTCTCACAGCTTGAGACCGTTCCTTGTTGTGTTGTATACGAGGGGGGGGGGGGGAACTTCGACATTCGAAGTTCGTATCTTGCCCTTTCTTTCACTCTTCTGTTTAAAACATTAGATAGAAAGAAAACACTAGCATACACAGGCCCTATACTACGAAGCGCGAAATTCGAACTTCATAAGATAAGATAAGAGTTTGGCTTTGACCTTCGGGTGGAGGGGATTACTGCGCATACCCCGCACCCCCGTTGATACCCAATACGCAATAACGGTCAAAGCCAAACTCTTATCGCGCGAGCTGTATTTATTACGAGAGTGAGAGGGACCGCACGATCCGAACTTCGAACTTCGAATTTTGTAGTAACCCCCCAGAACGGCACTCGCCATACGAAGCTACGAATTACGATACATCCGGCATTCGGCATACGAAGTTCGGTAATCGAATTTCGTAGTTTGACGCCTGGCAGTTTCTGGATGCAATTTGAGCCGTCGCCAATTCATTTGTTTTATAGAAACAAAATATACGCAGAGCGGGGTCATTTTATATTGGTTATTCTCATTATTTTGTTGCTGTTGCGACAATAGAAATACGCATTATGTACGGTCAAGTGCAAAAATAAAAGTATCAATTTAATCCTCCCATCGTTATATACCTACCTATACCTTAATTCGACGACATAAGAGCTATGGGACATATTTATGAGCAAGTTGTGTGCACCCTTATTTTTACACTTGACTGTACAAATTTTAACCATCTATTACGGTCCTTGGGATACAACCCTTTGACAGACAGACGGACAGTGTAGCAAAATTATCAGGTTCCCGTTTGTCACCCTTTGGGTACGGAATCCTAAAAACCGTACGGTTACGCCATAAGCCGCGTAACGGCCCGGCCACGACTTCGCGCGGCCGGTGGTGCGGTGATCGTTTTATCAGTTCATTAAGGTTCATTGCGTGTCCCGCCAGGTAATCACTGAGCAATGAGCGTCTCGACCGCGCAATGAACAGAGAAAACGCTCGCCGCGCCGCCGGTGGCACGAAGTCGTCGCCGGGCCGTGAGGCGCTGCGGTCGGGCGGCGCGGCCGGATGCGCCCGCGCACCTAGATACAGGTTAATTGGAAAACCAACGCCAGGGACAAATAAATTAAAAGCGAGTTGCATCTTTTGACACCGACTAAGCAACTGTTCTAGTTCTGTAGTTCTAGAAATTACCTCGCTACCTACCAACAAATAAACAAACGCACGAAGTTTGCCTCTTTACTGCGTTGGTCTAGAATTTTCTGAAACAAATGGCATAAACTCGGGGACAGCGCAAATCATAGGAACACTTTCGTAAATACCGTAGTTTTTTGAAGGGATAGTTTTAATTTCACATTTGTTTTATTTAAACGACAAAACTTGTCAGATTTTACTTAGCCAAATTTGTCAGATAGGTACACAGTACGCGGAATTATCCAATCCTACTTAAGTGAATTTGCACTATCCCCAACCAAAAGATGACGTATAAATAACAAATAACATGTTTTTAAATTTCCTATTTTCAATACAACAATATTATTATTTTGCTTTAGCTCCAGCATAAAAATGGCACCAGCAATGTTAGTGATAAATCCAGTACCGGAGGTCCAGGATATTAGGATCAAGAAGTAAAACGCGTCCGTCCACTTAGCTGATTTAATCAAGACAAAAGAAACGTATAACTACCCTAATCTAAAAATATGAATGCTTCTTAGTCTACCCACATATCTCACACCTCCACCCTTAATTACTAACATGGTAAACACTTACATAACAAATAAACAAATGGCATTATGCTTTGCTCTTATATATATATTTCTTAATCTATCTTAATCTATTTCTAACGTACGAAATTTAGTCACCCGATGCGGTAAGGGTCTGAGCTTCAACGGCGACCGAGGCGGAGGCAATTGCGGTGGGGAGGGGCAGAGTGAACGATCTGGTTCTGGATCGCTGACGGTCTTAGCCTTGTCAACCTCTACCTCTCCAGCGCCGTGGCTTGACAAGCTCCTGCCCCTGCCCACCTCCTCCGCGGCGGGCTCCGACCGCGCGACTGCCTTCTCAACCTCGCCTTCCCGCTTTTTGCTGTCGATACACGACTCCGGACAAGGAGCGGTAGACATTCGCGATCTGCGCCTTACTTGATCTACATGTCTTACTATAGGTTGACCGATTCCGCTATCCAGAATATACCTACGAGAACCCTCGAGGCCGACTACGGTTCCCTTTACCCATTTGTCGCCGACGGCATAGCTCCGCGCCCACACTTCTTCGTCCAGAGCAAAGGATCGCGGCGTGCCGCCCGCGGTTGCCACCTGGCGGTCCTGAGCCGCGCGCACGCGCTCGTGCAGCGCTCTGTCGCCTCGCAGTAAATCTAGTCGCGTACGAAACGTTCTCCGCTGCATTAACATCGCCGGGCTCTCTCCTGTCGTACTATGTACCGCATTCCTATACGCTAATAAGTAAGTTTGCAGGGCTGCGTCTACGTCGATATCTTCTCTAAACGCCTTTTTAATTGCGCGCTTACAAAGTTTCACTGCCCCCTCCCCGGCCCCATTAGAAGCGGGATGATATGCTGGTGAGAACGACTGTCTAACTCCACAGTTTACCAAAAAATCTTTAAATTGTGAACTCGTAAATGGTGGTCCCTGATCTGAAACTAACTCTGTCGGCAACCCGAAACGAGCGAAAGTAGTTCTCAGAATTTTAATCACCGCTTCGGCGTTCGTACGCGTCATTTCAAATACTTCTAGCCACTTCGTAGATGAATCGATAATTACTAAAAAGGTTTTGCCTTTTAGAGGTCCTAAAAATCGATATGCAGTCTACTCCAAGGCTGATTGGCATAAGGCCAGGGGGTCGGGGGCGCCCGCGGCGGCTCTGGTGCTTCTGCTGCGCATGTCGCGCACTGACTGCATAGCGCCTCAACGTCAGCATCAATATTGGGCCACCACACGTAACTGCGGGCTATGGACTTAGTTTTTACAATGCCCATGTGACTGATGTGCAGTTGTTTCAATATTGACGCCTGCAATTTTGGCGGCACTATAATGCGACAGCCCCACATCAGACAACCTCTATCTATATATAATTCATTTCGCCTTGAAAAATATCGCTTGAGCGCCTCGTCGGGGCATGTCGTCGGCCATCCTGAACGTACGTACGCTAATGTTCTGCCTAATAACGGATCCGTAGACGTCGCTAGTTTTACATCATTATTGGTGATCGGTAAAAAGCTTTCTACGAATTTCATGTAGGTTACGTCGTCCTCGCCTCCCCTTCTGCCTCTCGCCTGAGGCAGTGGCGATAAAGCGTCCGCACAGTTCTTGCCAGAAGCTACGTATTCTATCTTGTAGTCATACCCGGACAACAGCACGGCCCATTGCTGAAGTCGCGACGCTGCCATGACGGGTATGCCCACTTTATCTCCGAAGATTTGCGTGAGCGGTTTATGGTCAGTTCTTAGAGTGAATTTTCGTCCGTAAAGGTACTGGTGGAACTTCCGAATACCATAAATGATCGCGAGGGCCTCTCTATCTATTTGCGCGTACGCCTTCTCGGCGGCCGTGAGCATACGCGACGCGTACGCCACCGGCCGCTCGCCCGCCGGCGTCAGATGCGACAGCACGCAGCCCACGCCCACGCCCGACGCGTCCGCCGTCAGCACCAGTGGCAGCGCGCCCGAGTAGTGCACCAGCACCTCGCTCGAACTCAGCGCGGCTTTGATTTTGTCAAAAGCGGCTTGACATGCTTCGCCCCAAACAAAACTAACACCCGCCTTCAACAGGTTATATAGGGGTGTCAAAATCGTGCTAACATTTTTAACGAACTTAGCGTAATACATGACTAGACCTATAAATGCCCTCAACTCCGATACGTTTCGAGGCGCGGGGGTTTTCACTATAGCCTTGACCTTGTCAGGGCACGTATGAACACCGGCTTTGCTGATCACGTGCCCCAAATACTTACTTTACCGATTCAGCGAAAAACTCGCATTTTTCAGCCTTTACGCGAAGACCGTACTCTTGCAACCTTTGAAAAACCTTATTTAAGTTTTCTATGTGCGATCGTGTATCCAGCCCGGTTATTATCACGTCATCCAGAAATACTCCAACATGAGGCAGATCCGCGAATAATTGTTCTAATCGCCTTTGGAATATTCCTGGACTCGACGCTAGACCATACACCAAACGATTATATCTAAATAAACCCTTATGGGTATTGATCACGGTATATTTTCGTGACTCATCGAGTTCGAACTGTGCGTACGCTTGTGCCAGGTCAATTTTACTAAAACGTTCCCCTCCATGTAGACGCGCTAGTAAATCTTCCATTCTAGGTAGCGGATACCGGTCAACCTCTAGTACTTTGTTAAGGGTTATTTTGTAATCAGCACAGATCCTTATGTTACCGTCCTTTTTAACAACGGGCACGATGGGCGTAGCCCAGTCGGAGCGGTCGACGGGGGTGAGCACGCCGTCGCGCACGAGCTGATCCAGCGCGCGTTCCACTGGCTCGCGCAGCGCGTACGCCAGTGGGCGCGCGCGCAGGATCAGCGGCCGGGCGCCCGCGCGCAGGTGGATGCCGACGCGGCCGCCGGTGAAACGCCCCAGCCCTTCCGCGAAAACCTCACAGTACCGGGACCTGAAATGTTTAAGATTAAAATTAGTTTCGGTCACATTATTTACGTTGCAACATCGCGGCGAGGGTATCTGCATACCGAGTTCGATAAGCCACTGCCGTCCCAATAGTGAGGATTTTCCATGATCTACGATATACAAATCTAAATGTTTTTGTTTGTCTTTATACTTGACTAGTGGTCTCACTACTCCCACGGGATCGACCAATTCACCTGTGTAATATCGCAACTTCAATTTACATTTTTTTAGCTCCAAATCTCTAAACAGTTTTTGATATAAATCAAGGCTGATGCATGACACGGCACTGCCAGTATCGCATTCCATACTAATATGTTTATTATGTACATTTAAGTCCATTAAAATAGGGCTACAGTCCGCTACTGAAACTCGATTAAGGTTCGTAATAATTACCTCGTCACTGTAATCACTATCCTCACTCGATAATTTCTGTTCCCCGTTGGCGTACATTTCACGGGCCCGGTGGGGCTCCGTGCTGTCGTTGATCGCATCCACGCTGTGCTGGCCCGTCATGTACGGACACATGCGCCGAAGATGACCTTGTCTATTACACACTTTGCACACGTAACGTACAAAGCGACACAGCTCCGCGTCATGCGGGCCGCCACACGCCGCGCACTGCTGCGCGCCGCGGCCTGAAGGTGCCGCCGGCGCTCGGCCCGGCGCCCGGCCTCGCGAGCCCGCGCGGCCGCCTCGCGCAGCTGCGGGCGCCAGCGCGCGCCACGCCCGCGTCGCCGGCCGGCCGCTCGTCGTCGGCTCGCGAGCCCACGGGCCGCCGCCGGCCTGACGCACTGCGAACCCCGCCATGGCTTGACAGTCGACCGCACTCGCCGCCTGCATCGACCTCCCTCGCCCTTCAATCACCGCCGCGTCCTTCTCCACCGCCTCCATACTTATAGCCAGACTATAAGCTTTGGCAAAATCTAGATCACTTTCTGTGAACAACCTTTGACGTATTGTCTCACTATGTATGCCGCAAACCAACTGATCGCGTAAACTCTCTTGTAGCCAGGAACCGAACTCGCAAGTCTTCGACATTTTCTTTAAAACTGCTACGTACTCTGCAATAGTCTCGCTAACAGTTTGCTTCCTGTGCCGAAGCTTGAATCGCTCGGCGAGCTCACTAGGCTTCGGTTGTAAATATTTTCCTATAATTGCCGTGACCTCCGCGAACGTCTTTGTCGTAGGTTTTTCAGGTGTACACAAATTTACAAGCAACTCGTAACATTCCGCACCCATCACGGTTATCAATGTCGGTACGTACATATCAGTCCCGACCTTATTAACAATAAAATATTGTTCTAAACGTTCTATGTATAACCGCCAGTTATCCGTTGCCACGTTAAATTCGGCTATCTTGCCCACCGATATTGTACTTCGTACCACAAATTAAATAGTCACTGTCTGAACTAAACAATTCGCACTCGCGTCGCGGTTCGATCGTTCTCGTCGCCACTGATAAATCCAGTACCGGAGGTCCAGGATATTAGGATCAAGAAGTAAAACGCGTCCGTCCACTTAGCTGATTTAATCAAGACAAAAGAAACGTATAACTACCCTAATCTAAAAATATGAATGCTTCTTAGTCTACCCACATATCTCACAGTTAGTTAACCAAAACCCCTTTAATCGTGAAGGTCAATACACCCAACTGTCATTGTACCTTTATTTACAACTCGCAAAGTTCACAGATTTACATACATCCTAATTTTATTATCTGCTCCGTCTGCTTAAATTTCCGCGCCAGCAGCTACCGTTCGTTAGTCTATGGAAAAACAATTAAATAGCAAGAGAAACGCGCTACATGAAACCTTCCTTACTTCTCGGAGACTGAGTGCATCTCTTTTACACTCAACCAATTGGAAAAGGACCTGGATATCGATAATTAGAAGTATCGCTTTTAAAGGTTTGTTTCTAAAGGCTCTATTGGTTTGCGCGTACAGCCTTCGTACTAATAAGTGACATTATCATGGCGCTTCGTGATATGCTATTTCCTTATTGAATTCTAATTTCTAACTCGATTTGATATATAGTATCCGAACTCTGGACGGGCTGAGCTAGATTCTATATTTCTAGGGTAAGTAATTAAAACATGAAACACTTACGACGGGAGCTGACAATACTTACTATTTGTGTGACGGTTTTGTTTTGGTACGCGTTTTTTTTTAATTCTTGCGCTTTGGATACCAGGGTCATCGTAGGGTCAGGGTCAGCTGAGAAAAGTATAATATTGCATATTTTAATGAAGAAATGTAAATTTACAAGAATGAAAATTGAAAACACTCTCAAATTACCCTTACGGAGGTCAGTACCTAATCGTTTAATATAGAATATAATAGGGTAGTTTTAGAAGTAATAATCTAAATTACAATTTTTCCATTAGTTTATGTAAGTAAGGTAATACGCTAACGTGTTCTAAACCCTCTCTAAAAATGGTTAAAAAGTGTAGGTACTTAGTGTAAAGAAAAACTAATGACTCTTGTGAAAAAATATTTATGAATTAACACTCAACAAAACTAACTAAGTATATCATGTTCAAATACTTTGTTTATATATTATAAAGATATAATTTAATACCAATTATGTATTAAGTATCACACTTATGTATGACAAATTTATAAGTAACAATGCCAAAATTACATGTCGTCCGACATGTTTAACTAAGTTTGCAGACCACGCTAAAGAAGAAATTTTAGACGAAACGGAACTCACTTGTTTGTGTATCATTAGTAATTTTGTTGCTAGCATACTACTTACTTATTAACATGAACCTTTTCAAAAGCCACTGAGTGCACTCCTAAAACTTATTTTCTTTACAGTAAACTTCAAGGTTCTACTTTTTTATTTATACTTAGGCATTATTTGTAGCAACTACTTAGTAACCCGCTCGCATAACAATCCCTTCGATCGCAACTGCAGATTCTATTCAAATAAGCTTTATTCTTTCCTATTCAGAGACTCCTTCGGTAATCCAGCCGAGGGTCAATGAAACTTGTTTATGCCTTACTTATAATACATAAAACTCGGGTTCCTATCGTATTAAACCGACCGGCATAAATTTTATGTAAAAACAAAACAGTCTCTTTCTTCAGAGGACGAGATAGAATGACAATAGTCGTGCACGCACACGACGAAATTGGCAAAAATGAACCTTCCATATAATAAAATCTTTCACACAAGCCCGTCGCGTAGGCTCATCGATGGCCGCTCCGGTTGGTTTTATACTCTAAACGCGGGAATCAACCGCGTCGTGTCGTTGTCAAACGATGCGTGCCCGATAAATCGCGAGACGACACCCGATAAAACAATGGGAGAAAGTCGCGATCGCACGATGGAAACAGACAAAAATCACGAGCTTTTAAAGGGTTTTCGAAACGGTACCGTTTACCTTACAAGAAACGACTTTACGAAGAGAACTTTATGCAAATGCCGTGACAATGCTTAAAGAAATACTGCGATTTCATTGGTGGAGGGGAATTAAAAAGTCGTGGTACCCTAGTAGTTTGACCTAATGACCTTTCAAACAGATGGTAGTGACTTTGAGCCCAGGCTCACTCTTTAGAGTTTTCCTAAATTTATGCGCGAAATTATATGTATTTGGAATTTACCATAAGCATTATGGTGAGAAATAAAAAAGTAATTATAAAAACTAAAAACCCGCCTGCGGTGTAAATAAAATAATAAATTAAAAAATCAAAAACCCGCCTGCAGAAATACTGAAAAGGTGGATACAAGATAAAATGTTCAATAACAATAAAACGAATTTAATACACGTCGATGGCAGTCATTAAAATTTTAATGCAACGATAAAATGCAGTCGGAGGCATGGGAGTCAGTGGCTGCATGGGATTTAGTGTCACTTCATGCATGCCTCCGACTGCATTTTATCGTTTCATTAAATTTTTAAAGACTGCCATCGACGTGTATTAAATTCGTTTTATTGTTATTGAACGTTTTATCTTGTTTCCACCTTTTCAGTATTTCTGCAGGCGGGTTTTTGATTTTTTAATTTATTATTTTATTTACACCGCAGGCGGGTTTTTAGTTTTTTTAATTACTTTTTTATTTCTTGATTTTTAGTGTAACCTCCTGAGACCCAGATAAATTATTGAGTATTTGAATTAGGAATCCGTTGCTATTTAGTTAAAGTTCAAAACCAGTTTTGAAATATGTAGGTATACTTGATTTTCCACATGGGTTTCATAGAGAAAATTATTGCTCAAAAATAGGTATGTCGTTGTTTTAATGCACTGTTTGCCAATATACTATTCCAAATTAAATTTACACACATGACTTGTATATATTTTTGTAATCTCTTTTAAAATCCCTTTATTTTGATACCCTACTCGATAGGTTTGAATAAAAAATTTTTTTGAAGACTCACAATTTGGCGCCAAAAATCAGACATTTTGATTTTTCAAGAATTTCATGTATCTAGTGTTACTCGCGTTATCAAGACAAATCCAATGACGTATTATTTATCAAAATCAGTTCAGCCGTTGCGTAGTTACGAGAGGACATAGGAATGGACATACATACATACATACATACGGGTCAAACACATAACCCTTCCTTCTTCGCAGTCGGGTAAAAACATTTTAAGGACACTTGCACACACGAGCAAAAATATTAAAAGGTGTGAGTACGTGAAGTTCCCAATCCGCACTGGGTCTGCGTCGGATCTAATTCTGAGAGGTCTGTACCTTGCTGTGGGATGTATACAGGCCGATATGACAGGGAAAGGGAATAAAGTATGGATGGAATCATTAAAGTAAACGCGGGATTTTATAATGGATTATTTCCAAAGCGTAGCCTTTTGACATTCAAATGTCATAAACATTTTTTATTTGTAGGAAAAATAAACGATATCATAAACATTTTTTATTTATAAGAAAATAAAACAATTTTATCTAATCATGCGACGTTGCATGCATGGCATTCCGTCATCCGTAAAGGTGCTAATAAAGCAATAAAATTATGTACGGTAATCAACGTCGAAAGTTCGAGCACGCATCTCGTAGCTCGTCTGTAAAATAATGCTACAATTACACGCTTACCGAGACGTTTACAAGTTCTACAAGCTTAGAAACAAGCGCTTAGAATACCATTGACATGTTTGCGAGTGCGTTATTGTTCCTTAAGCTTTCTTTGATCTATGCCCGGTATGGCCCGTATTTGTTGTACGGTTTGCCTCGCTCAGCTGCCTTCTTCCTGCTTATTCACCTAAATCAAGTCTAGGGTGAATGACCATTTACTAGGAAAGCATGCTCCATCACAGGCCTCATCTTCGCTTTCCATCAGGCGTGATTGTGGTCAAACGCAAGCCTATATTGTATTAAAAAAAACCGGCCAAGTGCGAGTCGGACTCGCGCTCGAAGGGTTCCATACCATTGTCTATAAAAACTGCAAAAAAATCACGTTTGTTGTATGGGAGCCCCCTTTAAATATTTGTTTCATTTTAATTTAATTATTTATTTTTAAAGTTAATATATAACTTAATATTCTGTGCATATTTCAATCGGCTACCTGTTGCCGTTATCAATATCGAGCAAAAATTAGAGCCCCTTAAATATTGATTTTATTCTGTTAGTATTTGGTGTTATAGCGGCAACCGAACATCATCTGTGAAAATTTCAACTGTCTAGCTATCACGGTTCATGAGATACAGCCTGGTGACAGACGGACGGACGGATGGACAGACGGACAGCGAAGTCTCAGTAATAGGGCCCCGTTTTCACCCTTTGGGTACGGATCCCTAAAAATGTTCAAGAACCGGCACTAGTGCGGATCGGCAACAAGCTCTTGCAAGCTCACGCAAGCCAAGCCAAACATCCCTGTTCACACGCCTGTGATTATGAAAGGTTTTCGAAGCTTGGTAAGCATGTAAATGTGGCATAATAATTGATTCATGCATCAGATACTACAACAAGGCAAAACATTCCGCGTCCCCATCGATTGCTCTCAGACGTTCATAAAACAACCTGACCACAAACAACCCGGCTAATCCAAACATCACATTCCCCCTAACTGCACTCAACAAACTGAACATCTCCTATGTACCCGTGTAACCACAATGATTAATACGCGCGGCGATGTGACCGGGTCTTCTGGATTCCTATTTAATTGTATCAGATTTCATGCATCTCCCGTCTATGGAAGACGTTATCTTTTCAATCGATTTTCAAGTCGTAAGATGTATTTTGCTCGCTTGAATTCCTCGCCAACATTGTAATTAAAATTTCCTTTGGCGTGCGAGATAATCGAAGAATCATGACGATAAGGAAATAAGTTATTAAATTAAAGACGACTTGCTTAGATTGAAACCTGATGTTAAAAGCAAATGTATTAATGAAAATAGGGTTTAACGACTGCTTTTTGTCGTTCTTGAAACCTCGGCCGTGTACTGCGATTATTCAAATAAGCGACAAGCGCATGTATATCGTCAGACCAGATACCGTTGCTCCTACGTGATCCTAGCGCCTAGCGGGCCGACGCCCGTCATTACCCATCCATTAACTTAGTTTCAGGATGTGGCACACTTTATCACTCGGGTAGGTAATTCGCTGCGGCACTTTATGCTACGACAAGCTTAGACAAAATGTGCAATGTTCCTAAGTGGTCCGATCACTCGAGCTCGTATCAAAATAACGCTATTAAGGCCGTTGACCTACAGAGTTTGCTAATGCGCTTTTACTTTCATGCGACTAGTGACATCTAAATCAATAAGCCCCGCTTAAACTTGTTTTGTTGCATATACTTTTTCTGCTTGATTAAAGTCTCGATATTCTCATGAGAATAATCCGATAGATAAATGTTAACGCGTCGTAAAAGGCGTGAATAAATTATTCAGGTGACAGAAAAAGCGGTAAGATTCCGCGACTAAAACGCGATGCGGTCCCATCGAGTCAAGATGTAGTCTTTTTTTCGGGGTAAAAAATATGGCTTGGCCATGGAAGGAAATGGCGGGGTTGGGTTGGGGTTGGTTGGACGCGACTGCAGAGTAAGCCGCCTGTTCGTCAGATCAGTCTAGCTGTGCCGAGTGCGTGCAGCGGTCGTAGAGGGGCGTCCGTCGCGCGCTTATCGCCTGTTGTCCGCGGCTTGCCGTCGAGAGCGCACGTGTTACCGGCGTCGAATGCTCCGATTCCAACGCGTACACCTGTGACTACGCAAATATTTGACGTGAAGTGAAAGACCATTGTTGGTTGTATCGTTTGTGTTTATATTCAAGAAGCAAAACCTGATCTTTGCGATCGAAGTGATTGTAACGTGCTTAGTTTTTTGTGCTGTTGTGCTCGGAGGGATCCGTAAACTCTTGTGATTTGAAGTATTCTCCGTTGCACGAATTTCGGCGACAGCCAAGGCGTCCAAATCTACAGTTGGATGAACGCCAACATCCCCGCTGCTAAGGTGAGCGAAATTTGAACCTTTGCCGATGCAAATGTAAATTTGCAGAAAACAGCTATAAACTGTAATGTTTTCAGGCTTATCTCCACTTATGCCGCTTATCGGCAACGTTCCGCGTGCCGCATTTGAATATTAATGCTACATCATATTTCTGTTTACGATTCCGATTTCACGGTTTTATCACGCTTGCGAATAGTAGGATGGGAATATTCCAGTTTCAATTAAAACGTACATTTTATTGTTTTATATTAAGTAACTTTAAATTGACTCTACTTCAGTCAACATATCGATGTCTTTTTTTTAATGCTAGAAAAGAGTAACTTTGAAATCCGGTTCGAAGGATCAACTTACTCAAAGGTTTTTGATTTCAATTTAAAAGAAGGTTGGTAGCGGCTGTGGGTGCCATTTTTCCGCAATATTAAATAGATCGTTAAACGGTTTAACAGTATTGTATTCGCAGACAATAACTGTCGCTATTCATTTCGCGCCACGCGCGCCTATTGTCTCAACGATTGTATAATTGCTCGACTCTCAATGTTACTTATCATTCATAACAGTTAAATCTGTTTGTTGTAGTACGTCTTAAACACAATGATCATTGAAATTATTTTGCCGTCATACCTAAAACACTCAACAAAATCAAATCATTCGCGTTGCCGACCCATAAAACGCTATCGCTGCATAGTCGTCTACACGTCATTTGACTATTTTTTTAAATCTTACAGATTTCTTATGGAGACCTCTGGATCTTACTTAATCATAAATATGAGCATTTCTGTACCCAAAAATTCTCTTTTCTTTATTAAATCTGAGTTACATGCAATGGATATTATTAATTTGAAATAAATTTAGTGTCAAAATGTAGATCAATCCCAACTCTATGGTATGGCGTGTAATTGCCACATTGTGCAACATGCGCGCTGTAGATTTTTTCCACTGTTTAGTATATAAATCATTTTTTTGTAGCGACTGACACAAGGTCAATATAAACGAAGTCTGTTATTATCTGTGAGCTCGTTATCTCGTACTTTTCAAGGGCACAATTACAAACTACGGGCTTATCTTAGCTCGCCGTTGTTTCATTCTGTTAACTCATACATCAACTTGTTAATCCGCTTTAAAGCCTTTTATTGTTCACGTCAATATCGTACGATATTTTGTGTTGTGCTACACCTACGATAAGAACTAAAAGATGTATTACTCTTGCTTTTAAATTTTTTTTGGCAGCATTAATCTAAATGCTTCCTCCTCCTCCTCCTTACATAAATAAAATGCAATTACTCACCCGAGAATCTCCGAACGAATGAAGAGATAACTGTTTATCCGATGACAGACGATAACTTCTGACTCCTGCCTGCCGATTAATTCTTATCGGCGGTTCAGTCAGACAGCGCGCCACGTACGTGACTCCCTCAAGGGGCCTTTACCTCCCTGGTCACGTTTGACACACTCTTGAACAGGAGCTCCTCAGTCCAAAACAAACGTTTCTATTAACGCCCATTTGCTTACAAGCCTAACACTGAAATATTCTGAGTGCCATCCTTATCTAGCAGACATGTACGCATTTCCTCTAGCCCAGTGATATGCTCAAGTGCCATGAGGCGCCTCTGACTCAGGGACTGCTTCAGAAAATTCGACCTACCCGAAATAGATCGAACGTGACTGTCTACCCCTGGTTTTTTTCGTCTTTGCGAATCGTCACTCATTCAATCTGAGGCGGTTGGCCTTCTGCCAGGACATCACGGATGCCAAGGTTTGATCCACTTTTACCTACAATCGAGCTTCAGACAGACGTGGATTTGCAGTATTAAACGATGTCGCATGCAGTAGCAACGGTGCTTGACCTGACTGAGCGGCGCCTGTAAAACTATATTTATGTTGCCCAGATTGCAATGACCGTGGCGAAAATAACTTGTTAGCAGTTTTATGGTGACATTTTTTGCATATTGGTACTCCGGCTTGACGCTGTATCGCCGCAACCCTGTTGTCGGGTACAATCCCGTGTTCTTGTTATATCTCTGGATTCGCGCTGCAGTTGGCTGCTTCTCTTATTACGGGGAACTTAAATTAGTTTTACGAGTGACGGCCGCAGCTATGACGCGGGTGCTGCTCGCTGCTCGAATCAAACGCTCGACAACTCATTGTTACGTTTATTATTAGTTTCCATGAACCGTTTACGTTACACTCGTGTATTATGTCGGCTCTCGTTTCGTTTTCGTAACCCCGACTTGTATTTTGAAAGCGGATAATTACATTCAGCGACTAACCAAAAGTTATCTACGACAGTCTTCGATGGGTCGACTCTTTTGTTCGATCCCGCGTCAGAGAATGCATTTAATTCTATTCGGTTGTTGTCTTGCTAAATCAATATTGACACAATGGAAGAAGCTTTAGGAATACGAAGTGCGCATTGTGAACAAGGATATTTATTGGTGTCATGAGGCCACCAGCTGCCGAACAATGCGTTCGCTCCACCGAAATAATGCCTCCCAATAGAACCTTAATTATTCATGTCATGTTGCCAAAAAAGTGAAGCGAGAAATCCATGGTGACCTGCTAGGCAATCCAGTCGAGGCTGACTAATCACACTAATTAGATACAGATTTGGTTTCACTTTCTGATCCTATATTAGACTGCAATTTCGCTTAATCCGTGAACAGCCTTGGGTCAGGTTTAGCTTCGCCAAATCAATCTCCCTGTTTTACCTCATTTGGTTCGTGGTGTATAATTATTTACAATTAATTCGTTTGCGAAGGCACAAAAACTATTGAGGTCTCATTTGTTTTGGCTAAAGATTTAATGACTGTAAATATTGGTTAAGAGGTCGGCTATCGGTAAAAGCGACGAAGTTGACGACAATTCGCACAAGTTAAACAGACAATTTGGTGCTCTTCAGCATAATATGCACTTAATATTTTAGCGTTACATTGATACCAATATATGTCTCTCGGGCGTAGGGCCGGACGAAAAGTGAACAAGCGCGATGATACTAGGCAATTGGAACAAGACAATTCGTATTATGTGCATGGAAGAGAAACGGGTTATTTTACGACTGTCGAAGTCGAATAACGTTTTGGTAGGGATAAAAAGTTTATTTATTTATTTTTTATTTATTTATTTTAAAAAGCGTCTCGGTATTGCCATCGCGCGTAATTGGCAGCTCTCATTCGGAATGCGGCCTGACAAACACATTCCCAAATACTACTTATACAGATGACCATAAAAAATAAAATGGTTGGTGCAATACACCGAATTACTCCTAAATTGATATATTATGCGTCCTATGGTTTCGAATCTAGCCGAGATTCTTTGTATACTGCGATTCTTCTGCTGATTGTTTTAAAGTTTGAACACTGCGTCTACACGCAAATGTGCCTGTCTACTCGACTCCTCGCCGCGCCGTTTGGGTGGACGGCAACGGCGAACGACTACCCTCATTTTCGTCACAATGATTGTTGTTAATAGAGTTGCGTACCACATAATTTATGTTTAAGTCTCACGGTAGTATTAGGTATTTCTAAAATAGAATATCATGTGAGACACAAGTATAGGTACTGCAAAAATGTACCTTGTTGAGTTTCTTGCCGAATTCTTCTCATCAGGGTTTTTCCGAACCGGTGGTAGATTCTTCGATGTTCATAGGAGCATCAATTGATGCCTAAATTGAATAAAGAATTTTGACTTTGACTTTAAAATGTCATTAAAAATCAAAAATGTGAATGCTTCACGTAAATACGGTGGTAAACGATTTTTATATATTTACCTACTGACTTGTTTTGGGCTTATCACGATGACATCTCCAGAATCAGCCTGTAGTTTTCAATTATCCAACCACAGGTCGGCAAAGAAAATGCTAATTACAAAGTTAAACGTTATTACCTCGTCTACTTTATTGCTGTTACGTTTAGGAGTTAAGAAAATTAAATGGCCGTTTTATTAGATTTATGGCGGCATTTTAATGGATAAGATTTATTATTATAAATAAATTGATTTGTCGCATGATTTATGAAATATGCAGTCCACATTTTATAACCCGGTTTTCAGTGTTATAAAGATTGATCACATCTAAATAGCTTTTTAAAAAGCTTCAAATTTATCTAATCAAGTGCTTGTAACACGTCTCGTGGTCTAGATATTTAAATGTCGTGACATTTATGCCCCAGTCAGTCAAGGCGTCGTGTTTTAACGGTAAAGTTAATCATAATCCAGGTTCTTGGTAACAACCACAGCGGCGCTAAGGCGAAGCCGGGAATGTGTGTTAAACACATCTAAACCACTTCCGAGAAAGTGTACCCTGGTTTCTTCATAACGTACATGGAGTGAAAAATGCTAAAGGCTTCTAGGTTGCTTCTAGTGAGAGACTGAGCTTAAGTCTAGACATACCAAATGTACATGCGATTAGGATGAAGCATGATGTATACGTATATACTGAGTTAAATCCACAGAACTAATAAAGCGGGCTTCCGGGGAGTAGAGTTAACCATATAACTCTGAGTTAACTGGTAACCCAGGGTTAAGTAGTGTCAAAATATGTATATGAATAGACTAGAATAGAAATACGGTCATTCAGACAACACGCCACAACAGAAAATAATGTACAAAACGAGAAAGAATACAAAAGCAAACAAATAAGGATGTGAAGCCGAAATTATTTCCACTCGGCAAACGGAACACAATGAATGAAACAGTAATCCATAACCCATTTAACCCTTGGCCGTGCCGGCGGCCCTAAGATGAGAAATGTTTTCTTGTGAATTTTCTTTCAGAATCAATGTCGCGCACACATTTTTTTGTGTTTTCATAGGTAATCCTTTAAACAATCTTCGCAATATTTATGAGCAATTAACTTCTTCACAGATTGAGTTAGCCATACAAGTGCCTCGCTCTTTTTGCGTTACATAGTATTATCTATTCCTGTTGTTATTTGTTCGGTGGTTAAATCAATACAATGTTGTCTCAAAGATCAACCGTACGCGACGACACACTAGAGCTACCGATTAGCGGCTTGTCGCAAACATAAAATGTTTGCGTTATTTATCGTCTCATGTTATGGTTCCCACCATTTTCAAGTCTCGCAACTAACACTCCGTTTGTCTGTCTACAACGTTCATTAGACATTTGTATAAGTTTACAAATACTTAACTTTCTTTCGCTTCAGTCACTCAACTTAGCAAAGCTTGTCAATGCTCTTAGTTACTAGAAAGTGTAAGTTAAAGTTTACATTCGCCATTACCTTCTAATGTTACTTTCGTTTTTTGCTATCGTTTTTGATATGGTCGCGAGATTTTATATCGCAAAGTGGCGATCTTACAATGCTACACAAAAACCTGGCCAGTCCGGGTGAGCCGCACGAGCTCTTTTATGGTATCGTTGAAAAAACGACAGCTGGGCCTCCCCATATTAGTGCACTCACGGCGAAAGGTGTCGCAACCTGCACTGCCTTACTAGAACACGATTAACCCTAATAAATTACGTTGAACAGTAGCTCCTAAGGCACCAATTAATTTATCTCGTCCTGCAACGTGGCTGTTTAAACTTCTCAAGTGACCTGTATTTTATTCGTAATAGAGCATGTTTTGGCGCACTCCTGCGATGCTGTTAGTGCTAAGTAATTAATTAAAAACACATAAAGATTTTTCCGCGAACAGATTAGTTACGAGAAAAGAGAGAAAATACCTTTTTATGGGCCGCTCAACTTCGAGACCGCATTAGCGGCATTCTTGTTGCTCTTACGATGGATGTATTTGCTCGTGTTTAGTTGCGAAGTCGCCTTGGCGGGAGTTCTTGAGACAATGTTTATTATCGTCGTCTCTTTCTGTTGACATGTTTATGGCCCATAAGTCACTTACATCTAAATCACAAATCTTTGCTTCCTCGATGGCTCATCGTAGTACACCCACAGGCACGGCGGTAGGAGAAACTCATGAAATATTGCAATGCATCCATTATTCATTAATTAACCCACTATCGCTAACGCCATATCTGGATATCTTCGGATGCAAGTGGTGATGTTCATCATTTAGAGACCTACGCGCCTAACTGATAAAATTTTCCAGAAGTTATTTTGTAACAGGTACGAGCATTGTATGTATAAGTAATTCGACACTTATTATAGTAAACGATACATACCACGTTTTCTCTGTAAAAGTTTTTTAACGGGCAATGTGTGGACATGTTTATTTGCCTTCCGCATTCTATATGCTGTAATGTAAGATACTTTTTGATCTGAAACAGCAAATTGAAATGCTTCCGTTGTGCAATACTTTCGTAGTTTATGTGCAATGCATTGTTTTGTAAAACATTTCATATGAAATGCTTTTCCTCGTCGAGTTTCAATCGAATGACGTTCAACGAAAAAAGTAGTTCGCCAAGGCTCCAGGAAAACCGTGTTTTCCTTCACTTAGTACGCGACAGAACAATGATTTACCGCGTGCACCGTAAAATAAACGTCAGCAGACGACGAATATAGGATTTATGTTTCTGTTTTGAAACATTTATAATACCTACACATAAGTTTTCCAAGCAAAAATATAATATTTGCGCCAAGTGTGTACCTGCTCGCTCCATGCCCTAACATTAGAAGTGAGATTGGAATCGCGAGCGGTATATTCGCTCTACGGCACCACTGTTGTGCAAGTCCCCGTCAAAAGTAGTGTCGAGGAGGATAAATCAACACGTTCCCTTAGTTAACTCCTGACTTTTGAACTCGAATACCACGAATCTGCGCTTCGGCCGTGTCTCGCCTGTTCAAACGGGACGGAGCCGTGTAATGATCGCATAAACCGCAGACCCATTTATATCGATGTCGGCGCATTGTCGTGTCGGACTGCACGACGACGACACGAAACTGTCGCAGCAATTAGCGCCAACACAGCGGGGGGTGACTCGTTATCCACCACAATGTTTACTTTGATACGGTACGTTTTACGATGACGAGCTAATTTTGGAACCCTGTCCTTGGCTTTCGTATTAACCACAGCAACGTATCACATGTCTTGGCGCGTATCACGTTTTATGTTTTATATTTTATTAGCTATTAATTACAAGTTTCGTTAGTATGCTAATGATTTGACAGTGAAATAATTTTACGATAGCTTAATTATATTGGTCGTTAATTAGGAGTTTCACACCGACGTTATGTAACGTGTGAGTAGAAATTTAATGAAATTTATTTGGATACAGTAAACGGTAATTTTTTCACTCATTTTGAGAAAAGAAGAAAAGACACGATTTTGGTGGTACAAGTTGTGCATATAATTACTAAACTAAACGGGACTTATCACGCACTAAATATTTATTTATTTACAGTTTTTGGCATATCTCAATTCCATCCATACCAAGATTCAGTTCACTTATGAATTGGAGGTAGGACGTACATTAGCTTTCCTTGATGTTAAGGTAATGGCGAGAACGGATGGTTCTTTAGCACATACTGTCTATAGGAAGCCGACGCACACGGATAGGTATCTGAATGCTTCATCTCACCACCATCCCAGACTTCTCCAATCTGTTGTGAGTTCGCTGCAAAATAGGGCATTGGATCTGTGTGACCCTGAATTTGTTGAGGATGAGTTGGGACATGTTCAGGAGGTGCTAAAACGCAACGGTTTTGTGGTGAATAAACGGCAGCCCAGAAGGAAACGTAGAGATAGACATCCTGACGTGGCTAGACAGCCTGCGTATATGCCTTATGTTAAGGGAGTGACTGACAAGGTTGGCGCTATTTTGGACAAGTATTCCATCAAGGTTGTCTACACGCCTTTGTCCAAGGTCGCGAGGCATATGCGGACACCCAAGGATGTTGTTCCCTTCCAAACACCGGGTGTTTATAAGGTTGATTGTAGTTGTGTTAGTTCCTATATCGGACAAACAAAAAGAACAATAGCTGAGAGGGTCAAGGAACATATTGCGGCTGTTAAAAATCGCCAAGTAAATAAGTCAGCCATAGCCGAGCATTTGTTGGAGTCAGGACCAAACCACTGGATTGAACTGCACAATCCCAGAATTCTGTCAACAGAACGTCATTTCTACTCTAGAATGGTGCGTGAAGCTGTTGAAATTAAAAAACACAAAAATTTTAATCGGGAGGATGGATATAAGCTTTCGTCTGCGTGGAATCCTGTTATAAACAAATGTTGGCCTCGGCAGGAGTGTTCGGAGAGGTCGTCAGATGTTGTGAGTGTTGTGTCGGTGTGATGGGGTGCCGTTAAAAAATCTTGATCAAGTGCGGGTAGTTCGAAAGACTCGTGCGGCTAAATGAACTTGACACCCTACACTTCAGTTGACTCGTGACCACGGTTGCTGCAATGTGGCCGAAACGTCGAGGTAAATAAATAAATATTTAGTGCGTGATAAGTCCCGTTTAGTTTAGTAATTATGAGTAAAAATCACGAAAGTTTAAAACAGTAAGTTGTGCATAATCGTGTGACACATACATGGGTAATGAGTGTGGGGATTAGCAAGCTGAAATACTTAGTCACATTAGTCTCAGAAGTAATAACTGTTAGGTTAGGGTATACGAGTTCGGGAATGGAGACCATGTCTCGGGAGTATAAGATTTATTTAAAATTTGCAGTACTAGGTGGCTGGCGGCGACTGAACGCGGAGAACCGAAGTCCGGACTCAATGACGCTCCTTAGAAGAAGCGTATGTCCAGTGGATTACGGTTGGCTGACTGATTATAATCGTGACGCAGACTTCTGATCGATATGAAGAAAACTAAATTGCCATTGCAAGCTTTATTGACCAAGAGAGGCAAAGCGTCTCCGTTTTAGCTTTGACAAAAATGTTTGCATACCTATGTCTGTCCAGCGGATGGCCGGCTGTTCTTCTCTACAAGTCGTATTTTTCAACCGATTCACGTGTAATTTTGTGAACAGGTTCGATGATTACTTACAAAGATTATTTTTAGTTTTTATTTCTTGAAGCCATAGTGGTGGAAAACGTTAAAAACAGACTCGCTATCTATGCCAAATGACCCTTTGACCTCTGAGTGCTACAAACCCTTCTTTGCCTGTCCTAATCATGTTTCAAATGTAAGGTCAAAGCCAGAGTTAGCCTACGGCATCGAATCTACGAATTTCTGCCTCGGCTGTCAGTGCAACTCGAAAGTCTTATCGATCAATCAGTCATTTGACGCTTGAGGTGAAATGTAGGCCGTTGGTCAAGGTGCTACATGAGAGGGGTTTTATCAATTTACGACTAGACCTTGCATTGTTTTGTTTAATCATATTTTCGATGGGACTGTTTTGAAGTTTTAATGTGATACGATCAGCGTATTTATCAAGTATGTAGATACAAATTCACAAGAATGAAAGTAGATGGATCTGGGTATACCAACATTAACATCCTCTACAATTTCTTCAGTCTATGCGTAATCGTGACGTTGGTAGATGCGTCGAAGTATCAGGAGCTACTTAAAAGTATTCGTGATTCGTGATCTAATCCCGTAGAAAATATGTCTAATAGGTACATTGGGTTTGTTATGAAGATTGCAATCAATTTAGAAAATTTAATACTGCGCCTCATTCTAAGGAGTAGTATTACGCAAGTACAATCGAATCGAAAGTACGCAGTTTCTTTTCAATATAACTTGACATTGTAAAGAATCTGAACCGTTTGATGTATTTAGACACCAGTAAAATGATGAAAGAATTCAAAAGAATTATCAAAGAATTATCTTATGAAAGAATTGGTCAAGGGGACTTAAACAAGTCAAGTTAAGTAAAATTCCCAAAAAAATATAAGATGTAAACCTATAAAATTCACAAACATCATCGGCCCCCAATTATTCAATTCGCGTCGAACGTCGCGAGCCGATGACATGCGGGCTTCAAATGATACGGGAGCATTTGAATAAACAAATTACTTGCCCACTTCACCGCTGATGTTGATTTATGGAACACTAGCGACCGCCTGCGGCCTTGCCTCCATTCATGCTCAATATAACGAGAATTCTTGAGCCTGGATCACTTCACGTTTAATTCGACTTCCTTTCTCATTTACTAAGCGATCGTGTGCTTTAGCACTTTAAAATTCAGGTCTATTATTGCGTGTAGCTTCACTATGAATAAGTATTATTGTCATTCCAATAATGTACCCAAATTGTTCACACAACATGTTGCGATAGAACTACTTCGCCCCTTAAATCCATTACGATTAATCAGACATAAAACTGTCTATAAACACTTTATCTCTACCTGTAAACAAAGCATTTGGCATCGTGGCAACCTGATACGTTGATCATCATAACCATAACAAAATGAACATCTGACTGCTGTATGAACATTCAGAGTTATGAGCACCGTCGTAACATTACTAAAGTTTCATTTAATTAAACTTGTCTTATTAATGCACCAACTTCAACACTGACAACGCAGTGAAGACTCTGCTCCTCTAAGATAAGGTTGACGCAGTACACCATCCTACGGAGTTAGTTGAGAGTCAGGGGAGCGACCTAGTTCGCAATATTAAAGTTCCTCTCTGTAATGAATGGAATGAATACAGAGTATGTTTGAATGGCTGCTTAGTTAATCAAGCCTTTTGATGCTGGCTTGTAGGGTTTCGTATTATTGTACCTACTGGATTTGCAACGTAACTACTTATTTGGTCGAACGCACACTGTTGTCGTGCACGTCGTGTAAAGAAAGGGATACTGGTACTTCTGATACAGGTGATAGATATGCCCCTATAGACCTTATGTCTAATATGAACATACCGTGTTGTAGGTAGTTTGGCATCATGTAACGTAAGTCACTTACGTCAACTCGGAATAAAATGTTGAGCGGTCTTTACGTGTTTTCTTGGTGTACATCCCGAGCTATTCCATGGTTCTCCCAGACTCACGAATACATCACACATACCCCGCTGCTGGTATGTATTTGCATATTAAAATCATAATTATTATGTTTCATCACACGAATATATACCCTTACTTAGAGCGATTTCGCAAAAAGCCCGATCCATTTATAGCGTAAACTAAAATACAAATTTTTCTACTATTACTCCAGACCATATTTCCACGGTTTCAGATCGGACGTAGTTGGGGCTTATGGGTATTAAATCCGGGACTTGGAAATGTTGAAGTATGTAGCTTATTTTGCTTTTTGGTTTTATAGAGAAACTTTGAATATAGCTAACGAATAGTCTTTAATATTGTCATTACCTAATTCAATTCGTACGAGAAGTCCACATTTATTATACAATCTGAAGACTATTTAACTGTTCCTTTATTTAACACTTCGATCTAATCGATACAAGACTATTTAATTACAGAACGTATCCCGGTAAACCCACCAAGCTGTCTGCTAAGTCCCTCGCGAAGCTCTACAAAGTCTTGTTACGAAGATTATAGATCAACGGATATTTGCCGATGTATTCCGTCGTTCCAAGAAACGGTCGACAACCTCACGCAAAAAACATTCCGTTTTAACCGCATGCCAATTATTTGCGCCTAACATTAGGGCAAATTACAGGGACTACACTGTAAACCACTGAGTTTAGTTACGAGTTATGAGAATTTTTGATATTGATGTTTGTTAGAAAGAAAGAAAGAAAGAAAAACATTTATTTATAACAACAAAAACACGTACACAGGCTAAAATTGAAAGTACAAACATAGACCGCTGGTTAAAAAAAAAAACCAGCACTGGTCTTCCGCCGGGCCACAGTATAGCAAAATCACGGAAGGCCACACAAACAAATATTACACTAACATAAAAGAAAAAAACAAATAAATAAAAATTAAAAAAACAACATTTAAAACTTCCACAGACCGAAGCGCGGAGCGTGCGCGCGACGGTGACGGAGACACCTCGGTTTGTGGTGGCCCTAAAATGACTTGGTTGTATGGAAACCAACCTTTACCTTTTCCCAACGGAATTTTTTTTTAAAAAAACACAAATCCAACAACAAAATAATCATAACCCAATAACTAAAGAGTATTATTACTACAATAAGTACAATAACCTAACTAAACAGTGCTTAATTAAACGTACCTAACCAAAGCAATCATCTCCTTTCTCCGATCCAAAGAGTATTTATTATTACTACTTAAACACAAAATTTTGCAAGAAGGATAGGACGCTCCAATAATGTTAGTTAAACTAAATACAACTTGAATCGTGCCTCAGTTTCCTGTTCTTTCTGGTGTTCATAAATTAACTTCTTCAATTTCGATTTAAAGGAATTAATATTTTGCAGGTTCCTTATTGGCGCATTATTATTTATAATATTTTGTTAGTGCAATAGACTTCTTGAAAGGTAAGCTCAAGAGCTGACGTGAGAATGAAAATATCGAGAAAAAACCGGCACATACTTCCGAAGCAATTCAATGGAGTGTAAGTAGTTCCCAATCCGCACTGGGCTCGTGTGGGAACTACAGCCGTAATCCTCTCATTCTGAAAGGAGGCCTGTTCCCAGCAGTGAGACATACAGACTGAAATGAAGTATCTAATAGGTAGGAATTAAACAAAATTTTATATTCCTAAAAGTACGTTGTTTTGATACAAATCGCAATGCTTGTTGCAAAGTTTACTGGCACGAAAAAATATTCTGAAATTTTGATTTCTGAATTTTGTGGTGAATAACAAAGTCGGATTTACTGCGCATGCTCCTTGACGTCACAGTTGTTGTCATATTTGGAATAGTTCACTGATTTGTTTCCAAAACAACATCTCAATCAAATTTATCTGAGCGTACGACATGTTTTGCAAAGATACCTTTATCTTTGGCGCCAGTATAAAAATAAACAGATTTTCTCGGGTTTTAGAGAAACTCATTAAATTAAATTGCGAGGGCAACGAATTGTAAGCAACAAATCTATGATGAATGGGCATACTATCAACGTCTTCGTTTACCTTTCAATATTTACTTAAATAATAATAAATAGTTTAATCTTAAACACTCCTACTTAAGTATTTCACAACCGTTGTTGTCTATTACGCTTCTCTTCGGGGTTGTCTATACCATCTGCAAAGTATGCCCTGTAGCTTGGCTTGGCGTCAGAAATAGGTAGCGTACGCATTGTTGTGGCTTGAGTCTACCTGACACCTATCAACTGGGGATATCAAGAAAAGTTCACGACCCGGTGCCTTGTTTCGTTCCACCACTGGCTCTATTAATCTTAAACCCCATTCTGCTTCAAAATCCTTTGGAACTATTGAACTAACATCATCATTACAACCCTGGACACGTTCACCAGTTCTTTCTTCATCTTCGAGATCCGGAGTAACCTTCAGGACGTGCTGCAAAAGCCCGCGGAAGACGTTGTGGGTCAGGGGGGAACGGCTTGAATTTAATTTCCTATCGTGACGCAATCGTGAAGACATACAGACATTATTGATATAATCTCAGCCCGTGAGTTAGTGTACTAGCAGTCAAAAACGCAATTTCTCTGCCCGCATCAGACTCAGGTCACGTTGTAAGGCCGTACACTGAAAGTGTATCACTAGTCCATACGACATTGTTGGCTCTTGTCTGACCTGACTCACTGTCTGTTTATCTGTCTGATAACTATTTGATACTTTCTACGCTACAATTTTATTGACTTGACCTTTAGTTAGACAGTTACATTAACTGTCAACCGTTTAAAGTTTTTATCTAGAAACAAGGCTTTTGCTTTTATACTTTGTTTTAACATTATGTTTATGTCTTAGGTTGCAGTGCAACAAAATATTGAATGCATGTAACATTGAGAAAGTATAAACGTATAATGGAAAATAACTTGTATTACCTACATGCATTTAATGCACTGAAATAATGTTTTGTTTACTACATGCCGACAGTTCTTGTGTTTCCTCCTACATTATGAAATTGCATGTATCCAGAGTAGATTTGATTACTTAGTCATTTTAATTCTAATTGAATGATTTAAAAACTGCTCTATACAGCCAATGCTGTATCATATCAAGGGGGCTGCTCTGAAATTCGAATTTTGTATCGCAGTCCTTCTTACTTTCTTATAAAGCAATATTAGCGCGAGCGTGAAGCCAGTGGATCTACACACCTCATTATCTTGACAGTCGAGTCGCGTATAGGCATGTAGATAATTTTAATCTTTACACCTGTTTATTTACTTCTGCTGCTGACAGTACGTATCAACTAGCTAGTCAAAAGGACAGTTCTGTATCACTTTTTACTCCACTATCGCATGACAGCGATGCCTTAGTTACAGTTAGCACAGGATGCGGTTTAATTGCATGCGGATCACGCTTCCGCTGCGCCGACGCACAATGCTGACCGATTATCGTATCGGGGCTGTCGCGGGGAACCGGGGCGGAAAACGCCGGGAAACCACCTAAAGAAACTAGTTCTTTTAAATGTTCAAACTATCTTTCACCAAATCATCATCTCTAGCCCTAAAGCAGGGCACCGGCTGTCTCTCAGTATGAAAGGGCTCAGAGTGTAGTGGAGGTAACATGCGCGCGGTGGGTACACTTTACGCGAATTTTATTACTTCCCTGGATTTAATTGTACTGAAAATTAAGAGAGATTCCATTACATACAAACCTTGGATTGCCTCTGGCTATAAGGCTAAGTGCTCAAAATAATGAAACCACGATCAGCACCTGGGCGCTGATGTTGCAAACAAAATGTTCTGCGAAAGCAAGGATTTTTTTAAACAAGATGCAGCATGACGCATTGATTTGTATTTCTTTTATCATGCTAATTATAAATCGATTATTTTGCTCCCCTTCTCTGCAAAATATTGCATCAAAACTTTGTAAAATTTGCCTTCTCTTTCCCACGCGACACGAATAAAAGAGAGCGACTCTTTGACTATTTAATTCAGATATGGGATTTGTATGAAGGGTTGAGTCTAGCCTAGCTATACAGGGTGTCAATTTATTGCCTATTATTATACAAAGAAAATTTATAACGTGGTAACGTCCGCATCGCCCCTTTTATGGGCTAGTAATATGATTTTGTAAATCCGGTATTTTAGGCCTGTCGGTGCAGGATAAGCATAAATCAAGGAAGAATTGCTTTGTGTCGGAAATAAGAGGAAACAATAAAATTGTATTGTTTACATAGGTATAATGCTGGAAGATACATATATACATCCTATTTACTTCGGGAAAAATTCCAGTTATCCGGTTATTTTTAAAATTCTGTACCGCCTGTTGTGTTTGTGTGTGTGTTTCTGTCCGTCTGGATAGTACGGGTACAGATTTATTTTATACGTCTGTGTATCACAAGGCTGTATCGTTTGAGCCAGTATTACGTAGACACACACGAAAATTTCACAGAAATATTGTCAAGAAACAATAAAAATATAAAATAGTTAAAAGTTCAAACGAAGGAAGGAATTTGTCTTTTTTTCAGCCTTTTTGCTTAATCTTAATGAATGCAATTGTAATAAAACAATACGGAAATCTTTGTCTTAGAGTCCAACTTGCACTTGGCAAGTTTTGTTGACGTTATTTTGAAATAAACATGTTGCAGATTTTGATTACAAATGCAATTCCAACTGTCCCATCATAAAGATTTTATAAAAACGTGCCTGGGTGTAGACATTTCATCAACCAAATCTTCGTGGTTTAAATAGCGCTTACGAAATAAAACACCTCTTCCATCTATGTATTATCTCTACATTTAGGGCAACTGCGCCAAGGGAGGGTCCCCATAAAGGGGGCCAGAGGGCCAGAGGATCAGAGGACCGGAGGGCGCGTGGCGGTCACGTGCGAGAGTGTGCGTGTTCACGGACTGATGAATCTGCATTGTGATGTGTTTATTACTGAGCATGGAAAACGAGATTTTCCACCGCTGTTTAATTGCTCGTATCTGGGTTGCGTGAGAAAAGTGGACATAGTAAATAGCATTTGTTTTTGGTTGTGATGTACTTGCGATTTTGTTTAGAATTCGAAAATTAGTGTTTTTTTCCATAAAAACACAACAGTACATAATTAACATGATTGCCCGCTGAAATTATAGAAAGCCAATAAAGGATATCGAAAATAATTTAAAATTTATAATCGTTTTTATTGTCTAAATGTAAACCGAAAAACGGACAGCGTTTTAAGAGCAACCTGTAGTAGATATCTTACCCGTATCGTTCTAAAGCGGTAAGGCCATAACTTTCCTTATGTACCTTTTCTCTATTTTGCTTACTATGAGGTTTTGAGGTTTCCGTAAAGAGTAATCGTATTGTGTTGTATTGCGAACAAAAACGAAATTTAAGAAAAACTGTATTACCGAAATGGTTATTGACCAACATTATCGCTAAAAATAAACGCAAAATATATAAATGATACTCCGGCCGACATTGATTAATTTCGTCACCTCTTTTGTTGTCGTCCATAAAGCGTAACTCGGCCTCTTATTCAATCGTTCTACAACAGATACTACTCTATCTCTATCACACATACAGAAAACGATAGAGCCGGATGACTAGTAGGGGCGATTCGTAGGTCAATTGTTTTGTGCAGCGCTTTTGTTAAAAATAAAAAGTCGAATTTTTTTTCAACGTCATAATTTTGAAAGAGCTTTAAAGGGTAGATTTTGTAGAGACATATGTCGTTTTGAGTATGTAATGTATTGGTATTGTGCGCTGGAGTTGAGCGGCGCATGTGTATTGTGCATTGTATTGTAGAGGGTGGAGATCAAAAATGTTCCCCTAATGTAGGCCCTGTCTAGCTGTTTTTTATTATTTCAATTCTCACGGGTAAACTTTTTAGTACGGTACAAATAAGTTTGAAAATGCTGCTCGGTGATCATAATAGCACCTGTGGCGTTTGTTTTTGATTGTTCGTAGTATAAGTTAACGTATGACAGTAATTACTTTAAACTCAAAAAGTTACATTGTTACAAGTATGTGTATATTATGTTGTGGTTTCAAAATTTGCAAACAAATTTTTGACCACTTCCTGGTATCTGATTGACTCGAAATTTGGCATACTTTACTTACTTACGTAAGACACCGGTGACAATACAATAGTAATGGTAGTGAATAACACTATAATAATAATAATCATTACTAATTATAATAATAATCACAAGAATAATCGTTTCCGCAGGACGAAATTCTTTAACGGTTAAAGGCATCGATTTTAAACTTGGTACTTGGTACTTGGTACGTTACATGACAGTGCAAGTATAGTCAACAAATTGTACAGTCAGCAAAAAACTCATTTAACCCTTTCAACGCCACGCCTCGACAAAACGTAAACCTGCTTTGAATCTTATGTCATTGTGTCAAGATCACTTTGACACTGTACTTTGTAACACCTATGTATATGTGTCATTGGCGTTGAAAGGGTTAAATACTTGAGTTGAAGGGTCAACAATTAAAATTGTGTAAGTAATTGGATCATGTAACCTTAACACAATTCATTTTATCATCTGTTTGTATTACAAAGTCCTATACCACCTTTGTTGAAATTTAGCAACCTGTAT
The DNA here is from genome assembly GCA_947859365.1 of Archips crataeganus. Lineage (NCBI taxonomy): Eukaryota > Metazoa > Arthropoda > Insecta > Lepidoptera > Tortricidae > Archips > Archips crataeganus. The sequence goes on along the minus strand of OX402051.1, from coordinate 19,048,992 downwards.
TATTGTACTTATCATACCAACTACTTAATAGCACACAAAACTATTATTTGCAACACGGAAACGTTTGAATGCATTAAATTACCGGTATTCATTCAACTATTCCCCTCTTTGATCATAATACAATAAAGAGCGAAGCACATGTAATAACAAACCAATTAAATCACGTCAAGACCGAAACGAAAATAACCTCGCACGTTTTGGGTTGTTAGTTTCGCATTCAACTGTTTATGTTGTAGAAATTAATAATTAGACGTGCGTCTATACGCTATTTTATTGCAGCTATTATTTCAAAGTCACAATGTAACGTTTGGGTAAACTTGACCTGATCAAAACGCATTCAAGTGAACTTGTTCCTCGGAGCAAGCAAAACTATGACGCTAGCATGTTTATTGGCGAGAGAGCTTGTCTGCCGTGTCAGGCCTAAGTAACGTAACTTGAGATACGTTAGTTACGCTTAACAGTGCTAAATCGACATTTTTGATGCTATACTATCTGATACATATCGAAGATTTTCATTTTAGGCCATAATTCAATAAAAACACCGATAGCCGAACTAACGTATCTGGGATTTTTGTACGCACTTGTAATGGATATCTCCCGTATTTCAAATACGTTAGATAGGTCATACAGAACTCGCCCGCAGAATCGAAATTGAAAAAATTTTTGGTGCAGTTTAATTCAAATCAGGTTGTTGTTATATGTTATAATAGGCATTTTAATTACATTTCATAATACGTAACAGCTTCTGAAACCAAAGAGAGCTATTGATTATAATTTTATTAAGAATATGTTTAACTAGCGGGGAGGGAGGGGGAGAGAAGATAATAATATTTTGTTATAAGTATTATTTAGTAAAAAAAAGATACCTTAAAGTTAAGAAATAATACAAATCCTGCCTGTTGCTGTGATAAAATTCAGTTAAAAGTTTTCTAACTTCCACTTTACTTATTATTAACCTTCTTACCTATTTTTATATCTATAAATAAAATAACGGGACCTGATAAACGAGCCTATACCCACTTTTAATTTACTTAAATGTTCTGTTTCTTGGTTCCAAAAAGTAATGTAAGTAAAGATACAGGTCATAGCCATTACACAGTTTTGTGTAATAAAAAGAGCATGGTCACGCTTAACTAACGTATATGCAGATACGCAACTTTGCGTTACAGAATTTTGTATGAAAAGTAAGGTAGTGTAAACTTTTAAAACAGTCTTTTTTGAAATTGATTCGTAGCACAGAGTTAAAATTAAAGATACATTGTCACAATAATATTTCTAACCTACTGTGTAAATTTCAAATTTTAAACTTCAATAGTAAACAAGCAATGAGATGTGGATACACAAAAACTTTGATCGCGTTTTTCTCTAATCGTCGTTTTTGGAGATACGTTACTTAGGCCTGACACGGCAGTTGTGAGAGTTCACTACCCAGCCGTCACAGTGCACTCCAGTGCGCTCTCTCGGCTATTGTCGTGGCAGGTGCAAACTTAGCGTAAAAGATTTTCTTGACGAAATAGTTTGCGAGAGAATGCGCCATCCAACCCACATAGTACACTCTCTCGGCTATGGCAATGGCATGTGACCTAGCGTAAAATATATTCTGGAGCGTGATTCTTTAGGCGGAACTCCACTGAGCGAGCCGCGAGGAATAATTTTGTTCGACACAGGATTTAACGACCTCTTTAGCCTAGTTGGTAGTGACCCTGCCTACGAAGCAAGAGGTCCTGGGTTCGAATCCCGGTAAGGGCATTTATTTGTGTGATGAGCACGAATATTTGTTCCTGAGTTATGGATGTTTTCTATGTATTTAAGTATTTATTTATCTATATAAGTATGTTTATCGTCGTCTAGGTACCCATAGTACAAGCTTTGCTTAGTTTGGGACTAGGTCGATTTGTGTAAGATTGTCCCCTAATATTTATTATTTTATTTATTATTTAGGATTAAAAATCACACCGAAAATGGCTGCCTTGAGAGGCGGCTAGCGTTTAGCAAATTTAGAAAGGGTCTTAACTTTCTTAAAGTAAACTGCGTTTAAGGATAACTAATATTTCTTGGGACTTACTGAAATTACCTCGACGTTTCGACCACATTGCACTGGCCATGGTCACTAGTCGTCTCATTCAGCTGTGCATTTAAGGATGTAATGTAGTATCGGAACATTGACGGATCGTTTTCAAAAAATTTGTACATAGTTAACGGCTTAATCAAAACAAAAATCACGGTTGCTATTTTTGTGTAACGAAAGTTAGTCATACAAAGTATATGGGTAACTCCGTTACACAAAAATAATGAATTAAATTTTGTTTTTAATTAATCCCTTAATTGTGTACAAATTTTTTGGAAAACGACTCTGACATTGAACATTGATCAGTCTCGTTGACATAGAGTCGAAAAGTGACGAACCTTTCATTCCGCGACTGTACAGTGTACATATGTACCTACATAATCATATGCTGCACAATCGAAAGCTTCCGACTTGTTATATTATAATCTCTTACCTGAATTTTTTATAAGAAAAAAAAATGCATTTATTTAAAGAAAATAATGCGTGGCACTATTTAGCAGGCGCCTCCGCACTAGGCTTCGTCTGTAACGCGGGAAACTACCTATAACAGTACAATAGAATTATAAGTTGGGTAATATCGGATTTAGCTGAAAATATAGCTCCCTTATACCTTAAGTAATGTCATTCCGTTATTAGATCCTGTTTCATTATTTCTCATTCGTCACAGCTACTGACTGTCAACCTTAATCGTTTGATCGCGGCACATGGGATAACGTAGGGTAACTTTTTAGGGGATAAATCTCTAAGGGGTAGCTTCCGTTAACTTCAGTATATATTATCAAAAAAATGTTTAACAATTACAACCGAGAAAGATAGTGCTGGAAAGGAATTTTGTGACTTAATAGTGTTACCTAATCAAAATCATATTCCTGAACATTGGTAAAATATAGCAGGCCGTCGCATCGTTAAGAACAGATTACCGACTATTCTTCAGTCTCTGACAAAGCATCGTTTCAAATTATTATATTTCAAAACTCCGTACTTTTATAAAATACTAGATTAATGCCCCTGTGGAAAACAAAAGACTGGCTTCTCTATCTCGTGACAATGTTAGTGTACCTTTATGATAAATCTTCCAGGAATACGTCTGCTATCGTATCGTAGGTTTCTGGCTACAGTGCGTTACGCTGTGTGTTGTTTATCAGTCAGTCAAGTTACTCTTTCAAAGTATAGATAGCCAACAATTAGGAACACATTATTTCTTCCAACGTTCAAAAGCGATCCTCAGCACCGAATACCTTGCCATTTAGCATGCCGTCACATACCCCTTGGACACAGTCCGCCGGCCACCCCACCGTCGTCACCCCAGCACCGTGTGCTGTGTACCGTAACTGCACATGCTGCGTCACCTGTTGCCATATTCCCATGCATGGGTACGAGTAAAAATAGACATACCGTTAGTAGAGTAGAAGGTGACTTTATTGGTAATGAAGAGAGGGAGATTACTACATGAATAATAAGTTCTGTTTCGTTTGTTTAATCATCATTCCCTAATGGCCTAATTTGATGAAACTATACAGTTTTCAAGATTTTACGAAATAAAGTAAATTAAGCAACAGATTAATTACGCTTAAGAAATACTAGATAAAAATTAGGTATACCGAACAAGAAAATCAAATGTCTAAGTCATCCATCATGACTATGTGTAATGTAATATAACTCTATAAATACGAGAACGTCAAGGGATGGAAAAAAAAGGATCTTTCCTAAAAGACGATATTCATTCAATATGTAAATTATTCGCTTCGTAAATAAATAAATGTGTAATGTAACTTAACTCACTCAAATATCGAAAAAGTACGGATAACTCACATCTATAATCGAGTTGATCGACATGTTTTTCACTATACAGGGTTATTTGTAATTCACTGACATCCTCTTAACCCTGAATTCCTCTCACTCAAACAAATGTTTTTTGTTTTACGACTTTTTAAAATGAAGCACTTTTTTTCCCATACAAATACACAGAGTATCGTAAAAATAAGAGGTAATCTCAAATTTTCAAAACGTTATTACACCAAAAATATTAAGTTATGACAAAAGCCGTAAAACAAAAAACATTTGTTTAAGTGGTAGGAGTTTAGGGTTAAAAGGATGCTAGTGAATTACAAATAACCCTGTATGTAATGTAGGTATCATATTCGGATTAGTTCTAAAAAACTTTTTGATACTAAAGTTAATAAAAAAAATCATAAACCTTGCAAATAACGCATCACTACAACTTCTTTCCATGATTTTGTATATTAATATACACCGTGAAATTTTAGTGGTTGTTTTCCCGAAACGAGGTGATTTAGCTTCGATTGTACAATCGATTTATAATTACTATTTTGACTACAGTCAAAAATCCAATTGTGAAAAACGAAAGTCGAAAATGACCGCAAACCAATAGTAACGCTTCGTTGGTACAAGTAGCGTACGATCGTACGATAGGTTAGGTATCAACGAAGCGTTACTATTGGTTTGCGGTCATTTTCGACTTTCGTTTTACACAATTGGATTTTTGACTCTAGTCAAAATAGTAATTATAAATCGATTGTACAATCGATACTAAATCACCTCGTTTCGGGAAAACAACCACTAAAATTTCACGGTGTAGTGTATAACGTTATAACTTCATTTAATTATTATAATTTAATTTCCTATTTGGTTACTCGAGACTCGTAATGTAGGTTAAAAACATCAAAATGTGTGAAACAGAATACTGCTGTTTGCAAACATCCTCTAATACTGCTGCGTAAATATTTGGACTGCACCGGGTTAGCATTGAATCGAATCCAAAAGCCGAGTGAACAGCTAATTTTAATTAACGGTGCTACTATGAATTATTTCTGGATCATTTACCATTTTGCATCTCCGTTATGACAGTTCGAAGTCTGCCAGCGCACATCGTGAGGCCTTTTACTGACTCTCAATTTAAAGTAAGGCATACCAGAAAGCTGAAAGCTCTTTTTAATCGACTTCAAGCAGATCAGTAGGAAGCGCGCAAAAAACATAAATGTTATTAGTAATTTTTCGTTATTTTTTTTTCGTGGAGTTTTGGAGTAGGTGTATTTCTGCATATAAGAAAACCTGCTCGGTCGTAAACATTACACAGAGTCATGCGTGGTGATGTTGGTCATCGGTTGACGTTGAAATCGACCAATTTAATGACACTTGACTCCGTATAATGTTTACGAGCAAACGGGCCAACTTATGATTGTGCCCAAGCGCAGCGATGACTCCGCGAACGAGGTTCTTTTAAATAATGACACAGCAGTTACCGTTGCGAGTTAAACGGAGTTGTTACGGAGTCCGCTCCGCTTGCAATCGGCACTGTATAAATAGACAGTAATTAGATACCTACGTGATACTCCTTCTAAAATATTCTCAGTCACTGCAAATTAAGAGGGTACGAAGGCTGAGAGACTTTTGAGAAATAGGTATTTTAATGAAATGTCGCTGTCTCGCCCGAACCCGTCCGTGTCAGTACAGCGAGAGCGGGACAACTGCAGCTCAGACCGTTATTAGGCGCGTAAAATTTATCAAAACCGCATTTCGTAATCCCCTGTTTTCTTCTCGAAAACTGGACCAATAAAATTATTTTTTTCGAAAATAATTAGAGGACAGATTTAGCTATGCCCCTATGTTTTCTTTTTTTTGTTTATATCAGGGATGTTTTTCTGATGAGTGTCTGAAAATGACGTTGAAATTGGGCAATTTTTTCAGTTTTTGAAAGCTCATATTTCTTATGTTAATTGAAATATGGAAAAAAAACGAAACATAGGGGCATAGCTGTGGTAGATACAGATTACACAGTAAAAAAAAATTGGCTCTAAAGCCATTATCCAGGGAGGAAACAGGGGATTACGTTTGTATGGAGAAATGGTGCCCATCGTACCCTCTTAATGTATAATTGAACATAAGTAAATAGTTAAACTTAGATAAAATAACATTATTGTATGTAATTAACTATTCTTAGTAAATTAAGTTCTTTTTATCATAATTTGCTTATCTTCATGAGAAAATAAACAAGGTTTACAAATAAAATCAGCTCACTAGATAGATTTTAAATTTATATTATACATTCAACCATGATGGAGGACCTTGCTCAGGTCCTGGGGTGTAGCTTCACTAAATATATTTTAGATAAAACTCATTATGTCTTCTATAATTAATTAATAAACAAAATTACTTAAAACACCAATGACTGTAAAAATATTTATTTCAACCTTAACTGGAAAAATTAATACAATTATTCAGTCTAAGATATTTGTATGGGCTGACTCGTGCGACCGTCCTAAATTATGATGATGATGATGATGATATCATGCAGTCCGTCAGACAGAAGGGACATTAGGCTCGCAGTAGGGACTTTCATGCGTCATAGTCCAGTGTGAGTGCGACATCTTCAAGGTTCCGCCAATTGCAACCTATTGAGATCTAAAGTAAATAAAGTGACTGACGCTGGCACAAAAGAATGAATGATGATTAAAGTATGCCACAATCGCATTCTCTTTCATTGGCACCAATATTTTCATTCACATTCAAACCACCGTCACCGTGAATCACGGATCACGACTGACCATTGAACATTCCCATAGTTTTTCAATTATCATTCCCACGATAACCGCCACTATTATCCTGCAATCTTAGGCGACTCATTACTCTGCAACTGCATTACATTACATGCCAGGTACATTATGAAAACACGCAATCCAGCCAAATCTAGCATTAAAACGCAAATCGCCGGCGGCATCGTAATTTTAGAGCTGTGATGCAGATTTGAGCAACAGTGTAAAACACTAGGACATTGAAGTTGTGTGAGACTTTATTCGACAGGGTATGAGTGATAACAGACTGGGTAAAACTAGAAAACTAGCGAATTCGGGCTTATCACTGTCAATGATTGTTTGAATTCCAGAGCGTCTAGATTCTAGTGTAAATTTTGACAAAAAAAAACAGCAAAGTGCTAATCGGACTCACTGAAGGTTCGATGCAAATTTTATCATCATCATATCAGGCAAAATACGTCCTCTGCTGAGCAAAGGCCCTTTAAAAAGCTCCACAACGATCAATCCTGTGCTGCCAGGTTCCCGCATCCAGATGGTTCCTGCGAACTTTCCCAGATCCTCAGTCCATCTCGGTGTGGCCCTTCATTTTTTTTTTTATATTTATTTTTTATTTTTTTTTATTTTTTTTTATTAACTTGGGTACAACAACATAATGCAAGCTAACGAAATTACAATTAGTGACTTAATCTAAGACATTACAGCGCATTACATCACAATAATAATTGTACACAGCATTTAACACAACCCTCATAAAAGGAAACAAAAAAAAAAGAATAATAAAATAAAAATACATGAAAAAATACATAATGTACAGCTAAAAACGAAGGCCAATGATCATACAATAGGAATCCAGGAAAGATTCATAATGCTTGAGTAAAATGTTCATTTACAACAGATTTGAATTTTACTAGCGTCATGTTGAATATGTCTCGAGATCAATGTTATTAAAAAAAAAAGTGTACACATTCTTGTAATTGGAGCGTTATTCGAGACATTGTTACATACTACCGGCAGGGCAAACAAATTACGATTTCTGGTCGTTTTACTAGTCATACTCCACGTTTTCCGATTCGCGATCGCCAGTCTAGAATCTTACTGCGCCATCGGCCGTCAACGAGCAATGTGCCCTGCCCGTTGCCACTCATGTCTGACGACTCTCCGGGCTATGCCAATGAATTTGGTTCACCTGCGGATCTCCTCATTTCTGATTTGATCCTATAGAAAACTCCTGTTCGTAGGGAAAGTACAAATTTAAAAGCCAGTAAAAACAAATCTTTTGTGGTTTAGGGCCATTCTACTTTTAAGTAACCATTAATCTTTTGTGAAATATAAGGAATACCTGGTGATTTTTTTCAAGTGTAAATAACTTATATACAAACTGAAACACCTAAATTTAATGTTTTAAAGCAATAAAACTTTAAATTCAAAGAAATTTTGTGGAAAAAATTGGTAACTCAGCGGAAAATACATCAATTTCCATACAAATGGCGGGGACATGCATGTCCACTGCGTTACCTACTTTATAGATAATAATGATTACTTTTTATACGTAGTGATAATTTTAAATGTAAGCTTAATTATGTGCCTATTTAAATCTTTAATGATTTAAACCGAGGACTTTACCGTTTTTGTAAAAAAAATATTTGAAGAGCACAGTACAAAAAATGACTGGTCAACGAAAAGTAGAATGGCCCTTTAGTTGTTTTCTGAATTTTCCTTTACTGACGTTTGTTACAAAAGAAAGCACGCTAACAACTTGTGGTCTACACGTAAAGAATGACATTACTTTAATGTAATAAAAAGTTAGAGTTTTAATGAGAAGTTAGTACTTAGTAGGATCCAACACGTACAAGAATTCATACATACATAACAAGAAAAGTCAAAACAATATACCAAGGACCAATCATTTAACTCGATCGGTTGATGAGCAGAAGACCAAATGTAAATATGCCAGCAAAATATGATATGTATCACATCACGTGAAGATACTTGTAAAATTTTAAATGCACATACGTGACTTTGGCCTAGACAACGATTGTCAATAGTAAGCAAATCATTAAACATTTCTCTTCTCAAATACTGCGAAAGGCAATTTTACTCGTTTGCCTATTACTAGGTCAAACGTTTCCAAACACAAAACATTTACGGCAATATTAATAGTGCAACTGCATGAACTTGCCCCTCAATATATTTGTTTAGTTACAACACGTCATTGTGGCATTAGACTAACCTTTGTTCTAATGGGGACGCTCGCGCAGAACTGCAATTTGTAATAATCTTCTAAGATCCCGAGCAGTGCTGCCTTGACCTAAAATCGTGCGCAGACGACGCTTGCGCATAAACCGCCGGGGCTTTAGGCTGCTGCACACTAAGTACATAACTCAAAAGCCAATTGAGCTTTACTATTCTCAAGTAGTAAATTTCCATTTACCACAGCAGCAGTAAATTTCCAGTGTTTGTCACTAAAATTGTCACATAAGTTACCACTTAATTAAGAGGGTACGATGGGCACCATTTCTCCATACAAACGTAATCCCCTGTTTCCTCCCTGGATAATGGCTTTAGAGCCAATTTTTTTTTACTGTGTAATCTGTATCTACCACAGCTATGCCCCTATGTTTCGTTTTTTTCCATATTTCAATTAACATAAGAAATATGAGCTTTCAAAAACTGAAAAAATTGCCCAATTTCAACGTCATTTTCAGACACTCATCAGAAAAAAATCCCTGATATAAACAAAAAAAAGAAAACATAGGGGCATAGCTAAATCTGTCATCTAATTATTTTCGAAAAAAATAATTTTATTGGTCCAGTTTTCGAGAAGAAAACAGGGGATTACGAAATGCGGTTTTGATAAATTTTACACGCCTAATAACGGTCTGAGCTGCAGTTGTCCCGCTCTCGCTGTACTGACACGGACGGGTTCGGGCGAGACAGCGACATTTCATTAAAATACCTGTTTCTCAAAAGTCTCTCAGCCATCGTACCCTCTTAAGATGTCCCAAAGAAAGCAATCAGGAGTTACACGCGTATGAGATTAATGTGGTACGAATAAGTTCCTTAGAGAAGCTATGTTTCGCAGTGGACGTTTATCGCCTGACGATGATAATGATTGGTTTAATGTGAAATCATCATCAATGCACTACAAATTTTATTCGTTAAACACAACAAATCAGGCCAGTGATAGTACAGACATAAAAAGGCAGGGTAGACCAATAGGCTGTCTTATCTTTTAACCCTTAAATCGTTACCGGCAATATATTTGCCGTCAAGCAGAAATCAAACCCGATTCAAATTAGTAACATTTACGGTCCAAAATCGAATATCTTGACAGGGTAGTCAAATGGTTTAAGGATTAAAGGAGATCTCTACCACACAACCATATAAATGTAGAGGTGCATACAAAAAACAGGAAAAAGTAGTATATATAATACTTATAGCCACTGCAGTCTCGCTCGGTTGTCTTTAACTTAGGTCTGACACACTGCCGTATGCCTTGATAAAACTAGCTTAATAGACAACTTCAAGCCATTTTAGCCGAGTTTAGACCTGCAAGAAAAAACGTGCTAGTTTGCATTACACTGCTACGCAGTAAAGCGAACGAGATTGAAGCGGTAAATCGAACGCCGCAATGTAATGCAACTTGCGCGGGTTTTCTTGCAGGTCTGGACTTTACATCTCTCACACACGAATATTAATAATTCTACATTCATACAAACATTCACGTAACACTACATTCGTTATCAAATAACCTTTGACTTCCACCACGTGGTATCACAGCGCATTAATAACCAGAAAGAGTACATTACTCCAACGCGCTAAGGTAGATAACATTGTCAATAACATCATTCATTATGCATTAATTTTTGTTACGCAACCAACCGTTGGTCACCGGTGTTATGTAAACACTTGTTTTCATTTCAGTGCTCATTTTATAAGTTAACTATCATGATTTAATCGTAGGTGATATTAAAGTAAATAGCAAGAATGACATATTATAGCATATTAAAATACCTACACAACTTGTGAGATTCTAATATTTGTAGGTACGGCATGAATGAAAGCTTCACGCTTTACCTATCGGTACACCGCAAAAGTGTGTTTTTCGAGCGATCACCTCGCGCCCGGCATGCGAATGTAATAATTAACATGTTCGTCCACCGCTGCGTGACTCACGACCGGCTTCTGTGCGCGCGCGTGTGCGCTACAGCGCAACACAGCTAATTCATTCTAGCGTCGACCAAAACATACCTTAGAAAGTAGTAAAACTATTGCCCTACTACCTGTAAATTTAATAGCGCAGATCGTGTTGTAATTAGTGAACTATTTTTATGTTTATATGCTGTGTATAATAACGTTATAAGATTACCTACGTTATTTACACCTTCATTCGACCGAATAAAATTATCATTCAATTAATAACTTTTCATACCTCAGTGATTACTTGAGCTATACGCAATGTATACAATATAAACATCGTTCAGTACAAGACAAATACTTGTCGCATTGAACATGAATATGACACAAACATGTGTTACAGTTTCAAGTTACTTACTTGCTTAGTTTAATAAAACATCAATCATTAAATTGTCACGGACAAGTGACATAGATACACAATCTAGAACTCAAGTAGAATGTCAAAAGTATTTGGAACATAGTCTGCAAGACTTGATCTGAAGAAGTTCCGTAGTTCAAAGTTTACGTAAGCGCAGCATTATTATTCAACTGAAGAGCAAAGTCATCGGAACTAAGATCGTATCGTGGTTTCGTAACGTACGGTATAGTATCGAACGAAACTGAATCGAATGGTACAAGTCAAGCGAATTGGCGGTTATTATGTATTAGTGGACATATTCCCAGTTTCAGTATTACATGAACAGTCAAAAAGTATGTAGATAATTACTGACTGTGATGTGAATAAGCACTACAAAAGAAACTAGATTCTAGTAGTCCCATTCATTTATTTGCCTGAATAACGTACTTATTGATTGTCGTCATCCATTTATTGTCCAAACACGTTATGTGCATATTTGTAATAGATATTTATCACGTGTTGAACTTGATATCAATAATTAACTCTATCATATTTATTCATACTTTTTCTAATCTTAGGTTGATATAGTGAACTAGGTACGGTTTTTGAAGTATGTAAGTAAATGCATTACCTTTTGCTTATTTTATTTTGCTAATTGTGTTCATGTATCTAATTATTGTTGATTTTTTTGCTTGCCCTGTGGCATTCACTACAAAGTTATTGTATTGTATTGACTTTAACTTAATTTAGTCAATTTTTAATCCTTTCTAATACAGTCTCTTGTGAATTGTAACCGGTCATTTCTTATCGTCCAAAATCGTGGCCATTAAATAATTCTTTTGTGTACGCTGACTTGCAGCCAGCGCTCTCCTTTGCTACTCACGTCACTCACATTTATTTGTTTAGTCAACAAGTCAACATTAATTACTTACTTAGCGATAATATAATGGTGAGAATTGCCTGCGTTAACTTTACGAAGTCTATCTTAGATTTAAGTGACTTGACAGTTATTTTAAGATCTTGAAAAGGAAAACAAAGCTTTAAATATTGGTTTTAGTCCTACTACTGTTCCAATTGGATCTTTACGATAAACGTTGAAATAGAATCAATGCGTCCATGTATAACAGGCAAAGCATGCCTTTTAAATGAACATAGCACGATCTTTTGAAAACGTACACCAAACAATCGAAAACACTCGCTCTAGTAACTGTTGTGTAAAACGAAACGGTTAGCAGTAAAAGTTTTGTAAGTGATGCAGATTTTATCTCGCTTGATAAACGGAATTCAGAATCCTCCGTCACGCCACGGCTGAGATAGTCGGCATTGTTATCCTTCTTTATAAAGTATTTTGTCTATTTATAGCAATTGCGTCAGCGAAGAAGGAAATTCTGATCACGTGCTGGGCTCTTGCGCAAAAATAGTTCCTTTGGCGAGCTATGACTTATGACTGATTGTGGTTTAGGAGACTTGGGCTTTAGAATATTTGGAAAGATAAATATTGAAGCTTCTTTTTGCTATAACAACGCGATGAATGAAATAAAACAAGAGTTAAGTAGAATCCTCGGTGGGTTCGATCGTAGAGTTGTTCAATTGTTATTGTTGACTTTACTGTGGGAAATATGAGATATCTCATTGCTCCTGATCATTCCCAAATAGATGCTCTAGTTGAAAATGAGTCTCCTTCTGCTTTATCACGCTAAATTCTTAGCGACATCTTTTTATTTAAACATACTTGTCTAAACAGGGTTATTTTTAATTCACTGACATCCTCTTAACCTTGAATTCCTATCACTCAAACAAATGTTTTTTGTTTTACGACTTTTTAAAATCAAGCACTTCTTTGCCCATACAAATTACACAGAGTATCGTAAAAATAAGAGGTAATCTCAAATTTTCAAAACGTTACTACACCAAAAATATTAAGTTATGACAAAAGCCGTAAAACAAAAAACATTTGTTTAAGTGGTAGGAGTTTAGGGTTAAAAGGATGCTAGTGAATTACAAATAACCCTGAATAAACCTATTATCACCATATTTCTTACATTTGACACGGTGGCATTAAATGCGACATGTTACTTCTGACACCTCAATTTATCTCATTCAGCTAACGTTTTGCAACTGAACAAATAGTCCTTCTCTCCGCCTCACGTTTGTGGATACACGAGGCACGGCTGACTGCCTAGGAAGTCTTGGAGAGTTTACACATTGCAAATTGACACTAATCGTTGTAAGTGCACACTCAAACAACGGGTATCGTTATAAACATTACCTCATGAGACGATGCGAGGAATACTATTGAGTACAACGTGCAATACCTATATTATTATATAGGTGCATACAAGTAGCGTTATACTCCACTGTTCTTCCCATTCGTTGGAGGAACTTTGAGTATTTTCACCGTACTTCCATCATATGTTCATTCATGCATACTTCTAATGAGTTCCTTTCTATAAATAAGAGAATGGACATAGATTTGATCGAATCGTGTGCATCGCTAGGATACTGCTTTAGACTAAGCTATCTTGATTCAATTCTAAATATAAATCGTTACTTCCTTTGCGATATTGTTCATGACTAACGTTTGAGACTGAAGTAATATCGTCAGCTTTACGATGATCTAATACTGTTTCAACTGTTTGCGTGTATTCTGTTATAAAATGTGTTTTTTTTTTCTGTTACAGGTAAATTACAAAACTAGTTCACTGCATCGAAAATTTTAACAATGCAGGTTTGTGACTCAATTCTTTACACAATATAATTTCGCGTAACGGGGTTGTTGAACTCTGGTTTCGTTGTTTTGTTGCGAAATGATTGCAAAATATTAAAAAGTGGGATGCAGGGGTTATCTGACAATAATCGGTCCCTACAGAAATACCACTTAAAAATTGCATGAGGCTTTAAGAAATCGCAATGCAAATATAATGTATTATCATACCTACACGCATTATACATTTTAAGTAGACGGAGACAAATATAGAAAGTTATAAACTGAATCTGTTTTATAAGACAAACCTCGAAAATTGCTGAAAAAACTTATAGCCATTCCTCCAAAAAGCATGTTCATTCGCCTATGAACTGAACTAATCAGTCCATCTCTAAAATTCTCACCGCATCACAAAGCATACTTAAAGACTTAATGCCTACAAACAATATTAAAAATGTCATGCTTAGTCGGTTTATGACTCACGAACGCATGTCTCTCATTTTATTTTCGAACATTCGTATTCACCACGAAAACTATCAGTGAGTCAGGACAGTGGCATTCTCGTGTTACGCACTTAACCAGGAGCGAGGAAACATCACAAAGTAGCTATTTAGGATTCTTAGCATGTGGATTTGAATTTGTTTAGTCTTCAATCACATTACGGTTTAAGAATAATGTACCGTTTGTGCCCAAATAAACATTAAAACATTATCTGCGCTGAAATAAGTTATGTATCAACTTTGAAAATAAGCTTTTAACGTGATGTTTTCCATGATTTAAAACTTGTCTTCATTTTCACCAGTTTCACCATCACTTTAGCATTCTTTAACAAATCTAGTTTCATCCAGGGCATTAATGTATACTTGTACTGGTACATAATAATATTCTTTAATTTTAAAGTCCCTGACTCTTCTTTTTGCTGTCATATGAAACTAAAACATCATACAAATGCCAAGTCAAATTTTCAAATGTGTTTCAATATCGAGCCAACAAAGCCCATGATTTACGACGACGGTGACTATCACCACAGCGAAAGTGTTTTGATGCAATCCTGAATAGAAGTTGTTGTTGAACGCGCTTTTTATGATTAATGAGAGCCATTCGAGTGGCTTTTCTATCGTTTTTTACCTTTTCCCTAAAGGTCGTCGATCCGTGATCCTATTGAATAGGCCTGCGGTTGAATCGGATAGCGTTTACGCGATTATGATGAATGGCTTCAGGGAGTCATTGAACTTCAGTACGTTTCCATTTCTATAGTTCTTTATTCATGATGCCTTTAACACATAAGGGACTTTTGCTTTAATTGAAGTCATGTTTATTACCTACAAGTAATAAACATGACTTTGATTTTTTCCTCAATGTGTACCTCATGTGACCCGTAATTTTAATTGAACTCCTGATCGCTTACATTTCTAACTCTTCAACATTTCCAACTCTTTGAATGTCCCTTTACAATACGCAGTCGTAATCTCGGCATCCAGTCTCGTTATCAATGCCAGTTAAATTCAATTGACATTGACAGCGTCAAAATAATTAACTTCCTATCCAACGAAGCCTCCTATCGGCAAGTCGGCAGCCAATTAAAGTTCCAAACACATGAAATTGTGCAACCGGTGTTACGGAGAGTCATTGCACCGGGAATACTACAGAGCGTGACGAGGCGCATCTAGCCCTAACAAGATGAAAGCGATAATTTATATTTGTAAAACAGATACAGCCCCTAACGGCCTCATTACGCTGTCAGCAAAGTATTTAAAGTGTCTTTAATAACATGACAATACACGTATATTTATTCTTTTTATGATTACGCAACGATTATTTGAAAAGCTTCCTACTTTCGCATTACGTATTTAAATTACGATATTATTATAGTACAATAATTTGGTTATGATAATATTTACATTCCATTTGTCGGTTCATACTTTCTAATGACAATTATATAAAGATGAGGCCCCAGACATGTACCTTGTGGAACACCTTATCATCCCTACGACAGTGAACTAAAACATTTTATTCGCTTGACGAAGACACCTTTTCACTCCGACGCTCTAAAAAATATACTAAACCGTCGTTTATAAAAAGCTGATGTGACATTAACTGTTGATAAAGACCACATTAACATAGTATTTACATTTTAGTTCCGACCAACATACACAAAACAACATGACCTACGTTTAACTGTTTTACTTCAACGTTCAAGGAATAAACACGATGCAACGCTCCCCGTTCATTGCTCTTACTTTATTCTGTTCTTTATTATACGTCGCTAATCTGAAAATTTTAGTTAATCAGATACATCAAGTTAAATTTGTATGTATTGTATGAAACCCATTCAAATACGTGCTTATTTATTTCGCAAAACAAAATTTCCATGTAAACAGTCGGTGAATATCCAACTTCCGCACACACTTGGTTCAGCTCTGTTTGACAAGTAGCTAATTATTGCGCACTTACAAGTACGAACGTATTTATTGTTCTTATGCACCTAATTTTTAAATGGCTACGTTATAATGGGGTCGATTAACGAAACGAAAACCACAACTCTGGGAGTCATTTACTAAACATTTATTTTAATGCTGCAACTTCATTTTCCGATTGTTTAACTTTACTATCAACAATTACTAAATTAATAAACAACTTTACTTTGTCACTCCTCCATTTTCTGCTACTACTGTTCAATGGAATTATAGCATATATGATTACAAATATACCAATAACTAATCTTCTACTATTTGCTAAATGATCTTGTCATAAGTCCTGATAGTTAAAACACAAAGCACTCTCTATTTTCTCTGACATTCTACACGCACTCTGTTTTTGGAAGATCAAAAAACATTTTTAGCTATAGGGTTTCCTTTAAAATCTCCTTTGCAAGGTTGGATTCCCTCGCTATAATATTGATTGTTGCTGCCAATACGGTTATTGTTTGCAGTTTGTATGACCACGTGCCGCATGACGTAACTTGTGAATCATTGAACACAAACACAATATTATGACGAAACATGTAATCGGATGTAAAAGAAATGTCAACATTGCCTAAATAAAGAAATACCAAATATCCTTGAAAGGGTGACGTTGGACACGTTAGAATCGTTAGTGAGTAATAGTTACAACACAATTTACACGGAACAAAATTCTATATTTCACCCAGTATTTAGTGATCGTGCATTATCGACTCATGGCTTACGTCACTTTTTAGAAAACGTAATAAACATCTTATTTGTGATTATTGCTTTGAAAAAAAAATCTTTTATTTCTTATCGACTCTCTAAGTTGATAAGAGTTAGACAGATTTATAGGAATACTTATAATGTTTTATGATTTGTAAGTCATTGCATGAAGTAATGTTTTCGTAATAGTATAGTTTTTGAGTGATGCTTGTGAAGACGTAAATATGTTAGGATAGACACGAAAGTAATAGATAAAAATAAAATACTTTGTCTTTTCCAGTTAAATTTGAATTCGTCTATGATAATTAGGATAAATATGAAATTCAACTTGTCGGGGACAATAAACTCATCAATGTTGTAAATTTATGAAATATTAAACTAATAATAGCCGTGATTGGTCAACCGGGCAATAAAATGGCTACACTGATGCATAATGTATAGACTTTCATCAAAAAACAATAGATCAACTGTTGCAAGTCAATTTGATTGATTATTTTGTGCAATCATCATTGTTTCTTTCAAAATTTACTTTCAAATTATTTCCAGGTGAAACACTTGCACATAAAGTGGTTATTTAAAATCACGAGTATTTTTTACTAAATGAAATGTTTTATTTATTATAGTAGATCCGATTTAATCTGCTTAAATACCGTTTGCGCATAAATGCAAAGTTTTTGCTTTTCTTAACAACCTACATTTATTTCAATCCTTTTGAAATGTTGATATTCGTTACCAGTTTTGATTATTCTATTTTCAATGCTTTTATTTATGTCTCTGCTCATTCCAACACAAATCGCATACTTATACATACTTATGTATATATAACACAGTAATCTTCATATCACTAGAAGGTCGACAGGAAATTTGTGGGATTACGCCCACATCCTCTTTACCCGCAAATATGTCGTGTTTTAGCAAACTCAGTCAGATACCTACCAAGTTTATTTAAAGTATCAAGTATAAGGTACCCTACTAATATTATAAATGAGAAAGTTTGTGAAGATGTAAGGATGTTTTATGTTTGTTAGTCTACACGCAATAACTAGGAACTGATTTGGATGAAACTTGGCGTATCTCTATTTGTAAATAGAGATACGAGTAAATCTGGCTTGAGACATATGTAGAACACTTATTATCCCGGTAATACATACGTTTCCCCGGGATAATATTTTTACTTTAACAGAGGAATTTTAATATGGATAGAGGGCACAAAAACGTTGATGTGGGTACATTGGCTTTCAAGATGACGCGTTAACTTCATCTGGAATCAACAGATGGCGTTGCCTGTGCGAAAATTGTGTTTCACAAATGTTACCGTGCCCTTTTTTCAGATCAAAATCTAAGATTGTAAATGTTTCTCATGAAGTAATGGTATATAATTGTTTATTATCCAACGTGGTAACGCGGCAAGTGTGATGGGTACCTTTGCGTCAGGGACAACTCGTGGGGGACTTTTCGACTACACTTAGGCCACAGAGTACATTATATATAGGAGGATAGAGATATTACTCTATTCAACGGCACAACACCGTCTAACGCAAATTCCCGTAACTACTATTAGGACTATCTATTACCATACCTAGGACCAATAATCACATGTACCAATACCAGCCCTGCTGTGCCACTGCCCATGGGCTACTGCCGCAGCTTTTTTGAAACTAGAATTTAAAGTTTGTTTTCATCTATTTTCTACATGATTTGATAAATAATATCGCCATCTAGTGCAAATTGACGGAACTAAAAATAGACATTGTAGGAAGTGAAAGCACCGTGACTTACTTACACGGAGCTTAGTAGCTAATTCAAAAATTCAAATTCTATTTTTTCAGACAACTTTAATGGTCCAAGTTTTTAGTAACATAACATAAATATTAACAAAATTAAGGTAGATAACGTTAGTTCACAGAACAAAAAAAAATATTAAGAACAAACACAAACACACACAATCTAGCTAATGCTTAGTACTTGTCACTTACACTTGTCAGAAGTGTGTAAACATATTGTAATTGTACAAGTGCTTATTAGTGTATATCTTTATTACAGTAAATGACGCTAAATTATTTAAAAAAAATGGAAATTCATTCATGTCTATTATAGAATTATCGACAAGTGAAATCCACATAAATAAATAAAAAAATAAAAAATAAATAAATATCACAGGACAAATCACACCAATTGACCTAGTCCCAAAGTAAGCTAAGCATAGCTTGTGTTATGGGTACAAGGCAACGGATAAACATACTTATATAGATAGATACATACTTAAATACAATTCGCATGCTTAGTAATAAACGGGCTTAACTCAAAAATCGTGAATTATGGTAAATCGATTTTAAAGTTTAAACTGTATTATAATATGTCATATTAGACACCCAAGACCCGAGAAAAAATATTCGTATTATTTATACAAACATCTGCCCCGACGCGGGAATCGAACCCGGGACCTCAAGCTTCGTAGGCAGGTTCTCTACCTACTAGGCCATCTGGTCGTCTAAATATGTCACCTTACTTTGTGGTAAATATTTCATCCAAAGCGTTCTCATTGCGTAAATAATTGTCAAGACGATCCGTAGCTGATGGCAGCGAATAAGAATAAGAATCCATTTCCACCAAGTTTTATTCTCACTCACATTTGTCTTAACCCTCAGAATTAAAGTCTGTTTTATAGATGCCTTGAAGTTTCTTATTTTGCTTTCGTCATTCCAGTTTCGCTTATAACTACACATTAATTTTCATTACGCCTTCGCTGATCTATTTTAAGCCCTATTAATTACGAGATAGAGTCACATTTATGCCGTTCTATAAATAGCCTGTATAAATTGTTGTTATGATGTTCAACGAGGTTTATGGTTCAGTAAAACTATTGTTTCTTGCTATGGATTGTGGACGCTTGCTGTGGATGTTTTTATTGAAATGGTCTTGCCATTTTCGATGAGCATGAAGGTCCAGTCCCACCTTGATAGCCATATTTTAACCTGCTGCATCGAGTTCTCGACCAGTACTTTTTTTGGGATCTACTTGAGAATTTTTAGCACACCTTTATGGCTAATGTTAATAACTAAATTGAACAAGTATCTCGATAATGCTAGCTTTTGGTTTTTCGTCAATCAGTAATATTAAAAGCAACATGGGGGATGATTTTCAACCACTCAAAGGTTGACTGGTGGATCTCAAAGTTTGTCAATAGTGTTTTTTTTACCAATAAAGGGTTTAAAATACTTTTGTCGTGGAAATCATCATCATCATCTCGGCCTGTATACGTTCCACTGCTCTTAGAAAGGAGCTGTCATTGCAGAGGGGGCATTGAGAGCCGTATCATGGAAATACAATTTATTAATCCTACTGCGAGACTCCTTAGATGGCTGCACGTGTGTAGGATTTATTCTAGATAGTCTTAGATGCACTAGATGCATTGGCCTACGTTCTATAACAAGCAAGTTAGCAGATTATAAAGGGCGATGCATCTATAGAGTATTTCTAACTTGCGACATTATTATTAATCGGTGTTTTCGATGTTCCGCCTAGAAAATCTATTGCACTCCATATTTTTTTAAGTTACGGTATTTATTTATCATTTTATTCAGTTGGCGTTCAGTTTAAATATCAACGTTTGAACTCTTTGTACATTTGTTATGTTACCATTATTGGTTTCGTTTGACCAAAGCATTATTCCTAACATAGGTACACTCTGACAAATATATTTTATAAGCATCATCAAGCTATGCTAATCCGAACATATAAAGAGTGACTGGGTTTGCTGACTCTGCTGTATAGGGTGACTCCGGAGTCGTAAACAGTTTTTTTTACTACCTTTAGTTTAAACACTTGTTCGTAACAATATACGAAAATTTGTAAATATAATATTTACCATTTATAATATTTTGTTTTTTTTTGTTTATTTTATTTAAACCTACCTAATTAATAAAATTAGTGATTTTTTAATTTGCCAAATCTCATGGTTACCCCACTTCTTACGTTGAACTGTCATCAAGTCACAGCAATTTTTTAAGAGTATTTGTATTTGCTGGCTGGAAACGTTAAAAAGATTACATATTGGAAATGACAAATTCGTAAATCACGCTTGAAGAATGGGGCGACCATAAGGTTGGTATGGAATTTTTTTACTATTTAAATTGACTAATGTTAATTAATTAAAATTTAATTGTTTGCTTAAAGCTAATGAACTGAATTTACCTTGAAATGCTTATTGTTGACGACTCACCCTTTTAAACACTAAATTCAGCTCTAAACTAAAGACAAATTAAACCTGTTTAATAAAGATAAACACTTCTATAATACAGTTTACCGCATGAATCCGCTTTCACTCTAATTTTGATGTGGAATACTTGAATATTCAGATGCGGTCTACTGTGAAATTGCGCTGCTATTATGAAACTTCCTATTCGGTTAAATCACTAAACTACTTTTGTATCGTAAATAATAAATTCATAACATCTACTACAACAGTAGCTGCAGAATGCCACTAAAACTTTAAACCATAGAGCAAAACAGCCGTGGTAACATAGTGGTTTGACCTACGGTCTCTCAAGCAGATAGTCGTGGGTTCGAGCCTGGGTGTACTACTGAGTTTTTCGGTATTTACGTGCGAAATTACATTTGTTATCTACCATGAGCTTTACGGTGAAGTACCACTGCAACATCGTCAGAGAACCTGCAAACACCCGTGAAGTAATTTAATGGCGTGTGTGAAGTTCCCTATCCGCACTGGACTACTATGTCCAGCTATCTTCATACCAATTCCATTCAAATTAACGACCTTAATTTAACGACCGCTTTAGCCTAGTTGGTAGTGACCCTGCCTACGAAGCAAGAGGTCCTGGGTTCGAATCCCGGTAAGGGCATTTATTTGTGTGATGAGCACGAATATTTGTTCCTGAGTTATGGATGTTTTCTATGTATTTAAGTATTTATTTATCTATATAAGTATGTTTATCGTCGTCTAGTACCCATAGTACAAGCTTTGCTTAGTTTGGGACTAGGTCGATTTGTGTAAGATTGTCCCCTAATATTTATTTATTTATTTAAATCCGTCCAGCCCTTTTAGCATAACGCGGAATAACAAACACACCACCACCATTAAATTGTTTAAATAATGTAGGTCCACTCTTGTCTTGTCTCTGTGTTACTACTTAAAGAATCGTAATACAAAATCAAATCATACCATTCGGAAGCCTAGTCCCACGAAACAACTCGAACGATGATTGACAACGCTGATCTCACCAATCAGGAGCGTGAGTACGACGCGGGTGATGAGATGAGTCTCGTATCAATGAATCCATGGGGGGCTATCAACACTACGCCAGTAGTAAAACAAAATGTTCAGATTTTTATGTGCTGCTGGTACGAGGTTTAGGAAAAAATATCATCGTAGATCTGCTTTGAAAAAAAAAATCTTTACTGCGTATAATATTTTCTTATTTACCCGCAAAAACATAGTCCGTCTTGTTTGAAATTTATTTAATTGGAAGTTTTAAAATCGTGTAAGTATGTAGTATTGGAAATCCGTGTTTTCTGTGTAATTTCCGTTCCCACGGGAATTACAGGAAAATATATACCTACCCTATGTCACTCTCGCAACTGAGACAATTCTAGTGACACCTCACGCTTTAAAATCCATCTAGTCGTTAAGGCTGCAGTGCGTGCCAAAGATTTTAATTACATACAAACATGCGCACGCTCGGAAAACATAATCCTTCTTCGGCATTTGGGGAATCAAAAAAACACCCCTATTTAGCAGAAATTCTTTAATGGAGTTTTTCATGAATTCTGCAATTTAATATTATTATTAGCCTATTCTGTCCCACTGCTGAGCAAAGGCCTCCCCCAATATTTCCACTGCTCTCTGTCCGCTGCATACGAGGGCCAGTCCTCCAAGTTAGAAGTCCAGTTCATCCCGCCATCGCCGTCTGGGTCTGCCAGGTCGCCTTTTCGAGTTTTTGGGTTTCCACTCGGTGGTTATCTTGGCCCACAACTCGTCTGGCATGCGGCAAACATGGCGAGCCCACTCACTCACTCACTCTCTCACTTCTGCTTACACGCCGTTCGAAACTATTATCTTTCCTTTAAGTTTTTTTTTTAACAAGTTAAGTATGAAGTATCTTTTTCTATTTATTTTTTTTATTTTCTTCAACTTCATTTTTTAATTTAATCCCAAAATGATCCCTCCTTTTTACTCTTGCTAAAAATCATTTCGTTAACAACGTTCATCTTAAATGAGTATAGGGATCATCGTGACCCAGCAGGTCACACAGGTAATGACTAATGAAACAACTTTACGCGAAATTAAATTAATCCGCAATCAAGCTGTGTTATAATAAGTAATTATAGTGGTTAAACGTCAATGAAGCCATTTAGCTCGTAATTACCTGTGGCGCCTGCAAATTACGCGTTTCCGACGGCACCTGCGCGTACGCAGCTTACAACGGACATGTGCAATTGACCGTTAATAAATGAATGTAACAAAGAAAGTCCATGGCAGGCTTGACGGACCATCCAAATGCATTCCGTATAAAAAACGTTATTAATTATACAATATTTTTACGGTTTCCTCGTTAGATTATTTTTTTTATCATCATCATTTCAGTCGAAAGACGTCCATCCCCCAAGGCTCGCCAAACATAACGGCCCTGCACTATCCGCATCAAACGCGTTCCTGCAACGTTAACCAGGTCGTCGCTCCGGAGGCTTACCTACACTGCACAATGTAAATTACATACAGAATGTAAATTGTTTTTGATTAAATAAACTGAAACTGAAACTGCGTCTTCCGTGGACGCCACTCGAGAACCTTTTGGCGCACCGGCCATCAGTTCTACAAGCGATGTGTCCTGCCCACTGCCACTTGAGTCTGGCGATTCTTCGAGCTATGTCGGTGAATTTAGCTCTTGCTTTAGTTTTTATATTATTATTTATATTATGCCGAAACTAGCACACATTGACAAACAGTTCCTTATAAATCCATGATTCACATATCACCTTATATACAAACTCGAGTAATTGGCACTTACAATGTATTCCTCGAAAGAGTAAAGTTAACTTACTTTACGTCTGAAAAAGCCGATTGCATCCAGTTGCTGAGGCCGACAAGTTTTTTGGGGATTTTAAATCGTTCTGGGATTAGTGAAATTATAATGGTGACGAAAGCTGCCACAAATAGGACCCTCTGATGCTCTAACCTAGTATACAGTTAACACATTCGCCATTCGCTATCTATGTATAAACCTACTTACTTAAATATTTATGAGATACATGCCAAATCAACATTGTATTTTAACCGATGATGATAAACGACACATGCCATTAAAACCGCTTGCAGAATAAATTAAAATTGAAAACAACTTGTCCGGTAATTTTCAACGAATCGAATGCACAGAAAAAGGTTAATCACTTGTCAATACACAATGAGTTGCGTCAATAACGGTCAGTCGAGAAATTAATAATCGAAGGTAACTCCATACAAGCCGGCGGATTGGTAAAAAAATTCGGTCACGATGCCCGCGTATGCGAGTACATATTGGTCGTATTCTCATATAAACATGGTGTCTATAAGTACGTATATCATCGGTGTATGATACGAATGAAGATTCGTAAGTTAAGTGAGAACAACGAGACTACTACTACATAGTCATGAATCTTGACTATGGTACCTAAAGTTCATACGATATTACAATTGAAATAATCTACCACCACGTAACCCACTCTTTCCCCCTGCTAACAAAAAAAGAGTACACTGAAGTGCTGCCATAAATTACGCACCAAAGTAACGCACCGGTACACCTGCCGGTTGCATTGCCGGTTTTACTTCGAGTCGTATGCGCATTATTATTAAGTACGTGGTTTTTGTTACGTTGTAATAGCAAAATGGCGTTGAAAAGCAAAAAAAATGATTGGTTTTCGTAATTCTTTCAGTTGACTAACGGCTAAAATGTTCGATATGATTCAGACGTTGTATTGTTAAACATTTATAATTGAGTAAGTTTTACTTTATTCATAATTTTAGGCGTACTTACTTGTTTTATTACAAAAGTAAACGTCCCTGTGCTCTACACTGACCCAATACATGGCACCTTCAATCTTATATCATAGTAAGAGAGGTGACAGATGCGTGTCATCTACTGGGCGTTGAGGTGTTGTGGTGGTTGTTGGGTGTCGAGCATTGGTACGCTTACCTTATCTCACCTTCTTATTTTACCGGATGAACTATTTAATTAATAGATTATAAGATACTCGTGTAATATATGTGTAGGTCATGGTAGCCTAGTGGTTTGACCTATAGCCAAGCTATAGCTAAGCTAGTGGTTAGGCCATAGCCTCTTAAACAGAGGTCGCGGGTTTGATCCCGAGCTCGCACCTCTGAGTTTTCAGAATTAATGTGCGGTTTTACTTTTGAAATTTACCATGAGCTTTACGGTGAAAAAACACACCTACAAAGAAATTCAACGGTGTGTGTGTGTGCATGGGAACTACAGCCCAAGCCCTCTCATTCTGAGACCAAGCCTGTGTTCCGCAGTGGGATGTATATCACCCGTAATTATTATAGGAGTGTAAATCGATAAGGGACAAAAGAGGAAAATGACTGCACTTATTTGTATATTAGTACAGTAAGATTATTTCCACTTTGGCACTCGGTAATTCTCGACATACATCGAGAGAGATCGGAACTTAGGCTGAGGTTTTATTATTAATTACATTGAATAGGTTTGGATATTTTATATGATTACTAGCTTTTGCCCGCGGCTTCGCTCGCGTGTACTATGAGTATTCCAAAGAACCAAGATATCAAGCAAGCAAGCATACCGGCAAGCAAGCAAGCAGGTCCACAATTGACCGAGAAATCGGTGAACATACCTACAAAAAAAATCATAAAGTGGAATGCATAACCTCCTCCTTTTTTAGAAGTCGGTTAAAGTGCCCTTTGCAGCCTACTTACAGTACTTATGAATTTTGAAATTTTAGCTTTCTACAACCAGTAAAACGCAAAATCCTGTTTTTTCCCGTTCCCGTAAGAATTTCGAGAAATGTTTTCTCAATGCTCCCCCACACTCCCCAAGGAACCCACTTGTCAAATTTCAGCTTTCTATGACCAGTAAAACGAAAAAGCCCGTTTTTCCCGTTCCCGTGGGAATTTTGGAAAGTCCTCTCTCAATGCTCCTCGACACTCCCCAAACAACCTACATGCCGAATTTCAGCTTTCTACAACCAGTAAAACGAAAAATCCCGTTTTTTCCCGTTCCCGTTGGAATTTGGAAAAGTCCTCTCTCAATGCTCCTCTACACTCTCCAAGATGATGAGATGGCTGGGCTGGGCTTTCTACGACCAGTAAAACGAAAAATCCTGTTTTTTCCCGTCCCCGTGGGAATTTTGGAAAGTCCTCTCTCAATCCAGCTCTACACTCCCCAAGAAACCCACTTGCCAAATTTCAGCTTTCTATGACCAGTAAAACGAAAAATCCCGTTTTTCCCGTTCCCGTGGGAATTTTGGAAAGTCCTCTCTCAATCCAGCTCTACACTCCCCAAGAAACCCACTTGCCAAATTTCAGCTTTCTATGACCAGTAAAACGAAAAATCCCGTTTTTCCCGTTCCCGTGGGAATTTTGGAAAGTCCTCTCTCAATGCTCCTCTACGCTCCCCAAACGACCTACATGCCGAATTTCAGCTTTCTACGACCAGTAAAACGAAAAATCCCGTTTTTTCCATATCCCATGGGAATTTATAATTACCTACATCTATGCCAAATTTGAAGAGTCTAGTAATTATAGTTCATAGGATCCCGTTGAACTGAATATATAAATCCAGTTTTTTCCTTATCCCGTGGGAATTTTGAAAAATCCTGAAATTAATGTTTTAAATAATGTAATACCTACTTGTGTATCAAATTTGAAGAGTCTAGTAATTATAGTTACTGAGATAGAGTCACTCGGAATCGAATATATAAATCCCGTTTTTTCCCGTTCCCGAGGGAATTCCCAAAAATCCTTCCTTAGTGGATGCCTACATTGTATAAGGTATCTATGTGCAAAATTTCAAGTCTCTAGGTCCAGTGGTTTGGGCAAAATCTTAAAAACGACACCCATATTGATATTTAGACATTTCAAACCCATCGCACCCCATCCAGGGAGATGGTATTTTACGTCTGCCACGTCGGATTTTAAAACCGTTGTTGTTTTCATAACCAGCGACCCGATAAACCATAGAAACAACACCCATGTTGATTTTCAGACTTTGTTACCCCTTACCCCCTTTTAGGGGTTGAATTCTCAAAAAACCTGAAACACGTGTTTACTCATTTATTATTAGGAGTACTTCTGTGAAGTTTCGAATAAAATAATCGAACTAATCTTGTTTCCCCATACAAACTTTGAACCCCCTTTTCACCCCCTTAGGGAGTGAATTTTGAAAAATCCTTTCTTAGTGCACCCCTAGACCTTAAAAGGAACCTACATGCCAAATTTGGTATCTCTAGGCCCAGTGGTTTGGGCTGTGGGTTGATATGTCAGTCAGTCAGTCAGTCAGTTTCTTCTTTTATATATTAAGATAATCAAGGATTTTATATAAGTTCCCTATGAGAAAACACGAACCTTTACGGTTAAAACTGAGACGTCCCGAGTGTCAAAGTGGAAATAATCTAACTGTTACTGCATTATTCGGCCCGCTGCAAAAATTAAACAATGTAGTATTGTAAGGTTGCGAGTGAGCAAAGTAATTGTTTCAGTTCAATGTAGTATCGACAATAACAGTAGTTATTAAATACAACCGTACATCCTTCAGAGTTCCTTCGCCGTAAATTATAATCGTTTTTATCACTGCTACCAATTTTGATAGCAAATTGGTCGGTACATCGCAATATAGAAAGATGTCGTCTACCAACATTAATTCACGATAATATACGGCCACCAGACGCTGACTAACTCTTCCAAGGTCGGAGACGATCCATTATTATTTATTGCCTTATAAAATAATCCCCTAAGGATATGAAACTGTGTAACTTTATCACCGAGAAGTAAGGTCCCTTTTGGCAGTTGCTTGAGGATAGAAACCTCATTAGGTCGGTTCGTAGTGAGTCACGAGTGATTGAGTGAGTGTGAATTATGCCTCTATAAATAAATATTAGTAGTACTTCATGATGACTTGACTAAAGGCGGTCCCTAAAACCAATTTCACAACGACGGGGTTTGACAGTGCAGCTCAAAAATTAACACATAATTTCGGCCGGGCCTACCGTGTTTTTGGCGCATTTATTGCATTCATTTAATCTCGTGCTGTATCATTACAAGTAAAGCTATTAGTCTTGAAATTCATGTGTAAGATATTTGAGGATTCACTCTAATGAAAAGTGTTTATCAAATCACGATTAAGTACTTATAGTTCGCTGGATAGAAAAAAAATACAAAGTCGTCTCTAAAAAATAAAATAAATTCGTAGTACGACGCTAATACTGCACGGCAGGTCATGACTTTTTGAATGTTAATAAAACAAGATGTTTTTTTACGGCGTAGTGTTGCTACATTTTTAAAATATGTATTTGTTTTAGTAATAAGATGAAAATACCCAAAAACACGCGCAGTCCAACCAACTTATTAGCGCGAATACGGTAGGCCCTTAAATGCAACACCACTTTTGAATGTGATTGGACTGGAATCAGCTTCAAATTGTGTCAATGTCACAAAACTCATGTTTTATTTTTATTTTGGTGTTAGCTCTTCATCGTTTTAACGATTGCGTTGGCTTTTAGGGAGCAATCTTCTTTGTTATTGGACTTGCGAGTAGGGTTGCCACCTTTTAGAAAAAGCAGACCCGGAGAGCATCGTAATTTCTCAAATTTCCCAACTTTACTAGTATGTTGACTGATAAGCAGTTTCGCTCGTTGGTCCATAAGTTCCCAATCAATGACAAAACATGCTCAACCAATGCGTTACTTATTGGGATTGATAACATTTCGCCTATTCATTTCGGCAATCTAAATTTTAAACAACTAAGCCCATTGTTAATCAACTGAGCTCTACTTGCGAGTAGGAAAAACAAAATTCCCTAAACGTCAGAGGTACACAAGTCCAACTGAGGTATAAAATGCAAACAAACCAAGAAAAAGACATAAAACACACTCAGTTGAAGTACTGACTCAATGAGGCGTGGTATTGGCGTGAAAAAACATTTCCTGCAATCAAATACTTCCCTTTTAAAAATAATCATTCAAGGAGCGGAAATTTACTTAGAGAAAACACATACAAGTATGTATATGGTATAAAAAGTAGCACTGATTCAACCGTCGTTATGTTATAAAGTAGCATAGCCAGATCCTGTTGCTGTATAAACCGAGTAAAATCTTTTAATGCTCAGTAAATTATAGTTACACTAATTACACCGATTACCTTCCAGATCTACCTATATATGGCCACTTTTTAATATATCTCCGTATTAGGTCGTGGCTATGAGCTATGATGATTCTATGGATAAGCGGTCCCATAGCCTTTTTCTACATGATTACTACCCTGGTATTCTTTCTTTAAACATGTAAGTTTTATTCTGGTAGATGTCAGTTGGCGGCTATTTTGTTTGTTGAAAATGTGTTGATTGGTCTTCTAATGTTACGTGAAACAGACGCACTCGATGTTCAAACAAAGTGTGCAGGCCCTTTTCTTACCAACAAGTAGCAAAATACTTTTTTTATACCAAACTATACACCGTGTTATTTTTGATTTCCTTTATCTTTAAGCGAACATTCAACAGGTCAGATAAAATTATTTCTCTTAAGACACTAACACACACTGTTATTGTCAAAAAGATAATAAGGAATTAAATTTGATTAATTATTAGCGGTAAACGAGTGTAAAAGGTACTTATTTATGAAGTCGAAGTTAAACACTCTCATATTTGACACTAAATTTTGGTTCGACAGACAGACAGATATACTTTCGCATTTATAATATTAGTATGGACGTGAAAAGGAAGATTTTTTTTAATGGGTCAAAAGTTAATTACCAGGTAGTTTCTATCGATGTACCATTTGTCGAAGTTAACAGATATAAAAAACACGGTATAGAAATTTTTATTTGCATATGACTAGAATTGCCTGTATCACACCTCTTAAGTACATTCATAATAAGGGAAATGTATTACACTTATAACAATGAAGGGATATTGCATACGCACAGTAGGTGCACTCGTTTCAATAGGCTTCAAGAGTTATGCTGCAGATCGTTATAGCAAAGGGGTTCCTACTGTATTACCAACGGGCTCTATTGTGTGAAATTGCTCTTATAAAATACTACTTATCAGACTTGTAAAATGCTCTTTATATAAGGGAAAAGTACAGCACAGGACAATTTGATAATAACTTGTCTTTATAAGAAGTTACATACATACAATCACGCCTCCCTCTCAGCAAAGGGATAAGCAGAGTCTATTTTGTTTCCACCTGCTACGATCCTGACATACCTACATCTTTCGCTTCCACAATACTCATTAGTCTTTTCAAACATGCTCGCCGGTTTCGGGTACTCTTGACCTTACCCTTCTTCAAGACATCCCCAATCGGATCATGTAATGTCCTTCTTGGTCTCCCTTTGCAACATTTCCATCTACATTCGCTTATATATCTCTTTCGTAATTCTTCCTTCGTCCATCCTCTCCACATGCCCAAATCAACTTAACATACCTTTCTCTATTACTAGTCACAACATCATCTTTCATGCCACAACGTTCCCTTATTAGACTATTCCTCATTCGGTCACTCAAGTTGACACCAATCACATTCCTCAATGCTCTCATTTCCACAGCATTTATCCTACTTTCATGTTAAATGTGTATAAGAAGTTATACTCGCATATCTAACTATAAGTGCATAAATACGACCATGAACCAGAAGGCGAGTCGTTGGTACCCCTCTCATTAGGGCATGACACCGCACCGCCGCCGCACGGGCTCGTGTACACGGTACCGCCTCCGCGCCGATACCGCACCGCCGCCGCACCTCCGCGCTATGTACACGAGACGCGTAAAGCCCGCCGCCGCGCCGCCGCCGCACCTTCGCGCTATGTAAGCATCGGCGCGGAGGCGGCACCGTGTACATCACGCCCTTAGTTAGACTGACGATATCCCGAGAGTTGCGGGCAACAGGTGGATGCAGGTGGCGAGTTATCGTTCACTGTGGTGTCCTAAGGGGTGGACCTTTGTTTAACAATGGACGTTATACCGGCTGATGATGATGGTGATGCCGGTGATACAAAAATGCGGAATTTATGCCACCTTATCACTCAAGAACTGTTGCACCTATTTGGTAAATTATTTTATTGTTGTGATTATAATTTGTCAGGACAAAGTTTTTCTGAAAGAAAATGTTTGAAAAAATTTTAAAATATAAGTCAGAGTGGACAGCTAGTATACATAATATATGTAGATTTAGATGTTTTCAGTATCATGTTAAAGAAATTATTCGAAGTACTTCTAAATCAAACAGGCTGAAATAATGCAGTCATCTCAAATAATCAACACAATTTTTTTTATTCTACCTTTATAAAAATTCCTATTTTTTTATCGCTAGCGTACTAATTACGTTTATCTTTACGCTTCAAGCTTTGCTGCATTACGACAGTTAGTTATAAAAGTGAAGTGTAACGAAAACAATGCTTTTTATAACCCAGTTAAAGTCAAAAGCGAGTTGACGTTAAACGACTTGAGACTGCCCTTCATGTCGTTACAATTGCTTTTTTAATTAAAGACTTGAATGTAATTAGTATTTCTTGACGGCGACGGTAAGGAGAGATTACCATTAAAGAAAGCTGAAGCTTATCAAAACATTTGTACGCTGTGTCATAAAATTAATTCGGAATATTTCATTATAAAAATATTCGACACAAGCATGCTAACCTTGCTTATTTTTCCCAAATGCGAGCAAACCCCAGGCACTTTTGCAAACATCCTTACCACCATCGTCAGCCGTAAGAGCCCTAGTCCTGCACCGCTCTTCGCCAGAGGCCTTATTATCTAATGCACTCTAAATCACAATCGCTCTCATCACTTCTTTCTACTTATCGCACGGTTTGGGGGTAGGCTGCAATAGAGAGATCTCTCTCCAGGCAGATGTTATGTCTGGGGAGCGAAGTCCAATGGATGAAAGTTGGAAGTTATATTTATGCAGCCGAGTTGAGAAACTTCGATAGCGTGATGTAGGATTGTAGTTGTTAGTTCCTTATGTGATGACTAGATGGCGCTAGTAGTCGCTACACACGGTATAGGACAAGGATAGAAAACATATAGAAAAGGATGGGAAATGCAATCGCGAGCTACCGCGCATTAGACAATATACAGTCTCAGGTCATCAATCCACCTTGCCTAACTACCTACTGACGTCGTCCTCCGAGATGTGGAAATGAACTGAAACAATTACTTTGCTCACCCGCGACCTTGTAACTATTTTGCTATCACAAGGTCGCGGGTGAGCAATTTAATTGTTTCGGTTCATTGCTATGAACCTCCGCAAAGTAACGCCTGATTTAATATTTTTTTTATAATGCTTATATTTTAATTGTTTCCATGTACGATTACCCCAAACATGCCCTGAACCTAACGGTGTACAGCAACCATTATTTCACCCACTAACTGGCTCCCAACAGCGTCTTTCCGTTTGCTATTATTCCTGCTCTTTTTATACTTCTCACCTGCTGTGTTACAGACGTGAGTTATGACTTTTATTTAGCCAGTGCTATTACTTTACTTGAATTTATTATGAGGACGTAACTAAAAACTCAACATTATTCAGTTTTGTAGGCAAAAAATTATAATGCGTTTAATGTTCACGCATTGTGGCCATTTCATAACAATGTTATTTTTCTTATTTATTCATCGATATTGACATATTATATATACCCTTCTAAATTACTAATGAATGAGAATGTTTTTGAAGATGTATATTATTTTTGAAGAATGTATTATGTAAATGTATGTACTATACGAACAGAACATTTTATACAAAGGTACTATTTAAATGTCGACACTAACACACAAAGCGAATTTTAGAGGAGTGTTGTAATCCGCTATGTATGTTTTTCATATAGACTGCAAATAAATATTTATTAAAATCGTTACAACGGAACATACATGGAAAGAACAAAATAATAACAATAAATTACAAAACAAGAATTAGGAGAACAATTTTATTAGGAGAAGCAATTTCAGAACGATGGAATCGCTCCCTGACCACAATACTGGGCTGGCTTAGAGCCAGGATAAGTGTTGCCATTATACGTGCCACCAGTATGTGCATCCGCGGCACACGACACCGATTTAAGCCTGCTGCCAGGTGGCTTGGGTTTGACGACGGCGCTGCCCTCCCACACATTAATCAAAATTGAATGTTATGTTTTTCATATATGTTTTTGATACAACGTAATTAAGTTCTCTATCAGATTATTAACTAGGTCATATTAACTAGTTTTCACTAAGAGGTTTTGGACAAAATTCCGTAACAATAACCTTGACAATACATAACACAGTAACAACTTATCTCGTACTAAATTTACAACCTCTTATACGACTTTATATCAAGGCCGGATGTTTAATGACCTTCCTTCCCACTTTTCCAACTGACATAAATGGATCTAATCTTGTTTTGGGGCTTTACATGAACTACACTGGCGAGCATGAATAATGAGACACTTCCCTTCCCATATGAAGTTGTATGAAAACAGACCCGTTATTTTTGCTCACAAAAATGTACTCGTTGCTTTGATGATAACTATTGTTGACTTTTATTTTCATCAACATGTATTTTCTAATGAGTACCTAGTAGGTATATTCCTGGCAAGTGGAGTTTTAATATTTTTTTTTATCCTGTTTGGTTTAGATTTGTACGTGAAATTAAGCACATAAAAATATTTTTAAAATGACAAAGTTATACGTGGTGTCAAATATAAGCGCATCAGTTACGATCAAAAGTTGACCTTTTTGTCAAACTACGTCTGTATGATTGACCTTCTTTCAAGAAGTTTACTATAGACGAAAAAATAACACTTACGTAAATCTACGTAATCCTACATATCGCGACCTACGACAATAGGTCACTGACCCCAACTTGACTGTCTCGGCGAACGACAAGAGTTCTTCTCTGAAGATAAACCGCACACAAAGAGAGACGAGGGTGCTCACGATGCCTAGCGTACGCGATTCTATTTTTAAAATGCTGATGCATTTTTTCGCAGTTGCATTTTTAACGAGTAGGGGACAGACTGGGAGCGACAGACAATTTTTTTTTCGATTTAATGGCGTAGGCTGCTGGTTTGTAAAGAATTTAATTTTTCAACAAACGTTGGGTTTGTTATAAGAATGCAAAAAATAGTATTGCCGCAAGTACGAAGTTGCGTAGCCGCGTATTTTTCGTATGCTTAGTTTAGTAACACGATTGATTAGTATCGAAGCTGTTATTTATTATTAATTGCTTATTTGTACTCATTGCGTTATAATAAATAATATTTAGTTAAATTGTGCGTAGTATATCTTGTATGAGTAATTCCAGTATATCGTATGTTTCTTAATTAGCGTTCAGTTTGCATTCCTTCCTGTTGCGTCAGTATTTACATATTATGTTAATTAGATTAACGGAGCAGGAAACAAAATAATAGAAAATTTAGTAATTCACAGTTTCGCATATTGTTTGAACCTGAATCGTTTTGGCAAAAATATTTTCACTAAATTGACAGCATCATTTTTAGTTCGCACACTACACTAAGACCGCGACCCCGTTTGACCCAATATAGGGTATATTTTGCCCATATAAAATCCACGTAAAAAAGGGGCTAATATATGTATAAAATAAAAACTTGACGGTCAGTTAAAAACAACCATAATACATAGTGAAAAAATACGGATAACGCACGTCTATGATCGAGTTTAGCTCCGATATGTTCAAACCATAATACATATTGCAATATGCAATAAAATGCTCTGAGTCAATCCTAATGGGCAAAGATACCCTCCAGGGTCAAAATGTTCCAACCTTACGTTAGCAAACTATTCCCAACCAACACTAACTGTAAACATACAATTTACTACTACGCCTCATTACTACCGCACTAAATCTTCCAATCTCAAACTAAGCAAATCCGAAACAACGGTAAAGAAAACAAATCACCGTACTATTATTAACATCGCAGACTATCACACCGACTTAAGTATAGGGCTTCCGTTCTATTTACACACATTCAATGTACCGGCTACTAATGAATTCACTCCGTGCACTGCACTTGGAGATCAAAAGATATGCACGTCCATGCCTAAAGCCACAAACTTTATACCGCAGCCCACCAACACCAAACAACCCATAATATGACGACTATAAAGACTAAAATAACTAAATACCACGCTAAATCTATCGATATGTAAATAAGTGTACTCATGATAGAGGAAAATATAACTTACGCAGGTACACAGACGATTTATGGAGATTGCAAATATTTTATTAGAATACATGTAAGTCAGTGGTGTTGGTAGCGGATACTTTATTGCTGTGCAACTGATTGAAAATAAGCTCTTTCATACTGTTGTAAATCTCGAAACTGGACAGTATAATGCTACGGCTACGAGACACTGTGATAGAAAAAACTTAAGCAAATCAACAACTTCTACTTGAGTACAAGCTTGTTCGGATACTATTAAAGAGAGTTCGAGTTTATGGACTTTGTTTTTATTTTAAATTACCATAAAGAATAAAACTTTGACTATATTATACTTGATGGTAATTGATGACTGGCCTGATGTAGACTGACTGAGAGATAAAGAAGGGTTGGTCACAAATATGGACTCGCCCTAAGACTCGATAAAAGCAGTTGATAACAAAGACAATGCAAATTCAAAATTAAAATAAAGTGCACAATCGCAAGGGATCGCAAGCCATAGAGAATAAACTGAGGATATATAACGTAAAGCAGCGATGCGCGGCACGTCCCTTTGCTTCCGGCGCGCCGGCGCCGGCCCCACGGCGCTCTGACACTGACCCTTTCCCACGACGGTTTCAGGAAGTCCCACCTGCTGGAACAAGGGGCTAAATTCAGGAACGGGCCTTCACGGGTTTGGTAGCGGTAATTCAATCGTTTGGGTTGGGTTTAGTTTGAACTACTATTCAGGAACGCCAAAAATCACTGGTTTGCGAGAGGTTTGGGCTGAGTTTGGGATGAGCCTTATTTATTTGTTAGTTTATTTATTTATTTACAAAGCGAATTAACAGGAAAATTAGGGTTCATCCCAAGCTCAACCCATTCCTATCCTCTCCCAAACGATTGAATAATCGCTCGCAAACCGTGTTGGGTCGTTCCTGAATTTAGCCCCTGATTTGCAACCACCATGTGGCATAACAAATAATACACAAATAAGTAATTTAGTAAATGTAGCTTCTAAAATTTTAATAAAGTAGTACTTAGTGATCGGTGGGCACAGGTCCATTGGCTTGCCAATTTTTTGCAGACTTTTTAATCAGTGTCAAGAAGGAATGCCATTTTTCGCATGTCATAAGGAAGCGGCGCATACATGACCCGACCACAATGGCGGCGGCAGAATGCTTTGCTGCTCTTGATTCCAATTAAGTATAGCTAATGCCATTCACGAAGATGCGTGAATTTGTCAAAATTAGGCATGAATGATAATGACATTGCAATAAAAACCACAGCACGCATCACGCGGCCGCTTGCCTTCACTTTCACCATCTCTTTCTGTCACTATCTTATACTTACCGTTTGACAGAATGAAATAGTGAATGCGAAAGCAAGCGTCAGCTTGTTAGACAATAAGCGTACAGTCAATCTTCTGAATGATATTTTCAATGCTCTTTATTTTTTTTTACTTTTCACGAACCTAACTTTGAACCGTATTGATGAATGATGATCGATAATGTTGTCACCCTTTTTCCTAAGTAACAATAAAAACATTGTACGTACATGCATAATCTTATTAGAAAACTTCTAAGTCTTCGAGTCGTGTGCCCGCGTGTGAATTCGTTACATCTGTACTAATTTTATAAATTGGATTTGTTAACGATTACACGTGAACTAATGTTTGTTTTTTTGTTAACAGGTAAATGTTAATTGGAGTTGGTGTTTCGGTGGTAAGAAATGCAGATCATATTTGATAATTTTGAAGTCTGCAACATTCCGATAGGGACAATATACAAATTGGAACTCGCAAAGTCAACTGACGTGTTTCAGGGATTTTTAACAGACTTTAAAAAAAGGAGGACTTCAAAACACTATACAAATCTGGTGAAAATGATAAAACGAGTTGCCTTTTTTAGCTGATTTCGTCATTTCCTTAAACAGATTCAGGGATTTGATGAATTGACTCTTTTTTTAAGGAAATGATAAAATGGATTTATCTCAATAAATGTGTAAATAAATGAGCAACAGTTACATTGACAAATAGCGAAGATACAGACGTGAAGCCAAGACCAAAATATATTCCAATTTACACTGTATAGCGGTTTAGCCTAAAAGTTAAAAAGTGCGTGTCCGTTGTAATGTAATAAACATTCGAGCACGCGCAGCCGCGCCGGGGCGTCTGCGTACAACCCTATATTTAACATCTCAAGGGTTTCCTGCTCGAAATGTTATTAATTTATACCATGTAAACCGTTTGTTTACGCGCCAACCACGTGGCGAAGGGCAAT
The DNA here is from genome assembly GCA_947859365.1 of Archips crataeganus. Taxonomy (NCBI): domain Eukaryota; kingdom Metazoa; phylum Arthropoda; class Insecta; order Lepidoptera; family Tortricidae; genus Archips; species Archips crataeganus. Next base: position 19,011,296 of record OX402051.1, on the reverse strand, counting down.
GAACTCTTCTAAGATATTTTTAAAAATATTTCGCTTGTATAAAGTTCAGAGAAATGGTTTTTATATCACTGAATCGTAGGTAGATTTATAAACAGACACGGTATTTTTAATACGAATCTACTTTGAATGAATAGGGATAGACTGTTTTTTATCGACTTGAAAGTATCGATAGACGCATAAAATAATAATATAAGCTTCTGCTCGTAACTTTGCCTGCTCTGAATTAGTTTTTCAAAGTTCTTCAAATGCATCATAAGCTATATAGCTTCATGTATATCTTCTCCAAATGTTTTATCAAACGTGTTAATATTGGTTATATTATGCTCCTTAATAATAATATGTTTCTTTTGGTCAAAAAGGCTATGTGCAAGAAAAATTCTGCCCAGAGTAAGTTAGGTAGGTAATAAAAAATCCAGAGGACACACACATACAAGCAAATAAACACTCACATTTTTTTAATTTATAACATTTTTTCGTGAGAAACTCTTAGGTAAATTGGACCTAATTTCATAGTTTTCAATACGAAATTATCATCATTATCTCAGCCTATTAGATACATCCCAATGCAGGGCACAGGCCTCTACTCAGAAAGAAAGGATTCGGAAACTTCACAGACACCTTTGAATTTCTTAGTATATGTATGCAGGTTTCCTCACGATAACGGTAAAGCTCATGGTAAGTTTAAAATGTAATTTTGAACATAAATTCCGGAAAACTCAGAGGTGTGAGCCCGGGCTCGACCCTACGACCCTGTCCTTAAGAAGCAATAGGTCAAACCATTAGACTACTATGCCTAAATCAAATGCAATGAAATAATTCGGGTTCTAAGTACAGTACTAACTTCATTGATACCGTTACATTTAAGTCTCAGAGTTAACCACTTTGAAAGATGATATTTTAACACGACATTAACGGTATCAAATAATTTATTTTAAATGCATTACAGCTAATATTTGAAATGGCAATCATACCTAATAGAAAAGCTGTGCTTTATTCACAATTTCACCCTCTAGCTGATATTTGCACATTAATTGTATAATTTAGTGCCAGGTCTGGACCCTATCAGGTATATGCCAATCCGTGCCACTTTCCTTATAATCGTTCCATAGTCGTCAAACTCGATGTTTGCTTTTTTATCAACTTCTGCTTATATTTAACTAGCTTTATGTAGATAGTTGGACGTCTGGGATAACGCTAGTAGCCTATTTACCCCGATGTTCCTACGGGAATGGGATAAATCCCGCAATCTTTAACAAAATAACTCATTGATATCGAGATCTTTCTTCAAGTTGATATACTTAACTAATGCAAAATCTTAAACGAAATCAATAATTTCTCATCTATCATTTTCCTTCAATTAGCTACCACAAAAAACTTAAACACGTCTTAGATATTTAGTTTCTACCTACTAAAGTCACGGTTTATGTCGGTTGATTTCATTTAGGCTATAATATACGAGTATTTTTTTTACTACTATCGTGCAATTCAATGGTAATTCACATTTAGATTAGGATTTTATGTAGTATACAAATTGAGTAGTTATCATCCACTGAACTGATTTTAATGTACTTACTAACGTCTATGGCCTGTCCCTTTCATCGCTGGCCGCAACACTGACGTGAATAAAAGAAAGTATTTGGTTGCAACACCCCCGCCGCCACAAAATTATCCAGCCGTCATTACCACATACTCTCCCATTGTCGTCGGCCCTAACACAATACTCGAAATTGCTCCATAATTACCTCTCGCCAGTACAATTCTGTTATCTGATGCAACACAACAAGGGCCAGTTTGCATTGAATTTATAACAAAAGTAATTATCCGCGCAAATTCGGTATAGTTCGTGGAATGTGAAATGAAATTGAGGGGTTTTGCAATAGAAATAATTCGCGCCAACAACTGTTTTTAAGTCAGGCCTTAGTGTCTAACACAATCATTTTCACCACTTCTTTCTGTCACACGGTATAAGATGAGGGTAGAAATAGAAAGAGATGGTGAATACGATGATCGCGAACGCCCGCGCGTTCGACGATTTAGGCCTCCGGTTATAACTTATAGGTATGTAAATATAATTTATTGAATCAGGTGTTACTTTGCGGCGGTCCATATCAATGAATTGAAACAATTACTTTGCTCACCCGCGACCTTATGATAGCTACGTTATGCAAGAAATGCGTGTCCATGCAGTTCCTCCACCTCCACACTGTACGAACACACACAAATCACACAAACGCGTTTTGAACTCAACCAGATCTCATATTCTTCTTTTTTCTCTACTTCTTTCTTTTTTTTCGTCTTTTTTTTCGTCTTTCTTTTGTTACTCTGAAGATGAACTCTGGTTGAGTTCGAAAGGCGTCAGTTAGTGTGGTGTTGGTTATAGATGGGTTTGTATGATTTGTTTGTGTTCGTACAGTGTGGAGGTGGAGGAACTGCTTGAACACGCATTTCTTGCATAAACGTAGCTATCATAAGATCGCGGGAGAGCAAAGTTATTGTTTCAGTTCATGTAAATATAACTCTACAAAATGTTTGTAAACATATCCATATCCGCTTTAAAATACGTGATCGATTATACTTAAGATTGATAGGTGTGAAATTGGCGAGTGATCGTAGTTTTTTTCTTCGCCTCATTACAATATAGGATCTCCATTACAAAAACGACAGACATTTGAAAGCTCATTCTATCTATCAAAGCATTGTTCGAGACCGACAGACGCGTGATGTCACGCTAGTAAATACTAGTTGCGTTGCGAGTATATCCGCGTATCATAGTAGCCAATTATCATTCATTGTCTTATGACGCCGCTTATAAACACTGTACATGTAATTGACTACATTTCAACTTTTAGGTGCATATAAGAGTATAGATAGTGGCTCTCTAACTATCTACGTATTATCCTTATCGGTTTCATTTATTCATTCATGTCTAAAATGTTTCTAATATCGTTTATTTTTAATCGAATAAATACGAAACTATTAGGGCTTCGAGATGGACTGTTCATTATTATCGAGCCAAAATGTAGAGAGAAGGAAACCAATTAGCCTATTAATTAATCTTAAAAAGAAAACGTGATTAGAGGCTGTAGAACGTGACCATTTGTCCGAAGACACGGAACCAGCCTTGGAATAGCTTACAATAAAAAACACCTCGCAAAAACATAAGGGCATGTACCGAAAACATCATTAAAATTGATTAGGTTTTTTATGGTGTTCCTATGTAGCTATTCTGTTCTCCAAATGGAGATAAATGAAGATTGTTAGATGACTATGAATCACGATAGTACGAGGTGTCAGTGAACTTTTGGAGTACAATGGTTTTTACGATCTCCAATGCCTCATTGAGTTTTCTATCAATCTGTTTGGGAGTACTTCTTTGAGGTAACAAAAAGTTTGACTGGGCAGCTTTTAGTGGAGCTTATGACACGGCACTTTTTTACTGTGGAAGGATTTGCTAACTTATCGTAATACCTTGTGCAATCAGATTATTATATACTGGTCCTTTCAAACAACTTCAGTTATTAAACTTAGCATTTAATTTTATTGTTAACTTTTAGAACTTATAAATAAGCAGATAACGGAATCGGTTGTAAATGAAATATGTAGGTAGGTACATAACTATTATTCGTTTCGCTGCGACTTGAGCTATAATTCGTGGGCCGCTGCTCCCGCGCAAACGTATTGACGTAATACGTGTACGTAGCTTTATACAGGCAAATTATAAATGGGCTCATTTTTTTCCGTAACAAATATCATATTATGGAAAAAACAGATTTTGAAGAACTTAGTGTTTTAAAGGTTTTAGTAAGCTATCGGAATTTAAAGATCACGCAGCACCTTAAGAACTATAGTTTCAGGCTTCTCAAATGCACATGTGCGTTTAAATTACTCTGAAATTCGACGGCTAAAACACTTTGCGTTGCTCGTTGTTTAAATAGAAGCTAAATAAAATGTTCCATTTATGGGTACATAAAGATACCTGTCTCATACCGGTATTTTATATGGATGAAATATCGTGTTTTAACTTCCCATTTCTCAGATTGAGCTTGATAGAAAATCTTAATGGAACGGAAGCGAAGGTGTGACGGCTGCGATAGCAGCGAATCAATTTCCGAACACGAGTCTTCAAAGCTATCATTTCATCTGTTAGGGAGTGGGTTCTAAGCTCAGGCCCTAAGGTTTATCAGCGGATGGTGCATTTATCCTTCGCACAAACTGCTGGCAGTGAAAGCCATGGCTCAGGGAATCTCTCAAATAATAAAATGGTCTTGACTCATCATCATCGTCATCTCATCGCGGCCTATATACATCCCACTGCAGGGCAATCCTCTCAGAATGAGAGGCCTGAGGAGGCCTGTGCTGTGCCCTCCTCTCAGAATGGCTTGGGTCATAGTTCCCACGCGGGCCCAGTGCGGATTGGGAACTTTACACACGCCATTGAATTTCTCCACAAGTGTGTGCAGGTTGTTTTCCTTCACCATAAAGCTAGTGGTAGGTAATATAATTTCGCTCATAAATTCTGATAAACTGATACCTGATTTACACTCTCGCCTCGTCACCTCGCCTCGCGCCTCGCCTCGTCGTCTCGATCCGGACGCGAGCCTCAAAATCAAGGCAAATCACAAGACGAGGCGCGAGGCGCGCCCGTTCACACTCTCATCTCGTGGCTCGTCCCGCAGTTCGTCTCGCCACTCGTACGCCAATGTGTAAACCAGGTATCAGAGGTGTGAGCCTTGACTTACTAATACTATTGAAAAAGTACAGTCACACACGAAATAAATATCGGCACTGACCGTTTATTTTTATCAATGCAGTACCACCCATTCAAGCAGAGTAATAAGTAGTTAAACTCGCTTCTTGGTCGCTCCTATCCCAACCACAAAAAGATATCGGGATACTTAATTTTCGCTACTTTTTACCTTTGTCATTCTAAGTCTAGACACAATTAACAGCCATGATTGCGCTAATAAAGCTATTTTTCTGGGCAATTTGAGCGTCGCTATTTGCACCCGCGGGAATCCCTTAATAACCGACTAATTGCGTCGACTTCGTTCCTATCTTTGATCTACCGCCAGGTTATTTCGAAATGCGTATGTAAACATTTCGAGCGCTCCCACCTTCATACAAATCCTATTAAATGCTACTTGTTATAAAGGTTATACTTCACCACCAATTAGCGTTTGCTAAATAAGCAAAACAAGCGCTAATAACGGTAAACGTTCAAATTTATAGTTTTATTTATTACCGGCAGTCAATTTCCTCTATACGATTAACTTTGCGTAATTATGATTCAGTTTAGATATAATAATGTTGCGAAATGTTTATGGGTTATAGAAAAACAAATGATCGTTGTATTAGACCCACGTTTATGGCAAAATAGAGGCTGTAAAACAGCTGTTTAGTGAACGATAAAGCATTTAATGAATAATGTCTAAACAAAGTTGAATAAGTGATTTACGATCGATTATGTTTACGATCGGGATCTGCGTCGAAGCTAAGCCACGACACGCTGTACGAGGTGTAACGATGTTTATCGATATCTGCCCACGCGCAGCCATACCAAGCGCATCACTAAAATTAATTTTACTACATTTTCTAAGTAACTATGCTTTGACATTTTATTTACAGCTTACAAATTATCCCAGAAGCACATTTCTCGGTCAGGAAAACTGGGTTTAAAGCCTTTCTCAGATTAAAGACTTCCTTATCGGTTAATAAATTATTTTACTCGTATATCGCATAAAAACGTACAAACCCGGTGCCACCGAAGATCGGAAACTGTTTGACCATATAGCGCTAAAGGCACGACATCTGACGCTCTTATCCGACCTACTTTCCAACCACTCTTACAAGTTACAAGAGAAACGCGGATTCACTCAAGCCAAGCCAGGATACTTAGTGTTGATGAATAGTTACTTTGACACTTAGCTATCAATTAAAAATCCACTTTAAAAGATGGTAACACTATGTTACATATTTTTTTATGATGTGTTTTGTGTAACGCAGTACTAGCTTTATACCGCTGCTTTGCCCGTGATCGTGTACAGGACCGAAAAAGAGAGTATGGCTTTTTCAAAGCAGTCGTTGTATAACGTTGGGCTTGCAGTGGATGATCATTAGTACCCTTGAACATCTCATCATTTTCCAAAGTACAATTAGCCATCATTAGACGACTAGATAGCCGAGTGACTGACTGACTACAAGGCTTAAGGTCCCAGGTTCGATCCTGATCGGGGCAAATATTTGTATCGAGTCTTTGGTGTTTATTACGTATTTAAGTGTGCATCTATCTACTTAAGTATGTTTAACCATTGCCTAGCACCCATAACACAAGATTTGCTTACCTTGTTTGGTCTATTGCTATTAACTGTCCCGTGATATTTATTATTATACTTTGTCTATGTTGGTGTCCAATTGCCTCCACACCTCCATATTCAGAGCTATGTTTGGCCACTCCCTCAGTTCCGCGTCCAGGTCGTCTCGCCATCTCCACCTCGGCCTGCCCTGCCGTCGGTGCCTGTGGAGTGGTACCCACCATGACATCTAGCATTATTTAGTATTGCAACGTTTAACATTTACAAATGTAACTCAATCCGCTGAAGCTCGTCTCTTTAAACACAACATGACATTCGTTGCCACCGTTTGACAAAGCAGATTAGCTTTCTTTCTGTCCAATCGGTTCACTGGTGTTTGATACACGATATGACGGTTGATTTCCCTTATGGATGTAGACTTTTTGCAATGTATATTATGTTTCTTCGTTCATGAAGTGAAGTCACTTGAATATAGCGCAGCTTTGACTGGAAGAAGCACTACCACATTAGACTAGATTGATAACTTGTTTTCTTTTACTTTTAGCTCGATGGCTTTTTATGCTCTTTGGTTGTATTTTTTTTTCATGCGTCATTTCTTCTATGAAATATCTTACCCTTTGTTTCTTGTTGCCAAATTTCAAGTCAGGTTGTTGTCGACTCGAGACAGGGTATCGATTTTTGAAATCACATCACTCGATAGCACCTTAAGAAAGTGGTAAAAAAAATACATCTCTAATAAATCTTTTCAATGAGTCCAAATTTGATTGGAGCCGAAAATTTGCAGTAATACAGTACTACACAGATTTTCGGAAGAAGTTCAAAAGTTGGAAATTTAACACCAGCATGCAGCAGTTTAATTTGGTACAATAAAGTCAGGGTACTATTTGATACCATAAAGTCAGGGTAATTTAACCCAATGGAGGGTAACTTTGGTCCAAGGAAACCGCAAAGGGAAGGGTCAGCAAAAACCAACCATATGGCAATCTGCCAAATGCTGCCACCATAATTTTCAATGTAATTAAAATCTGGACCTATAGAGTAACCCGACTCTACGGTACCTATTTTTAACTGTTGATGTTACATGTCCAACTTTTTGAATTTAATCCAAAATAAATATGTAAACCTATTATGTTTTTTGACAGTTGTTAGGTTATTTTCGTGTCACAGCAGATCTCTTTCCCAGTCAGTCATTTTGATTAGTTAGATACTTATCTTATTAATATGGTCCAATTGAATTTAATCTTCTCCATCACTTCATTCTTCAACGTGGTATTGCAAGCGAGGTTCAAAAATCGCTACCCTTTTGGGCCTCAAAATTAAATCTACCAAACATCATTCCATCTTTAAAGCCACGTATCACTACATCAGACCCATGTGTTGAGAAAAGTAAAACAGTTTCTCTAGAAATCTATTCTGCACCTGGTTTCGCCTCGTGGTCGATCTATCAATCAAGCTTGAAGTAAAGTTGCCTATTGGCACCGGTTTGCCTGTAATAGGCAACCCCGTGTACTTTACTGACACCTCTATTCGTTCTAACATTCATATAAAACTTAACCGTGTACCGAGTGCTTTAAAGGTGGGATTAGAAACTTTAGGTCAGACATGTGATAATATGAATCTTATTGATGGCAGCACAAATCACTTGTAACACTGACGATTGTTGCGGTTCCTTGACTGTAGTGTTTTTACGCTGCAGAACTTATACAAAACTAATGAGGTTTTAAAATGGATTGCAATTTATTAATGCTCCAGTTGTCATGTTTATTTTTTGTGCCAATTTCCTAGTACATTGACAAGAATAAGTGCCTGTGGTCGTGGTCTCATTTTGATAAATGTTTACAAATACTGACTTCAACGCTGATTGAATAGAAAATGTATGTGCCCAGCCGGATATCAGGATCAGAAATAGTAATTCATACAATCTTTACGTAATAGAGCTTTTTAAAGTCTAGGGTCGTGGTTAGGGCACGAGGTTTTGCAGAGTATACTAAACTAGGCACGAGATTTTAAGACCGAATTATGTAGGTAATTATTGCAGCTAATACTTTTTGTGACAGTAAAAAAACAAAATATAACGCACCGAATTAATCAGACGTTGAATAATTTTAAATAATCACAATACCTACATCAAACTGCCCACTCTGGCCCGGTATTAACTAATTTCATCCAATTACGAAACGGAGGAGCGTGTGCTTCACGTCATAATTGACAAATTCAGTAAGGAACGAGTTTGAATTAAGCTGTTCTTTTTTTGAAAGTCTTTTCAATCCTCTGTCCAAATCTTTGATGTTTTTTTTTCGATATAGTAGCCAGTACCTACCATTGACAATAGTTTTGACTTTTGATTCAGCACTAAAAAGAGCGCCTTTGTGATTTTGTATAGGAAATTATAGTTCCCGGTTAAAGATTGCAACGAGAAAAATACTTTTAAAGACACTTAAGTTTTCATATTCTTTTACGACTTTCTAATAAGTTTTATGTCCCTGACCTACCAAAATTATAATCTTGCTATCGTAATAAAGCAGCGAATGAAATCAGACCATAAACAAGAGAATATTCATGACACGATCACGCCCATAAAATACTCTTACTTAATGTAACACTCGCGCGACATCTATGTGTGATAAAGCGACCAGGATTGATCGTCTTATATGGCTCGGTTAATTGACGTTATCAGGTGCCATCTTAACCCATTCGTCTTATGTCTACGTTAAGAGAGCTTATGTAATTGGCTTTAAATGTGTCCAATTATTAGGCCGAGGTTCATTTATACGTATGTAAACGAGGCCTTAATGTTGGATGCAGTTGATACAATTAATTCTTGATCTGAAAGTCGTAGTGACAAAACCAGTTGTACACTATAGTAGGTATAAATGCAACAAAGTTGATAATTTCATATTTAATATTTACTTGCTTTTGGAAAGTTACTGATTTTTTTAATTCTGAATGAAGTATTTCAATTTATTATCATGTCTTTAACTCGATGGCGTCAACTTACAGTTGAATCGATTTCAATTAAACAAATAAGGAAACGTGTATCAGTAACTTAATAAAAGTATGTAAAGATGTCCAAGTGCGTTAGTCAAATATTTTTCAGCAATGAACACGTGTAAGAAATATGTTTTTCTTATTGGAGATGATGTCATCATGCTCATCAAAACATTAACACTCGTATCATTACTAAGCATTCCAGCAAAAACATATTAAAATCTTTTTTACGGCCACATTAGCTATTCATCATTTCTCTAACATACAATTAACATTCGGATCAAAATTTGGCATAAAAAATTAGCAGAACGTAAACATATTCTACAGCCTGGGTTCTGTACTAAATCAACATATTCTTGTAAAATGCTTCGGTAATGTTGACTTAAGATTTTCTGTTTAGATTTTGTGATATGAAAAATGAATTAATTTAAATAAAATAACAAGAACTTGTACTAAGAAGTTCGAAGTTTCGTATCGAGTTGCCACGCTTATAAAAAACTATTAGTAATAGGAGAGCGAGAGAGACCGTCTAAAACGAACTTCGATTTTAAATTTCGGAATGGCCTCCAGGGAAAAAATCATTACAATTTTGTAGATTTACGCTAAGAGAGGGGGAATTTCTCTATACCTACCTAAAATTTTAACATATTATTTATCTCTCGCTCATATTATATTTCCCACCCTTACGAATATGGTACATATCTAATTACTATTTTATTTCAAGTTATTACTGCCAATCATTAATCAATGCATGTTCCATTATACTCCGGAAAAAAGCTACCTAAGCTTTAGTGTTTTGTTTTAGTCTTACAGAACCCTAAAAAAACTGCCAGTTCAAGTTCGAGGTTCACCGACCCCGGGTTACATAAGAGTACCGTAGTGTTTGCTAATTCAATCAGATACATAACGTCGCCCACGCCGATCGTATTAGCATAATAGCCATCCAATATTATTGTTAAGACATCAATGAATGAATGTTCGTAATATCCTGATGATATCATTATTTAATTCAGATCAATAGAAAAGTCTCACTTCTTCAGTAGGTATGTACTTTAAATTCACCAATGTATAGTTTCTCATAAGCAAAACATTTTAACCGCAACTATTTGAAAAAATATTAGACCAGCAGTTCAAATACAAAATATTTTTATTAAATCTAGGCCATAACAGGACTTATGAATGTCGAATAATCTACCACAGATTCGGGAAAACCCTGTTGAGAAGAAATCGGCAAGAAACTCAACAAACAACAAGTTAGTTTCTTATTTACAAAGTAATTAACACAACTGAAAATTTTAATAGATTCGCTATTTTAAGGATCGCCAATGCAGATCGAATATATTTGTGAACATCCCTGTCCATGATATAATCATTAATTCTGTAACACGCCTTAGATATTGGTGTCTTCTTGCTAATTAATACGAATTTTGTTATAAAAACGTACCTATGCAATTACCCAGGACCAACTTTTTGGTTTTAGCCAGTCTGTAAGATATCATATGACTTTAAGCTTTTCTGTGTTCTTAGTAGCCCTGTTGGTTTATTTATGAAATCACAAAAATTTTTCCTTTCAAATACATAATAAAAAGACGGCAGGGTTAGAATACCTATGTATTTCTTTAAAATAGATCTTAAAGATTTGTTTGAGAACTTATCCTGGAACTTGAAAAAAAAACATCCTTCATTTCTATTTCAAAACACAGCAAACTCTTTGAACTTCTAAAAATGATGCTCTCATCGTTAATCTAGTATGTACAAGAAACATACATTTTATACATTTACACTATCCTATTAAGTCGCTGTTCTGTGTCAAGTTCATTTGTAACGAGCATTCCGTATTGGTGGACATAATTTACAACCGCGTAAATATATGCCCTTATATGCGGCTTAGAGATGTGGCACCAACTACCACAGTTAAGTTGTCGGCTTGCATGCTGTGGGGATAGACCTCAAAAGAGAGATCTCTCTCCAGGCATATTTTATTCCTGGGGACCAAAGTCTGAAGGAAGAGAGTAAGGACTTGTATTAATGCACAGGTTGTGAAATTTCGAAGGTGCTATGTTTAATGTAGTGGTTTCTTTAATTGATGACTAGATGGTGCTAAAGGTCGCTGCAATCCAAAAACGGGAAGACTTCTAAAAGGCTTGACATACAGCTCTGGAAGCGATTGCATGGATGGATGGTAGAGCGCGAAGTTTCTTCTTTGGAGGAAACAATGGACCGAGAGACGCAGTGTAGTTGGGCCTCTACAAGATAGACTTCAGGCGGCTACTATTTCATAAATGTAACTAGCGTTGACGTAAATAGCTATTTGTAATGTGCACACAGCAGTGTGCAAGTCAGCTGACTTGAGGAGTTCAGAGAAAAACCGGGCTCATATTGGGTATGTCTTCCCAGTGTCTATTATTGTCCGTCATGTTTAAGGTGCCTAAGAAACAGGAAGTGTCTGAACGACAGATTTGTAATAATTTCAGGGAATCATAGGTTCAGCAAGGAGTCTCCAGGTTTAAAAGACAAGAAATAAAATCTCTACGATTGTTCCACCATCGCGCTCTCCTTACATTTTTCTGACTAAATAGGCTATTTTAATCCTCCACTTGAACTATAATAAAAGCTTGTAATATTTTTATTGGACACCACAAAACAGTAGTCAGATGACAAAAATAAAAAAGTCAGAGTAGACAATAAAATAATTTGTTAATTTCTTTTTTTCATTTATATATGAAATTTGAATACCTAAATAAGCAAATAACCTAGCGGTACACAAGCAAGTTCATCGAAGCGTACAATGTCACAATGACGAAGCTTTTCCTTTATGATCATGATATGGCGGATACGATATCCATCAACAGCAAAATACAGGTTTTATTCTTAGTAACTAGTTATTTTACTATTGCAAATAATGATTTTGCCTATTCAGCCGCTGCTGGGCGCTGGGCTATGCCGTGTCTTCTCTCAGAGAGGGTTTGGCCTGCAATTCCTCAAGGAGCCCAGTGCGGGTTGGGAATTTCACGTACGCCGTTAAATTGCTTTCTATAGTCTATAGTTAAACCAAGTATCACATCCCTATATTCGACCTGATCATGACGTTACGCGTAATGTAGACATTAAAATACTTGTCCTTTTTAGTCTATCTCCAACAGTTGTGTTGGATCAGCATACATATTCAACACTATTCTGTCGCGATTGTGAAAAGCTGTATGTGTGCAGGAATTACATCGTACTTAGTCTGTTTCGGAATGGCAAAGTAGTATGTGGGCTTTCGCGCTGCCAGATGGTCTCTCGGGGTTAGATAACCTCAGATACATGCATTACGGGTATTGTTAGATGGTTTAACGATGCTTGGTGTTTTTAAACAATTTACAGAACGTGTTTTTGATCCCAAGATTTTCACGACTTTGGAAGGTGCCGAAGTGTTCCGTACCGGCCTACCGGACACTTTACTTGTATGAACCCCCTTTATTTTATTTTCATTATTTTTTTTCTAGCATCCACAATAATACATACAAAGTCAAAGTCCTGTTGGGCATCTTTTGCCTGATGAGAATCTGAACAGGAAGCAAAAAAATGTAATTGAAGCGTAATGTAATTGAACACCAATAAGACCAAGAAGTTAAGAGGTTTATAAATGTCTGCCGAATAGAAAAGAGGATCCCGTTGAAAATGATACTTGTATAGTAAGATACCCAATCGGAGTTCACGTAACATACCTTAGAATATGGTTCTAGTGCGTTAACAGTGACACCGGGAACAGTTCCAGACCGACCCATGAATCAGCGTCCGGTAGACATTTGCTTTGGGCCAAAGCCAAAAAGAAAAACGTCTGAGTGGCCTTGAATTTCGAACAGCTGATTGACGCCTCTCCCACACTTGAACAAACGCTGGGTGATTTACCAACGGAAATATGCAGCATATATCAAAATAATTAGATGCTGATAGACGTTGTGTTAACAGGCAATGAGTATTTCACTGGATTTTTAAAAAATGTTACTCGACTTTTTTTGCAGTTGCTATGCTATGCTAATTTTTACAGGGTGTCATGAGTGAAGTGATACTTTAATCAATGTGTCGCTATGTTTGATAAAAATGATTTTAATGCGTGCAAGCCACCAACCATTTGTTTTTGTAATCCATACTATTGATATAATTGCGAAAGTAATTCTGTTTATTTGTCAGTTACATCTTCACTCTTAGACCGTTGAACCTATTTAGATTAAATTTGGGTTTGAGAAAGCTTGAGCCCCTGGACAGTGTATCTAGGACAGTATTTATACTGTAAATTTGCATAAATCCCGCGGAATACTGATAAACGATTTCTTCACAGACAAAATTGCGAACCGCAGCTAGTTGCATAAAATACTATTATATTACCTTTACCAGTAACGATACTATTGTACAAAACATTTTTTTAATGGGAAGGTAAATACTCCCACTAAAACTAATTCCGAATATCAATATACGCAGTTGCCAGAACACATCTCAACTCCTATCACTTTCTACGCAGTAATTTACCCGTAATTAAACGACGTAGCCATAGCGATATTTTTCACTCATTCATTATTGTCTACACTTACCATCAATAGACACTAGTGACTAATTTCAGAGTTTATTTTGTCTTGTGGACAGATTTTTTTGAAAAACATATTTTTCTTTTATGTGCATTACTTATACCGGAGTCATCTCTTACTATACTAATATCATTTATGTAGTTAGCTCATTAAGTAGTAAAATATCTTGGGCTATTTTATTCTTCGCACGGCGCTTTTGTGTCAATATTTACTGACTCTCCCATCTCTGGTGAAATCTCAAATTTTTTGTTGTAATATAATTAACGACGCTTTACAATCGCTTAACAAAAACAGTGACGAATCGCGCTGTCACAGGCAATTGTTTCAGTACGAGTGTGAATCGGTGCCGAGGGTATTGAACTTACGCAGGGTTAGTCAGGTGAAGGCTTGGATTAGGTAGGCGTGTGTGTGTCTGATTCAAATTCAAAATAAAAATACTTTTATTGAATTTAGGCTATAACAAGCACTTATGAATGTTGAAAAACTACCACGCGTTCGGAAAAAAACCTCTGTTGAAAAGAAACCGGCAAGAAACTCGACGACGTATATTTTTTTCTAAAACAAGTCTACAATGTTATTAAATATGGGTGATGAAAAATCTTTGTTGCAGTCAACCATGTTTTAAAACGCGACATCTTATCCAGCCTTGAGATTTCAAGTATGTTATTAGATCTAATTATGGTGATATTGCAGAAAGTTATAGATTATTTATTGCAGTAGGTAACTTTTGAACTGATAATCAAGAAGTAGGTATATGACAGTGAAGTTATAATTAACGCTTATGACCAACAATATAACTCGCCACTCGTTGAAAACATCGCAAACGTAATCTTTCTTTTCGCATAAGATCCATAATGCTACTTACAATTTCAAAGTGGTTACATCAACTGTCACCAACCGAGAGATTTTATCCACCACATTATCTGCTAAATCATCAATAACACGCAACACACGACACGGCCATCCTCCATTTACGCCTGTGTCAACGCTTGACTCCATCGTTACGGTTACGGCGACATTGACCATAATCAAAAGTTCAAGTTGCTTCATTCTTGCGCAAGAGCCTTTATGACCATATTTTATTGCGTTACGCGTAATCCCGAAGAATCTGTAGTGGTAAGCGCATTGCACGTAATACGACGCTTCTTCAAATTGCTCTCACGCCTCTGCGTAGACGATATAGGTACCTACGATGAATAAAATATTTAAGGTTTGTGTGGGTTCGGAACGGAATAGGATTTCAAAGGTATGCTTGTTTTAAGAGCTTCTTGAACACATATTTTTTGTACTTACTATAGATTACATGTCTTACAAGAAATCATTATAGTTCATCAAAATTATGTAGAAAGGATATAGTAGAATTTTACTGAATAATAATTTTCCTTAATTTATATACTGACATGACTATGCTTTGGTGTAAAATTAAATGTATGAAGGTGACCCCAGTTAGCGGCTCTTCAATTTTAACATACCTACTACTAAAATAATGTGTAAATCTTCGTTAGCGAATGAGTGGGCGTAACATAATTTTTCGACCGCGTAAATTCGGCATCAATAATGTCTTTCATTCAGCAAATCCTACTGATTACACGGACAGACTTCAAACAGTCTCGAGTGTTTTATTTGTCGGTCAATATTACGCATCATTACTATTAGACTTCTGAAATAAATTCTGACGTCAGCTAGTTACGGTTACGCTAATAAAAGAGTTAGTAACGCAAAACGCCCTTCAACCGAGAACAACGCCCTGAGCAAAGCAAAAGGTACCCAAAAATAATCTGTGTAACAATTTTCTCTTCCAAAAATATTTAGGTATTGATGAAAAAGACGCCGCCGACATGTAACCGATGCTTACCCCAAAATTATGTAACAAAACATATTACGAAAGCACTCTTTCCGTAAATCACGTCTTCTTTCAGTAATATTTCACTCGAATCAACAATGCGAATTAGAGTCATGTCAGAATCTGGAGTAAAGACGGATAATGGCTAGACACTGTTATTTACGGCGTCCGATCAGAAGGGCAGAGCCTAGAGTTTTGCTTTCTAAGCTTTAAATTACGACCCACCATCGAACGTGCATCGCGCGATATACGAAACGTTGTTCGTGAGTCGATAGGCTCCATATTCTATAGTTAATTTCGGAATAGGAACGCAGGTGTCGCTGCGTCTACGGGATAATGCCTTTGCGTCACTTTCTCCCGAATGCGTTTACGCAATGCTTCGGTTTCAGACGAGGAACACTAATCCGCCCTAGATTCCGCTCGTAACGTTTTATGACTTTTGTATTCGGCCGTGCTACACGATTGAGTTTTGTTGCCGTCTTTTGTGGACCTATTGTTGACGGCGTCTATTACTGGACAGAAGCCAAGACGATAATTTGTAATATCATGAAATCTCTTTAGATTCGTTAGTGACTTTGATAGTTTCCATAGATCGCGATTACCTTTAAACTCCAGATAATTCAACGTATTTGCTCGGAGTTACTCTGTGGTATCACATTAGAAATGATGAAGTTCACGCAAGAGTAAAGTCACCGACATGGTCGAAGAATCCCCAGACTCAAATGGCAGTGGGCAGGACACATTGCTCGTAGAACTGATGGCCGATGGGGCCGAAAGATTCTCGTATGGCATCCACGGGCCGGAAGACGCAGTGAAGGTTGGCCTCCAACAAGATGGTGCGACGACCTGGTTAAGGTTACGGGAACGCGTTGGCTGCGGATCGCGCAGGACCAATCTGCTTGGCAAACATTGGAATAGGTTTAACTAATGTTTAGCAGTTTGGACGTCTTTCGGCTGAAATGATGGTGATGATTTCAACGTACTTTCCGGCGTCGTAGTTGCGGATGGAAGTTAACATATCGGGAGCTAATTAAAGGAGTATGCGGTCCACGTCCCGTAGAAAATCACCTCTAACGCACTTAAACGTGAATTATTAAAAACTGTTATCCCCTTCTGACTTTTGTCACTTCTTTATCTTTAAGATCTATCAGTAAAGCATAATGATTATTAGTGTTCGGCGCTCTCACGCCTGCTTCGCGGTACAGGCGCTACTATTCTATTAAGCTGTTAGATGGCACTGGATCCCGTTGCGACATACGTTGCGCAGACGCAGTCCTGAATTGAGCGCAAGTCAGAAACTATAGCGACACAAGAAAATCCAGAAATATAAAAAAATAAACATTTTTGGGGTACGTACCTACTGCCTAACGACAAATCTGTTGGACTTGCAATTTGATCAAAAAGTAAGACGTTGAAATAAATCAAAATCATAACTAATTTGATTTTTATTTGAAGACATTAATTTAATGATATTTATTTATTTCGGTATTTTGATTAAGTAGGTATACATTTTATTTTTTACTATCAGAACGATTGCTAATCGAAATCCATTTTTTTTTTAACTTTGCTTTTTTTCTTATCAAATATTTAAGACCGTAAACTCCCAAAGAGGACGTGATTGTTAAAAAGTATAAATCCCCAATAAAAAAGTGCTACACATTTTAAATGCAACTTGAGCCACAGCCTTAGCACATCAACAGAAGCTCCACTGCTAAGTGGATAATATCAATTGCCGGGAGTCATTCCGCATTCCACCCGCGAATGGGCTATTTGACATTAATGTAGGGGCATTAATTCATTAAGAAGTGGTGTGTCTGCGCAAGACGTCTGTGCTGTATGAAGGATTGAACGAGCGCCGCGTGGGGCGTGTGAATGAACTTATCTGGTCTAGTTTTGGAGTTTACGTCAGACTTCCAGACTGTTATCAAGCGTTGTTTTGTTTATCAATTAATGCGAATATTAGGACATTTAACGCTTTGTCGTGCATCATGTGTCTTGATTTGTTATTGATATTGTACATTGTACGAAATTTTAAGTTATGTACGAGTAGATAGGTCAATTTATTATACATACGAAGGACAAAATTTGGAAAGCAGATAGCTGGATGTCTGGAATAACACAGGCTACCTACCTTTATCCCGATATTCCAATGGGATTAGAATTTACACGAGTCCTGAAGCTCTAAGTGTAGAGACGTGAAATTTTATAAGGGCAAAATTAATGTAGACCACCTCGTATTTTTTGGGAGTTTCCATGGAAATTTAGTAAATTTTATAATACTCCGCAAAGTCCGCCGCAGGTAAAGCCTGATAAACCAATATATACTCTTTAGTTATTGAACAAGGAATATATTTTGTCATTGAAAACTATCAGAAGTCTGATAGTACTCTTTATTTACTCATGGAAATCCAACATGAATTTGAAACTCGTCAATTACAAACAATTAATGAAAATTTAAATATTTTCGAAATTTATGAAATTGCGAAGTGACGCGAACCTGACATCTATACTAAAATAATTCTAGTGACCTAAATACTAGAACGCAGTCGTAATTAAGCGAAATGGGTTTTTCTAAATATATTTTGTTAAGGTGCGAGCACAGCGTACACCTTCCGCCGCCTAAGTGAGTATTCGTGTTAGTCGACTAAGTGTTTATGTATGTATGCAGTTTCATTTAATGTAGGGTAATAAGGAAAAGGACTATTCTGGAGTCACGCGGGATGTGATTTTACATTATTTATGGAGGAAGAGGTAAAGAATATGTGATTCTACTAAGTTCATTGCATTCCTTGTCATTAAAGTAGGTATTCAAGCAATGTTTTTATTTAGCCTAGTGGGTGTCCCACGGCTCGGCAAAGAACTCCCCTTTTTCTTTCCGTCTCTATATGGGCTCATAATCGAAATCCCTACCCAGCCTCTACATTTACACACTAGATCCGATTTCTATTATCCGATTTCTCTCTGATGTGGTGCGTAAAAAACTACCATACAATACAAGTAGTTCTACGACTACTTCGGTCCGTTTTTTCACGCATTCGGATCGGACGCAGTGCGAAACTGCTTTAATACATAGACACGTTCAGTTTTCATATGTGCATTACTATGGACGCTGTAACAACGGATGCGCCGACGTACGGGATGCTTCGTGTAGGTACAAGTTCGACTCGTACTTTCTCAGTTTTTTAAACGAAATTAAATCTGTACTTATATTCGCTCCAAAGTAGATTTGAGACATTTGAGATTCATGATTCACAGGTGAGATTTATGTAATTAAATTTGAAATGTTTGCTAAGCCAAATGCCTTGTAATTCCTTTATTTATAAATTTCCTTTTGCTCGCCAGCTACTTGGCATCAAGTGCCCAATTTCCACCGAGGCCAATCTCGGAACATAATTACAATAATCATATACTTTTGTAACACAAAGGCTCAAGAATAGGCAATGTATGGCGTAAGCATAATTAGCCATTAGAGAGGGCAACTAGGCTGCCCTTTGAAATAGCTACGCCCCTCTGCGTTACACGGCCGCCAATTAGGATTTGTACTTACGTTCTTGTTTTTGTTTCAGGTAAATGTTTGGAGTAGTTGGACAGCAGTTGCGGTGAGGGAGAAGCGTATGGTAAAATCAGAAATGCTTCGAAATTTCTATGATGGCGTGAATTAATCATGATGCTTGTACCTATGAGCCCACCTCGTACCTAGTTAAAAACCTTTACTTCATACTTGCTAAATGTTTGGAGAACAGTTGCGGTGAGATTATAGAAGTGTATCATGTAAAGATGTCCTTCTAATTGTAATATCAAAATTCTTACTCGAGAATGTCTAATATGAATATGGTATCAATTATGCATCGCAGACGCAACATCTGAGCGTAAAACTTTCCAAATAAAGTTAGTTTTGATGTTTAAAACAAAACAAAACAAAACATGTAAATTGCACTTTATGGTTTATCACTCTTTAAACAGAATTCACGTCAATAACCTTAATGCTGCGGTATACTTAGTATCTGCGTTCCGAAATGTTACTACATATTTTCTCATATCCAAATGTACCCAAGCTAACACAGGAACAATTGTGTGTTCAAAATAGAACCCTGCACTGGAGTTAAAGGGTATAAATATAACCTCACAGAATTACGTAGAACCTTGTAAAGTCGAGTATATTGCGTTATGTTACATAGTTCACGCCCGGTCTCGAACCCAGGCCGGTATTTCGAGCGTTTACGATCACACGATATTGATTCAGAGTGCTGTTACGCACGAACTCACTTTCGTCTCGGTGGAAGTTAGTGATGTGACAAAAAGATAGGCTGCTACCGGTTTTATCGGTTTATTTTTTACGACTTTTTCGGGTGCCATTTGTTGTTTTTATGCGTGTGTTGAAATTATTCGTTCAAAATAATCAGATTATGTTACAAATTCTAGCGACCTGTGCTTTTATTTGTCGTTCATTAAGGCTAAGATATGACGATTGGCGATAAGAGATTCAATACATCCGTCGAAACTTGATTTGTAACTTGTGAAAAATCTAAATATATTATATACACGTTCACAACCATATTGTCTGTCATTATTGTACATAACATAAGAAAGTCACTTTGAATAGGTTCGAAATTGCATTCAAGATAACAAAGCTATTATTCAATTGGCATAATAACAGTAGTTACGAAATATTTGACTGTTTGTTTGTTTAAAAGCAAAATTGGAAACGATTTTATTCGATCAACCTTTAAGACTATCGAGCTGCATTCTTGGTCTTAAACATACTCCTCGTCATCATCTCGTAGCAGTGCTCGTCACGTATCCATATCTAAAAACACTGACATTGAGATATTTCTCACGAGCCATGAAACGAAGATAAATTTCAACTCTAGCAATTCATAATCCGTGTGCATTACACAAACACTGAAAAAACCTATACGTATTACTCAACAACACTCAGGCCAGTCGTAAAATCCGCGCGTCACTCGTCAACAGATTTAGACGAAAGCCGAAACCCTCGGCTATTTACCATCACTAATATTATTTATGTGTGTCAACTTGTTCTATTTATGAAATCGGCACAGTGTGCGAGCGCATGCCGCAGTGTAGGTACTAATGTGCAGTAACGTATCCTTGTGGTAAAATCAGAGCCTCGCATGATTCGATAGGGACGTTTCGGACGCACGTAACCATTATTTGTGTTTATTTGCGAACAGAAGGATAGTAAAACCAATCGGGTTTATTTGTCAGCTATTTTTAAAATCATTCAGCTAGCGATTGCATGAACTAACTGGTCGAGTGTAGTACTCGCTTTGAGGCTTCCTGCTGGCTGCTCTAATTCTGTCAAAACTGGTCTAATTATAAATTTTAAGCGTTCATTGATTCTACTCTCTGTAGAGTAAAAGAGAACTAGACGAATGTGAAGTTATTCGATAAATTATAAAAAATATCGCAATAAAATTCCTCGTTAGCCGCCGGAAAACTCTACCTCTGCTAAGAAAAGAATAGAGGAATCATCACTAATTTGGTTTTAATTGTCGATGAACTTATAACCTTTTACTTACCTTGCTACTCCGCTACCACCTTATGCTTACCGCCATATTACTTTTGCCTTGTTGTAGCGAATTAGAAAGATGTTTGTAAGTAGGTTATTGGTAATGGGCACCTGCACCTGAATCCACATCCTGTAGCCACATTTGCCTAAATATCAATAAGATAGAGTAAATACAATTAAAAGCGTGTGCAGTCGTAATCTGCTGCGATTTAAATACGAACAGAGTATCTTAATCATCATTAAAGCCTACTGCGGCTTACTGTCCTGCGCGCATGATTCATGGCCGGGAAATGGGTGCATTTCTAAATCTTAATGAAGCGAGAAGCTGAAACATCGCCGCCAGTTTATCATAGCGGACACTATGTGCGGGTTCATCATATTTGAGCGAGCTGCAGTTACTAGTACTTAAATGATGCTCGTAATTTATTCTGCGACTAATTTATGCCGCGCGCAAGGACGTTTTCCTGTATTTTATTGTCTCTACTAATTACGGACCCGGAAGGTTCGCGACAGGTTTTATATCTGGTATTAAATGGCTAGTGCGAACATTTTGAAAGCCTTTCTCGGTCAGATTAAAGGGTTAAAGGGTTTTTAACAAAGCACTGTTTTTAGACACATTTAATTAAGTTAAGGCGGACTTGGTCAGACCAAAGTTAACTATATAACTCCAAGTTAAGTGCTAACCCAAGGTCAAGTAGAGTCAAAGAGTATGGATCTGTCATCCATCACCCAGAGTTAATAATTTATTTTTACCCCTAGACGATGCAGGTGGTCCTGAGCAATACTTGATAAAGCTTATCGATACTAATATAAAAAAATAAACAATGTGTGTTTGTTTATATAGCAGAGTTAATCTGAATCCTGATGGCAAATTCTCGCGAGACGCAGACGAAATACATTAATCCATATCCACACTGATATTATAAATGCGAAAGTGTGTGAAAGATGAAATTTGGTATAGAGATAGTTTGAGTCCAGGGAAAAGGCATAGGCATAGGATAGTTTTTATCCCGGAAAATTGCATAGTTCCCGCTGGATAGTGATAAACAAACTGTCCGCAGACGAAGTCGCGGGCAACGGCTAGTTTTATCAGTGAAATATATGTGTATCTTACATTCATTTTTCAATTAAAACTTGGGCAACACGACAGCAATTGTAAGAGTCTCTAAGAATAATTAACTAAGTATACTTCAAATTCCACTCTACTCAAAACTGACATGAGCTTCATATGTTTCTCTGAAAGAACTGTCCTAACAGTGACAGCTGTAAAATAGGTCGCAGCCATCGTCCTTCGGCTAACTCACGTCAAAATGGACAAGTAGAAAGTGTTAGCAACTATCATAAATCACTATATGATTGACAGTGACGAAACCAGACTCGCGTCCGCCCTATACGCAGTCTAGGCTGAACATGTTACCTAATTTAGGTACATTCGTCTACACCTACAACATGTTCGTTAAACTACATGTTGGCGCTTTAATTGTATGTCTAACAAACGACTCTACGATAGTTTAAAGTTTCCCAGCTGTGGGTTATGTTCGAGTTTTCCTAACTCTAGTGTCGCATACTCCATGCTCGATTATAATATTTTAATATGTATAAGCAGTAAGAAGCCGTGGTGGCCGAGTGGTTTGACCTATGGCCTCTCAAGCAAAGGGTCGTGGGTTCAAATCCCGGCTCGCACCTCTAAGTTTTTCGGAATTTATGTTCGAAATCACATGTGTAATTTACCATGAGCTTTTTACGGTGACAGAAACCATCGCACTGGGCTCGCGTGGGAACTACGGCCCAAGCCCTCTCATTCTGAGAGGAGGTCTGTGCCCTGCAGTGGGACGTAAATAGGTTGGGATGATGATGACGAATTTGTATATATTTCGTCATAGTTTTATAATTTTTTAAATCTTTTACGCCAAAACGACAGAGGGAATTTATTCACACAGAATCGAGAAGTACCTTCGCATGCAAAATTCCAAAATCTCTACCGCTAAGTCTGACATGTTGTACGCAGGAATTTTTCACACAACATAAATCGCCTGCTGAATGCAATAAGGGCAAAAGTCAAAAATTTTGGGTTTTTGAGTTTAATCCGGAATCATGTACTACACACACACAGGATTCCGATTCCAGATTAAACTCAAAAACTCGAAAATTTTGACTTCGGCCCTTATTGCATTCATCATGCGAAATAAAGAGTAAGTACTTACAGAATGACATTTTTAGGGTTCCGTACCCAAAGGGTAAAAACGGGACCCTATTACTGAGACTGCGCTGTATGTCCGTCTGTCGCCAGGCTCTATCTCAGGAACCATGATAGCTAGACAGTTGAAACTTTCTCAGATAATGTATTTCGGTTGCCGCTATAACAACAAATACTAAAAAACAGAATAAAATAAATTTTTAAGGAGGCTCCCAAAAACAACAAACAAACGTGCTCGATATTGATAAAATACAGATAGACGCTTAAAATATTCACGGAGTATTTAGTTAGGTATATATTCACTATTAAAATGAATAATTAAGTAAATTAAAATAAAACAATATTTCAGGGGGTTCCCATACAACAAACGTAATTTTTTTTTGCCGTTTTTATAGAAAATGGTACGGAACTTTTCGTGCGCGAGTCTGACTCGCACTTGGTCGGTTTTTAGAAATTTTCATGGGAATTTGGTAAGTTCCTGGAATGCCACTGCCTGATTAGCAAAGCCGAAATGATAGTTTATAATATTAGTAAGCTTTCAAAGGCGTCAGAACTAATTTAATTATGGAAATAGAATCGGACGCAATTTCATTTCACTCAATACACAGATCTAATTATCAGTTTCACAATAAAAATAAACGTATTATACAACGTATTAAAACGTGTTATTCATAACGCATTCCCTTTATTGTGTCCCTATTCTTGAAATTATAAAGGTAAAATCACACCTCAAGTCCACTGTACGGTGTCCATTGAACCACGAAAGGCAAAGTCATTTAATTCCCCACATTTTCTCGTATGACATAGGCTAGCGGATAAACTTTCATTTTCACCAGGTCTAATGAGAGTTTTGTGTGACTGGATCTCATTACTGAGTCTGTGACGCTGTCGCGGACGTGGTCAGCGGATAAAGAGATTAGGCTAGTTTTACACTAGCGTGTAGATAAAACACAATTGGGTTGTGTCCTGGGTTAAAAAAAGTATTATTATTATGAATGAGTAAGGTTATCAAAAAATATTGGACACGTTTTTTTTCTTTTGGCAATCAAACAAAAAATGAGAAAGATAGAGCGCGTCAAAGTTCGGGAGTAGGGGTCCGTGACGTCACTTCTAAAATTTTACTTAAGTGTTACGTCACACGGAACTTTGACGGGCCATATCTTCATCATTTTTTGTTTCTTTGACAGAAGAAAAAATATGTGTCCTATATTTTTTGATAATCTAACCAACGGACTAATTACATTTCTTAGGAATTTAGCCTAGCAAGTATTTACCTATACTTGATGATGATGACTCTAATGAATGGTACATCCCTAAACAGGGGGCTAATCTGAAATTCGAATATCGTTTCGTACCGTCTTTCTTATTCTCCTTTTAAATACTATTAACCTGAGTAGGACAGTAGGTTAGGTATGAAACAAAGTTCTAATTTCGAATCTAGTTCTGGGTTAAGACAAGATTTTTGGTCGTAGATCAGTATTATTTAAACTTTAAGTATGAAAGATTGGTAAAATTGGTGAAGCACTAAATATTTTATGGCTACTGTGCCTATAATTTTCATGTCTCGTGGTTATTACAATTACGTTGTATGAGCATGCGATTTCACTGCTGAATCTTTACCGACACGCAATAGGCAATACCTACTCGTACATCTCAGATAGCTCAATAGCTAAGACTTGAAACTTTTTGCAGTGCTTATGAGATAGTTGCGTCGGGGGATGACCATTCATGATTAGATATAAAATACGACCAGTAATTGTCAACCAGGAATTAATGAAAATTATATCGTCATCGTCATCATCCTAGCACAGGCCTCCACTCAGAATGACACGACTCAGGCCGCAGTTCCCCCGCGGGCCCACTGCGGATTGGAATCTTCACACACGCCGTTGAAATTCTTCGCGGATGTGTGTAGATTTCCTCGCCATGTTTTTCTCCAGCTTATGGTAAATTTCAAATGTAATTTCGCACATAAATTCCATAAAAACTGCCTGGACTCAAACCGACGACTTGCATGAGGGGCCATGGTCAAACCACTAGGCTACTACGGTGACAATTATGTACGACCTGACAATTTAAATACTCGTGTTATTAAGATCTTGAATTATCATCAGGTCGTGCATTATAGTCGTTGATTCCAGAGGCCGTATTCTCTAACGCTTCTGATGCTTGCCTTCGTTTTCACCATCTCTTTCTGTCATTAATTTATACCGTGTGACAGAAAAAAATAGCGACTGCGTAGGCAAGCGCCAGAAGCGTTCGACAATAAGCCTGCCGGTTGACAAATACGAGGTCTTATTTTAACTGCACCCAAAACTGTTATCAAACATGTAGTTAGGTATACTTTTAAGTCACTGATCAAAACATTCGTATACAGTAACTACTCAAAATAATTGGCATTATCAGATATACAGATAGTTAATAAACTGTCTGGCTGTCTCACTAATAACCAAGTTAATCTTGCTCGAGACAGATAGCTACATTGATTTGTTACCTGATAAATCTTGTCAATTTCGTGCCTGTACATGTGCCTTAGCGCTTAAAATATAATCTAATCTAAGTACATTATCTAACAACAAGTCCAAACGAATAATATTTGAAACTGTTAAATCAACTTGCTGCTAAAATAATTTTCATTTTATTTCATAACTCTACGTACCGTTTCGTACTTGATGAATAAATACGCGACAACCTAGTCAAACGCTAAAGCCCCGACGTGTTCTTGATGAATCGTTTTAAGTTGTGATTATTGATGTATGATAAGTTTGTTCGGAAACTACGTTACACTTACACTACAGCGTAACTTCATGCACTTACTTCGCATTGAAAGTGAAGTTATTTTCTTAAAGCACTGTCATTTATTTTTATCTCTAGAAATTCTCATATTGCTAGGTCATTATCTCCACGCCAGGCAAATTAGGCCAAAGCAGTAGTGTTTAGCGCACGGCGTCACATACGATTAGTTTCTATAATCAAAATAATGATACACCGGGCAAATAATAACAGCTAATCGGAGAGAGAGCACGCCATCGACACGAGATTTGTGGAAATCGAAAGTCACCCGTTGATTATTGGTTTTTACTCAAACGCCGCGCGGTTTTCATTTACGGCTGGTAATGCAATGGTTCAAGATTCATGGCCAGGTTGCAACCGCATTTAATAGAAGCATGTCATTTGATGTCAAAGGTTTACAAATAAAGTCAAAAGGTAAGGTAGTTTTGTGTTAGTTGAACCTAAAACAAAATTCAGTAGAGATGAAACGAACAAAAGGAAACAAAAGATCCCTCTCTCAATTAAAAGATGCAATTTAGTACGGGATCTAATCAGAAATATACCAAGGACATCTAACATCACATGGGGACAAATATAGGTTCTTAACGACTCCAAAGTTACGTAAATAATACAAGTGACGATGAGCTAGGTGAACATACAATGAGATCCTGGACTAATTAGTGGACTAAGTAGTATGTTCCGTACCTACAATCTCAAGATGGTCCTGAGAATTTGCAATAAGCGGACGTAAAACGAATGTCGAATCCACATGGACTTGAACGTTGAATTATCGTAAACGCCAGTAATTAGTCGGATTGATTTAAAACCAGGAAATCTTGCTTCGACGTCTCACTAACTCGTGGAACATTGAGGTACTTTAATTGGCGCGTTGATAGGACAAACAGAATGCTATCACGCAATAGAGAAAACAAGATACCGTAGTTTATGTCCCTCATAGAGCTACACTCAATCTGCAGCTCGCCATGCTTCTATGAGCGGCTATTTTGACTTTTAAGTCTGTTGACAATCAAGAGTACCCGAAACCGGCGAGCATATAAAGACTAATGATTGTTGTGGAAGCGAAAGACGTCAAAATCGTAGCATGTGGAAACAAACAGTCTCTGCCTACCCCTTTGCTGGGAAGGAGGCGTGATTGTATGTATGTGACAATTAATGCTGTGGCTTGCTGCTTCATTGCAACAACACATTTGTGGCCCGTACAAAAAAAAGGTTGAGAATAGCTGCTCTTAAAGCTACTACCAAAATGCAATACTCGTAGTAGCGTGTATATTCATTTAATAGTTGGAACGGAACGGAGTGACAAAACAAATTAATGCATGGTAGACCAAAGATATAAAAAACCGGCCAAGTGCGAGTTGGACTCGCGCACGAAGGGTTCCGTACCTTTATCTATAAAAACGGCAAAAAAAATCATGTCTGTTGTATGGGAGCCCCCCTTTTTTACCCTTTGCGTACGGAACCCTAAAAACAATACGTTTTCAGGTCACAGTTATGTCATCACCAATTCTCATTAACAATTTCACTCGTCATTTATTTACCGCTAACACTACGCCCAAAATCAATAAAACAACAAACAAACTGTCTTTGAACTCATGACTCACTTTAGTGCACCACAAACGCTAAAACAAACGGCAGCCTTGAAGCGCCTGTCATTGCAAGCGACTACACTTTACGTCACTATTTAGGCAAGCTAGAACATTAAAAATATCACGTTCCCTGATACATTAAGCGTTGAGAAGCGTGACACTTGAGACGTCGTTTCACGCTGCACGGTGGACATATTAAATATTATGAGGCACTAACTCCGTTGAGATTGTATTACGGGTTCTGCACGGGTATATTGCAACAAAATGTGCAACTTTGAGCAATCTATTGTTCTTATTTTGATCCGATGTAATGCGTGTACACCATTGAGAGTGTAGATTTACTGGTAGATAAGATTATGTGATTGTGCTAATAGGCGCTGGTAATTCTAAATGTCTAATGATTCTCCTGTATTTCTGACAAGCTTTTTATGTTAATTAATCGTATCGCTACCGTCATCTCGTCCCCCTCTACTTTTACAGCTCTTAAAAGACCTTGACTGTCACAGCTTGTAATTTCATAAAGCTTTGCTTCTAAAGTAACAATGAAAAAAATCTTGCCACTCGGTTTTAATATTTTAATTTTGGATCATGTACTTGTCCAATGACAATTAAATAATCTAGTACGGCGAACAAAAAGGATGTACTTATTTATTACCTAATTTTTTTTTCACAAAATCTTTTTATGTCAGTATGACTGTAGCACTGAAAAACTACATAGAAATGTCGATAAAACAGGGCCCATTTACTTATATTCCGACATTTATTTTTTGTAAACACAGACGCATGAAGCAGACCCTAGTTAGATGTCGTAACAGCCAGCGTGTCGCCACCACCCACCGATCGGTGGAGAGCCTTATAAGGATCCGACTTAGTCTGACCTCCAGCCACGTTGTTCTTTGGCCTTCGCTAAATCAAGCTTGCTTTCGAACAGAAGCAATAAATACAGAGATGACAATCGCTGTAATTGACAACTTTTTTCTTCAAGTATTCATAATTCAGTAATCTTAAACCAAAGAACACAATCTTTATAAGCTCGATTTACAAATCTTTGCAATAAAGGTTTACGGATAACTTTCTTAAAACTATTATGTATACTGGTTTTTGTTAAAAAACGTAGTTATTTTTTTATTAATTAGAAGTATTTATTAATTTATTCAAAGTCATATTTGTTACATTAATGGATGGTAGTTTTACAAGATGGTAGGTACATGGTACCCTGTTAGGGTATAGAATGTAAATCTATCTTATTATGTACTTATAATTTATTCATAGCACATTATTATATCGTATTATTTCATGTCAATACAATTTATGTTAATATTGAATGTCAGTTTTATTCAGTTACTGTTATCATAAAATTTTATCTTATTTATCTTCCTTCCACTACATAAGATATCGAGTTTTCTGCATAAAGTTTATCATAAGTCTGTACACTCTTGGCGTAGTGGTCAATTGGTCATGGCCCTCGGGTGAAGATCCTGTAGAATGCCTTTTATGAATCCCACTTGAAGAAATAAATTCTAAAACCGGGCACGACACGCCATACATGAAGTTTTAAATGTTAACACCGATTTTATTTTCTCGAATTTTGTAAGTCACAAAAAGTGTAAGTTTGCCGTACTTATATGTATAAAATAATGAAAAAAAAAACAATTACTCAGCGCAACATGCTAGCAAATAATTAACCATGTGCGGTATAATGAGCCGTATCGTTTGAAGTTTAATTAAGTTATCAGTGTAAGTAAGGAAATGAGTCGTGAAAAGTGGCGGCCTTTCGGTACGTTTGCGTAAGCAGTATTCAATTCAGCGTTGTTTTGTTTTTGGAAGCTTTTTCGAGTAAACTACACCATTTGTCTCAGATTTACTCTTCTTGTGTAAGCTCAGTCAAAAAACATTTTCAAACTGATGAATCTAGAACTTTTTACTGAAAAATACAATTTAAAGCAAAACACGTGCAAGGTAAACACGCGACAAACAAACAAAATCAGACGGAAATTCCGACTTAACTTCACCAATTGAAGCATCATAGAAGGAAGAAGAAATTATTAAAAAAATATATTCTCTTGCTCAAACTTGATCTATACAAGCGTGCTTTACTTTTACTTTTCCAATAGCAGTATTTAAGATTTCCAGTTCTCGTCAATCACCGATCCCGCTCGGCTGTTTTCTACAAGAGATTGTTAATAACTGTGGGACCGATCTTATCAGTAAATTGATCTAGTTCGAGATGGCGCAGGGCTCTAGAATTGCCGTGGTAAATCGCTGACCGATTTAAGAGTGACATTTAAGAAACTTGCATTTGCCATCAATCACATTTTAATACAAAATCGAGAGTCTAAAAGGTTAAACCTTAGAAATTAGAATATGTAACACAAATTTGCATAGAGTAACCTAAAACCGAGCGCCTTGGGCGCTTAAAACAGACACATTGTGTTTACTTCATACTGCTCTGCTATCTTCCTCTCTTTGCGAAAAGAATATCTTGCAGTAGAAAATGAATCAGGCTGATGAGTAAACCGATATACTTCAATAATCTATGCCTGTAATGTAGTTATTACAAGGTAATGGCGGACGATGCCAAAATTATGATGGACTGAATTAAGGACTATTTAATAAGTCCATGCTGGAGGAATTAAACATCGAACAGCGTCTATCCTCCACTGTCAAAAGCTACATCGTAACTTTCTTCGGCCACATTATCGCGACCTAAGAATGATTCCACTGTGTGTCTCGTGGTGCAGGGCATGGTTGAGAGATCACCCACAAGATGGACTGATCAAATCAAGGCAGTAGTAGATATGCACCCGTATGGCGACGGATTGTCAGACCGAACATACCTAACGACCACAACGACTGTCATAAGTCTAGCGAAAATAATTATGCTCTTAAGCTAGTTAAAGTATATATGTTAGTATCAATGCTTATTCATCGCCCCTAAAGTCACGTAATAAATAACTAACCCATTAACTACAATGCTCTAATGACTAGTGTACGATCGATTATGTTCGCACATGATGAATGTGGGATGTTCAATCGTCGGTTGATTTATGCTGCGCCCGCGCCGGCAGCGATCGAAATGTCAGCGTCGTGACGGAGAGCGGTCCTTGCGGCTATATCCTTTATAATATACAACTAAAATGGTCCCATTAATACGCATTTTTTGCACACGTAGTTAGTCTGCGACTTCAGCTGCAAATGTCCAGGCTTTTTCAACTGAAATTGAAAGTCTTTTAAGCCTTAATATAATAACAATAAATGTGTCCCACATGAGCACAGGCTTCCTCTGAAAATGAGAAGACTTGAACTGTTGTTCCGGGCTTAGTGCGGATTTCGAATATTGAATTGCTTCATAGTTAAACTTAACCGCATCATAAAACGGGGTTTAATTTTTAAAGATTTGTCACATTAACAAAAAGTCAAAAGAACGCGTACCAAGGTAGAAATGTATCCCTGCAAATGTCATGTTTATGATCGTCTGTCAAAGAAATGATTGTAAAAGTGATTGTGTAAAGGCTCCACTATGACTATTTTAGTTACTAAGTTACAGAATTAAAATAAGAATAAATTACGGCAGGACTAAAACAACGTTTTCTTTATCTCCAGCTGTAAAGTTTTTATCTAACCCTAAGATTACGGACACTGGACATTTAGTGGGTGATAAATTTTTACGACTACTCTCTGAGGGCTGCAACAATGTTATTTTATTTCAAAACAACTACTATCGATTATTGCCGTGACAAATATTATAACAGTAGGTTACTGTTAACATAATCAAAAGTAATTTTAACACCCTACAAAGCCATTCAATGATCGGTTCAAAAGCAAATGTGTAACTTAACTGGGAGAACGCTTGTGAAGAACGCATTGAGTAAACGTGACAAGCCAAATGAATCAAACTGACACAATGTACACATTATAAGGAAAAAGTTGACGTTTATATCAGATTGTATCGTCGGTCACATCTATAAACTAGGATCCGTTATTTCACGCCCAAGCTACCTCTTTATGTGAATGCAAACGACTTAATACTATGACCGCCTTCTAATTCAATAACACTTTGAAAGGTTTATTTTCTGAATGGTTTTATAAGTGTGAATAAAAATCTGAATAAGTATGTATGGATGTAAAATTTTTTAATGTACATAAAACTAACGGCTATTTCGAATAATATAAGAAACAGCTGTACAAATGCGAACTTATCCCTTAAAGGGATCTCTTCCAGTTAACCTTTGAACGATTGATAAAATATCACAAACAATATTAGACATACAATGAAAAGTAAAGAGAACCGAAATCTAAAATTAACCAAAGCAAATATCATCATCATCATCATCAGCCTATGTTCGTCCACTGCTGGACATAGGCCTCTCCCATGGCACGCCACTGAGCACGATCCTCGGCTACTCTCATCCAGCTGTTGCCAGCCGCCTTGCGAAGATCATCGCTCCACCGAGTCTGAGGACGTCCCACGCTACGTTTGCCAATCCGTGGTCTCCACTCAAGAACTCGTCTACCCCAACGGTTATCGGTTCTTCGGGTTATATGGCCTGACCATTGCCACTTCAGCGTGCTGATGCGTCGGACTATGTCGATAACTTTGGTTCTATGTCGGATCACTTCGTTACGAATTCGATCTTTTAGAGAAACTCCGAGCATAGCCCTTTCCATAGCACGCTGAGCAACTTTAAATTTGTGGACCAGCCCTACAGTGAGTGTCCATGTTTCGGCACCATATTATGTCATGACGGGTAGGACGCACTGATTGAAGACAAAGCAAATATAGTGTATTCAAAATACACATGTGTACATAATAATGAACACATGTAGGTACGTATTTAGATACTAAAATATAACGAATACTACTACTACTAATGGGTTATGTTTTGTTTAAATTTTAGTCCTTGTGGTAACCCTAGATGGATCCAGTGGACAGTTACAGTAAAAAATTAGTAGGTCGGTCGTGCTAAATTGCATGCAATTTGTTATCTAGCTGTATAATTATTTTGGTCTCAACCAGCCGTGCCTGCCAAACACAGTCGTTATCGACCATTTAGCGTTTTTTCACTATATTGCGCCCCGCGGACTCTGTTAGGTACCTACTTAGCATATCCGTCGCGTTTACGCAATTACGAACTCGAAGGAAAGTTCGATGGGATGTAAACCCGAAGATATTATCATAAAAAGTTTTATGTACCAACTTTACTTAGCTAATTTAATGAGGGTTTTCTGACACTTACAATATCGCTAAATTTTAATGGCGTTAGTATCGTGAAATCCGTTTGACTAACGTTTAGACGACCGGATGGCCTAGTGGTTAGAGAATCTGTCTATGAAGCTTGAGGTCCCGGGTTCGATTTCCGGTCGGGGCAGATATTTGTGTGAAAAATGCGAATGTTTGTGCTCTCGATATTTAAAATCTATTATAAGTAAGTATGTTTATCCGTTGCCTAGTAGGTACCCATAACAAACTAAGCTAGTAAGCTTTGCTTACTTTGGGGCTAGGTCAATTGGTGTGAATTGTCCCGTGATATTTATTTATTTTATTTATTTACTTAAGTCAAGTTTAGACCTGCATAAAAACCGTGCAAGTTGCATTACATTGCGGCGCCTGATTGACCACTTCAATCTCGTTCGCTTTAATGCCTTGCAATGAAATGCAACTTGCAAAATTTTTCTTGCAGGACTAAACTCGAGCTTAGAGTTAAGAGGCCGTATTGTCTAACGCGCGGACGCTTGCTATCGCATTCACTGTTTCTTTCTGTCAAACGGTATAAGATGGTGACAGAAAGAGATGGTGAAAACGATGCAAGCGCCCGCGCTGGTTGAGATTGGCTCATTCAGTTATACATACCTAAACCAATTAAAAATTGACACATGTCAAAAATTTCAAACGGATCCCACGTACAGCGCCAGCTAGCCTGTCACAGGAACCCTCATTTTTTTTTAGGGCATACAGTTTACTAGTTAATATAGTTGTTATTTGGAACAAGGAACGGTCGTGCTAAGGGTTTTTAAGCTTTGGAAATTAATTTGGACAAAGTTCCAATCGCTTTAACATATTTTGTGGTGTTGATTATAGTTGGATCTGTATGACATACATAATGACGCACGGGTGCAGAGAGACTGTCTTGGACGTATAGTCACGAAATAGTTTAGTAGTTAATTGGTTTTAGTTTTATATGGACAAACGCAAAGTAACGCCTGATTAATGATTATACCTATTAGTTCCTGACCTTATTTTTTACCGTAAACTTGAATTTTATCCTCCATTCGTAAATAAGATTCAGACATTTACACTAATAAAGCTATTACTAGAGTCTTAAACTGTTGACACCACGAAGCTGTAAATTAGCTTTAGTAATGAAAGGCTGACCCGCTGCGCTGTGGCAATTTGTTGTTAATTTATAATGATTTATGACATATGAAAGAGGAAATAGCATTTCTCATGTCGCCATCGATAACTTTAGGCTTCTATTCTATGTCATCCAAGTAGAATAAACGCTTTCATTTTTTTACGAGAGTGTTTCCTGCCAGGGGTCATTAAGACTAACCTCATCTGAGATATTGCCGCCCGAGATATGAATCTAGTGCTCAGATTAAATCAAGTTGTGAGATTTTTCTACAGAGACGAAAGGGATGTAAGTGGCGAGAAAATTCCTTGACAAAAATTTGTCGGGAAATAACCATATTTCTCTTGGCCACAGCCGTCAAAACGCAATTCCCGCATATACTTTGCACGTCATTAAAGCAACTGAAAATCTTATTTCGCAGTCAACTGAAAAAGCTAAGAAAAGCCTCTTTTAAATCCTTACATCGATACTGGCAATATATTTGCCGTCAAACAAAAATCAAAGCCTCAAATTACCAACATTTACGGTCCAAAATCGAATGTCTTGACAAGGTTGTCAAATGGTTCAAGGGAGCCGCCATTTTGGATTTATTATTTTATGATGTCATCTACCCTATTCAAAAGAACCTAAATCAATTTCCTTGCTTGTGCAGAACATTAAGCCGCAGACAGCTGCTTGAAGCGCAGCAGCCTTACAAAGTCGGAAGGGATTTGACCGCGTCGTGTAATATCTCAGTAACCTGACACAACTGACTGTACGGCTTCAGTGAAATGCGTTTTTCAGTTAGTTTCATCATCATCCCAGCTTAAACGCTAGAGCAGGGCACAGGCCTCCTCTCAGACTGAGAGGGCTTGGGCTGTAGTTCCCACTCGGGCCCAGTGCGAATATTTCGCACACACCATTGAATTTCTACAGCCAAATGTAAGCTAATTTCCATACGCGGACGTAGCAATCCCAACAGCCTTCAACAAGATTCCACATTATACAACACAACTGTCATCATAAAATCCTTCTGGTTAAAGAACTGTTTCCTTAACACGTCCACTGGACAATCCGCTTCATTAGTGAGATGATCTGGATGTTGGCCTATCATAACGCGCTGACGGAGCGTGGGCGATCGGGCTTGAGCTAGGGACGCGGGCAAAATGAGGAAATGCATTTCACTTTCGTCGTAAATTGCGGATTTACTTCTGATTAGGTAGTGGGAAATTGTGATTAGTATTATAGGTAAGAACAGGTATTTTGTACTTATTCTAAAAAGTTGCCGTCGAATCTAACAGCTGTTAATTTGGTCAATTTATACATGTAAAATAAAACTCCTGACTAATTGAATGACTGACTCACTGACTGATTTATTCATCAATGCCCAGCCGAAACCCTTAGCCCTAGAAGGCGAAAATTTTGCATAGAGGTTGCCTTTTATGTTGTTAGCAAAGAATAAGGACGGATTTGTTGAAATTCCCAGGGGATAGGGAATAAAATTCGATTCAGAGTGACCCTATGTACAGTTGGATGTTGCTTTATTCAATGAAAGAGATGAAAGCTTTTCCACAAATTTGAATTAGATTTGTAAACACGCTTAAAATCCAACACCCACACATCACATCACATCGCACACACCCTCATCTCATCTCCCATCATCATCATCATCTTTTTAGTTTGGCTCGCTTCATATTGTGTTAATCATTACATTCTCCATTACTCATTCTACATTTTATATCTGTAATACTCCTTTCCACATCTCCCATGAATATCTTGGCTGCACCATGTTTATGACGTAAACATGTGAGGAGTTGTGACACTCGTTCAGGTGTAAATAGGTTCCGCTGTCACACAACTAGGAGATAAGCTTATGGTAGCAAAGCAAAAATAACTAGGATATTATACGGCTCCCTGCAGCCGGTTTTACTCGTACTCATTCGTTTTGCCTTTCAACAACTTATTAGAAGTAAAAAGTAATATGTACCCTTTTTATTCGTATTGGATATCCCGACCAGACGCATTGAAATAGCACGATAAGAACTTGTCTGATTTCATTTATTTTACAAAAATAAAAATAAAAACTGTTAGAAGGCTCTTTCATGTATTTTTTGAGTCTATTTCCAAGCGTTTTCGAAAAAAAAAGACATGATTACCAGGAAGAATGCGCCGCAAACGTGGCACAAAGTATTTTTTCTGAAAAACAGACACACAACAGAACAAACAAACTCAGAAACACAGGCATCCTCTCAAAACGAGAGGGGTTGGGCCATCGTTCTCATACAGGCCCAATGTGAATTGGGAATTTCACACACACCATTGAATATCTTTGCAGGTGTGTACAGGTTTCCTCGCGACGTTTTCCTTCACCGCAAAGCTCGTGATAAATTTCAAATGTAATTCCGCTCATAAATTCCGAAAGACTCAGAGGTGCGAACCTGGGCTCGAAACCACAAGCCTCTGAGAGACTATAAGTCAAACCACTAGCAGGCTACCACGACTTAACCCAGGGTTAAAGATGTGATTTTTTTACCCCTAAACCAACAAATTAGTATTTTTTTTAATAGCCTATAATTGTTTCCCACTGCTGGGCAAAGGCCTCCCCTCTGGTTTTCCA
Organism: Archips crataeganus; assembly: GCA_947859365.1. Lineage (NCBI taxonomy): Eukaryota > Metazoa > Arthropoda > Insecta > Lepidoptera > Tortricidae > Archips > Archips crataeganus. Next base: position 18,974,531 of record OX402051.1, on the reverse strand, counting down.
CAGCTCCCTGTCCTGAGTGGCGTTCCGAATACCTAAGATCGATTCTCTTCACACCCAACATGCTGCGCTCCGTAGCTCGTTGGCAAACCCTCAGTCTGTATTTCTGATTCTCAGTCAAAGACCATGTTTTGTGCACTATAGGTCAGGTCAGGATATTAGTATAAATTATTCTTTGATATTTATTTATTTAAATGTTGTCCACAGCCTCCACCGGTCGTGCACGCGCCGCTGGCCCTGCCGCCGCCGACGTCGGCGCCCGCGCCGCCCGCCGCGCTCGCCGCCGCGCCGCGCACCATCGTCATCAAGCGGCCCGACTCGCGCCACGGGTTCGGCTTCACGTTGAGACACCTTGTTGTATACCCACCGGATTCCCTGCAGGTAAATAGATGAAAAATCTTCGATTTTAGCTTGATATGGTTCGAGCTAATCCGTAGTCATTTTTCTTAGAGCAACACGCCACGGCGGTTGCCAAACGCGCACTCAAACTCAAACTAAACTTGATTGATCATAGACGTGAGTTATCCGTATTTTTTTTCACTATGAGTGAGTCGCACGGTAAAAAATCTTCGATATAAAAGGTCGCTTCTTTTACTATCGTCCGTAACAAAAAAATGTGCAAAATGTGTCCGGCCATGTGAGGAACGCAAGTAAATAGGCTAGGTTAGTTGCGCAAAATGAAGCACCTAATCAAAGCCGAATAGGAGCTCCGCTGCGGAGCTCCGTCGACTTTGTCTCATATCATAGTATTTTAAATCAAATAAGCGTGTTTTATACGGAATTTCATGCGGTTAGATTTTGAATCATTTATCAAATATTTTAAAACATCTGGCAAAAGGAAGTATGGTAAAGAAACGGTTGCCAAATAATAAATTTCATCTAAATTGGTTCAGTGGTTTAAGCGTGAAGAGAGAACACTTTCGCATTTATAATATTGGAGATATTGATATAGATAAAACATCAGACAAATAATAATTTGGAAATTTAAAAAAAGCGATTCGTTTTCGGGATTTTAATATTCAAAATATTTTATCGTCACACTAAAAACCACCGTCTGACGCTGGAACGGGAGCAACTGGCTTTTATTTACGTAATTTTACAATACATTTGCTTGAAAAATTCACTTTCAAAGGATGTATACATGGCTCGTAAGAGTCGTAAGTTCATTTTACCGCACTAGTGCGATTTTTTACAGTTTTTTTAAATTCTCCAGTTTAAAAGTTTACAAGCAAAGAGTTTTAAGTGACAAAAATAAAAAAAATATCGATTTATACGTAGAAAAATGTATAAATATACAAAACTAAGTAATGAATTTGCAAAATTGATTGTTATTATTATAAACTGTAATTTATTTACCGCAGATTTTAATGATTTCCACCTTATATTTATTCGAAAAAAACGCAGTGGTTGAACGCGTCGAACCTTTGCCTGATAATTTTAGTTAACCTAATTAAAAACAAAACTTACGCATGCGCATTACGGACGCGCCATTTTTGTAAAACTTTGCGTTGTTTTGAGTTGTTGATTATAGTATATGTACAAAAACCAAACAAAATGAGTGATGTTCAAGTGATGAAGTCGACAATAACATGGAATTAATTCCGCCCGATATTTAAAGTAAGGCGCAAACCGCGCAAAATAATCTTTTGCTACCAATAAGTATCTCGAGAAATTTGTTTTTATTTTACAATTTTGTGTTATTAATTGCCTATTTTCTCACAAATGTATTATAAAACGTCGTATGATACCCGGTTGGCAAGGTTTTACAAACTCGTGACGATGAAAACCCTCGCCGTGCGGCTCGGGTTTATCACTCGTCAACTCATTTGTAAAACCATACTTACCAACCTTGTGTCACAAATAACTATATTCACACTAGGACTTCAAATGACTTGTGAAAATGTTCCAGGAGCTATATGAGGATGCGCGCCACCTGGCGGTGGGCGCGGTCGGCGCTCCGATGGACACGATCTTCGTGAGGTCGGTGCGGCCGGGCGGGCCGGCGGCGGCGGCGGGGCTCCGCGCGGGCGACCGCGTGCTGGCGGTGAACGGGGAACCCGTGGCCTGCGGCCGCGGCCGCGCGCCCTACGCCAGGGTGGTGCAGCTGGCGCAGCGGGAACCCTTCACGCTGAGGCTCACTGTCGTGCCGAGGGACCACGATCTACTGCAACGGGTAAGAAACACGTTTGAAAAGAAGGTTTGGTGATACTAGCTAACCAATAATAAGATTTCAGATTCAAATTGGTCTGGGAAAAATGTAAGATTTAAAATCCAAATCAAAGACGAAATAATAATATGTATGCAAGTGCAAGACAAGCAAAGTTACTTTTCATATAGCTGGAATCTAATCTAATCCATATCTGACTAAGAAAACGAATAACCCTCGCTCGCAGCTTTTCAAATAGTTCAACAGTTCGGCAAAATATGACATTATCTATGAGCCTAAAACGAGATTTCCCAGATATTAATTAGCCCTAGCTAGATAAAAAATTGATCCCCAAAAATCCCTGTATAGAAAGAAACATTAACATAATCAGAGCTGTTTTTGAGTTTTCAAAACGTACATGTATGTATACTGATATTACAATATTAGTACCTACAGGACGTAATAAAAGGTTAAAAACCGTTTTTTAATTCCAGTATTTCAGCGAAGCCGCCTACAACCCAGAATCAAACCAGCGGCATATAGAAATGCCGGCACCGATAACAGAACATGAATCGCGGCTTTTTGATGCGTACCGGAGGCCTCGGGCTGCGCTGCCGGCCCCGCAGACCCCGGGGCGGCGCGAAGATCCGGAGTACGCGAGCGTAGCTTCACTAGCGCCGACTCGATACGACGTGCCGCGACTTCCTGCCACACCCCACCATCTGCTACACGACAGGTAAAACATCACAATTACATACACTAGAAGTCGATAACCACTTCGAGATGATTACCACTTAATTATTTATTTTTGCAGTAGAAGAGAATCCGACACGTCGCTACCATCATCGGCTACAGAAAGTAAAGATAGCCTTGGCTCCTTCGACTCGAACTCAACCTTAACCGGCAGAGAATTAGACGACTCGATTATTTTATCCCGAATACGAAAGAGTCTCGAACAAAAAGAGGCCTTCCTCCGACGCCCTAGCCAACCCACCGGTTGGGTCACCCCCGACGTCCCACCGCCTATAAAACAGAAAGAGTTCTACGCCAGACCGCAGAAACTACAGAAACCTGCGTGGCCACCCCCCGCCTCTCCACCTCTTGCCGCGTCCCCACCCCCTTCATTACCCCAACAGAGTCAGGAACAGAAAAGAGATGACTGTTCAGCTAGTGTAGATAGTGGAACCTTCAGTGGATATGGAGAAGTCAATGGAACCCACAATGAAAAACAGAGGCTAAAACCGGATAAGAGCCAATTTGTAACAACCCTATCGAAGATACAAGAAACAACGCCAAGTAATAATAATGGATCAATTAATAACGGGTCTTCTCCTGAGTATCAGGAGGCGGCGTCAACGAGTAATCAAGATAGCAGGTATGACTACTGAAATTAAAACTTGTACAAATGCAGGTCTTGTGGGACAAATTTACTTACTTTACTTACTTTACTTTCGCTGGCTCAACGACCCGAAGTGGATCTTGGCCTCCGACATCAAAGTGCGCCATTCCTTCCTGCTCTGTGCCAAGTCTGACCAATCGGACACGTCCAGCTCTTTCAGATCTTTAGCCACTTCATCTTTCCAGCGGTATCTTGGTCGACCCGCCGGACGCCGTCCGGATGGTCGCCCAAGATGCACTCTTTTGGCAGCTCGATCCTCTCCCATTCTTTCCACATGCCCCAGCCATCAAATTTAGTTATCTTAAATCCCTTCTGATTGTAGATATCCGGTTCCCGAGCTTCAGTTAGTAACGGCACGAACGAGGCAATTGGAAGAAGCTCGAGGTGGTGGCGAGCGACGCACGGAGGTCGCTCGCAGCGAGCTGGCCCGACTGTCCACCACTCGTCTCGAGCCAAGTGTAGCCCTACGTAGGAAAGAGTTCGAGACAAGAACCGCTAGGAGAGAAGCCAGGTCACTCGACGTACAGCCGCAACATGGTAAGAATAAGAACAAAAGCATAATTATTTCATCACTGTGAACTTAGACTCATCTGAATATGGCGCACATTATGTATGATGCCTGCTTGCTTCTCATACCACATTTTATCTTAATTTGGGCATAAAGGGCATACCAAATTACAAGCTAATAGTATTAGCTATTTTGTATTGAAATTCACTAATACTATTTGCTTGTATTTTGTTATGCAATTGGGCCAAGGTCGTGTAGTTGAAAGAAACACCTTATCTCTTTTCAGATTTAGAGCATGAAATACCCCTCGGAGGCAGCAATAGCTTATCAGGAAACCAGTTGATGATCACCGGCAGTAAATACCTACATTGTCCGCCCCCTGAAAAATATGTTCCCGGTTAGTATTTATATATTATGTTCATATCAACATTCCCTTAATAAGTTTTGCGAGTAACCTTCAGTAGAAAAGTTTTCATCATAATGATTGCCTCTTTTGTTAACTTTCAGAAACAGAAAAGGTTCAAATGCGAACAAGGTCAAATAGTACAGGCAGTGAAGGATTACCCATTAGAAGACATCATGCCACAGGTAATGATTTCAAGAATACATTGTTTTATATTTTCATGTAGATCACAATTATTTTAATTCCGCCACACTTTAATTTAAACTTAACGATAGAATAAAGAACGAAAATCATAAACCTTTATTTAAGGGTAAGTATAAAAAGTTAAGCGATTATCTAACTTACCATTTTGTGCTGCGTTTTTAACCATCACAAATATTGTGTATGTTATGCGACTAGTCGTAATTATCTGCTGCTTTACGTGTCCGCCTAACAAGACAAATAAAACTGGAATGGACCGCCTATGGGCAAGCTCGCGTGTAACAATCGCATGATCTAAATAAACGAACCACAAAAACGCAGCACAATGTGTAGGATCACGCGGAGCTTTGAAGCACCTCTAATAGCACTGTTACGCTCCAAGATGGCAGTCACGCGAAGAGACGTATGGGGCTGAACAGGGAGCAAATGGAGGCGATGAACCGGGTATCGCTGCCTGGTGCGATGAACGGGCTGCAGGGCGATGGTCCGCAGAGGCCGACGCAGCTAAGCCTGGCGCCGCCGTCGGCCGCCAGCTCGGCCTCGGTATCGGCCGCCACGTCGCCGGCCTCGCCGTCGCCCACGCCGAGCACGCCCGCAGACTCAGGTCCAGCCTGCGACACGCCTCATCTTCTTCTTGGAATGCTCTCGCTCCCCCTGAATCAACCGTCCTTAAATAATCTTCCAGATTAAAGACAACTACCGGCTCTAGTCTGAACCCCATCTAACCTACCTTAACAATGCCAGATTTTCATTACTGACCAATGTCTGCCTCAAGGTAGTGTATTAGGGCTGAAATGTTTCAAGGCAACGTCTACCTCATCCTCTAGACATTGCTTCGATGCATGATCGGGGGAGCGACCGGTCTAACCTTCTCTGATCACGTACTAACGGAATGCGTTCAGTGTGCTTCTAGGTGTGCTACTAATGCCGACTAATCGTTCGTGAACATCGGTGTTTGATATACTAATGTTGTGCTGTGAGATGTTGCACGATGTGTTTCTAAGTGTGTTTTCGATCGACAGGTTTTGCTGATGATTTGGTGACAAGAAGACAAAAGAAAGATGCTCAACTTGGTGGTCAGTATTTCTAAATTTTTTTCTGGAGCTAATTTGTCTAATCAATTGCGATTAATTAATGAGTGAGAAAGTACAAGAGAAAGGGCGATAAATGAATGACGTTAATTGATTACTCCTTTAGGTTGTTGATAATTTAACGTTGAAAATAGTAGCACCATACTAGAAATACTAACTGTGCATAATCTAGGGGATAGATAAGATAGTCTTACGAATAAGTTTATCGTTCTCCCTACATTAATTTATTCTTTATCATTATTTCTGTTCTTGATAATATTAAACCTGTTGTTTACATGTAAAATTATCAGTATGTACATAGTATTTTGTATTTCTGTTTACCAGCAGAGGAGGAACGGGCGATGCGTCGCGTGTCCTACCTGAAGGCTACTTGGGGGGACAGGCTACATCTGGACAGCGATCCAGAGCCCGACGCGGACCATAATGCTCTAAGAAGGTATGAAGACTCTGTTTCATTTTTTATCTGTAGTATTTAGATAAAATAGCGGGTTATCAAAGGTACTATGCCCGTTCAACAGAGGGCGACACAATCATTAGCCGAGTACTGCCCGACATGGCTAATGAGTGCGCATGAGTCAATTAAGGACTCCATTCGCGGGGGGACAGTTCAAAATTGGTGCTGGGTAGTCAACATACTGGATTCTACCTATTTAGAAAACTTTCAAAATTTAATCAAGTATTAAACTTTCTTGTTTTCCGAAAATATTTGTCACTTCTTTTTAACTTGAAACATTAGTGCAAGATTAACTTTTGTTCTTCAGTTTAACTTTAGATAGTCTATATTTTGTAGATTATGTCATGTTAAATTGCCAGTAGTATTATTTTGTAACTACTCGTATTTTATATTGTAGATAGAGATTGATCCTGTCCACTGTAATGTAGATAGACATAACCAGTGTTTAATCAAAATGTCATAGTACATAACAATATGTATCACTTAGTGATAGAACATAGCTATAAAATTATTCACATGCGAGTTCCTAGTAATCACAAAACAGATCAAACTCATACTCATAGCATAGCATACCTGACCAGAAAATCTTAATTTTTTTTTTAGACAAATGGCATTTTACTGGTAGCTCGCATTATACATACACAAACAAAGTTCTCGTCATCGAGATCAAAAAAAATAAAAACATTGAAATAAAAACAGTGTATACCGCAAGTGGCGCCCCCCTCGTTTCACCGAAGACATAACGCCGTTGCTACGCATATTCGACCCCCACGCCACGGTCCCAGTGCGGTACGTCGCATGACGTCGCAGTTGTGGCAGTCGACGCTAGATGGCGCTTATCACAATGTGTGCAATAGTTTACAATAAATTATACAGATAGCGCTACTGGTAGCTAAAATTGACGAGTGGAGATGTTACCCCATGGATACTACTGGGACCATCTGCTATTTTGATCATGGTCAAGCCTTGCCCAGCGATTCATCATTATAATCACTAAAATTAAGAGAGTCAGAATAAAATTGAAAATATGCCTAAACCTAAATTAAAATGTTTTTGCTATGGTACCTATTTCAATTTTCTTCTGCCAAAACTAAGTGAAGACTCGTACACTGACACAAACATCCATATATATTTGTTTCGGCCTTAACATTGTACTAAATTAACCAAATATGTACACAATATACTTACTTGAATTTAACGCATGAGGCATTTTTGTGCATGAAGGAATAACTAGTTCTGAATCAGTACCTAATCGATACAGCCAGAAACAAAACTCTTTTACTATACCTACTTATCTAGGTACATCTGAAAAGAGTGTCTGAGATTTGATGAAATCATAAGAGTGATAATTCTATCACTGCACTTTTATGTGCCTACAAACAAATGTTTTTTTTTTATATAAGATAAGATAAACTTTTGTTAAAGATACATGAATATTTTGTATGACTTGAGTACCTAAGTAGTTGTTACTGGCTGTACTTTGTTATAAACAATAATGGATTGTGATTTAAGCATGTTTTTTGTTCGTGTTTTATTGTTATTTGATGTTTGGTCTTCACTTAAGCAACAAACAGACGGAAGTGAACTCCAAACATTACATAAACGTTACTTGTCTAGATTTTACTCTAAAATAATATTCATCTTTAGACTTGTTCACAATCCTTCAAAATTACTAACACTTTAGTAGATATTTAATATAATTACTTGAATATAATTTGTATGTGACTGCAATGAAGATAGACTCGCTACATGAAAAATTCGTATCGAATGTCATTTGTCACAAAACTTGAACGGGAAAAGTGACACTGCTTAAACAAGCTTAATAGAATTACCGAAGTATAAATGAAGAACTAGATATTGATAATAAAGAAAATAGATTGAAAGAACAGTCGCCGGACGATGTTGGAAAGAGATGATTACATTGTCGTGGCGGCATCCAAGCAAACAATTAACAACAATATAAGCTTTCTAAAAAAATATTTTTCTCACGTAAATTTTTTGTTGACTGTTCCTACCTTTTTTTGGCTATAGTGGCACTGTCTTCAAACTACATATCCACACCAAATTTCAAGTCAAACTGATCATCCGCTATGGATGACATTCGATTTACAAGATAAAGAAGACTTACTTATAGACTGACATCGCAAGTTAAGCTTACAAAAAGAATAATTTACATAATTCGTTAAACTTTGTGGTAAATAATAGTATTGTTTGACAGCCCTGAGAAGAAGGGCGAGGAGGGGTTGTTGGAGAGTGCAGTGGAACCCATTGAAGGAGACGTGCAAGGCAACGTGCAAATCAAGATGGTTGTCAGCAACGGAAAGGTAAGAAACAATTGATTCAGTCTTTATTTTGCGAACGTCTATATTAATTAACTGCAACCTTTAACATCACTATCTACGTACTTACTATTGGTTATTAGATTGTATGTCATTCTTTGCTGACAAGTACGATTGCCTTATTCTCGTCCATCGAGTAGGTCTAATCAAAGGGGTAGCTGTAAACCTGGTCTGGCAATATCATTGAAATTCTAAGATAAAAAGATAAAAAAGAAAGATAGATAAATAAAAAAAAGATAGAAATATTAGAAATATTAAAGATAGGATTTTGTTAAATTAAAATAAAAATAAGATTGTGCTGCTCAATAAAGAATATTTATTTTGTATTTATTGTATTGCTTATTGTAAATTTCCTTGGGAATCCCAAAAAAATATATTATTTTCATTTACTTACGTTGGTTGAAAAAGAGCCATGCAAAATTTCATGACCAAAATTTAAATAGACAATACCTAATATTACACGCATTAATTTTTTTTCTACATAAAACTGACTCGTGATTGACCCCAAAGGTTCACACCTTTATACACCGTGAAATTTTAGTGGTTGTTTTCCCGAAACAAGGTGATTTAGTTTCGATTGTACAATCGATTTATAATTACTATTTTGACTAGAGTCAAAAATCCAATTGTGAAAAACGAAAATCGAAAATGACCGCAAACCAATAGTAACGCTTCGTTGGTACAAGTAGCGTACGATCGTACGATAGGTTAGGTACCAACGAAGCGTTACTATTTGGTTTGCGGTCATTTTCGACTTTCGTTTTTCACAATTGGATTTTTGACTCTAGTCAAAATAGTAATTATAAATCACACATAATACAATCGATACTAAATCACCTCGTTTCGGGAAAACAACCACTAAAATTTCACGGTGTATATAGGTAGATATCACTATCACTAATGGTTTCACTGGTTCAGTAACACCCTATTCACTCTAGCGTTATTATTATTATTGCTTATTATTAGTTTATTATTGCTCTAAATTGAGTTATGTTTCAGCGAGCCAGTGACCGATCCTGGAAGCAGGTGTGGGCGGTGCTGCATGGAGCCAAGCTGCATCTCTACAGACATCATCCTAGCCAGGTCAGTCTAAATAATTACAAATAGTACCATAAACCGATCCACAGAGCCCTGTTGCACCATACAGTTGCCATTGTTAAGATACATTTAAAAACACCGGAAAGACTCGATTTTTGTGGACGAATCTCCCTAACTGTTAATTTAATTAAACCTTTATTATTTTTTCGAAAGAAACAGTCTTGTGGCTGACGGATAGACAGCGGTGTTTCAGTTTTAATGTAGCTTTTGGGTATGAAACTCTAAAAATATTCTCTTTCAGGAACTGTAAAACGGTTATACTCGAACGTTGGCTACTAAATTGTCTTGTACTTCCAAATATTATGTACTTACTTAAAAACTTTTTTTTTTTCTAAACACTGATACAAGTAACAGTAAAATTAATAGTTATTTGTGCAACAAGAGAGCAAAGTTGTTTTTTACTGCGAGTGCTGATTTTGAATCACGAGTTAGCGAAGGATTCTATAATTGATTCACGAGCGTTTAGCGAGTGATTCTAAGTTAGAATCCTGAGTGCCCGAGTGATTCAAATACACGAGATGCAAAAAAACTTTGGTCTCGTGTGACACATACAACTTTTCACCTCAGCAGCGAGAACATAATAAATTATTAAAGGTATATATGAACGTCGTCTTTTTGTCTTTGTTGTGGTTTTCAACATTGAGTAAATACTTCATATTATATATATACCTAACAATAGGTACAGTCTCCGAAAAAGTGTTTGCATTGTTTAAAAATATCATAAGCTTTTAAATATTTTTCGCGAGACTTTTCAAGTAAGAAACTTACTCTGCATTATGTATTACTCCATTAATTCGTCTGGTGTTCAATTGTTGACTTCGTCACTGGACTCACTCAATTCACTCATATCATATTCAAAAATGTATTAAATAAGTACTTATTACTATTCTAATAATTTCCAAATTGCCTCTGATCGTGTACCAAACTCATAGATATCGAACTCTGTAGCTAGAGAAACAGAAGAAAAGAATTAAAATTTGAATCCCGCTATTTTTTTAAGGATGCGTTCCGATACTACACCCGCTACGTTCCGATGCTGCATCCGCTGTATTTACCACGATGTTCAAGATTGTTAAAATTATTAATAATTATATAGATACATGTTTAAACTTTGTTTTCAACAACATTTTTACTATTAATTTGATTATATAAAAATATAATCCAATTATTAAAAAAGTACCTACAATAATTTAATTTAAAACCTTAACAGACGAATTTTAAGGTTAAGAACTTATTATGAGTATCCGAACGTTCAATCGTTCGTTTATTTTTAGGTCTACTAGGATATAATTTGAAATCGAAATTCGAATCGATTTCATCTTATCTCTCGCTCTTTTCCTATCGAAATTAAAGTGACAGATCAAACTGAAGTTCAAATCTTTCGAATTCAGTAAGCAGACCCATCATTGTCTTTGACTTTTAAAAAAATAATTAAAAAGCTACTTTGTCTCACGCAGTGAGCAAAATCGGATTTTTTTAGTAGCAAAACCTGCCTGTTTGAGGTGCTGAGGTGAAAATATTTTTACTTTGGCACCTATTTACAATTTGAATAGTTTAGTTTATTTATTAATTTAATATAACATAAAAGATTTCTTAGCCACTAAACTTTAAATAGATTTTCTTATTGTAATAAGTAATTATTTTTATCTATGTCGTCAAGTACATTTAAACTGAATGAGTGAATCCGTGGTGTGCGTCATCTAAAAGGTCACAGGTTATTTCAGGACAACGAGCTGAGCGATTATGACGAAAACTATGAATACCTACTTATTAACATTCAGACTTATAATTATAAATCATCCTGTGGTGATAGATTTTTACGGCTTTAAAGAAACATTACATTCACCTCAGAGCTTACCATCTGAAATTATATTAAATGCAAGTAGTTTTCTACTAAGCGTTTCAGTTAAATCGTAAACGTTTTGCGGTAATTCTCAGGCCATAAATTTGCAAATGTGATATTTCGTGTGATCGTGGAATCGTCGTCGTGGTTGGGGAAATACGTGAAATGCGTAGTAAAGGTCGTAAAATTTATTTCTATAGACTTGAAATTTCGAAAAATATTAGTTGTAGGTTGTGGGGAGGGGACTAGCCATTTGATTTCCTGAAGATATACAAGATAAAATTTTGAATATAGTAAAAAACACTAATTTTGTACCACATTTGAAATTTTACCTTGTATAATTACTAAGTCATTATTATACCAAGTTAGAGGCTACATTGAATCGAACAACGCAACAAATTATGTATCTACTCTTTTAAGCTCTTGCCTCTGACACACATAACATACATAGACAAGGTTTCCCAAAACTCAAACGGCTTCGCGAATAGATTTTGCATTAGATATTTTTTTGAATGCTGTATTCATCCTATATTATTACCACAGTCATTGCGATGTGGTTCAAAAACGCCGATCTTTTATTTAAATTCTTTTTGTTACAAATTATATTTTAATTATTTAATTTGGCACCTTAACTGTATGTTTATTTCTGTAATTCACCATGAACAACGGCCTCGCTCACTCGTTAGGAAAACAAATCAGTCAAAACCCTCCGACCTCTCTAGAATTGTAACATATTTACTTACGGCAACCTTGAAACAGACCTGCGATCCTATATCATCACGGGACGGTCTGTATCACCACTATCATGAACTCAATACCCTTTGAAATAAGGATATAAGTCGATTGAGCAGATTATGTATGTGGAATATACGCGTATGTGTAAAGGGTAAATATTTTGAATCCGCGCCGCTTGTAATGGAAAAATGTTCAATGGGCATAACAATATGAAAGACGTCATATTTGTCAACAGATCCAAAATAACACTCATTCTTTATCATCATCATCATCATCATCCCAGCCTATACGTCCTCCCACTGCAGGGCACAGGCCTCCTCTCAAAATTAAATATATCATTCTTTATATTAAGTAAAATTTGATGAACTAAGGTATTAATAATATGTATGTCACTCTTCCGCCGTGTTGGCCTACTGGTTTGCCCTACGGCCTCTCATGCTGAGGTTGTGGGTTCGAGTTTGACGTACTCGGAACTTATTTGCGAACTTACATTTGAAATTTAGTTTGAGATTTACGGTGAAGGAAAACATCGTCAGGAAGCCTTCACAGTGCACACATCTGAGACGAATTTCGATGGTCTGTGCGAAGTTTCCAATCCGCACTGGACCCGCGTGGGAACTGTGGCCCAAGCCGTCTCATTCTGAGAGGAGGCCTGTGCCGTGCAGTGGAACCTATAAAGGCTGAGATGATGGGATGATTTACTTGCTTTTGTTCTACACTCATATTTGTATAACTTAGGTACTTGGCACTTATCTAGTACCTACAAAGCTCACTGTGATAAGTGATAAATCCGTCGACCGACACCTCAATAAATAATTAAATACTCATCGTTACTAAACTCACCATCCTAAAAAAGAGGCGTTCATTGAAAACTATCTAAGATAAGGATGCCGCACCATATGCGTGCGCGCACCTGGTCAGGCACGCGCCCGCAATGCCGGGCCAACCGACTGTGACACCAACGGACATCCTAGTCTCATTAGTGTACTTAAATGTTGCTTGATACATAACCGATAACGCATTGTACCTACAGTCAGTATCAAAAGTAGCTGGTCACTTTTGTACCTTGACGCTCTACAGTAGGTGCAAAACGTCATACTTGATTGACAACTGTGTTACTACGACAAAGTACAAAAGTGACCGTACCTATAACCGACTGGTATAGGACATTACCATTGTGGTCTATGGAATAATGCCGTAGCTTATATGGAAAAAAAATTGAATTTGAGCTTTTCTATAAGTTCTACGTAAAACCAAATAGGTAATAATAATAAACATATAAGCTGATTTTTAAACTTACATACTTCCCTTTTCCCTATTTCTTTCTGTCACATGGTATAGGATGAAGGCAGAAAGAAACGCCGCGAATCAGAGAGCAGCAGAGCAGTGCAGTAGAGCATTCAGCCCCTGGAGGTAATTACTCCAAAAGGGTAAAATCATGATTCATGATCATGAGAGGTAACTAATAAGATGCCATTCGACATAATGGATACAAACGGGACGGATAAACATACGAGGGGCGTTCAATATAAAGTGAGAATGAGATGCAAACTCTTTTAATATTACGAAATTAAATACTGGCCGGTAAAGCTAATCTATCTAGCTGATTGCTATGAAAAAAAAAACTAATTGTCTTTTGTTTAAAAAAATATACGGTAATTTCTTTGCAATGCTATTGAGTACGTTAGCGAAAATGGAGAAAATTGAACTGCGCGCCGTTATCAAATACTTGTATTTGAAATTTTTTTCTACGGACTAAGTCAATTTGGATTTGCGGGACACTTTAGGGTCTAATGCTCCTCCGTATTCGACAGTCGCACGTTGGTGCGCCGAATTTAGACGTGGAAGAACATCGACAATGGACGACCCCCGCTCCGGACGCCCTACTACAGCAGTAACTGAAGAAATTGTGAAAAAAGTCGAAAACTCAGTTTTGGCGGATCGTCGTGTCACGGTTCGTTTTATTGCTGAAAATGTAAAGATTTCAACGAGGAGCGTGCATAATATTTTACATGAACGCTTGGGTATGAAAAAGGTATCTGCGCGTTGGGTACCAAGAATGCTTACTGACACGCAAAAACAAACTAGACTAGAGATTTGTCAAGAAGCTTTGAACCTGATGCAGCAAGACCGGGAACTTTTTTTGGCGCGATTTATAACAATGGACGAAACATGGCTCCATCATTACGACCCTGAAACGAAACTGCAGTCTATGACATGGAAAAGGCCATCATCTCCAACTCCGAAGAAATTCAAGGTGAGCCCATCTGCCGGTAAGGTCATGGGCTCTGTTTTTTGGGATGGTAAAGGGGTATTAATGATTGAGTATCTCGAGCATGGAGCCACTATTACGGGCACTTTATACGCCAAACAAATAGCAACATTGCGCAATGAGATCCGCGAAAAACATCGAGGTAAACTCTCGAAAGTTGTGCTGTTCCACCAGGACAATGCCCCGGCACACAAGTCCGCCGTTGCAATGGCTGCAATTCGTGATGCTGGGTTCGATATCCTTAAGCATCCTCCGTATTTACCAGATCTCGCTCCCAGTGATTTCTACCTATTTCCGAGATTGAAACAATACCTGAGAGGCCAGAAATTTGAAGACGACGACGCGGTAGTCGCTGCAGTACAAGATTTTTAAGTACTCAAGATGAGACCTTTTTTAAAAATGGAATTTTAATTTTAGAAAAAAGATATACTAAGTGTATTATGCTAAAGGTGGCTATGTCGAAAAATAAAATGACATTTAGTAAAAGTTGTTTATAACATACTCATTCTCACTTTTTATTGAACGCCCCTAGTACTTATGTAGATAGATACATACTAAAATACATATTAAACACCCAAGACCCGAGAACAAACATTCGTATTTTTCATACAAATATCTGCCTCGACCGACACTGGAATCGAACCCAGGACCACAAGCAGTCAGGTTCTCTAACCACTAGGTCATCTGGTCGTCATATGTCATCAAAGAGCACATTTTAATGAGTTGTTCGCGCACTTTGGCTTACAACTAAGGTAAATATTATCTTCGTCGGACGTGTAAACCAGCGGTCTTATGGCTCGCCAGTGTACGTCGGTATCAGTGCAAGTGCGCCATTTTAATGCAGAAATACACCGACCTCAGTCAGTTTTACTGACGAACGTAAATTCCTGTCTGTCGATCGGGAGCTTAATAGTTAGCCTGTAACACGCCAGAGTGATGTGTGGTGAGAGGAGACCAATAACATGATTAGGTCAGTTGCTTCTTCCTATACTCCAGTAGGACATGAAAATAATATATAGTTTGCTTACCATCAAGCGACATTGCGATCAGAGGTCAACCTAAATTTGTATTTAAAAAAGCTGCACGATCTAAATAAAAGGAAAAAAGGAAGGGCTACGGTTTAGCCCGAAACATATCGAGCTATACTCGATCATAGACGTGAATCATCCGTACTTTTTCGCTATGAGTGAGCCTCACGGTAGTTTTATGTTCAAAGCTGCACATTCTTGTCACAAATTATAGCACATTTTAAACATGAAACTACCGTGAGACTCACTCATCCATTTATCCGTTTATTTTCACTATAAATTATAGCACAGTCAGCATCTAAAGTAGCTGGTCACTTTTGTACCTTGTCGCTTTACAGTCAGGTGCAAATGTAATACATGATTAACAATTGTGTTATTACGACAAAGTACAAAGCTATTTTTGATGCCGATCGTACCTAACCCTTACTGTGAAAACGATCTATGACGATGATGATGTGTTCCTGGTATTCCTCATTAGCTTCATAGTAGGTATACAGTTTATAAAATATTTCAATCCGCTCAACCTTATTTGATAAATCTACTGGTTGTTTCTTATTTTACTTTAATTCTTCAGAAGGACACAGGTTCACACTTTTCCAATTGAAACGATCCTGTACGGCAGTAGCCAGATCGCTCCAGTGTAATCCAGTTTCTGCGTTTTCAATAACACTAACAAAAAATTTGCAATATTGAAGCCTGAGACACGGGATAAAAGGTCCTGACCTATCTATTTTTAGAAAACATCTTTAAATAAATCAAGTGACAGTAAGAGTATGATCGCTACGACATGGCAATCATTCATAAACGTACTCACCAACCGCATCCTAAAATAACATCACTGAGATGAATGAAGAATGAATCGCAATTCACCCCGCCCACTCGGGGCATGCGTTGTACGTCAGGCGACAGATCGAGTGCAAATAAATATTATACACTCTCATTCCTAAGACCTTTGCAGACTAGGGTGACTAAAAATTAAATTTCGTATCTGAAAATGCATAAGAATTTAGTAAAATCCAAAAGCCGGTGCTAGTGGTTTGTGTTGGTAAAGCCGCCGAGGAAAGGCTAGTGTTCATAATTTTCAGCAAATAAGAATAAAACCGCATTCTATCGAACGAACCCACTCGGAAATTCTTGCACATTTTGACTGTCGGTCAACTGAATAATATTCCTGTTAAGCTAGGACATGTTTTGGCGTTTGAGAACCTTAGTCCAAACGGATACAATCAGCCTACATGTTACATGTGCATAAAAATTCTTTCGATGGAATCCAAGGTGTGCATGCCATGAAAGACCAGTGCTGCCAGCTTATTGTCTGACGCGCACACACACACACACACACAAAACCACACACACACACACACACACACACACACACACACACACACACACACACACACACACACACACACACACACACACACACACACACACACACACACACACACACACACTGACACTTGCTATCACATGCACTATTTCTTTCTGTCAAACGGTATGAGACGGTGACAGAAAGAGATGGTGAAAGCGAAGCTGCGATGGCAAGCATCCGCACGTTAGACAATGCGCCCTCAGGAATACATATTCTTGTAGCTTGCATATTTTCATGCAAGTAGCTTGAATGCTTATGTCTTAACTATATAAAATTTGGCGTACGTTTACAAGCTACTTGTGCAAAATTGTGCAGACTACAGGCATGTGTACCGTACATGCCTACTGATGTTGCTGCACATAAATTTTCCCAACCTGTCACTCATTAGGGCCATTAGACTACTGAAAAATGCTATGAAATGCGGAATTGATGCGTATTTCTCCGAATTGAACAATAACAAAGACAATAGCGGGAGGCGCAAGGCTGTTGCCAACGTCACTCACGATTTCGCGTCAGGCCATAAATCCTGAAGTGATATATTTTCGGCGCCGGCGACCTTTTGCAAAAAGAGCCGGCGTAAATGTCACGTCGATTCAACGATTAAACATACGCCCGTTCGTAAGTCGATCATTAATTCCGCACTTAATACGGATGCCACGGTTTAACGGCGCCTGATGATGGCGATATCTTTGACGATTTGTAAATAAGACAACGCCCATAAATAAATGATAGTAAAATGGCCGCAAATAATAATAAAATTATTTACGGTTCATAGTCTTAATATCAACCGCATTTCGCTATTCGCATCTTGGGACTGAACTGCACTTACCATTAAGTAAGACAGAGGTCAATTGTTGATATTTAAGATTTAAACAAAAAAAAATAGTTTGAAAATCACACGAGAGAATCTCTAAGCTGACAAAAAGTTATTTTGTTTACATATTTACCAAATTAATAGTACTGTTTTTTCAAATGAATAGTCAAGTACTTAGACGAAATTCGCTACTTCGCAAACAATGGTTTACAGTTTCAACAATACCGTACATCTTTGACTCATAATAATGTAAGTACGAATGGAGAACGCAATTTTTCCAATTTCTTGTAAAACATTCATAGTAAATAGAGTTCTAACTTTCTTTTTGCACTAGCTCGGCACTAATGCTCATAGAATTTCGTGCACGATAAAATTTCAAACTCTCAATATCAAAGGACACACGACTTCTGCGAAGCATGTCCTACATCTTCATTAACCACTCGTTTCCCAGTAATATAAACTCCGTTCTGCCTCGATATCCTTTCGAATTCCTGCCTAGCCTTGTTCCGAGGGTAATAAAAGTGAAAATAGTTTAAATGTTCGGTTATTGCGCGTTCACGACGGTTTGAAATAGATTGAGGCGTTCTTAGAACTGAAGATGTTAGTGCTGGACGTTTATTAATACCAGCAAAACATTGACTCAAGTCTCATAATCTTAAACGGTATGCATCTGAATTGTGGTTGGTCCTAGGAGAAAGTTTCATAGGTTAATGGTGTTGGTGACATGTATGTATATAGAAACAGTTTCACCTAAGTATCCGTTCATAGTTTTCATTAGAGTACAGTCGAAGGCATAAGTATCTGTACAAACATCGCATCAAATATACAGTAAAATTACATAAAGTTTACCACTGACAGATGGTTTGCCTTCATTTCATATTCAACTTTAACGACCTACAAATAAAGCCAATTTTAGAATACTGTTACCCACGTTTGCAGATTTTGTAATACCTAACTACTTTATTTGTATGGTGTTAAAGTTGGAAATGAAATGAAGGCAAGCAGTGTGTCAGTGGTAAACTAAAAGTAAACGTATTGTACATTCGACGGTTAAAAGGCAAAACGCATGAAGCGACACTTTTTGTCATAATGAGTTTTATACATATTTGAAATCAGCGAATTTTTCTCCGTCGTTTGAGCCGGGTTTCATTCAAAGTTCAAAAATTGTCGCTTGATGCGTTTTGCCTTTTAACCGTCGATATGTAAACTTCAACCTTAAGGTATAGATTTGTTTAGATATTTTTGACACATTTGTAATGCACATTATATTTTAGACCTTGACTGTGACTGCAAAAGGTTCGTCAGTTTATGAATTCAAATTATATAATTATGTTATATAATTTGTAGATGTCCACTGCTACATACACTTTCACCAAGAATCTCCATGAAGATCCGTCTTGTGCTGGCTATAGTCAATATATTCCCGCGACCTCTAGGACATGGTCCGTCCTCCATTCGGGAGGCCTATCAGTAATTTGTGTCCAGTATGCTGTTGCCACTCCAGGTCCATATTGTCGTTTAACGTCCCTGGAATGACAACGAATTCACCATTTCTTTCTATCGAACGATAAGATAAGGGTAGAAAGAGCTGTTAAATGCGACTGCAAGCTAGGTGCTTGCACGCTATGTGGGCTCAGAACCTTATCAGGGCAGTAGTATTACAAACAGAAATGAAAAAAAATATGGGACTATTGACACCAATTGACCTAGTCCCAAACTAAGCGAAGCTTGTATTAAGGGTGCTTAGACAACGGATAATATACCTACTTATATACACACTTAAAATAGTTATGTATTAAACATCCAAGATTCGAGCACAAATATTCGTATTTTCACACAAATATCTGCCCCGAACGGGACTCGAACCTGGGACCTCAAGCTTCTTAGTCACATGTCGTATGTCCGAATGTACGTTAGATATTTTTTATAACTTTTTTTATTTACACTGGAATGAAAATTTAAAATGTGCGGTTATTGTACCCCGAGCTAATAGTAGAAGTAATAAGACATAGTAACATTCGTGGTCTGTTTTACAGCTTGTCAAACGTTAACGACCTATGTCTGCTACACCTCTTAACGTTGACATACCTATTTTATTGTTTCCCACTACAATTTACATTTTGAAAGAAGTCTTAATTTCTGTTTTTCTCTAGTAAGCCATTTTCTCGTAATATGGCACTTTTAGGGATCCCTGGCCAAAATGGCATAAACGGGACCCTTATAGTTTCGCCGTGTCTGTCTGCCTGTCTGTCTTTCTGTCCGTCCGTCCATTAGCTTAGAAACTATTAGTGCTAGAAAGCTGTAATTTTGCATGGAATATTATGTAGATTATTAGTAGTTAAAGAATAAATAGCAGCCTACTTATAATATATACCTATTCAAGTATTTTTTCGGAACTGCTACGGAACCCTATTCTGGCCTGGGCCTATACCTATACTCCGAAGTGTAAAATTCGAACTTTGTATCGTGCTATTCCGCTCATACTAATAGTATTTAATACGAGAGCGAGCGAGACGGTACGACGCGAACTTCGATTTACAAATTTCGGAGTAGCCCCCCTGGGCGTGTTCGACACGCTCGTCCTTCATACTCGTTTGTACGTAGAAAATTTAATATTTTGTGACTTTCAATTTTATTTCAACATTTTACAAACTGTTCATAATCTAGCATGTGAGGTGTAAGTAAAGACGAACATATGTAGATATTTCCTGCAATTGTATGTAAGTATTGAATAAAATACGTACATATATGCACATATTTAGCACTTTGTAACATTCAATAATAAGTTAGTTACTATAAATTCATAAATAAAACAAGTATACAAGACCTATCGTATTCATCGTAGCGTAAATCTGAATTGTTAAACGCACATTACTAATAAACATTCGGTTGCAAAATAATGTCGTAACGCCTAAGTGTAACTGCATACATTATTCGAATTCACGCGATGCGCTCCGCAGCCGCTTCCTTGGGTCTTTTGTAATGAATAATTTAAATAAATATACTTTTATCATTTCATTTGCATGCATTTGTACCTTTTGGTTATCGAATCGTGCGTAATTTCAAAGTTACAACCGCTTTTATCAATGTTACGTGCCCAGTTTTATGTTAATACCGGCGAACTAACGTTGCAAAACTAACCCTTCGTCGATAAAAACTAGATAACTTAGCATAAGCTGCAAATTTAATCGACTGTGTAACTATGTTGATTTTGCTTAAAGCATTAGAATGCAGTCAATAACGGGTTTTATGATACTAATATCAATTAGGCGGCGATACAAATACATATTTATTAAGCTAACGCTTACCTTAGTCCTTAAGTATCAATAAATGTTCATTGCATTTGGAGTCAATAAACCCCATAATAACGATGTCATTCCGCTTTATCTGCAATGTTAGTGGTAATTGACAGGTACTATTATATGGGTAAAGATAAAACTAAAACTTTGAAATGTCTTTACCCGAAATTCAGTTCTTAATTATTGTTTGATTGATTTAAAATCCAACTTAAAAGGATCTCTATGTCACAATTTTATGTTCCCATGAATACGATTTTTAAGAAATTGAATTAAGTCTTAACGACCGGTTTTAACGACCACCTTAGCCTAGTTGGTAGTGACCTTGCCTACGAAGCAAGAGGTCCTGGGTTCGAATCCCGGTAAGGGCATTTATTTGTGTGATGAGCACGAATATTTGTTCCTGAGTTATGGATGTTTTCTATGTATTTAAGTATTTATTTATCTATATAAGTATGTTTATCGTCGTCTAGTACCCATAGTACAAGCTTTGCTTAGTTTGGGACTAGGTCGATTTGTGTAAGATTGTCCCCTAATATTTATTTATTTATTTATTTTATTTAATAGTTATGGTAATGTTCGTTAACTTAAGTGTACTCAAATTGTTAACTATTGATGTAATATTTGATCGATATTCTTTACTAAAATATCCAACAGATCGGTCTTCTATTCAAGTATGTTTATCCTCTATTCTCCCTCGTGATCAGAATAACCCTGTCTCTAATAAGTTTCTATAAGTAGGTAATAAATTTGTGCGACTGGTCCTCGCCCTAGGCACCTATACTTCGTCCCTTGTCCCGGCTAAATAAGGTTCCGCGGCCGCACATAGAATTTTTTTTTACCTAGCTTTTAATTTTATTACAAAGCTTCTACACAGCATTACAGTCACGGAATCCTATCATAAAATAGCATAAAAAATGTTGATGAATCTAAATTAGTTTTAAAATACGGCCCTCCTCTAAATTTGAATATCAAAAACAACCTAATATTAACCTTATTCTCGTTGAAAATGACCTAATCAGACATATTAGTCTGGCAATATGCTAAAATGAAATAAACAATATTTTAGCTAAGCGACCTCAACCATTTTTAATAATAATATAATAATATAATAAATCATTTATTTCAGATCACAACGAATCCATAGTTTTGTTAGTATACATTAATTTAATTTAATCCCAGACATGTTTACGAAACTCCAAAATTGATATATATGTCTGTAAATCAAACTCAGTTAGGTACATAGGTACGTAAAATGTTTGAGATAGCTATTTTAAGCGGAATATTAGGTAATATTTATTATGGAAAACATCGACTTGCTATAATACGTTCTGCCCCACGGGAGGCTCGTCTGAAATTGAAATTTTGTATCCAATGATCGGACCAATTTTGTTCGGATATGATACCTACCTCGGTAGCGAAGAGGCTACACACAGATTCTGATACGTCATTGATTTCATTCAAGTATCCGAAATATTACAATACAGAAACAACAATAAATTTATAATACAGATTTTCGCAAAAGCTCCCTTTGTAATATGTTCTTTAAGAAGAACAGTAGATCGACATAGGGTGTCAGCTAACCTTATACTATTAGCATTACGTATTTATATTAGGACTAGCTGTTGCCCGCGACTCCATCTGTGAACAAATAAACTAAAACAATAAATTAAAAAAAAAAAGAATTCGTTTATCGCTACCCCGCGGAAACTATGCAGTTTTCCGGGAAGAAACTATCCTATTTCTCTATAAAGGGTCTATAATGACTCCCATAAAATTTTAAGACATAATGTATCATTAGTCATAATCAACGTTAGTCATACATTTATTTATTTCTGAAACAATTTATTTTTCGGAAATGTTATAAAACAAACCTAACCTAACCTACTGCATTCTATAAGATGGCATTTAAAAAAGTCCTGAAAAAAATACCTTTTCAAAAATAAATCACTGTATGACTAACGTTGATTATGACTAATGATACATTATGACTTAAAATTTTATGGGAGAAAAGGGGCACCGCTCTATAAACTCTATATCATTTCATCTATATCGGTTAAATGCTTTAAGCGTGAAGAGATAACAGAGAGACAGACAGATAGACACAGTTTCTCTTTTATAATATTAGTACGGAAGCTCGAATAAAAGCTAGGCCAATATAATCGTGGTCACAAAGTTTTCGCTACTAAGATCTACAATGATCTGAATTTTTCGTATAAAAATGACAAATGAATTAGACACATTTTGTGCATCCATTGTCCACAAAAGCCAGACAACAGGTCTTCAAGGTCATTTGGGTGAACCCAGCGAAGCACGCCCGAGGCGTCAGATAATTTATGAAAATTGCACTGGCATACAAATCAAGAAGCAACTTTCCAATGCTCCCACAGCACTCTTACATTTGCTTAAATATAGACCTTCAATTATAACAAGAAAGGTGTTGTTTCCAATCACAAAATGTGTGCAATATGAGCTTGCGAAAATTGACCGTCGATTTATTACCACGGTTTGGCTGTCGGTCAAGTATTTTTCATTATCTTAATGCGAATACTACATAAGACAGCTCTTATTGATTACTTAGCGAAATATGGACGCTCTATGGGTATGGAGATGAAGTAGGTGCTGAAATAAGCTCTTGTCTCTAGTATTTTTCCGACAGAAAGAAATCCTGATTTGTATGGCCTCGACGAATTTATTTTGTGAATAGTTATGTACTTCTACGCAGCAAAGATTTTATCGCATTTATCGGTCGATACATGAAGATATAATTTATCTCATTGTTAAAATGAAAAATCTAAAGTTATCTTCGAAACTGACAAAAATATTTAGTTTCACTGCCTTTCCACGTAATCCAGTAAAATCGCAAGTTGTCTGTAAGAAACCGTGTATCAAGCACAAATACATGCAATAACGTGCATGCAAGTGACTCGGTACTTGGCTGTAAATTTAATAGAGCATCAATTCGCGCCGATGCACCGTGTAATGGATAGAGATCCCGCCATCGCCGATCCAACGACGCGATACCCGATTATTCTGATATCAAAACGGCAACAAACACCGAGCCACGATTCTGTTGTTTCAACTATCCTCGTAAGAGACCAAACGTTTTGCACATAGTTTAAGATGTTACACAACTTCTGAATAATGACACTGCAGGTCCTGTAGACGGCAGATTCCCTTTTCGCACGCAATGTTGCCCCCGCGCATAAGATCACGATAAACAATCGCCTCTTGTAAATTACAATCGGGTTTGTAATTGAAAACCTTAGCGAATGATCGATGGCTGTTTTGCTATGCGGACGGCAAAAAAGCAACGGAATTATAGCCAGACGGGAAATTTATTACAAGGAGGATCTTTAAAAGTTTTTAGTACAGTTAATAAAGCGATGGAGTAAAAAAAGATGAATCGCCGTTGCTTTACTGGGAAAGTCCTAAAAAGGCCAGTGAATGCGCGGGCGTCGATTCAATCAATCGCGCGGTATTGAATGACGATACGTCGCAGATAGCCATGCTTGCGTGCCATTGTTACGACGCGCGTCATCGCCCAATGTCAGCCAGGTGCAAGGAATTTTGGCGTAGGTACACGACCTCATCAGAAATAACCGCTTTGTTACAATAGTGGATCCATTGTTTACCACCTCAAAATATACGCGTCAAAATATCTAACTCAATGACAATTCTACAGGAGTCCGTAACACGATCAAGCGTTAATCGAGACGGGATTAAAAATGGAATTGATATTCACTGTAACATTTTACGATCTGGCTGGAGTTTCCAGTTTTATTTTAAGACCAGGTTTAGCTGCAGGGGATTTATTTAAGCGTTACAACGCTGTCAAAGCGGTTCTGCCCTCCAGCGGGAATTCAAGCGAAAACTAGCGAAACCGCTTGATGTTTCAAATTAAAGCTGTGAGCTTTTAGAAATAGAACTTCTAAATTTAGCGTTTTTGAATACATGATACAAATTTCCTCTCTTACCTTTTATCCATGTACAATTAATTGATGCTGTCTATTTTTTTTTTGTAATGTATACGTAGTAAATCAAAAACCATTTCGAGATAAATACTTTTTAAATCGTTTTCTGTAGTTATTAAATTTTAATATAATGTAATGCATTTATTACATATCAAATAAGCAATGACCTTCATTTGACATTGAAGTAGATGTCGTAGGCGGTCCAAGTTGAACTTAAATCGGTGTGGAATAGCATTATTTAGAATTCTTCACAATTTACGCGTGGATTAAACTACGGAGTTTGATTTGGACTCGTTGTCTGACATCTAGCACTTTGACAGCGCCAGTAAAATGATACTAGTTACAGTATACCACTACACAAAAAATAATTAAAGGGGTTGCCTTGTCGTACGCATTTAGATAGATTTAGAAAGGTAGCCGTGTGGGAAACCCTCAATTATAATCTGACGTCATCAACCAAAATAGTTTCAATAAATAATTTTGAAAAAGTAGTTAACTAAATGAAAAATATTGACATTAAGTATTCATTTTTATTTATTTTAGTTGACGGCCGGAAAGCCTAGTTGTTAGAGAACCTGACTACGAAGCCTGAGGTCCCGGGTTCGATTCCCGGTCGGGGCAGATATTTGTGTGAAAAATACGAATGTTTGTGCTTGAGTCTTGGATGTTTAATATATATGTATATAAGTATGTATTTATCTATATAAGTATGTTTATCCGTTGACTAGTACCCATAGTACAAGCTTTGCTTAGGGCCGGCGCTCACTGACGGCATGGCACGGTATGGCACGGCAGGTTACATACGAATTTTACCGCAGCATCCCTCGGCACGTCGCGGCATCGTGATATCGAAATAAAGTAACATGAATTCTAAACTCATTGAAATAAGATTCAAAATAACTTGAAACCATTGGTATTTTTTTAGACATTCCCAATTATGTCTGTACTAGGGGCGTTCAATAAAAAGTGAGAATGAGTATGTTATAAACAACTTTTACTAAATGTCATTTTATTTTTCGACATAGTCACCTTTTAGCATAATACACTTAGTATATCTTTTTTCTAAACTTAAAATTCCATTTTTAAAAAAGGTCTCATCTTGAGTACTTAAAAAATCTTGTACAGCAGCGACTACCGCGTCGTCGTCTTCAAATTTCTGGCCTCTCAGGTATTGTTTCAATCTCGGAAATAGGTAGAAATCACTGGGAGCGAGATCTGGTGAATAAGGAGGATGCTTAAGGATATCGAACCCAGCATCACGAATTGCAGCCATTGCAACGGCGGACTTGTGTGCCGGGGCATTGTCCTGGTGGAACAGCACAACTTTCGAGAGTTTACCTCGCCGTTTTTCGCGGATCTCATTGCGCAATGTTGCTATTTGTTTGGCGTATAAAGTGCCCGTAATAGTGGCTCCATGCTCGAGATACTCAATCATTAATACCCCTTTACCATCCCAAAAAACAGAGCCCATGACCTTACCGGCAGATGGGCTCACCTTGAATTTCTTCGGAGTTGGAGATGATGGCCTTTTCCATGTCATAGACTGCAGTTTCGTTTCAGGGTCGTAATGATGGAGCCATGTTTCGTCCATTGTTATAAATCGCGCCAAAAAAAGTTCCCGGTCTTGCTGCATCAGGTTCAAAGTTTCTTGACAAATCTCTAGTCTAGTTTGTTTTTGCGTGTCAGTAAGTATTCTTGGTACCCAACGCGCAGATACCTTTTTCATACCCAAGCGTTCATGTAAAATTTTATGCACGCTCCCCGTTGAAATCTTTACATTTTCAGCAATAAAACGAACTGTGACAAGACGATCCGCCAAAACTGAGTTTTCGACTTTTTTCACAATTTCTTCAGTTACTGCTGTAGTAGGGCGTCCGGAGCGGGGGTCGTCCATTGTCGATGTTCTTCCACGTCTAAATTCGGCGCACCAACGTGCGACTGTCGAATACGGAGGAGCATTAGACCCTAAAGTGTCCCGCAAATCCAAATTGACTTGGTCCATAGAAAAATTTTTCAAATACAAGTATTTTATAACGGCGCGCAGTTCAATTTTCTCCATTTTCGCTAACGTACTCAATAGCATTGCAAAGAAATTACCGTATATTATTTTAAAGAAAAGACAGTTAGTTTTTTTTTTTCATAGCAATCAGCTAGATAGATTAGCTTTACCGGCCAGTATTTAATTTCGTAATATTAAAAGAGTTTGCATCTCATTCTCACTTTATATTGAACGCCCCTCGTATGTATGTCTATACGAGTATTATTTTTGTTGTACGTATCATCATTCACAAAGATCAAGAAGTGGACAATACAAAAACATTGTACCTAGGTATGTGGTTTTTTTAAGTTCTGGGAACTTTTCTCATCATTGTCTGGCCTAATGTCTTTAATCATTTCTAACGGTGTTTTTTTAACAATAAATTAACACTGAGTGTATAGGTTAATAAACGTAAATAAAATATCTAATAGCTAGTTACAATGTAACGGTAAGACTTAAAGTAAAGTAAGGTAATAGTGATCTCTGTTACGGGGTTAATGTAACGTCCTGCAAAATGGACTAAAGCACAAAGAGATTGGCTCAAGTGGGGTTAGGAAAGGAGTTTACCGAGTGGAGCATCGCCTTTAGCGGCGGGACGAGAACTATTTATACCCGACCTTGGAGACAGCAGCCCGTTCGGACACCGCCTCATCCGCTCTATATAGAAACGAAACAGAAATACGTCTCCCGAATACTAAGAAATCGCTTTCTTTCAGAACTCGCGAAAGAAATTAACTTCCTGCAATAAAAACAAATCACATAAACGAGTTAGGTGCGAACAAACGAATGTGGCGGCCCTAAAATATGATTTAAACGCCTCGGGGTGAAAAACCCGTGTAATGGAAAGTTTACGTCTCCCCCTCCTACTCCTTTACTTACGACGTTCAATCTATTTCGTTTTTCAATCATCTGTGGTTGACAACGAGCCGAGGGCTTTCACCTTTGCCGGGTGACGGGGTGAATGCGCCAGCCGATAACCATCAATTGCTGTCACATCATAATTCCACAAAATATTAATGTCATTTTAACGAACACGCGATCCGATTTCGGAGATGTGTCAATTAGGTCCCTACAAATCACGCATCGGGTTATAGATGCTTCTTTACTGCCATAAACTGTGCAGAGTAAAGTTGAAAATGGCTTCGCGGCGACGTCGGCCGTCCGTCAGCCCGGCAAAATCACCTGTCGCCGGTCAAATTGCTTTATTTTCGTGAACGTGTGAGGCGCAACCTCTTATTAAACGCGCCGCCTTCTCGGGTTGTCGCGGCTGGTTCCGACTTCCTGCCATGGCAATTATTAAAATAAACAAGAATCACTTCCTACGGAGTTGAGGCAGGTCGTTAAGGCACCGACAGCGGCTGCTTAATTTGAGGGCGGTGTTGTCTCGATTTTGCGTAATCAGCGAACGCCGTGTGTGGCGGCACGGGACTGCCATATAGGGTGAGGACGGAGCCCTTGCTTTT
Organism: Archips crataeganus; assembly: GCA_947859365.1. NCBI lineage: Eukaryota > Metazoa > Arthropoda > Insecta > Lepidoptera > Tortricidae > Archips > Archips crataeganus. The sequence goes on along the minus strand of OX402051.1, from coordinate 18,946,060 downwards.
GGCAGAAAAAATATATCAAGCACGCGGCCATCAACAGGTAATCTCCTTTATATCTAAAATACCTAACGAGTCTCACTTTAAATTAAACGAAGATAAAATTGATGTCGTTAAGCGAGCTTTATTGTAGTACGCGGTTGTCGATATTGCGATGAGTTTATCGAAGCGGGTTAATAGTGGATTGTTAAGACAATAGGCGGCCGCGGACAACGGCGACGCCGCGTCGACAAAACCGCAGCGTTATTAAATTCTTGTAAAAAAAACGCTATTCACGGCCACCGACCGATGCTAGCCTCGGTAAAAGGCGACATTGAAAAAATGTTGTGACAAAAATATTTTATTGAAAATCCCAACAATAAATAGGTCAGAGGATCAACCTCAATATTATGAAGAAACTTTTTAATAAAGGCGTTCAGAACAACGCAGATGTTCCTTATAACAAAGTGGCCTTATAATTATTTGAACAACGAAAAGAGGGCCTGTGTAAAAGTCTCTTTTAGCTCTACAACTGTGCCATTTTGGTTTGGTTAGGGGGGCTTTTGATCACAAATTAGAGTTAAATAATGCGTATATTAATACTAATAATTATTAGCTGGAGTTTAATAGCATATCTGTTAATACAATTTAACCCTACGTAGTATTTCAGTCATACCATCTCACATTTTTCCAGTTACGCGAAGTGTAGCAATTTGTTAAGGCGAGCTCGCCGCTAAATCACGGCCCTCGACAAATGGCCAGGAAGTCGGCAAAGATCTTACAAACGATAAAAAATATATGTTTAACATTATTAATTGGGCTTGCCTTTAATAAGCCTTCGGTAACTCAGTTACTTACCGAAGGTCGGCGTAAGCTCGTGACCCAATTTTGAACGTAAAGCTTCTAAACACTGATTAAGACTTGTTCTAAATTGTTGGTAGGTACCTATTCATTTGCATAAAAAGCTGGATGTGTTAAGTGATTTATCTCCGACATTGTGCCCCAAAAGTTTCTAGTAATTCCCAAATATCTGAATCCCCTATTGTTTTCGTTGGCCACCTCGTGTTTTCTCATTTCAATTTCACACAGTTTAAATCAGCGTGCATTTACATTTCCGCAAGAAAGCTATCGTTTTACTGGTCTACCCGAGCGAATCACCGCGGGGTTCGAATTCGCGACCTCGGCGACCTAATTTCGAGTGAGTGACTCCCGGTGTCCCCAATCTCGATGCAATGCGTAATACTTAACGCAACAATTAAGTCTTACTTCGGGTGATTATACTGTTTTAAAGATAAATATTTATCCCTAACGCGTCTGCTGCTTTTGTCTTTAATTGGATTGTTCTCGTATGGATTGACATTGTTTAAATTTGTGAGCTGAAATCCGAAATTAAGTCAAACTTTACTTGCGTCTGTGCTAACAGTGAGTGGGAGGGACCCTTTGTTACTCGTGAGTTGTCAACAAATGTACCTTCAAATACTTCTACCGTAAGTTTTAAATTAGTCTCCTACCTCAAAATGCGACGCAAAATAATATTCACTCGGAGTATAAGAAAACTTAAGGCCGCCTCGAGCTTCTTGCGCTAATCGATTTTAGCTATTCTATGCACTTAATGCGCTCGTGTATGTGTGCGTGAGAGCGGCTAGAATCAAAGCCATGCGTAAACGCAAGCAACACAAGTTCCCCGTCCGATGGCCGAAGGAGAACTAATGCAACTAACTATACATACAAGGGGGAAGCACGACCGCTCAAGACAGGTTGGTTAGACCACGCGTGTAGGTAGGTATTTTCATCGTTTTACTAAAACAAATCATATTTTAAAAACATAGCAACACTAGGCCCTAGAAAAAATCTTGTTTTATTAACATTTAAAAAGTCATGACCTGCCGTGCAGTATTTACGCCGTACTAAGAATTTATTTTATTTTTTAGAGGCGACTTTGGATTTTTTTTCTATCGAGCAAACTATATATATAATCGTGTTACGAAAAACACTGGTCACTAGAGTGAATCCTCAAATACCTTATACATGAATTTCAGAACAAAAGCTTTGCTAGTAGTTGCAAGGGATTAAATGAATGCAATAAATGCGCCTAAAGCTAGGTAGGGCCTTAAAAACTGTCCCGATTATGTAGATAGATCAGATTCTCACAAAGTTTTTTATTTTCCAGTTAGTTGCTAAGTTGCCATAGGTATTTCTCCACTTTTTGCCTTATCTTTGAACACTTAACTTACATATATAGAAATGTGTGACACAAGAAACATAGAGACATAGAAATGTGTGAAAAAACAAGTGATCGGGACAAGCTCGGTATCGTTGAACGAAATACTAGGGGCGTTCAATAAAAAGTGAGAATGAGTATGTTATAAACAACTTTTACTAAATGTCATTTTATTTTTCGACATAGTCACCTTTTAGCATAATACACTTAGTATATCGTTTTTCTAAACTTAAAATTCCATTTTTAAAAAAGGTCTCATCTTGAGTACTTAAAAAATCTTGTACTGCAGCGACTACCGCGTCGTCGTCTTCAAATTTTTGGCCTCTCAGGTATTGTTTAAATCTCGGAAATAGGTAGAAATCACTGGGAGCGAGATCTGGTGAATACTCCGGATGCTTAAGGATATCGAACCCAGCATCACGAATTGCAGCCATTGCAACGGCGGACTTGTGTGCCGGGGCATTGTCCTGGTGGAACAGCACAACTTTCGAGAGTTTACCTCGCCGTTTTTCGCGGATCTCATTGCGCAATGTTGCTATTTGTTTGGCGTATAATGTGCCCGTAATAGTGGCTCCATGCTCGAGATACTCAATCATTAATACCCCTTTACCATCCCAAAAAACAGAGCCCATGACCTTACCGGCAGATGGGCTCACCTTGAATTTCTTCGGAGTTGGAGATGATGGCCTTTTCAATGTCATATACTGCAGTTTCGTTTCTGGGTCGTAATGATGGAGCCATGTTTCGTCCATTGTTATAAATCGCGCCAAAAAAAGTTCCCGGTCTTGCTGCATCAGGTTCAAAGCTTCTTGACAAATCTCTAGTCTAGTTTGTTTTTGCATGTCAGTAAGCATTCTTGGTACCCAACGCGCAGATACCTTTTTCATACCCAAGCGTTCATGTAAAATATTATGCACGCTCCCCGTTGAAATTTTTACATTTTCAGCAATAAAACGAACCGTGACACGACGATCCGCCAAAACTGAGTTTTCGACTTTTTTCACAATTTCTTCAGTTACTGCTGTAGTAGGGCGTCCGGAGCGGGGGTCGTCCATTGTCGATGTTCTTCCACGTCTAAATTCGGCGCACCAACGTGCGACTGTCGAATACGGAGGAGCATTAGACCCTAAAGTGTCCCGCAAATCCAAATTGACTTGGTCCGTAGAAAAATTTTTCAAACACAAGTATTTGATAACGGCGCGCAGTTCAATTTTCTCCATTTTCGCTAACGTACTCAATAGCATTGCAAAGAAATTACCGTATATTTTTTTAAACAAAAGACAGTTAGTTTTTTTTTTCATAGTAATCAGCTAGATAGATTAGCTTTACCGGCCAGTATTTAATTTCGTAATATTAAAAGAGTTTGCATCTCATTCTCACTTTATATTGAACGCCCCTCGTAAGATTAAAGTTAATTCATATTCCATCCCATTGTTCCGAAATTGTTGTGAATACGTAATATCGGATAATGCCAATATGTAACCGACGGTACTCAAATGGAATAACAATGTCGATGTGGACGGAAATAGAGACACGTGGCCGGTGTGGAACGCGCACATAATACAGATTTTATTTGGTATTCGTTCCAAAAATCTGCGCTGAAAGAATGAATGAATCATTCATCAACCTCTCGACATACCAATTTTATTGAGCTGTAGATTAACACTTTTATTTTTGAGTTTACGGGAAAATCCATTGTGCCTTATTTAAAATTAGAATTTGCATTGATTTGTGGTATTCAAAAAACAATTTTGTATTGGTCCCCTGTTGCAATAAACCCCCGGAAATTGGGTTTAAAATTTCCAAAAAGTAAGTCATAAAAGGTAACTACGTAATTTATAAAATATTGCTTAGCTTGATACTTTTAATGTATGTGTGTGTTCTGTTAACTTCATGTGTTTTATGTACAATACATACATAGGTACAGTTCCCGGCTATAAAGATTGCACACGGTCTTTGAAAAAAGACTCGGCAAATGTCGGACATTTGCAGTCTTTTTCCAATGACCGTTTGCAATCTTTATGTACTGTACTGTTAGAACTTTAATTTGTAGTACGGGCACAGCCAAATGTTTTTGTAACCGAAATAATACCTGCGCTAAAACAGTCCCAGTTTTGTCTAGCGTTTATTCAATAACACAAATAACATTGTTACAAACAGCCAAATCGGAATGACACGGGTCGAATTCCCGTTATGTATTTTCGCCGCGAACATTCGAGCACATCTAGATAGCAGATAAGTTGATCCCCTTACGAATTTTTCGGGAAACACCTCCAAGAATAAACATGTTCACGCGTTCATGTCACTCTTGTTGTGGCGTAATACGGGCAGCTATTTAGGTTGACCGTACCGAGGGGTTGCCCTAGAAACGTATGTCCGATCGTTTAATCATCCCTCGTCTGGCTATGACCGGCCCTGGATTACATTACCATCTGCAATTGAAGCTGTATTATGATAACGTTTTCAATAGACCTAATTCTAGGATAGACGGTGGCTAAACTAGGTACTTACATTTGGGTTGGCTGTAGTAATGGTGGTCAGAGTTTTAAAATAACTAGACAATGGGGATGATGACACAACCAATCAACTGCGTTTTAAAAGCTGTTAAAATACGATTCTTCTGTATATTTTGTATAGCAATACCAATCGACTATTTGTTTGTTTTATTTAACACAAAATAAAAATCTGATTTTGCAGTTAATTGAGATTTAGATGCGCGTCTTGGTATAACAATGGTATCATCTACATACACTATTGACACAACTGCAATAACTAAGGTAAAGGTCCCTGTGCTCGACACTGACCCAATTCATATTATTATGGCACCTTCAATCTTATGTCATAGTAAGAGAGGTGACAGATGGGTGTCATCGACTAGACGTTGAGATGTCCAGCATTGATACGTTTACCTTACCTAGATGAACACTGTCACAATTACATATTATGTTATTTCATTAGCTTGAGCCCTCGGCCTTTTCTCCGTGGAATGATTTGGAATAACTCATCCTTCTTACATATCTGCATTAAAATTCTTGATCTCCAGGTGTTGATGACTCAATCTGTTGGATATGACTTTCTTTTTAAATATTAAGATGTAATATGCAGATAGACATAAATAAAAATAAATGCTCTGCTGCTGGTGTAGTTGTTTAGATCGTCAGAAGCCGTCGACAGACATCGCCCCAGATCTGGCCCGCAGATAACTGAGAAACATTTCCACTCTCATTTCTACGCATGATATACTAGAAGAATTCTTACACTAGTTTCTTTATCGTTTTGTTTTGTTTCTATTCTACTTCTGATGTCTTTATGTGAGTCAAGGTCGAGGTGGACTTTGAAATAAATGCGAATTTTAATACAAGGTGCTGCTATGACCCTCGGTCTAGGTGCTTACTATCAAATGAGTATTAGTAGGGTTGCCATTATTATTGAGGACTGATACGGGACTTATTAGTAAGGTGTGTGCAGGTGTGTTTTCCTTCGCCATCCCTTGCTATGAAATATTAAATTGATATACCCCATTCTGTATTAAATTTCAGGAAAAAATATTTAGACATTACTTTATTAACACGTATGTGTCGTATAGACGTAGCTGTTTTACACGTGTGGTAGCGACCGAGCAAGGTAGGTTGCAATTCATACAATTAAATTAATAAAGTTTCATTAAAATGGCTGATAAGCTTCTAATGAATAGTTTGTTTTTGGCGTACAATGTAAACAAATACTGGTCAAACAATCGTAAATATGAGCTTAGAATAACTTGGTATCAAAGTACACACATATTATAACAATTCAGCATTTGGCACACAATTAATGTTAACATCGACTGTCGGCACCAGGAACTAATTCCCATGACTTGCAGAATTTTCTCACGGAAAGCAGGAAAATACCAAACCCGAATAATGTATGACTAATAGACAAACTTGATGGATACATAAATATCGACGGTGGAAATGAGAAACTCTTTAAACAACATTTTGGACGAAATTGAGTTATATAAGTATATCGTTGAAATCCGATTTTTTTTCTGTTTCATTTGAGCTATAAATTTCGTCCAAAATGTCGTTTAAGGGGTTTTGCTTTCCACCGTCAATATTATAGTTATACTAGCTGTTGCCCGCGACTCCTTCCGCGAAGAATAGGGGTATAAAAATAGCCTACAACCTATTGTCAGACCTACCTAATCAGTCAAGCCATTTCGGAAGAGTTCGATAACAAACACCGTGACACGAGATTTTTTATTTTTATATAATTAGAGAAGATAGATTTAAAATACTACATCAAATACTCAGGATATGGTATTAATATCAAATTTGCACCGGCAAAACCCCATGCATCATGACACGTGGTAACATTTACAAATGAGCTGGAAAATTCACGGAATGGATTTCTGAGGAAGAATCTATAAAACAAACAAAGGACACTAAATACGTATTTCTTATGATCTCGTAACAGTTTGTTAAACAGTTTTCCTTGTGTACAGGGTGTCTCGAGACTCAACGATCACCTGGTACCGGGCAAGACGCCAAATTGTAACAGTTTTGGAAAAATAAAGAAAAAAAATCCATGTTGCTTAGTTAAGCGATAATAGACACGTTTTCAAAAATATATAGTACTTACTAATAGTAATATGTTATGTGACGTACACAGTGCAAGAAACAAAAGTTGTCTCTCCTGTGGACATAAAATTAGCGAGTCTGCAAACTTAAGATTTGTCTAAATGGACCGAAAGTTGGCCAGGCGTCCTACACGCCGATGTAGGTAGACTTGGCTGTAAAATATAGGCTATAGACTCTTAACTTTTGCCATATCCACATGGAGAGACGCGAACAAAAAAATGTCTATGACCCATTATCGCTTCACTAAGTGCATTGTTTTTCCTTTTTTTCCAGAACTGTCATAACTTGTTCTCTTGCCCGGTAACAGATTATTGTTGAGTTTTGGAGTAACTTGTATACGCATAGTACACGTTGACGGTCTTCTTTTAACCTCGCTTGACTAAAATATGGTTCAAATAGTCCTAACTTTCATTTCAGTACCCAAAAAAAAACGAAAACATCCGGCTACGTTTATAGTTAAGAACATAATGCACTATAATACATAATTCAACGCACTTAATGTTTGTAATACTGCCCCAAAAACCGTGTCACAATAACACAATAAACAAAGAACATTTTATATAAAGCACGAACGAGTTTTATAAAATTATCACTTAATAAACATTTTGATCGCGGTTGTCATAAGTGTGAGTTATTAAGCGGCTTACGTCTCGATTGTCGGCTATGGGCCGCATTCCTCCCCGATACTCATTAACTTCCTTTTCTTAAATCTTTCCAGAAGGCATATTTGCGTCAGCGACCCATTTATTCAAAGCTATTACTGTAGATTTTGTAACGGATTATTCAATTTCGCGAGAGATTAACGTTTCATTTGTTACCTAATTCTAGCGTGTCCGCCTGACAGTTTCGGGCGTTTCCCTTGACTTATTTCCCCAAAAACAAATTGCTTTAGTGCAAAAAACATTTGTATTCTTTGTTTTTAACTAGAAATTTATTTTAAAGTGTGATCGGATTCCGTTTAGAAATATTTAAGTGTATCATCACCGTTCAAATAGCACATTCCAGCTAGTTAATTCGTTATGCGAACTGACGCAAAACTTTGTGTCCAATTCTATTTTTTTTTAAAGTTTAGTTAATTATGCCAGGCTTTACTTATGCCACTCAATAACTCGTTGTCACTCTTATATCAAAAACAAGTGATGGAAAGGTTGTCAAAACAAACACTTAACTTACCGGGAGAGTGGGTCGTATCCGACGGACTTTTCCACAGCCTACATCGCCGAATCAATCTCCGAAGGCCCACTTGTAACCCGCATCGTGACATTTTCGTGTCACCTCGTAAATTCACTAATAAAAACAATGGACCCGGGGTAGATTATTTTAAAACTGCTCCGAAACTCTTAAGACCCTTCTTTAAAGCTATTCGTACAGCTTTAACAAAGTTTTGATTTAATTTTAACCTAGTACCTACAACAATACATTTCTAAATAACTTGTTAAATCTTCTTTTGTTTCTATTCTTTAGTTAAGCCAGAATAAAAAAAATTGTGCTTGTACAAAAAACTGTAGCGCCGCGTCGCGTTCTGTCTCGCTTGTCTACAATTCCTATTGCATTTTTCTACAGAATTCGGATGCCCCCTGATGTGTAAGACAAATTTTCCTCTAGCCTCGAAACCTGGACACGCCTGACCTACAATCGGGGTTGTTTACAAAGAAAAGGTCATCCATAAAGGGTGACAGCCCGAACACAATCGATTTTGGGTCATTGCGTAATTATCTGAAACCATTAATCAAATCGCCAGCCCGGCCTCTCAGTGACGTATCAATGACGTAAATCTCGATTGAATATACAGAAATATTATGATCTCTACATAAACTTATGTAAAAAAATGCAGTGCTTACAATGTAATATGTAAAGTAGAGAGCGTAACAATTGTCAACCTACTAAAGGAAGTGAAAATGGAATCTTAATCGCAATTTACGCGTCAGTGGATCATGTTTTGAACGGCGCGCGAAATATTTCCGAACACATTTATCTATCACCATATTGGTTCAGGAAAATGTGTTCCATAAAAACGACCGCACTTTTGCGAAACGTAAACGAACTATGTGTTTTAAATTCACTTCCTCGTTCGCATAAGTGTTTTCCGGGGTGGATCATACGTGCAATTCGTATCTACAAAATTATCTTTTTCATGTCTTGAATAAGAAACTTGTCTTCTTGTGTATGCAGTAGGGTTGAGAGTTTAGGGAGTGGACTATCGGAATATTTGTAGACAGCGATGCTCGAAGTGGATGAATCGTTTCGCGCCGACCCAGTGAAACGGTGACCGTCTTCTTTATTAACCCTATGTAAATATTGTTCATAACCGTGCCGCGGGTGTACGCTCTGTGAAGACAATGATCTGGTTTGTTTACTTCCTCTAAGCGTGAACGGACTAATTAATATGAGACCTGTAATCTTCGCAGTTATAAAATAAAGATTACGTGAGATGTTTATCGGAAAACTTACATCGTAAACGCGGAAAAACTATCTAGTTATATGTATTTCACTGTAACTGTAAAGTACATTACATTAAATATGCCATCATACAGAGAAGACGCAACTGCCTTTTTTCCAAAGCTTTTTTTACTTACTGATTCCGAATATGCATGCACTTAACTCAATTAGGAAAAAACCGGCCAAGAGCGTGTCGGACACGCCCAAGGTAGGGTTCCGTAGCCATTACGAAAAAATCAAGTAATATTTTTCTAAGGATTTCGTATGTGTACGGAATCATCCAAGTTTAGGTATGTTTTATACCTAAGGCTACTATTTACTCTTAAACTACAAATAATTTCCAAGCAATCTTAGCCGCTATAATTTTCCTAGTAAATTTGATATATTTACTACCCTTCTGAATTTTTGCAAATTTTTCCACCCAACAGTTTAGATTTTAGAGGGGGGGACGGCCGATTTTAATGAAAATTTTCACTTTAAAGTTGAATATTTCGCAAACAGATCACTGAATAGAAAAATCATGTTAGCAACCCCACAATGATTTTAAAATACCTATCCAACGATACCCATAGTGATAGGGTTAGCCGAGAAAAAAAAATCACCCCCACTTTACGTCTATGGGAGGTACCCTAAAAAAATTTTTTTTACTTTTTTTTATTAAATCACTTTGTCGGCGTGACTGATATATATATTCATGCCAAATTACAGCTTTCTAGTACTAACAGTCTCTGAGCTTAGCCGCGGACAGACAGACAGACGGACAGACATGGCGAAACTATAAGGGTTCCTAGTTGACTACGGAACCCTAAAAATCAGATGAATCTTCTTTTCGACGACAGTTTGTTTAGACTGTGAGTTTGACTAGAAAAAAACAAGACGACGTGCACAGTAGAGCAGAGGATTGTAAAACAGACTTCCAAAATTTTACCTTTTAAGATGCACTTACTCCCAAAACGTAAACTTGCAAAATAAGATAATATTTTTCCAAATAGTACATGTATGTCTTTGAAAAGTGCACCTAATGGGAAGTCCACTTTTTGTAATAGTGCTCCTTTGGAGAAAGCTGTTCTTTTAAATAAAGTAGATTTACTACATTACAGACAGATTAGCACTATAATTTATTGCAGCCTTGGTTAAGTTTGATTACGCATTAAGATTCGTATCACGCGTGCGCTTGTGCTGGTACCAGTACATGGCTGGGCTTACCAGCGGGTCGTCCGATGGTTTTCCGCCATTGTCGCAGATAGGGAACGCCATAAATGGAAAGTAAAATCTTGTAAGTCAAGATATTGATGCAGTGTTGTTTATTAAGTTTGTGTGCAATGGGAAGGGAAATGACAGTGCACTGAGATGAAGTGGGATTTTAATTGCGCGGTTCCGGAGCTTGAAAACTGTTTAAGGAGTAGGTACTGTAGGTACAGTCGTAATTCGGGATTGTTGAGCCACTTGCTTGGTAAACAATGATAATATTTTTGACATCTGTACTACGAGTACCTACCTACCTACTAATGTTTTACTGGGCTAAATTATGAACACATAAGTAAATTTCGGAAATCTCAAGAGGTGCGAGCCCAAGCTCGAACCTATGACCCTCTGCTTGAGAGGCTATAGGAACCACGGCTTTTTAAAGGCATCGTACCACCGTAAAATTACCCTAATTAAGAACAAATAAATTAATGAAAAAAATAGTTTTTTATGTGCATTTCCTTTAATTCTTACTTTCCTTATTATTCTTAATGAAAAAACCGTTTCTTATAATGAAGAGTTATTTATTTATTTGTCGCTATAATAGACAAACACATTTTAATTTTTTTCGGACTTTCATACCGGAACTTTCATGTCTAGTGACTGGAGACAGACAGACAGCAGAGCACAGCAGTACTAATAACGTTTCATTGGCAACCTCTAGGTACAGCACCCTTAAAAGAACCATTCCATTATTTAATCTATTACCAACTTTATTCCTATTTAGGATATGGAAGGAATTTTTCTGTTTAACTTATTAATAAGCCAACAAGGCTCTAAGGAAACTTGCCTAGTTTTCGTAAACACTGCGGTTTGTTGTTGTTGTTCGCACGTTTCTCATCATAAAGTAAATTAATAAATAATGCCCCGCTGCGCTGCGAAGGCCGTATTGGGTTACAACAAAATGGAATATCACTTAGATGCGACGAGAGTATAGTCGCCGTAAACATTTCTGATGAAAGGAGCAGCACAAGAATATACGCGGAAATTACGTGCGTGCCTAAAATACCACGTTCCCAAAATACTAGATTTTTCAAAATACTAGGGGCGTTCAATAAAAAGTGAGAATGAGTATGTTATAAACAACTTTTACTAAATGTCATTTTATTTTTCGACATAGTCACCTTTTAGCATAATACACTTAGTATATCTTTTTTCTAAACTTAAAATTCCATTTTTCAAAAAGGTCTCATCTTGAGTACTTAAAAAATCTTGTACTGCAGCGACTACCGCGTCGTCGTCTTCAAATTTCTGGCCTCTCAGGTATTGTTTCAATCTCGGAAATAGGTAGAAATCACTGGGAGCGAGATCTGGTGAATACGGAGGATGCTTAAGGATATCGAACCCAGCATCACGAATTACAGCCATTGCAACGGCGGACTTGTGTGCCGGGGCATTGTCCTGGTGGAACAGCACAACTTTCGAGAGTTTACCTCGCCGTTTTTCGCGGATCTCATTGCGCAATGTTGCTATTTGTTTGGCGTATAATTTTGAAAAATCTGGTATTTAGGCACGAGCGGGAAATTTAGTGGTTAGTGTCGGTTCGAATCCTGATAGGAGTAGGTGCTTGTATGATGAATACGATTACAGACACTCAAGTCAGGGATGAAGTATTTAATATTATTATATGGCTGTCCAACTGTTGCCTAGTAGGTTCGTTCCGAACACACTCACAATACGAACTTGGATTAGAACAATTGGTGCATTTTTTCCCTGAAATCTGCGATTAGCTGTTTTAGCCGTAATCAGATGGGATGGATTTTTTTGAACACGCTTTTTTTTCTTTTTAATGTGGTTTTGTAGGGCAGGACTCAGTATCGTTGGTCTAGTTTTAGTATTTGCCATCTTTTTAGGCTTGGCGTGTATTCATTTGCACTTAGTAGGTTTCTGGCAAATATTTAAAACTATAAGTATAACTTTCATTAATTTACTATGGCTACAGAGTTTCCACAACAATATATAAGTACATAATAATCACATATACACACTAGCATAGTGACGTAGGATAGCACTACTTTTGTTGGAAAAGTTTGGCCCAGTAGTGAGTTTCTCTAACTTGATTACGAGTAACCAACAGAACCGTTCCCTGGTCAGTTAATGGGTCTGAAATTGTGTGAAGGTAGTCGTTAGTGTTGTGACGTCATCAAAAGTGATGACGCGCGGCAACTATTGTTTCACCCTAATATCGCGTCTTCATTTGTTTGCCCTTTTTGGGTGGATACAGTTATATAATTTCAGGGAGTTCCAAATATAGCCTTTGACTGTCTGAACGTGAAGTAAATATAGGGGCATTACGTAATAGGTTTAGGGCTTTTGCTTGACATTGTCATGTAGTTTTTCGCATGTTTTCTTTTTTCTTCGATGTGGGATCACGTGTATGGTTTTGTTAACAAATTATCTGTCCTTTTTTATTAATATAGCCTTTTGGGCGTCCTAACGCTAGGCAATGGCCTTCCCTTCTGCTTTCCACCTGTCTTTATCCTTCGAAAAATCGTGCCAAATCTCCGTTGTGGCCTGCCCCTGTTCCGGTGCCCGTCGCATGGAACCCAATCGGTGACAATTTTGGCCCATCGATCCGGATGCATTCAGCGGACCTGTCCCGCCCAGTCCCACTTGAGTTCGACGGTCTTTGCCCCCTCATCGACATCACCCTGTATTTTCCTGGACTTGCACTAGTTTAAAATTGTGTTAGTTAAGTCCACGCGTTATTTCGTATTTTTACGGTTCCTAGTAAAATACTTGGTACAGTGATTGATATGAATGTGCTTTTAACATAACGTCGAGTATCTGAAAAGCTTCCAAGAACGCTACGCAAGTAGCTGTTTATGTTCTTCAGACAATAAAGTGCTGATCGATGGGTAATCATTCCTACCTACCGCATACGAACAGGTAGGTAAGTTAGGAAGTATAGTAGATTGAGTAGACCAGCGTTCATAGATCACTTGGAAATTTTAGTCCCGATATTTGTATTAATTTTACATTTTTACTGTAATTTTTTTTTTCCAAACTACACCAATGCCTATAATTCTATCGGATTGGATTGGATTGCAGGAGCGATCGTTGTGGGACTCTTTGGGGGAGGCCTTTATCGAGCAGTGGACGGCTTTTGGCTGATATAATGATGATGATTACGATACCGAAACTAGAACACATTGAAAAACTGAAAAGTGGAGCCAGTTCTCGTCATTTCGTAACAGGTTGTTCATGAATCATCATAATACATACATCAACGAAAGGTGTATAAACAAACCACTAACTTAGGATAATCTTTGCGAAGCTACAGTCAAAGTCTAACATTAAACTAAAAACTACCTATAGAAATTAAACTTTTCACGTAATGTGTGAAAGTCTTTCCAATGTTAAATTCCAAATATTTAGTGATTGTAAATGAAACTGACAAAACAATAGTGTCGGGGCTACATTATTACAAAAATAGACCTGAATAATAAGCGGTACACAAAACAGTCAACGTTAAAATTAGATTATTTAAATGTAAACTAAGCCGTGTTTACTTTATTAACAAGTTGTGCATGTGCTTTTACTGTGGGGATACCTACTTTATTATTTACAATCTAATCTCATAAATATTCATATGCATTCATAATATTATGGCGAATTCGTGCTAACTATAGACGGACGGGAATGGAACGACCTCGGTCACGTTTGTTTTAGATTCCCTATTCTAATTAGATTGGAAACAATTCGATGTTGATTGGTGGAAACTTTCGATTCGAGCACACGCATTATTGTAATTGGAAACAAAATCTGCATAATGGTTGATTAGTTGAAGCCGATTCCATTGGGAAATATGTAATGTATTTCCTTACTAAGTTGCGCCCGTGGTTAGCTTGTATCAATTAGTATTCTATTGCAAAGTAAAATAGAACAAGTTCCCATTTTATCATTAAAACGACACTTAACGTACTGTCATAAACACAAAAATATATAATTATTTTTCTTATATTAACGCTTGCACCTACTTGCTATTTCACTTTTCAGATACCTCGCGTTAAATAAATAATAAATAAATAAATAAATATTAGGGGACAATCTTACACAAATCGACCTAGTTCCAAACTAAGCAAAGCTTGTACTATGGGTACTAACCGACGATAAACATACTTATAATACTTATATAGATAAATAAATACTTAAATACATAGAAAACATCCGTAACTCACGAACAAATATTCGTGCTCATCACACAAATAAATGCCCTTACCGGGATTCGAACCCAGGACCTCTTGCTTCGTAGGCAGGGTCACTACCAACTAGGCTAAAACGGTCGTTATAGAAAATCTTTAGCAAAGAGCAATACCGAACTTTCTAGCAAAGGATTAATGTTACTGTTTTAAATTTCGCAGAGTTGGCACGTGTTGAAGTTCACCGCAACTGAATATTCGTACATGACAAACTGCATAGTTACGAACAAAAATAGTTCACAACCAAAATATCGTATATCGCAATGCAACTGCCAGTGGATATTGAAAACTATTAGTAACAATTTCATGAGTCTAGCATTAACGGATTGAATGACATACACCGTGTCTTTTTTTTTTTAACTCTATGGCAAAATTCAACAGGTCAAATAAAGTTAATTTCTCAAAGACTAATATCCTTACTCTTATTATTACAAAGATAATCAAGAAATAAATTTAATTAATTATGCGCGGTAAACTTGTGTAAAAATTTCTTAATTTATGACGTCGAAGTTAAAACACTTTTAGTATTTCTAAAGGATCTTTTCGAATTATTGTGAACTTGCGCTCTTGGCGCAGTAGCCAAGCTTAATATTTATTTTATTTAACTGTTAGATATGATTGAAATTTATTTTTTCGATTTTGCCATAAAGTTAATTACCAGGTAAGTCATTTTTAAAATTTATTTTATAAATATTAAAACAAAACTTAATTGATTCCTATGTGTAACGAAAGTTACCCATTTATATATTGTATGACTAACTTTCGTTTCACAAAGGACGCGATCGTGATTTTGTTTTCATTAAACACTTAATGCATGTACATTTTTTTGAATACTACTGAGGTAGTTTCTATCGACGTACATACTAATACTAAGCCGATGTACTAATACTCAACGTCAAAGAAAACACGATTAGACGATTATACATACTAACCTGACATAGGTTACCTACACATGGCCATCCTTAAGAAGCTGTGAATTTTAGGCTCTTGTTACTAAACTGAATATCACTTCATTTGCTACAGGCAGGATGTTAAAATATTCCAAAAACAAAAACAATACTAATCAAACTCTTTAATTAAAGTCAGAATTAACGCTGCTTTTTTGTAGCAGCTTAGACGTAAACATAACTCTTTTATGACGCAATTTGTAAAATTCACTTTCGTGCGCCTTCCATTTTACTTAAAAACCCGCGCTAAATATCACACTAACCTTTGGGAAATCAGCTTATAAAAGTTGTTCTATAAAAGCTCGTGTAACTCGATTATAACCAGCGTCAGAGCTTTTATCACTTATCGCATAGCTTCCCGGGCTTTCTCAGACCTTCGGTTGCGGACGTCAATTCTTTAATGCGATATCGAGATCGGGGTTGTCACTTTTCAGATACGATTACATTTTCATATCCGGTTCCGGTCTGTTTTTAAACTTAACGATGATAAAAGGGACAAAAGTATATTTAAACGCTTTATTTTCCGTCGGATGAGAGCTTCAGTTCTATTCTGACGTTTACTTTTGCAACTCCGTCCAAGAAGAATCCATTTACCACTATCCCGGGGGAACTATTCAATTTTACAGGATAAAACTATCCTATTTTCTTCCCAGAGTGTCAGACTATCTCCGTACCAAATTTCATCTAAATTTGTTCAGCGAAGCTTGAAGAGGCAACAGACAAACTTGTTTACTTGTAATCTTGACAGCATTTCACTACGGAAAATGCGTTGTACACACGTAGCTTCAAAAAGGATTTGCTTTCCATTTCCCTTCGCAGTAGCTGAATAAGTAGGTAAAATAAATACTCTAAGTCGTTATCAATTAGGACACAATAATGGGCTAAGTTGTAACAAGCCGGCAGAGAGCACCCACGCACCTCTTTCATCTGTCACTTGTAGCAAATGTACATGTATAATGTATATAACAGCCTTTGTCCCTTTAATGACAACGTACTCGTATAAAAATTCGAGTATGTATTGTCTTTTTCTTATTCAAGGACACCCTGTTTTTGATTTGGTCTGTATTCAGTAATAATTATAAATATTAATTAATTTTGTTATTCCCTGTTCAAAAATAAAACTGTTTAATTTCATTGAATATGTTAAACGAGAAATACCTACTACTTAGTAGGTACTAAATTAACAAATAACGTTAATTAAACTTAAAAGTACCTTAAAAGTAGTTGTAAGACATTGACTTCTAACATTGATTTTGTATTTGTAATATTCAAACTGTCGCTTGTTAGCAACTTCTAACAAACAGAGCTTAGAAACAAGCTAAGTCCGAACTCAGACTTCGTAAACACCTTGTCATTCAATAGAACCTGTTAGCATCAAAGTAACAACAACTGTTATCTAAACTACCTCGGTTCATTCACCTCCTAGCTTCCTGAAACCTTCAATCAACTCGTTCCTAATATAATTTCATTGAAGCGTTAGTTTGTTCAACGGTCACGGATTGGCTATAAATGAACTTTTTTAGAATTTCACATATTGTGTACTCACAGAAATAATAATAAAGAGGATAGAAGTGCCTTAGACGCGTGACCTTGGCGCCGCGCTTGTGACTCGTAGGTCACAAGCGCGCGACTTGTGGCTCAGTGCTCTTTGAAACGTGGGTATGACAACAAGTGCTTTAAAATGGTGTTTTGCAGCATTAGCAATTGCGGAAACTCGTCCACACTGTGTAATTACACTAATAAGGGGATTACATTTCATTGGTATGTATTAATTTAATGTAATAATGCGGTTTATATCAAAATACAACTTGAGAAAAGATTTCATTAAGAAATATTGGTTTACACGTTATTAACACGAAACTTCATATACCATTGCTACTCATGCCCATAAAAACGCAGATCGTTTTGAATTATACGCAGCAATGTAAAGTAATTTTTGATAACCCTTCCGTCTTGCACAAAAGTTCGTGGTACGGACAAAAAAACAGGTTACAACTAGTACAGACATAATGCCGACGCGGCCAATAAATGGCGCCGTTGTGTAAATGTTGGTATGACTTACATTGAGTGTTATTCAACGCTATCTCTAAGGTGTAAGGTTCATAATTGTTTGTAAGCAAAAATATTAGTAATTGTGTGCGTGATTGCGTAGTACGGTTCCGGTCTTTTGCATGTGTGCATTAACACAGTAAGTAGAGGGGATGAAGCAGCGACACGAGTTCCGGAAGAAAATAGGAACTAAGGCATTTCTATCCTCTTTATTATTATTTCTGTGTGTGTACTACTGTAATTCATGTACTTATCACTCACTTGAAACTGTCATTTAGTACTTTAGAGCTTAATATTTGAATCAAAAAATGATTTTCGCAAACCTGCAATATTTTTAAAATACCTATCCAACGACATCGCCACACCATGAGGTAGACATGAAAGAAAAACCGGCCAAGTGCGAGTCAGACTCGCGCATCGAGGATTCCGTACTTGGGTATGTCAAAATATACGCCGTAAACAGCCGTAACTATAATAATCCAGTGTTAGCAGAGTCCTGCTTCTAAGTAAAATGTACGCAGCGTGAGATCATTTTATATTGGTTAGTCGGTACCCCGTCTCTTCTCTCTCTCTCATCTCTTATACTCTTCTTCGTCTTGCAAAATTGAACGTTGTCAACATTTCCGCCAAAACCCGCCGCGAAAACATAGTTGCTAGAATTTAACCTGTTACCGACATGAGGTCGTCACCCTCCGTATAGTTTTGGCATTATTTGAACGGAGGATACACAGTGTTTGTTCGGGACTCAAAAAGCCAACGACCTTCCTGTATACCCCGTCGCTAATTACAAATTAAGTGTATCCCTTAAGCAATTTTGTTACCAAACTGTTGTGGTTAACAAAACAAGCTAATTTGTATTATGTTGGTCTAAAGTTCATCGATAACAGGGGGCTGGGAAACAATCAAAACAAGTAATGTGCTTTGAATAGACCGTTTACTAATATAGCTAGGTACACAAGAAGTTTGGTTTGAGCACGTTCATAAGCTTTTTACAAGACCATCCCTCCTTTCATCAAGTTTTCTTTTGAGTATTTTTTTAAATAGCCTTAATTTTAGATGTCCCATTGCTGGACAAAGGCCTCCCCTTTTTTCCACCTGTTTTTACCCAAAATGGGTAAAAACCGTCTAAATCATTCCGCCATCTCCGTTTTGGCTTACCTACACTGCTTCAGTGCCCAAACACATGCATTTATTAATTTAAGAAAAACTACTGTTTAGTTTGTCTTAGGTACATTAAATTAAAGTGTTCATAATACAATTACAATAATTTAACATTTATTATAAAAACTCAGGCACCAGTTTTGTATCAACATAAATATAAATATGAATCACCGACATGTTCATATGTACGCGCAAAACTTCCAATCGACTGCACCAAATTGGATAATTCTTTTATTGTTGCGTTTGTTATTGTCAGGTGAAGGTTTTTAATAAAGAAATTTTAGGAAAAATACAACAGGGGCGAAGCCGCGGGCATCAGCCAGTTTTATAATAAAAATAGTCAAATAATTCCAAAGTTTTTTATATTTATACCAATCTGAATGACAGAAAGCGTGATAAATCCAATTAGTATCCCGACACAGGACAAAACCTATAAATACCGAAACTGATAATCCTTCCGACCACTTGAACGGTGGATTCCCAAAACGACTTAACATTTCCACAAAATGTTTTTTCAAATAATATTTTTATACCCGAAAGCATTCTTACTTGCTAATGCACTAATGCACGAGGCATGTGCATTTATTTGGCGTACAAACGACGCTCTGAATTCGAATTAACATTTCTTGATTTCTTCAATTAATCAGAAATCGTGCACTTGGACTTGTATTCATTTGGCTTTTAGAGTGGATTTGATTAAAATAGAAGGGTACACCTGCATCTTTATTGTAGGTTTTGATTAATTGGTTCAATTATATTATACGTAAGCAATTAAAATAAAAGTTAATTATTTAAATCAAATGCCGATCTTAATCAACGCCTGACTCCTTGCCAACAAAGGAAAATATGGCTCATGATAATATGTATGTACGCAGTCGGAACAGCATTATTATAATATTTTGGAAGCATTCACTATAATCCTTGAAGTTTTACCTATTGTTAGTTAATTAACATATCGCCTACTGAATAATTGAATGGATTTTAAAGATAAGCATATTTATATTGAATTAATTTGCTTTAAACAAATGACGGTGACTAGACGAAATCCCACCACTATATAATACCACCAGTAAATCAAAATACTTAATCCTGGGGTCAAAACAACAGATAGATAAATTATCCAAAGTTAATTTCAAGGTGCACATTGACGATAAGCCTCTGGAACGCGTGCTTGAGGCCCGCAACCTGGGCTTACTCGTGGACGGGGAATTACGGTTCGAATCACATTTGCATAACACTGTGCGTAATTGCTTTTACAGGCTTAAGCTGCTATATAAAATTCGAGAATACCTCGATGTTGAGCTTAAAATCAGACTTTGCGATGCTTTGGTACTGTCAAAGTTGAACTACGGAGACATCGTATATGGCCCGCGCCTTTTGGCGCGTACACAGCGCGTAATACAACGCGTTCAAAACGCATGCGCGCGTTTCTGTTTTATTATTCCTCCCCGTTCCCATGTATCTCCGTACATTAACCGGAATCGCATTTTGAATATGTCTTCGCGCCGAAAACTGCACATGGCCACTCTTATGTTTGGTATTGTTAACCAGCAACAGCCTTCGTATCTGTACAGTAGGCTGACCTGGTCGCGTAACGCCAGGTCTGCGGAAGTCCGTCCTGAGAGGTACCTTCAGCTTATTTTCCCTCCGCACCACTCAGCTGCATTTCGTGGTAGCTTTCGATACGCGGCCACGAAGTGTTGGAATGATCTGCCTCCACCGATCCGTGCTTTAAAGTCAAAGCATAATTTTAAAACAAAATGTAAAATTCACTTTCTCGCGCTGAATGGATAACCTAAACAGAACACTATACTTACCTTGCTCCAACTCCAACAAGACATTTGGCTGGCTTGGGTAACGCTCTCAGGGCAACACGTATATTGAGCGCATTTGACACAGACTTTTTAATTGTTTTTAATTATTCGTTGGGATGTATTTATATATTTTTTGTTACCTATTTGTTATTTGCTAAGTATTTTTTTTTTTCACACGAAATGGCGGTAGCTTAATTTTAATGTGAACGACTTTACAAAGGGCCGGGCTGCGTTCCTGCCTAACCTTAAGTCTTTAGAATGTTTTGTTGTTTTTAAGTTTGTTTTATCGAAGGTTGAGTGAATGCGTCACAATATCAAAATTTGTGAAATTGCTGATAATTCACTACAGTAGCCAGAATAATCTTTGGCGTAATTTGTTGCGGTTTAATGGTTCTGATACGATTAAACTGATCAAGTGTTGCCATACATACTTCCGGTTTGTATACCTATCTAGGTTTTTGTTGCGAACTACATTTTCCGCTGGCGTTCGTGTCTTCACAATGTGTTGTTTTTTTTTGTGTTTAGTTTTTAAATGGGTCCCACTGAAAAACAGCGTTGCGGCTTGCCGCAACATTATGCTGAGTGGGGCCCAATTTATACTATTCGATGATTTTTATTTGTATCTTTTCCTGTCAAATGTATTTCCTGTGTATCGAATATGTGTAAATAAACATCTCTCTCTCTCTCTCTCTCTCTCTCATATTAATTGAAGATTCGTTTTGGAGCTATAATTTATTATTATTGAATGGTTTAATGTTTAATGATTATTGCAATGACGCATTTCATTGATTCATTTTGAAACGAAGTGTAAATACTGTAAAATGGTGAGGAAAAGTTATGTAAAATTGTTGAAAATACGATGCTATATATTGAGAGCGCTATAATGGAGTCTCGCCGGAGGACTTTAATCCTGCAATATTATCGTAACCCAGATTAAATGGAGCATCAATTGCGATGAATCTGTAATCAAGGAGATCGCTCGTACAGTCGGACTCGTAAACGAGTTGTTCGCAGCACATTGGGGCCAGCTAAAGGAAAAAAAAACCTAAACCAGTAAAAGAAATTTAAATGTAACATTAACGTTCCTATGAAGTAGAAAAATTATTCCCTCGTATCTATTTGATGAATGAAACTAATATTTGAACAACGTATGGCAACACCCCCTATCCGAGGTCTTCCTGTTTCGATGCCATTCACTCACGCCTAACACATCTCCTGTCACTAAAATCTGTTCCAGTGGCCCAAACTAGCCGCAAACTAAGCGACAGTGACGGATTAGATTCCACAAACTTTTCCTATTGGTACATTTAGTACCTCCGCAACAGAAAGTAGGTTTTCCCGTTTCGAGGTCACCGTGTTGTCACCAGAGCCCTGATTCGAGTGTCCTTCAGAGTCCTAATTGCCCCGGCTGCTCGTGACGTCTCGACGTAACCCGGGCGGCACCGTAAACCTTTCGTAACCGGCGCTCGCCAATGAAAACAAAAATAAGAGAACCGTTAAAAAGATCGTTAAAGCCGATCCATCGACCCGTTTTCCTTGTTCTGTTTACGTTTTCCGTTTATGTACTAATTCCCAGTGAATTAGGCGTGAATTAGTGACATTTATTGAGTGGGAATCACTTTGTTACGACGGGAACTCGGATTCATAGCTAAATAAATATCTGACTGAGCAGGTGATACGCAACCGTTGTAAATTATAGTATTTAGCTACTTCTTAGGTTTAGGCACAGATTACTTAATGGTTGGTTTAGGTTTAAATGAAAGAGTGTCGCATTAAAAACCAGCGTCGTGAATTATCACAGCGTTATGCTCAATACGACTATTTGGGACATTAATTTGCTGGTGACTGAGTTAGTTTGCTATATTTGATATTCTTAAAGTCCATTTATTATTTTTTATTGTTGTTTGACTAATTAATTTGTGTCTTTTTTCTATTCCTTGTAGCGTTAGGATACCGATGAAATCCTACTTAAATTTTTTGTCTACGGAGTAGCTGCGAATGGTGCTACGCGCGATCAGTGGCTATCATTGTATATTGGTTTGTGTAACTCAAACAATCCAAATTATACTCTGGATCTGATGCAACCGTTCATCGATGTGTACCTGTGTTGAAACCTAAAGTGCTTCTCATACCGACAAAACCCCATAATTTCCGCTAAATATTCGTTAACTCATGTAAGCAATAAAACACGTTGGCTCTGGTTTATGTAACCATGACCCATCCTAATAATAACTTTACTAGATACAATCATTAAGTGCATTCAGTTCTCGCTTTAGCATTTTCACGAGAATACATAAGAAGCTCTTGTTTACTAGCAGTCACGTATTCTAGTTCTGTTCTAGGTCGAGAATAATAGCAACCGCAAGACTAACTCACCGGATTTATTATCCATTTATTCTAATTTCGCGAGCGCTTAGTCTATTTATAGCTTTTAAATTTGCATTCTGTTATTAAATAACAATGTGAATGAAAATCACAGCCTGTACATAATTAGGCGCGTCGGGCGGAGGCGTGTTTGCGCCCGAATTATGGAAGCGTGCCTTATGAACTCCGCGCCCAAATTTTCTATGTACACACACCAAATTCGATAGCCACATGTCTTTCCACAGAACAGTTTACCTGGAAAGATTTATTCATCGTGGCGCCCTGATTTTTAGAAAAATGCGGTGAAATAAAGAGGGTACCGACTCGATATTGGTTTCTATTTGTTGATGAAAACGTCGTATAGCTACGTCATTTGGAAGGTAGGTACGTGTCAGAGCGGGACGTGTGCTACGGCCCGGCCACGACTATACGCTACCGATGTTCTGGCGAACGTCTTCTGTATTCACTGCGCGTTCGAGACGTTCCCCACACAGTGGTTACCTGGCAGCGCACGCAATGAACAGAAAAAACCGGCCAAGTGCGAGTCGGACTTGCGCACCGAGGGTAGGGTTCCGTACAAATTTATATGTATCTATGAACATCCAGTCTTAACAGACCCCTGCTCCTAAGCAAAATGTGCGCAGTGTAGGATCATTGTAGATTGGTTACGGATATAGACAGACACAAAAAAAGTTATGTTTTTCGCAATTTTTCCTTTATCTGTGCTATAAGACCTTGCTTCGTACCAAATTTCAAGATTCGAGTTCACGGGAAGTTCCCTGTAGATTTTGATTCCCTTGCGAGTGTCGAAAATTTGCGGCATAAATGGCTGTATCTTATGATTGCGTTGGCTTAGAAATTTGATTTTTTCACAGCTCCAAGGGACAGTAGACCTGAATATTTGATATAAATTTCAGCTTGATACCTCCACGCGTTCCTGAGAAAAAGGGTCTTGACAGACGGACGGACGGACAACAAAGTGATCCTATAAGGGTTCCGCTTTTTCCTTTCGAGGTGAGGAACCTTAAAAACGCTCGCTGCGCCGCCGGTCGCGCGTAGTCTTGACGGGGCCGATATGCGATGACGGTCTGCAACGGCGGCGCGGGCGTTAACTCCGTGCCGACACTTGCTGACATAACTCGGCCAAGCATTTTGCAACACGATATCTATTTTTAAAGCTCGCTATTTGCTCATCCGAAATTAACACTGTTTGTTATAGATGCCCCCGCATAATTATAGTTCGGTGTCTTTAACCGCTAATTAGGACTAGTCGTAAGAATCTGAAGACTGAAATGATTCTGGAAACAAATTCTGAATCACGATTATCCAATACAAAGAAATCGTCCTATAAAGCCCTCTGATTTTCGCGTGAAAAGGACCAGCAAGAAATTGAGGACGTCTCGGAAACTCTTAGTGAGAGATCGACGCAATTTTCAGAACATTTCGGAATAAGAAGAATACGTAGGGAACGAGTGACCTACTGACATTAATTTAAAGTGCGGACAGCGAACATAACAAAGAGAACAATTAGAATTTAGAACGGAGCGGGAAAAAATACTATCTTTGTCTCTGACAATGCACACACGACATTCGGTCCGTCGGTCGTAAATCAGTCGCTTCCTGGTTGCCTAGCTGCTCCCACGACTCCTCCTGCGATGTCGCTGCGATTTACAATAGCTTCAGTTTCTCGGGACGCGTTGGCATTTGTTTTCATGTTTTTTTAATCGGGACACAACTAAATCATTCCTTGTTATGATGTACATACTCCAACTGCTTTCCTGCCATGTTGGTTTGGTTAGACGGAGTTCCACATCTTTCAAGTGTCAGTCAATGAACGCTTTTAACACTGACCTACTGCGTTTCCCAAAAAATCCTACACGACGGATATCCAAAACTAGCGCAGTCATAACATCTTGATGTCCATCGTTAATTAATTGCAGATCAAAACGGATAGACAGGAGATATTAAAAGCACGATTCAGTTCGGAAACTTGGTGATTTACAGTTTCAGAGAAGCTGGCTTAACGTCGGGGCCGCTTCTTATAAACTATAAACCTACATTTGAATACCCTTTTGAGCACACGAGTTTAATGTTGGGACTGTATCCTTTTATTTTCTAGTGCTGGGTTACTTTTTGACAGTCATCCGATACTAATAAGTAATAACTGCATGCTCAGGTACATAAATAAATGATGACTCTTAAGTCATCCACCATCCTTACATGTTGGTTACAATCTATTATTTGTTATTTGACGACCGGATGACCTAGTGGTTAGAGAACATGACTACAAAACCTAAGGTCCCGGATTCGATCCCCGGTCAGAGCAGCTTATGTATGAAAAATACGAATGTTTGCTCTCGAGAATTGGATGTTTAATAAGTATGTATTCAAGTATGTTATATATTTATTATTAGACACCTATGATTACACCTAGAGATTTTCCTGGTATGGGGTCACATTGATATAATGCCACTTATAAGATGTCGATAAACTATAGTCGGCCCGGGAACCTTGATCCCTATGACGGTTCATGTTAGTGATGGGTCGTGTTAATGTAACTTAACTTTTTTATAGGCAAAGGCGTGACTTGCATTCAGCCAAGTTGGTAAACATGTTTTTAAAAATATAATCTGCATTTCTAATGTTAAAATTCCATCTTCTTTATTTTATTATGGCAGACAACTTAAATGATTATAAATTGGACACTGAAAGCGTACTACGTTAATGTATTTTGTACACTCGTTTCCATTATGGACATTTGTTCATCGATACTTTTCCGCACTAGTCGATATCTTCCAAACGAAGTAAGTTTTGCAGGACGTAAACGTAAAGTCTGACTGAGATAATTTCTTGTAAATGTTAAGAATTGTTATAATTCCAACGGAATATCATTGTAATGGCATATACATATCTACCTAAAATTAATAAATGACAGCCCAAGGGTCTTCAACCTTTTTGAAGTCAAGGGCCTAGTATACTCTGATATTGGTTCGATGGGCCGCAACATAATTATATTCTATATCGTTTTAATTTCTATTCTTTTTAATCTGTAAATAGGTATAATTTGTAGACATGTGAATTTAATTTTGTCAATACAATGTCGGTTGAAGACCCTTGTTTTAGACGCATCCAATTCGATTCTAATGTAACGGTGACGCCACTACAAGGTTGTGTCGTGGGAATAACCTGTCAGTGTCATAGGGATCAAGGTTCCCCGGGCCGACTATAAGTATCAGAAGGAAGTCAGTAGCGTTGCATCGTTAGTGCCAGGAAAATCTCTAGCTATGCCTTTGATATTTAATATTTATTTCACATCAAAATCTCACAAAAGTATCATTCTTCTCCCTTGTACTATACGTCATATCATATATCAGCAAATAACTACAGTACACAAATGTGAATCCTAACGAAAGGCTAATAGTACTTAACATTTAGATGAGAAGATCAGAGGGTATTCAACCCGGTCTATTTTAAGCGAGCTGTAATAAAACTTGGTTTTCTTAATAAATTGGTATGTTATTGCGTCGAGCCCACTCGTCCGACATCGACATTCAAAGTTACATTTAATAGACGAGACGTAGCAATAAAAAAGTTACATAGTTATATAAATACTAGCTTTTGCCCGCGACTCTGTCCGCGTGGAATTAGTAATTTGGGCAGCTTATTTTTTTTATCCAATTTGCTTTTTCATCAATTTTGGCTCTCCTTATTTCCTCGATATAAAAAAATACCCCCCCCCTGTATTAAAATTACATTTCCAATTAGCGACCTTATGAAAGACCTAGGAGTCGTAGTTTTCATAAAAATTGTACACAATTAAGGGATTTAATTGATTCCTTTGTGTAATGAAAGTTACCCATATAGTTTGTACAACTAACTTTCGTTACACAAGGGACACGACCGTAATTTTGTTTTTATTAACCTCTTAATTATGTATTTTCTTTAAATATCCAGAGGCAGCATAGCTTAATTAGGTACCCGTGGCGTTTTGACCCGTTAATTAATTTCAAATTCTGACGACTTATTCTTTCAAAATTAAATTACGTGCAAGGGTCGCCTCGACCTGGATCAAGCAGGTGCTATTTCGGGACGTAAGGCCCTAAGTTATTTTGTAGGACATCACACACGCGTGTACACTATTTTCCCACACGCTTCGTGGAATTATCTCATGTCGCCAGTTTACGCCTACGTCACGGGTTTTTGTTTGATAGTGCCCGTGTCCCTTGTGTTTGATACATAATCCGTTTAATTGCAAACATACGCCGTGACGGTCGTGTAGCGTAAAACAGTCATGAACTAATCTCTTAATTATAAATAAAAAAAAATAAAAAAAAATATCATGGGACAATTCACACCAATTGACCTAGTTCCAAAGTAAGCTTAGCAAAGCTTGTGTTATGGGTACTAAGCAACGGATAAACATACATACTTATATGGTAAATAGAATACTAGTAACATAATGTTATTGTGTATAAATCTAGATAAAACAGATGAGCATTATATACATATCAGTATGTAATGATATGAATGACATGTATAAAATAACTATGTTTGAGGGGTTTGGGTGGTTGATTAGATGTAGACAAACTTTAGTTTCCAAATTTGGCACATTCAAGGGTTCAAAACATTTTTATTAATCTATCATTGTAATACAAACTAGACTAACGTTTTTGAATATAGAAATGTAAATGTTTGGATAGTTTTTGATGGGAGAATTACAGTATTTAAGACATCATTCGACATTGTTTTTGTTTGCATTTGGTTAGTTGCTCGGGCCTTCCAAGTATAAACACCTACGGTATAATTTCTGTCATATGCTGTATTTACTTATTATAAGGCTACTTAAATCTAGGTAAATAAATGTACAGTCAGGTTCGTCGGTATGTGTATCGCCGGCCTTTCGTGGATGTCTGTACATAGACCTTATGTTACCATAATAGGGTCTATGTATAGATATTTGTGGGATATACTGTTTTAAACTTTCGTGATTTTTACTCATAATTACTAAACTAAACGGGACTTATCACGCACTAAATATTTATTTATTTACCTCGACGTTTCGGCCACATTGCAGCAACCGTGGTCACGAGTCAACTGAAGTGTAGGGTGTCAAGTTCGTTTAGCCGCACGAGTCTTTCGAACTACCCGCACTTGATCCCGATTAGAATCAGCACCCGTATCTCGAACTACCCGCACTTGATCAAGATTTTTTAACGGCACCCCATCACACCGACACAACACTCACGACATCCGACGACCTCTCCGAACACTCCTGCCGACGCCAACATTTGTTTATAACAGGATTCCACGCAGACGAACCGATTAAAATTTTTGTGTTTTTTAATTTCAACCGCTTCACGCACCATTCTAGAGTAGAAATGACGTTCCGTTGACAAAATTCTGGGACTGTGCAGTTCAATCCAGTGGTTTGGTCCTGACTCCAACAAATGCTCGGCTATGGCTGACTTATTTACTTGGCGATTTTTAACAGCCGCGATATGTTCCTTGACCCTCTCAGCTATTGTTCTTTTTGTTTGTACGATATAGGAACTACCACAACTACAATCAACCTTATAAACACCCGGTGTTTGGAAGGGAACAACATCCTTGGGTGTCCGCATATGCCTCGCGACCTTGGACAAAGACGTGTAGACAACCTTGATGGAATACTTGTCCAAAATAGCCAAATAGGTAAATAAATAAATTTTCAATACAGTTGCTTAAAAAGTGCCCTTTTTTTGGCTGTATTGCGTGCGCAAAGTTCTTTTTTGCGAACTAGTGCGATTTACTTTTCTAGTTTTTTAAATTTGTACTTGTCCAATTCATTGAAGTCTGACGGATGGATGGATGGATGGATGGATGGATGGATGGATGGATGGATGGATGGATGGATGGATGGATCGATGGATCGATGGATCGACGGATCGATGGATCGATGGATCGATGGATCGACGGATCGACGGATCGACGGATCGACGGATCGACGGATCGACGGATCGACGGATCGATGGATCGATGGATCGATGGATCGATGGATCGATGGTTCGATGGATCGATGGATCGATGGATCGATGGATGGATGGATGGATGGATGGATGGATGGATGGATGGATGGATGGATGGATGGATGGATGGATGGATGGATGGATGGATGGATGGATGGATGGATGGATGGATGGATGGATGGATGGATGGATGGATGGATGGATGGACGGACGGACGGACGGACGGACGGACGGACGGACGGACGGACGGACGGACGGACGGACGGACGGATGGATGGATGGATGGATGGATGGATGTTGTTGGTGATAAAAATGTTTTGTATTATTACTATTATTATTATTAAGTCTCAAATTATTCTGTTGTATTTTTTTTCGCAACTGTATTAAAAAACGTCGTTCGATACACGCGCGGAAATGTCATTCTTCACTCGTCCCGAGTCTTGCCACTCGCCTTGAAGTAATGACACACTTTCCGCACTAGCATCGAAATGTACTAATTTAGTGCGTGATAAGTCCCGTTTAGTTTAGTAATTATTTGTGGGATGTTGGCGGTGCGGATATTGGTGAACTTGACAATACGGTCAGCGTCATGAAAGAGTGAGCGCCTTGGTACCTTGTCGCTTTCAGTCGTTATACATGATATTAAGGTGGCGGTGTGCAGAGGTGGTCGCTTGTTTGTGGCGCTGACCGTACTAGTACTAGTAATAGTAATAGTTTTATTTTATTTCGTTTATTTCCTTAGTTATAATAATCTTAAATATTTAAAGATTGTAACTAATTATAAGAAATTTTTTATTTTTTTTGAAACATTAATTGCAATAAACAGATTAAATTTAAAAAAAAAATATTTTATATGCAGGTTTATTTGTAATTCACTAGCATCCTTTTAACCCTTAACTCCTACCACTTAAACAAATGTTTTTTGTTTTACGGCTTTTGTCATAACTTAATATTTTTGGTGTAATAACGTTTTGAAAATTTGAGTTTACCTATTATTTTTACGATACTCTGTGTATTTGTATGGGGAAAAAAGTGTTTCATTTTAAAAAGTCGTAGAACAAAAAACATTTGTCTGAGTGATAGGAATTCAGGGTTAAGAGGATGTCAGTGAATTAAAAATAACCCTGTAGATAGATACATACTTAAATACATACTAAACACCCAAGACCCGAGAACAAACATTCGTATTTTTCATACAAATATTTGCCCCGACACGGGAATCGAACCCGGGACCTCAAGCTTCGTAGTCAGGTTCACTAACCACTAGGCCATCTGGTCGTCTGGTCGTTAATCAGTGTTAACAACTATTGTGAACTTAAATAGGAGTATGAGTCCCGAAATAGATCTAGAGAATTTAAGGTTCTATTCTTAATGAACAATGCTGTCATGCTAAGTAGGAGACGCATGTGACGTTTAATGTTAGGTTTACACGGGTTTAGTAGCTAATTCTTAGTATTTGACACATACACTACACTAGGGTGTAGGCAGTGGTATATATACCAGTATAAACCTAGCATTATATTCTTACCGAAACCTTCTTTCTTTTCTTATCGTAAAGCTTCACATGGCCAGTGTAACTTGTGTATAGTTCGCTAAGCGACGTTTAACTTTGCTAACCTTTCGATTTTTCACCACCGTAAAGTGAATTTTGTAGAGACGATGTAACTCGATTGATAGAGTTCCTCGTTCCTTATTCGACTTCTTTGTTTTCTCTTGCTGCGTGCACTTATTATACAACGCGTGTGTATTTGTTTTTGTATTATTTTTTTATAAACTCACATGCTTCTTTTTCCGGGGTACCCGAGTATTTTTAGAATATATTTACGTTTATCAAAAGTTGAATGTTCTATCTAAAATTATAGATCCCGATCAGCAAACTCACTTGTCACACAGAACACTACAAAACTCCGACGCAAATGCATGTTATTTTATAAATAAAACCATCAAGACGACCAGATGGCCTAGTGGTTAGAGAACCTGACTACGAAGATTGAGGTCCCGGGTTCGATTCCCGTGTCGGGGCAGATATTTGTATGAAAAATACGAATGCTTCTTCTCGGGTCTTGTGTGTTTAATATGTATTTAAGTATGTATCTATCTATCTATATAAGTATGTTTATCCGTTGCTTAGTACCCATAACTCAAGCTTTGCTTAGCTTACTTTGGGACTAGGTCAATTGGTGTGAATTGTCCCGTGATATTTATTTATTTTTT
This sequence comes from Archips crataeganus, assembly GCA_947859365.1. Classification (NCBI taxonomy): domain Eukaryota; kingdom Metazoa; phylum Arthropoda; class Insecta; order Lepidoptera; family Tortricidae; genus Archips; species Archips crataeganus. The sequence continues at coordinate 18,914,807 of OX402051.1, read as the reverse complement.
ATTATCACACCGAAAGCAGCCTCTATTTCTTAGCTGGATGAGTTCGATTTAAACACGAAAAATACTTAAGTTGAAAGAGAACAGTTTATTAAATTTAAATTTTACAATAAACACATCTGTTGTTGTACTAGAGAAGAGTCTTAAAATTGTTGACATAGTAAAAATAATAAACAAAAGTAGCTCTTTTGGATTGTCAACCACAACATCATATTGCATTTACAAAAATAATAGTTTAAAAAAACTAAAAAACACGCTTTAAAAAATAAAAAATAAATTTTAATAAATTTCAATTCACTATTCTTATAGTGCAGTAAAAAATCTTAATAAGCAATTATTATATTGTTATATCCAGATCAAAATTTGTAAACAATTCTAAATATTGATAAAATAAATAATAATAGTTTAAAATATTTTATTGTAAAAAAAGCGTGGGGTGCATGGTGTCAATTGTCAAGGATTATCATTTTGATAACATCTTAAAAAGCACCCCACGCTTGTTTTACAATAAAATATTTTAAACTATTATTATTTATTTTATCAATATTTAGAATTGTTTACAAATTTTGATCTGGATATAACAATATAATAATTGCTTATTAAGATTTTTTACTGCACTATAAGAATAGTGAATTGAAATTTATTAAAATTTATTTTTTATTTTTTAGTTGCATTTTTTTTCTTTCTACGCCCCTCACCTACAACCCCCCCGACCCCCCAACATCCCCCACCCCATTTCCCCAAACCCCCCCCCCCCAAACCCCAAACCCCAACCCCCACACCCTTACCCCCAATCCCCTAAACCCCCCTTACCCCCCTCCTCATTTTACAAACCGCCCAACCACCTAAACCCAACCCCCCTTCCAGCTCCATCATGAAACCCTTGTTACCATCTAGGCCTCTTACCCCCTCCCCTTTTCCCACAACCCCCCATATTCACTTACCCCTGAACCCCCCAACACCCCCACCCTATTTCCCGTAACCCCCCCCCCCCATCCCCCCCCTCCCCCCACCCCGCCACCTACCCCCCTTCCAGCGCCATCATCAGACCCTTGTTACCATCTAGGACCAAAGTACTCGTCAAAACGAATCAAACGAGCCCAAACTCGATGGGGTTGTTTCGTTTTATTGTGGAGTGCCTTTGGCCATCTTCCAGCTCCATCATCAGACCCTGGTTACCATATGGGATCAAAGTGCTCGTCAAGACGAATCAAACGAGCCCAAACTCGATGGGGTTGTGTCGTTTTATTGTGGAGTGCCTTTGGCCATCTTCCAGCTCCATCATCAGACCCTGGTTACCATATGGGATCAAAGTGCTCGTCAAGACGAATCAAACGAGCCCAAACTCAATGGGGTTGTGTCGTTTTATTGTGGAGTGCCTTTGGCCATCTTCCAGCTCCATCATCAGACCCTGGTTACCATCTGGGATCAAAGTGCTCGTCAAGACGAATCAAACGAGCCCAAACTCGACGGGATTGTGTCGTTTTATTACATAGTTCCTATGGCCACCATCCAGCTCCATCATCAGATCAGCTCCATGTTACAATAATATTGCATTGTCATCCAATTTACACATATGTGCAAAATTTCAGCTCAATCGGAAACCGGGAAGTGGGTCAAAATCGCGCCCTAAGGAGTCGGTTACAAACATACATACAGGTGAAGCTAATATAAAGCGTGTAAAAAAGATAAAAATACATAGACAAATTAAATTTATAGCGTGTTTAATATGGTGGCGAGGCACGTATGAAAATGTATGTATGTAAAACTATTTATTGTACAAAAAAAAATATATTTAAAAACTGATGATTAATTTACTTTCACAGCTACCCTCCGGGAAGATATTAATTGACATTAAACCATATACTTATTACTCACCGTTTCAGTGTCAATAACATTTCAACCACACGTTTTATGTTCAATTAAAAACATGAGACGTCAAGAAGGGCTCAATGAAATTAAACACTCATCCTAATTTGCTTAATTAGCATAAGATCTTTCCGCTAACTACATTATATTTAATTTTTATGAACCAGGAAGCGAAATAAGGCATTATTCGGTAGACAAAGACTTTTCATGAATTAGTGTTTACGAGGGAGACTGGAATTAATTAGCGCCGGTTCTGCCAAAGACCATAAAGTATCTCTTCTCTGAACTGCCAGTTATAAGCTGGGGCATCTGAGACTCTTTTGTTTTAGTCGCGAAATGAAAGTAGATGTGGAAGAAGTTTTCTAGAGTGATGCCCTACTCATGAAAGAGTTCTGGAGTGTACTATACCTGCATATAATGAGGAAACAATGTAACTATACCAGCGCAAGATGAAGGTGGCGAAAAAGAATTTTGATTAAATTTTTTTGATAGTGAACCGCCATTGTATATAACGTCTAGTAACATTAATTATCAGGTCATATCAGATAGATCACAAAAATAATCATAAGCTAAATTAAATTATTAATTTGGGCACATACCGAATAAATCCAAATTCAAAGCGATGTTGTTTGTGAAACTTGAAATGTTTTAAAAAATAGGCCTGTTTTGCATCAAATATAAAATAATCATCGAAATTAACGTACTTGAAGTTAAATAATTAGTTTTTATGTACTTAAATTAAATAAAGACGCTACTGTCATAATCCGTCTTAGTGGCAACCACTAGTTAATATCGTCGACGTGTCAAATTTACTAAATCGCTTCAGGGAAAGTAGCGCCCCGATGCATGCTGCTTTACAATATTACAAATTTCATGGCATAAGTGTTCTAAATTAGTTAAAATGTATCAGACAGTGCCTTAGTACCTAAGCTACCGTTAAATACAATACAATACAAATATTCTTTATTGATCACCAAAAGCAGTACAGTAATAAATAATTTACTATAATTTGTTAAAAAAAAATTAAGTCAAGCAGATTTTTAAGTTTAACACAGTTACCTATCGACCACACGTGCGCAGAGTCATTTAACCGGCAGTTCACGCTCGATTTCGCGTAGCTTTTTAGACTCGACTTACTCGTGTGTAAAGGCCCTTTATTCTCCAATACACGTGTAGCGACGTCTATAAAAAAAATTTTTCCACTTGAATATGGCTAGTACCTACTAACAGCCAGTATTTTGTTTTTATTTTTTTCTACATGGCCAGTATGACATGTGCTTGAACTTGAACTAATCGCCAAATCGCTCGCGGCAGCGGCGATAATCGGTAAATTGTAATAGTAACGATTACATCACTCACCATCTCGGTCGTTAGAACTGTCAGCGCGACAGTTCACGCTTTTTCGAGTCCGCAGACATTTTACGCAACTTACATGTTCCGCAGTCTTAGATGTTTTATGAAGCAACACTCAGGTCATCAATCAAGCATCAAATCGTTAGGCGTGGAAGGGAATGGCAGAATTTGAAGCTCGCTTTGAACTCACCGCCTATTGTTTATCGATTAATGTACACAGAGTTGAAAAAAGATTATGCGCGCACTCAGACGTTCAATAGACGTACAAAAATAAACTAGCGACTTGAAAACTAAATTTACTTACTACGTATTTAAGTGTTCGTAAATTCGAGCAAAAGGTTTACTTTTTTATTTTTAGACACTTAAGATGTCTATGAATCTCAAAACATGTTTAAAGATTTGATCATTAATACCTATTTATCGTGAATGAATGTTATGAATGGCAAATGAAAATACGGTGTCGTCAAAGGAAAACAAAATGACTTCAAGTATGAAATCTTCCGTTGGTGAATGAGCGATGTTGAGTTGAAGGCCGGAGGTTTACCGACCATTATGTCCGTCGGAAACTCGGTACTTACTACGTTATCGGAAGTTTTGTACCTCGAGATTTTACCACTGGCCAGTTGAATCACTAATAATGCCATTATGAATATGAAAAAACTAAACAATTCATTCTTATTTCAACTGTTTATTACGATAGATAGTCAGTAATTACACCTATTAAACATTTAACGGCTTTCAATTGTTTCCTAAAAGCGAAACCTGGCATATTCCGCGTACGAACCATAAATCCTTACATAACACTGTCTATCCGCTGATCGCACTTCCTGATCCGATCGCCCACGCGTTGCACAACGCATTAGCATATAAGCGCACTCGATATTTGGAAGCTTGTGAAACATTAACTTGACCTGTTTTCTATTATTAATGTCGTCAAGTCTATTTTGGATGTATTATCTAAGCTGTAATTGCAATCAGATTGGGAATGTTTATGAAATTGATTATCGAGATAGTTCGTAGAGTTTGTCTTTGCTTTGTTTCCTTCAATATTTTATCGGTCCGACAGCTTTAGCTTTATCAGAGCACTTATCAGACCGCACTTTAATTACTGCAGTCCGCCCGCAAAATTTTCAGCCTGTCACAGTCACAAAAAAGCTTTAAAGCCTCTAGTTTATTTATTTAACGAAGCGTCAACTAAACCAAGGTAGAAGTATAAATATCTATCTATTTTGGATATTTATTGTTTACGCGTAACCTACATTCGCGAAGTAAAAATAATTGCGAGCATTGCGCGCTCCAGCGGGCTTGTGTTACATGTGTTACGAGTTGTTAGATCAGATCGAGTCGTCTCGAATACCGAGAAGCGTACTGACCGTGAAGTCGGCCGCGGTCCCGAGACGTGACTTGACATTGTTCGAGATGCGAGCGATTTTAAAGTGAGATTGCTCTCGATAATAAATTATTTCGGGTACCATTGATTTGACTAGATCTAACTCGATGTTATGCGGTCTTATCCAATAGGAATGTATTAAGAAACTGTTGACCTAGATCGGTTGTTTCCGCATATACCTACTAGAGGTAAACCACATAATTTCGACACGCGGTACAATCTTTTACCAGTAAGGTAAACGTACCAATGATCGACACCTCAACGCCTAATAGATGGCATCCATCTGTCACCTCTCTTACTACTTATGACATAAGATTGAAGGTGCCATGGATTGGGTCAATGTCCAGCACAGAGACGTTTATCTTACTTAAGCTATCATTGTACTCATCAAATGGCCCTCTGGGTCGAGCGGGAATTTCTGGTAATATTTTAACCACACCGGATCGCGCTTAGGAACGTCAATGTAACCTTTCTGAAACTAACTTGATAAAATAAAACTGAACTTCTTTCCTCTCATTCTCTTTACTTATCATTGCATGCCTACTCTTGTTTCTAATGTCCTATCTATCGTTCAAAAGGTTAACTGGAAGGTATTCCTATAAGTTACAAGTTAGTGTTGTTATCTGTTAATTTCATATGTTTTATGTAGAATAAAGAATTTTACGTACCTACATACTTAACTTTTGTTTTGATAACTAAAAACTAGTTTGTCTTTTCAATAACGTAAAGCAGACATTAATTTAATTTTAGTTAAGTGTTTAGATACAAACAAAAGGACGTAGAAAAGCGTGTGTACACACGCGAAATGATAAGCTTAATTACTTAATGAGCCCGAAAATAGTTTAGCAAATTAGTTTAGCCTCTGCCATTTCTAAAGCCCCCGGGGTCGTGCTCGTGAGACCCCTGACGTAAGACAATAATTACATTCAGATTTGGTCTCTGACGTTGTACTCTTTAATTTCATAGTGACAAAAATGATAAGACAAAGTTCGATGTTCAATGAACTGATAGTATTTATCAGTATTATGTAGAATGTAGGTAGAGCATTTCTAAAACAAGTTTATTTATCCCACTAAAGTTAAAAAACAAAAATTACTGAAGATGTATGGACATTCGTTACTCTTTCACGCAAAAACTGTTAAAAAGTTTTGGACGACGTTTGATTTTGTCCCGGGTATTTTTATCCCGGCAAATTGTATAATTCCCAAGGGATAACGATAAATGAATTTTTCGTTGACACAGTCGTGAATTCTTATCGAGGAGTTTCATATTTTATTCTTATTTCTATCTGAATCGTTTCTTCACTTTGCACATTAAAGGGTTTACATATACGTACATACATAGCAACACAACGTGTGTATACTCAAATGTAAAAATGTCTGTAATAAAGCTGTTTCTCAACTAAATATGTGGCCAGTGTTGTCAAAGATAATTATATGAAAAAGGGTCAGATTCCTAGAAAAATCCCCAGGTTAACGATAGGTTTATTTTTGCCTTGCCCGTGTTGCCTAAATTAAGGTTTCTGAAATGCGTCACGACATAATTCAATAGACGTCTACATTTTGGAGACCTTTCAATTAACCTCTGTCTGAAAACGCCGTCATTGCAATGTACAAAATGCTTAAAATAAATTCATATTTTAATGTGTTGGAAATACAATTAAGTTCTAACGTTCTCGGCATTCATCGTATCGAGACTTGTTTCATCTTTTATTTAATTTTACCTGTTTATGAATCTATGTATTGTAGATTATGTTTTGAAAAAAAATACCGGCAGCCTAAAAATATGTTCTTATTATTAAAATGTTTACTCTTGTATACAGGATGGAAAAATGAATGTGCCTGGAAGAAAAGTGTACTTAAAAAACTTTTTAACAAAAAATTAAACCGCCGAAAAAACTGAAAAGCAAAAAATAATAACTTTTTTGTTTGACCTTAATCTAGGTACCAGTTTGAAGTCGGTGCCTCAGCACTTAGCCAGGAGGAGTGGACCTATAATCGTCTACCTGATTGGCTTCTATCACTCCTCCTGGCTCGTGCTGAGGCACCGACTTCAAACTACCAACCTAGATTATGGTCAAACAAAAAAGGTATTATTTTTTGCTTTTCAGTTTTTTCGCCGGTTTAATTTTTTGTTAAAAAGTTTTTATTTTATACTTTTTTTCCATCCTTGGGGTATTTTTTTTTCCAAATTTATAATACCTACTTCAAGGTATACCCTATCTATCCAATAAAAAAGAATTATGAAAATCAGACTACTCTGTAAAAAGTTAGTCAATCATCCCCTGTTTTCCCACCCTTAGGGTAGGAATATTATTTCTAAATTTAAATGGGACCACCCTTGGGGTATACGCTTTCCAATAAAAAAAGATTCATCAAAATCCGACTACTCTGTAATAAGTTATGCGTGGTCATACATAAAAAAAAAAATAATAATATAGTTGTACACGTCGAATTGAGAACCTCCTCCTTTTGTTTTCGTCGGTTGAAAATAATAAAAATACCAAATTCATAAAGTTTTGATATAAATGTAGTTTAGCTTGTCTACTCTCAAAGTCATGAATGCAAGTCTAAATAGTTATTACTCTCGACTTTTTATTTTAAAATATTACTAGAAGAGGAGTTATCTATCCGATCTATGTTAAGCTGCGTACGGACTGCGCGCACTCGTGTACGCGTACCCGGGCTTGCGTGTCCTGGAACGCCATGTCCGTACGCCATGTACGCGTACACTGTACACGTACACGTACACGTACTGTACACGTACACGTTCACTGTACGCGTACATGGCGTACGGACATGGCGTTCCAGGACACGCAAGCCCGGGTACGCGTACCCGAGTACGCGCAGTCCGTACGCAGCTTTATAAAAGTTAAGATTTTATTTTGGCTTTTGTTGACAGGTTAAATTCCCGTAATAAGTTTTAAAGAAAATAAAGTCCATCTATTTGTGTGCGTTGGGACATAATTATGTAAATCAGCATACAATAACGTAATATCTGTTATAATGTTTATGTTGTGTTTCTGACACTAATAATACCTATTAGTCTTCCACTACACACATAAACTAATAACAAAATATGTGTTTTTGTTTGTTTGTTTGTTTGTTTGTATTATATATTTGTGGTGCACTTAGCGGGTTCAGTCAGAAGATGCGGGCTCGTTCTCTTAAATTAAACTTAGATTTCGTTGAGCAGGCTAGACCTAGACTCTAGGGTTAAAAAATTAAATGGTTAACTCTGGACTATGGCTGACATTTCTGTACATTTTCACACTAGTTAATCCTGGTTTAGTTAACTCGGAGTTATATAATGAACTCTGCCCGTGCAAGTCCGCCTTAAAATTACTTCCGACAATCCTTTTACTAAGTACTTACAAACTCCTAAATGCGACATTATTGACAGCTATCCTAGTATATCTTTTAAAAACCTTTTTGTTTTACGAGTATAGACTATCTTTAACCTCAGCGGTGAAGCAAATGTAAATTTGCGAAATCTCGTATCATTCTAGATTATATTTAATTAATTCTCAGAATCCCATGAAAATTCCTTTCATGAGCTTTCTCAAAGCTCCAGACTTCAAAGCTCACCCGGTCTCATGCCGAAATCAATTTCCGCGTCGCGCTCCACTCGTGTGTTACACGCTTAATCTGTTTGAATTGATGGCCAATATTGCCTACATTTTATACATTTGTTTCTAGAGAAAGTGTATAAATGGCTTATAATAATTATGTGGGTCAGTTGCGTGCAGAATGGTAAATTTACTATAGACGAATTTATCATGATCAATGACCATTTCAATACATCATCTGCTCTTTCGGTTTAAAATATTATCTTTGTGAAATGGGCGATCCACAGGCGTTTTAACCACTATCAGTCCTTAGCCATAAATGTAAAATTCATATTCATTTATTTTTGTAGCGACACAAGCTGTTTACGTCATAATTGCAAAGACAATCTACTTTCCAATTCATAAAAAGTTAATGTAGGGACTGATAGCGTTTGAAACGCCCGTGAAATCACTAAATATGCGAGCGACCGACAAACTAATGGTTACGAGTACTTACACATTCGTCAACTAAAGGTTTTTCAGAAAGGGATTTATGAGACGAGAAACTACACATTTACATTTTAATTTCCATTCATAATTTCTTCTTCTAACCATCTGTTTGTTTTTTTTTCAGGTAAATTACACGCATTCAACTCTAGTAAAGGTATCGTAAATCAAGCACTATCTCTATATTGGAGCCATTCGAGGACACGTTAACACTTAACAAGGTACAATCTACTTTGGTTTGGTTTAAGAATTTAAGAAATAATGACTCTTTATTATACACCATAGGTATAGAAAACAATACAGAAAAACAAGTACAAACATGGAAAAAATATATAAGAAAAGCAATAGGCCTTATGGCTTCTAAGCAATCTCTTCCGGGCAACCTCTTACAATGGAATGAAAGCAAAATAAATAATTTCTGCATTAAAGACGAACCCTAAGTTTTTAAAATTTGATACGACTTTCGAAACATTTTACTTTTACTCTACCAATAGCAAAAAGCCTCGAAACATCAAGATCTTGATTACTTACACTTTCATTGTCAACGAGTCTTAAAACATTACATTTGTGACGGCGCCTCGCCTTTTCAAACTGAAAAATTGATATTACTTCCCTTCCCAGTCCATTAAAGCTTTGAAACGATGCGGTTACGGAGCCGAGTCACGCGCACCTGGATACCGAGGACCTGTCACTAATAAATCTCCGCGTTCTATTTATAAAATTACGTCAGTCGGAAGCTGTTTTAAAATTACATTGTTATTCTGGGATGCGCCATTTTAGAACTGATAACAAGGTTTACCACGGAGGTCGGGGAGTTACGTGGAGCGACCAGAAGTCCCAGAAGTGAAGGTCTACGGTTAATATGAAATTATAAAAAATCTTTACACTGTGTCGTAAATTTATCTAATATACATCACAGCTGATGGTTGATTAAACACTGCCTGTAAGGGTTTTTCTTCGTTACTTTTGATTCGAAATGCAGTCATGTCTTTGACGCGGTACACTCTGAGAACATTGACCGAAATATGGAAACAATTGTCCACTTCATTTGAAAATTACTCGCCAGCTTTTAAGGATTTGTCACACTGTATGTGTTCTGCGGTCGCGGTCAGGTCAAATTGAATGCAGCCCGCTTTATGTATGAACAACATTGTCGGTCTCTATATATTGCGCGTGAGTGCGATCTGACCGCGTGGACCGCACGGTCAGATCGCATATCTATACAAAATATATAGAGACTGACAATGTTGTTCATACATAATGCGGGTTGCGTTCAATTTGACCTGACCGTGACCGCAGAACGCATCCAGTGTGGCAAAACCTTTATAAGGCTGCGTTTCCACCAGAGATGTGCGAGGATGCGTTGCGAGGGATGTGTGTGTCATGAACCAATAGAAACACTTCATTCACTTAGGACCTTTTAAATGAAGTGTTTCTATTGGTTCATGACACACACATCCCTCGCAACGCATCCTCGCACATCTCTTGTGGAAACGCAGCCTAAGGGTGTTCAGCCACACTTGTCCAACTATCCGCTGGAATATGTTATATTAGTTTTTGACACCATAGAGCCACCAGCCATAATTTTTTTAGCTTTGTAAGAAAAAAATACTGAATACTCATCCACTAAACAAAAAAAGCAACGACTCTATGGATACAATGTAAACCATCAGTAACGTCAAAATATAAGCAGGTGTATTACAAAGTATGAAAAAGCATCTTCCAGGCAACTGGGTTGCACAGTATATGCATGTTGAAAAAATCAGATTACTTACAAGGTTAATCTGGGGTAACGACAGCTTTTAACACATATTGAAGCTGGGCTTTTTCTAGGCCGCGTCGATCGACTTGATGCTGCGGTTGACAAGGCCTGAGTTTCCATGCTTGTATTCTTACTTATTAATAGCTATTGATGGTAATTAGTGGCTACGATGACTCTGTTTCACATGGTTTTGCTGAGGCTAAATAAGAAATTCCATAAAAGATGGGTCTAAAAAGTTCCAGACTCTAACCCCCTTATTAATAAACGTTTGTTAGGTAGCCGTTAACTTTACATTTGGTTTGCGTTTATTTATCACTTTGATATTTGCCTTTGCCAGAGTCAGACCATACATTTGCTATAGCAGATTTGTATTTTTTTATGAACAAGAGAGAGTAAAAGAATATACCGTAGCATGAATATGGTTGATTTTACAATGGAAAATCAAAATCAAAATCAAAACGTTTATTCTGCAAGTAGGGCTCTTTTACATGTCACTTTTTTAAAACTACCAGCGCTTTCGTAATGACCATCATTGCCAAGAACAATGCGCCGTAAGAAACTTGGCGCTTGACGCTTGGAGATCCTTATTGTAAAATAGTATGGAACCGACCGGCATTGTAGCTACTACCCACGGGCTTAATAAATTGAATAATAAATTATTATTCCATTTTTTGTCCTGAAACTAAATAGCGAAGCTAGTCGGGTGTCAAACCAATTCAACATTTTTAAAACAGTTCTATTTCTAACAACTATTCATTTAAAAAGGTGCAAATAAAAAACTAAAAATGCTCTAACTTTTTCAATCAAAACATCCGAATTCTTAATAGGCCCATCTCGCTACGGTCTTCGTCCATTAGTTTGTAAAATATCTTGTTATAATTAATCAGAGTTTAAAATAAGACAAAGCACGGTTATAGGCGCGTTGCTTAGAGCATTAAACCAACCGGAGAAGTCAACGGTAGACCTATATCTCTGCCGAGTTTATGGCCAGCAGTCATATTCATTACATATGTAAATCGTGTGCGTGATAAGCTCAAGCAAATGTTTGAAAATATCGTGATAGCTTAATGCATCAGTATTGACATTTTGTGTGTGTCTATCTACTCCGCCTTCCAAAGCGTCGTCTAAAGCGACAGTTTTTTGTATACGAAGTTAGTCCAGATGGCGTCTCCGTTTGACTTAATGCTCTAAACAAGTCGGTCATATATAATGATATTTATCGTACATTTATATCGCGTCGTTGTTTATTTATACTCAGTTTGTCGCAGGTGATATATTCTCTAACGCTGGGTACGCATGCCCGGAGGCAAATACTTATGTTAATTTATTAGTTATGAAGTCGTCTTGTAGTGAGACCATGTGTATGATAACGCAGTAGATCAACAGGCAAATTAAAGTCAATGGATTTGATGACAATTTCGCAATTTGGAACAAAAAAGTTGTAGTTACTTGCGGATATTGGGTCTAACCTAGTATGGAATAATAGGCAGATCAATCAAGTATCGCACTGATTTCAGTAATTTTATTAGTTAGTGTTGTCCTTGCAGTCCATACTTTATGACGTACTTATTTTGATTTTGAATAATAGTCGTTTTCGAACGAGCGAGCGCGAAACAGGAGTGAAATCAAACATCTGCCTAGAGAAAAATTTCTCTATTGTAGCTTCATTGATTTCAGCTTTCGCAAAAATTATTTACAAACCCGCTTCTCATGAAATTTTGTATTAGATTTAGGTTCGATAATTAGGTATATTATGTTTTTTTTTTTTGTGGACTCAGTTTTTGGATTTTTTTTCAAAATGGCGGAGCTATAGGGGTTGATTACCCGAGATACATTTCAGTTTACAGTAGGTAGTATCAAAAATTAATATGGAAATAATTTGAAAAAGGCTATTTTTAATTTAAACGTACTGATTTTAGTGGCTGCTTGGAACAGGTGCGGCGTGGGCTCGCGACCTAGGTCCCGGCTCGCCTACGCCGGCATTGGTCTAGCTAGGCTGCGTAGTGCATAAGCATGCGACCTAAATGAGGGACGCTAAGTCTGTAGCCTTGTACAGAAGACTTCGGCTCGGCCGCAGCTATGCACGATCGGCGGCGCGTTGAGCGATTCCTTTAGGTACTCATTACACGGTTGAGACGTTCTCCGCAAATTAGCTTACCTACTGGCAACACACACACACGCAATGTATTAAAAAATCGTTCGCCGAAACGCTGATCGTTACAGAGCGATGAGGATGCGTTTTTTTTTTTAAGAACAGGCGCTAGAAAATCGAGGAATTAACCAACGAGATTGCTTCATTCTTCAGAGTGCGTATAACTTTGCCGTCAGTAGCAACCTTTGACAGTTAACTTAGCCACATTATCCGAATATTTGAGTGCTCAAAAAACATGAGCTCTCTCGTGAAATCTCCTTTTGTATCTACGTGAGTGACTGAAGTACAGCATCGTTTGTAGGTAGGTAGGTAACTCTCAGTCTCGATTAAAAGAGACCTCAAATAATATTATTCGAATTAAGTGCCTAACCATGTAATGGTGTAAAGTCGAGTCATTTTTCGTTACGGCATTCAAAATATACAACATAACTACGCTACTGCTATTTGCGTCTATTTTTACACGCTTTATATTAGCTTCACCTGTATGTTTGTATGTGTGTTTGTATGTTTGTATGTTTGTAACCGACTCCTTAGGGCGCGATTTTGACCCACTTCCCGGTTTCCGATTGAGCTGAAATTTTGCACATATGTGTAAATTGGATGACAATGCAATATTATTGTAACATGGAGCTGATCTGATGATGGAGCTGGATGGTGGCCATAGGAACTATGTAATAAAACAACACAATCCCGTCGAGTTTGGGCTCGTTTGATTCGTCTTGACGAGCACTTTGATCTCAGATGGCAACCAGGGTCTGATGATGGAGCTGGAAGATGGCCAAAGGCACTCCACAATAAAACTACACAACCCCGTCGAGTTTGGGCTCGTTTGATTCGTCTTGACGAGCACTTTGATCCTAGATGGTAACCAGGGTCTGATGATGGAGCTGGAAGATGGCCAAAGGCACTCCACAATAAAACGAAACAACCCCATCGAGTTTGGGCTCGTTTGATTCGTTTTGACGAGTACTTTGGTCCTAGATGGTAACAAGGGTCTGATGATGGAGCTGGAAGGGGGGTAGGTGGCGGGGTGGGGGGGGAATGGGGTATGGGGTAAGGGGGTCGGGGGTTTAGAGGGTTGGGGGTTAGGGTGTGGCGGTTGGGGTTAGGAGATGGGGGGGGGTTTACGGGGAATTGGGTGGGAGTGTTGGGGGGTTCTGGGGTAAGTGATTTTGGGGGGTTGTGGGAAATGGGGAGGGGGTAAGAGGCCTAGATGGTAACAAGGGTTTGATGATGGAACTGGAAGGGGGGGCGGTAGGTGGCGGGGTGGGGGGGGAGGGGTTGGGGGGCAGGTGGTGGGGTGGAGGAGGGGGGTTCCGGGGGTTTGGGGGTTTCGGTGTTAGGGGGGTTTGTAAAATGAGGAGGGGGGTAAGGGGGGTTTAGGGGATTGGGGGTAAGGGTGTGGGGTTGGGGGGGGGGGGGTTTGGGGAAATGGGGTGGGCGGATGTTGGGGGGTTGGGTTTAGGGGGTTTGGGGGTTGTAGGTGAGGGGGGTAAAGTTAGAAAGAAAAAAAATGCAACTAAAAAATAGAAAATAAATAATAGTTTAAAAAAACTAAAAAACACGCTTTAAAAAATAAAAAATAAATTTTAATAAATTTCAATTCACTATTCTTATAGAGCAGTAAAAAATCTTAATAAGCAATTATTATATTGTTATATCCAGATCAAAATTTGTAAACAATTCTAAATATTGATAAAATAAATAATAATAGTTTAAAATATTTTATTGTAAAAAAGCGTGGGGTGCTTTTTAAGATGTTATCAAAATGATAATCCTTGACAATTGATACCATGCACCCCACGCTTTTTTTACAATAAAATATTTTAAACTATTATTATTTATTTTATCAATATTTAGAATTGTTTACAAATTTTGATCTGGATATAACAATATAATAATTGCTTATTAAGATTTTTTACTGCACTATAAGAATAGTGAATTGAAATTTATTAAAATTTATTATTTATTTTTTAAAGCGTGTTTTTTAGTTTTTTTTAACTATTATTTATTAATGAACTAAAACAATTACTTTGCTCACCCGCGACCTTACAATAGTTACGTTTATGCAAGAAATGTGCGTTCATGCAGTTCCTCCACCTCCACACTGTACGAACACACACAAATCACATAAACCCAACCATCACCACCACCAAGCTACACTGACGCGTTTCGAACTCAACCAGAGCTCATCTTCAGAGTTACCACAACCGTATGCTATGCTAGCAACTGTTAAACTAACAAACCAAAACAAATGTTTTAACTTGTCACTATAACTTCTCTAGGACCCACTTTATTTTTCTTATTCTCAAACTACCCCACAAAAATTAACTTTTATTGACATATTATAAAACTACCTTGAATTTTTTGTTTATTTATTTATAAGGCATATTTAATTAATACTAACTGTTCAAATTCGACCCAAGCCGCAGTAAAGGAGAAGATACTAAATTTACCTGTTCATTAATAATAGACCCCATAGTGTTGTTAATGAACAGGTAAATTTAGTATCTTATTATTATTTATTGTAAAGTACTTACCTACAACACCATGAGAGTTTGTTTGGATGCCAAAAGCCATTATGTCAGCTTAACATACACGCCCAGAAAAACAAATTTTCCTTGTTTATAATCAAGATTAAAATCTGATCCATCTATCAAGATACAATTACACTAATAAAACAATACGGCATAATGAATTTTATTGCCGCGTTCTAAGCGATTGCGAAATGGCGCGAGGTCGCCCATTAATTTGGATTCGCCTTGTGATTGTTTGGATGCTAACATTTACTTCGCTTCCTCTAACATGGCCCCCGGGGTTTAGTTGTTCGATAATCTTCATAATAAGACTAATAAAATAACAACAGGAAAAAAATGTTTTAACTCCAATTTAAACCGAATACAGTGTATATTTTCAAAAATTTGATCACCAAATTGTAGACGTAACGTACATACAATCACGCCTCCTTTCCAGCAAAGGGGTATCACTGATTTAGAAGAATGTCCAGTCAGATTAACCTAACCACCTACGGAAATATTCCATTTTCATTTTGAAACACCTTGTATAAACGATCATACTTTTGTGTTTAGAATTTGCGAGCCTTGAAAAATGTTGGCGTAAAAATAAATCTAATTAAAAAAGTCCTGTATTAAACTTTACGTAGGTACCATCGAACATTTCCGTGGAATTCCTTTAAAAGCAGTGTTTTGAACGGAAAGTCAAAGCGAGATTATCGGCAAAGTGAATAGTTAGCGCGTGGGCCCGTTAATTAAGAAAATATTTCTGAATTCCGCGTTGCTGCCTACATATTTAACATAAAAAAAAAAAAATTAAGGCTTGCTGTGCTAAATATAGGTTGCATCCGAAGCAATGAACTTCACGTAATTGGGACTTTGCTCAAATTACAAATCTATACTAATATTATAAAGAGGAAAGATTTGATTGTTTGTTTGTTTTTTGTTTGTCTGCATAGAATAGGCTCCGAAACTACTGGACCGATTTCAAAAATTCTTTTGTCGCTATATAAAGCTACATTATCACTGAGTGACAAAGGCTACTTTTTACTGCGGGAAAATACCTTTTCCTACGGGAACATTAATTTATCGCGGGCGAAGCTGCGAACAGAAGGCTAGTTATATATAACTTCTTTGTAGGGTTCCGTACCCAAGGGGTAAAAAACAGGACAAGTGCGAGTCGGACTCACGCACGATGAGTTCCGCACCATTATCTATAAAAAAGGCACAAAAAATACGTTTTTTGTATGGGAGCCCCCTTAAATATTTGTTTTATTTTAATTTAATTATCTATTTTTAAAGTGAATATACCTACCGTCTACCTGTTGCCGTTATCAAAATCGAACAAAAACGAGCAAAAAAATCACGTTTGTTATTTGGGAGCCCCCTTAAATATTTATTTCATTCTGCTTTATAAAATAAAGTTAAAAATTTAAGGGGTTTGTCTTGTCATACAAGAAACGTGGTTTTTTTTCAGCGTTTTTAGCTCTATCATTATAATAGCGTTAATTAGAGACTTGAAATTTTCACCGATTATGTATTACTGTGGCCGGTACAATAAAAAATAATTAAAATATAATTATATTAAATATTAAGGGGGGTCCTGGCTAACCAATATAAAATGATCTCACACTGTGTACATTTTAGTTAGAAGCTGGATTTTACTAACACTGGATTATTATAGTTACGGCTGTTTACGGCGTGTATTTTGACATAGGTACCAAAAAAATTGTACGGAGCCCTCGTACCTGATAATTAAATCTCTCATGTAACTCCCATAAGAGTTTGAGTTATCATCAGGTCATGCATTATTGTCGTTCAATCCGTGTCGACACATTCGGAGTCGTACACTAACCGCACCCGCTATTATGTAATCTGTGGTAGCACTGTCAACTTCACTAACAAATAAAATCTAATATTTTATTTGTTCACAAGGCCCGACATTTCGTCAGTTTCCGTTTTAATCTGATCATATTAATTAGTGCTAACGCTTCGGTGCCCGCCATAATTAATGCCGTGCTTCCACCCATTTGCGTTTCGTAAACAAAATCATAACAACTGTAACGACTCGCGGATTAATCGTGATCGAATATCGCGAAATGGTTGATCAAATATTCTTTTGTCGAATGTCAGAGGTTCCAGGTATTTTTTTAAATCTGTATTTAGTATGGAACTTCGATCAATAAATGTGCATTTCTTCCAACTGGTCTTGGCTATAAAAGTGTAAACACTCGAGCCAATAAGGACACGACATATCCTCCAAACCTTACCCTGCCACAGACTGCCAGACCTGCACACAGTTTCTCTGCCAAATAAGCAGACAGCAGCAGATACATATACCCCAAGCCCCAAACCTATCAACTCACTTATCTAAAAATCCATATACAAATCTAGCAGCCTGCGACAAAGACTCCGAAAGCACGGCTTGCTTTGAAATACAAAACCTTGTAAAAAATTCAAGAGTTTTTCATTGTTCCAGTCCATTTAATAGCCGACTTTCAAAGAGTAACGCCTCAAAGACATGACGTCATCTAGAATGAAAATTTCTTGTGAACTTGCTCAACCATTGGACGAAATATTGGAGAAGACCAAAAATACGGTCCACATTAAATGTTCCTTAACCATGCAAAACGACCACTGCAAAAAGATCCGTTGTGACACGAAAATTACTCATACAATTTTCATACTAATTTGAACTTTTTGAACTACATCCGTATTCCGGATTCATTTTGTATACTTATTTCATCTCCCTTTCCGGAACCGTTGTGCACGAGATACAATGTGTATGAGATCTTATGATGTGTGCACTGAGCTGCGTCCAAAGTTTCAAAAAGCTCTAAGCGTGCACGATAGGGCTATGTTTAATACATATTTTTATCTACTTGCACCGCGCTGCTTTGATTTCCTGTTTGTATACAAAACATCACCTCTCCCTACCACTAACCTCGTGCAAACTCGCGGCAAAAGCTAACTCGTCACGAATAATGACTGGTTAAAAATGTAAATACATGCCTCCACACGTTCCCTGCTTAAATTATCATAAAATCCGAAGCAGCCTCGCTGACATTATCCGTGCCATTATGTCTACCGAAATCTGATTAGTATTTGGCAATATTGGTATATGCCAATATTGACGTGCAGGTTTATATACATACAGGTACACGCTACCCCGCAACCCCGGCCGGATGTAAATGGCGGGCAATCAGCGGGCTATTTCCGGAAAGGGCGCGTCCGGTGGCTGACGGGCAAATCATTGCCTTGACAAAGTAAAAGGACGAATAGGTGTGCATTGAAAGTCTATTTCGTTCATTTATTTATGATTAATTAAAAACTTATTTTTTTTTGTTCTAGCGTAGTTGTCAGGATTTTCTAATTCGCTTAATTAAAACACTAACAAACCAAAAAAGAAGTATTAAAAAATAAGCGTTCGCATTTTTTGAAAATCCGCACTTTATTTTGAACTAACTGCCCGCTTAGCACCGCTTCGCAACGGTCTACTAATTTAAAAAAATACATTTTCTTTCATAATAGTTACCAACACAACAAAAAACGAATTAGACAAATATGTAATGTACAGCCGTTCTACGCGTACTTACATACTTTTGAAATTGATTTTTATTTATAAAAAGTAACTTAGTTTGCGGTATTTAGTGCGGTGGTATAGGTACCTACTGTAGACATAAAAAACGAATGCTCACCACTAAAAAAGACTTTTTATCTGGAAGCTTAAAACCGGCCAATATTACGTCAATGCGACACCTATACGACACTAATACAATTCCAGTAAAGTGAGAAAATAAAGAGTCGTCCCATTTGGGCGGGCGGCTGGGCGGGCGACTTTTCCCGCGGCGGGAAACCGAGGCACTCGCAGCGAGCCCGTCGCCACGAACGCACGTATCACAAACACGCGAGTAAATCCTGCGGACTATAGCGCCTTCGTATAAACAAAAAACTATATCCAATCAAAAACAAAACACAATTAGATCAGAATTTTTTTCTTTTTTTTTTTATGAACGGGTGATTTATTTGGCACCAGTACTTATGACGTTTTGTGACTAGTGTGACAAGTGACAGTGGCTGAGGTTTACGATGACATTGGACAGGGACTTCGGTGGTAAAATACAGCCGGCCGCGTCTGTTTCTTGCTTGTCCCAGTGTCAAACCATTTTCGGGAAGAGACTTAAACGCTGGGGTTCCACCGGATCGTGGGTAAGCACTAAGCACTTATCTACTTTCTTGTCTTTTGTTTACTTTATTTTCAATTGTTTTGTTTTAGTTTCGTGGTAAAGAAGCTTATTATGTTGATTAGTTTATAGGTTATTATAGGTGTTTTCAAATTTATTTAAATTACTAAAAAAAATATTGTTTTACGATCCCGATTAGAAAAAGTTTAGTTGAGTAGAAGTTTAATGTGGTAGCTTAATGTCTGATAGAGTTAAGTGTCAATCTATACTAATATTATAAAGCTGAAGAGTTTGTTTATTTGTTTGCTTAAACG
Source organism: Archips crataeganus (assembly GCA_947859365.1). Taxonomy (NCBI): domain Eukaryota; kingdom Metazoa; phylum Arthropoda; class Insecta; order Lepidoptera; family Tortricidae; genus Archips; species Archips crataeganus. Next base: position 18,895,219 of record OX402051.1, on the reverse strand, counting down.
CGCTAATCTCAGGAACTACTGGTTCGATTTGAAAAATTCTTTCAGTGTTAGTTGCCCATTTATCGAGGAATGCTATAGGCTATATATCATCACGCTAAGACTAATAGGAGCGGAGCAACAATGATTAACGCGGACGTAAGCGCGAGCACCAGCTAGTCAATCATAAACGAAAGATTTCTTGAAGTAAATTAAGTAGAATTCTAACTTGATCTCCATTTAAATTTTCAAAATTGTTAGTGAAACTTTTAACATTGACAGGAGCAAAGTAAATTGTATTTCAAAATTCAAATACTCGTAGCTGTTTGTTAAATAATTAACCTACATCAGCTACCAATCAAGTTGCGGCTCTCCAAGGACTTCAGAATATTTTAGTTCCAATAAAGGGCACATCAAAGCAAATAACTATTCCCCAACTTGCCAATAACTTGGCAACTGTATTAGCTCTCGTATATACAATTATGTCACATTATTTAATATAGAACGTTATTACCAGCTCTTAAGTGGAAAATGAGCTATAACTTTCGCTCAGTAGGTTAACGATGCTGTAGGTACTTTACTTCCTGCTAAAGTATTGTGTTAATATTGCTTTTATTACGCCAGTTAGGCCAAAAACATTATTAGAAGCCATAAATTTTAAAACATTATGTTCCTTGTTAAGATAATAGTGATGTCAGAAATAATATATTGTTAGTCTGTTTATTTATAGAGTTATAATACTTGTAATGGATGTTCGAATGTTGATGTAGTGAGTATAAACAATAAAGCCGGGCTTGCACGGACCAAAGCTACTGTATAACTCCGAGTTAAGTGCTAACCCAGGGTTCAGCAGTGTCAAAATAGACAGAACTCTCATCCATAATCCAGGGTAAACATTTTTTTTTATTCTAGACCGTGAGCCCTTTGTGAGATAAGTAATTTAATTTTGGAATTCAAATGGAAGCAAAACATTTTATCATATTCGAATTACGAGGCGTTTTTGTGACAAGGACATTGTGCGTTTTGTTTTGAGCTTAAGACAAACCGGACGACATTATTTAAATGCGCAAATCTTAGTAATATTATAAATGCGGATCATTGATGTATTTATTAATCGTCCATGCCAGGGATTTAGATGATATGTGCTATGAATTATGATAGATGGATATCGGGAATAACACAAAGGGTACTTACTCTTTATCCCGATATTCCCACGGGATCAGAATGTGCGCATATAAAATCCCGAATTCTCACCCGCTAAGTCCAGAGTCATGAATTTTTGCGCCGATATTCTTCATGGAAAGTAAATGAAGAATGAATTCAACTGCCCGACCTTATGCTTCAAGCGAGGGAAACCACGGGCAAAGGCTAGTATTGAGCTAAATTAGTCAATCAACTTTTAAGTGTAGCTTGTTGACATGGCATTGTATCCTGGGTCACTCTTCAAAAGTATGATTTTATGGGGTAGGTACATAATCCACTAAAAGCGTAAAGTTGTGACAGTTCTAAGCCAATTCCTTCATGCTCCATCTCCTAAACACGTTAGATACTAATATTTTTCTAAATAACTGTACCACTGTTGTCGCCAGAGTCACGGGATAGAATAAGTAGAATAAAAATAGTAAAAAGTTTACTAACCCAAACAACAAATCTAGTATCCCACCAAAACCAGTCAACATACGCAGCGTAAATAGCCTCATGGCGTAATAAGTCGATTCGCAATCCACCCCCTACGTCACGTCAATTCGTTACGTTCACGTGCCGGCCACGCGCTGGTCACGAGATCACACCCAATCGACCCCTAAGGCTTCTGTGTAGTGATAATGAACAGAACGCCTTATGGCTTTCCCTACATTGTTTACTTTGGCGCACTGTTGTGGGTAGCGCCCTTGGTATTTACTACGAACGTCAAAAGAAAGATGAAAGTTAAATTCGCTAAAAAGTTGCTTTAACAGGATTGTGTAGTAGGTATTTAATCAGGGCAGATGCCCCGGCTCTGGCCACTGGGCCGGTTTTGGCCATTTTCAACTTTAAGTTGAGTTTACTAAGGTACAGACATTGGAATAGACAATCAGTCTTAAAGTGGCCAGAACTGGGGCATCTGCCCTAATCAATTTTATAGCTGTTTTATTGTTTTCATACAATATTAATTTTAGTTATCTATACCTATGAAAGAGTACTGTGACTGACTGACTGTCTGATGTACAACATACAGCCTAAACTATTGAAGCTAGAGACTTAAACTTTGGAAGACGTATACCTTGAGTATCACAAACTTTGATAAATTATAACTGATCACAAAGCACCACACAAGGAATTAGACTAAACGGGAATTTCTTATTATTCCACGAGAGAGCAAAGCCATAACTCAGTCTGTTTATAATTAATCAATATAAAAAAAAAAACTAAATTTACAAACCTAGAATAAGCATTGATTGCGAACATATAAAACATTAGTCAAAATCGATAACGTGGATAACGTTTTCGCCGCCTTTGGATGAAAAAACTTGTGTTCGCTTGTACCTAATTCACAATGCTCTTGATATTCCTTCATATTAGATTTCTGTACTTATTTATGCCTCTATTTTCGAGCTAACCTACTTTATAAAAGTTTATGTAAAGTTTTCATAATAGACGGAAGCAGGGAATTAAATAACTTAATAACATACAAGTATTGAACAAAGGTTAGTTTTATTGCGCTCTAACGCCTATTGCAAAATAAAGCAGACGATACGTTTACATCTACAATAGAGTATTACATGAATCGAATGATGGGTGGGTTTATAATGATCTGTTCATTAATCACTCGAAGAAACGAAATTTATTACCTAAGAGCGCTATGAGGATCAGAACAAGCCAATAAAATGCACATAGTTCTGTTTTGCATAGACCTTCGTCTATTTAATTATTACACGCAAAAGCTCGTAAAACAATCTAAGCTCTTAATCTCACTTTATATAACTCTTAAAGCATATGTTTGACATTATACAGCTGTTACCCACAGTCAACATTAAAATGACTGGCAAAGTTCAACCATTACGCCGAACGCTTCACATGTGCGAAAGGGTATACAACGTTATTATACTGTCGTATATGAACATATGAATAATGCACCGACGAACGATTTACTGTGTGAGATAAAAACGACAATGTATTTTTATTATGTCCGAAATCGTTAATACGTTATTAAGTTCAGGGAACTTCCGAGACGCGTTGTAATCTTGTGTTTTCAGTGCCGGTATTTATTCTGTGACTTAGCATATTATCAGAGCCAACGCCAATGTCAACTAACAGTTTTAGAAAATTAGTAAATAATACAAGCTTTTTATTTATCTTGCCGTATTAGTATTGATCAAATCGGTGCACGGTGGTCGGATTGACTTATTTAATTGGTATACATATGTAATTTGAAAGACAACGCAACGGGCAACAATAAGAGCAAAATATGTGGCTCTACTTATACTGTCGAGTTCTAGATTTTAATTGATCACAGTTTCTTGTAGCATAAAAGCCGCCATTTTGTCAAGACTGAAAATAAAAATGTTAAACGGGTTGGAGGCAACGCTCTGGAGCTACGTATACGCCGGTGGAAGTCAGCGGGTCTGTGTCGGGACCTTGCTGCCGGCGAAACAGGTCTTAGCGGAACTGGTTCTAACATCTCGAGCGTCAAGTGCCTACCGACCGTTTACGTAATTTGCTAAATTAGTTACATGTTTATCGACATTGTGATGCTTTTATTGGAGTTAGGTGAGACGCCGAACGCCTTAGAAAAATGTGGATATAAAACAAGCTTATTTGTATGTTAACGTTACAAAATATTCGTTTTTCTGCAAGACATTTGTACAGCTTATTTCACGGTAATGTGCCTGTTTATTAACTGTAAAACAATCACTCTTGATTAAGCTGTTGCAAATACAGAAATAATGAACTTAATTGAGAATTACCGACATCGAAGCGGTGTAGCGCAAACATTGCGGGTTTAAATTACTGAACTGAATGCGCGCTTATTAAACGCGTTGCATTTTTGCAGCTAAAATAAATGCGGCTGACACCCGTTCATCGTTTATTTGAGACTAACGAGATGTTAATTTTGAACCGAGTGCATATAAATAAAACCGTATCCCACGCACCAGTAAAACTAATATGTCAAGGTTCGTTTAGGAGATGTTTATGTTTTCATACGGCCGTGTAATTAACAGAATCCGGCGTCCGCGTAAACTGACGTAAGGTTTTTAACGTCTCTATACCGAAGTTAACGATGCTGTAAACATTAGTTTTCCGCCCGCGGTCCGAGCGTCGCGGTTTTCCTGCTTTTCACAAATTTTGCAGATGCAATTGCGACGTAGAAGCGCTTAAGCTCTGGTTTCAGCCAATATAACGCGCTCGAAGCGCAGTTTATTCATATAACATTCAATGGCATGGTGTCATTAAAATCGATTCGAGAATTTAGCCATAGGTAAATACCAAAAAAACTTATACAAGAGACATAATCATATCTTTACTGCCACTATTCCGTATGAACGTTACGTGTATGCAATTTCAATATAGGTATAAGAATGTTACTCTCTACAGAGACTCCAATACTCAAGGGTATATAAGACAATGTACGGCACGCGTCGAGAAAGAACGCAGTACAAACAAGTTCAGCATCACTTCCCTCTCCATGTGGAATGAATAAAATTATTCTCGGCCAATTCATCTCGCTCTGAATTATAAGGTGCAAGTGAAAGTGGGAGCGGTTTCAGCTGTCTGTCTCAACATCAAAACAATGGCGCCGCCATTAAAGCGTGCCTTACGATTTCCCTCACCGTTTTTGATCTAACAGTACTTTCGTTGATGTCTGTCATGCGATACTTTGGTGATAAAATGCAAAGTTAACAGTGATTCGACGAATAAAACTCGTATTAGACGCCTACTTGCGATCCGTGGCATGTTTATGTGTTTTATTGGACACAAAAACACTATGCGACAGAGGCATTACTTTCCACATTAAAAAAGTTACATTATTATCCCACCGTAACATATCTAGACAAGCATTGTCTTGTATCATCTCACATGACGAGTTTTGTTTTTAAGTCTTAAGCAATTTTAGACATGGTATTGGCTTAAGCGAAAGTGGTGCTAATACCTGCAATTAGCAAATAAAAGCGTTTAGCTGCGCGGCTGCGCAAGAGGCATCAGAAGATCTATAATTCTCAAATATCGCGTGCAAACAACCAAAATTCCAGGATATCGATAAGCAAATGCTCCGTGTTTGGCTTCAACGGCAAAGATCGATATCTTTTAAAATATGGCTATTGTAAATATTATTAGGCACGTTTTATTATCTTGTCATGTCACTCAGAAATAAAGTTTCTGAGAAACTTCCATAAGTTGATGAAACAAAATATTTACTGTGTTCACAAAAACGCATAACTAATCCTATAAAGTGCTTAATCTATGGGTGCAAAGAATACAAAAAGTCGTTGGTTTCGGACTTTTGTTTACAGGGTACGTAACCACGTTATTTGCATATTAAAATGGTTCCAGGTGCGCCTGATCTTATCTCAGCTCTTGACCCTACAAAAATCAACGATCGGAACTGTTACCAATCTCTGAATACCAATGTTATAATAATGTTGCCGACCCTTGATATTTTCGGAATCAATTAACCTTTCTCCAAACTAGATTGGATCGGTTTATCAATCTTTATGTCTACCGTGTGTCGAAACTTTGTTCAAGGATCAGAAATTTATTTTAACACGCGGTATAAATAGAAGATTCATTAGTTCTGGGATTCCTTGACGGTCGATGTCACCATGCGTTGGAAAAAGGATATTTTGTGGGTGGTTTCGTTGGTCGTCGAGGAGGACGACAAAGTTTGCCTCAACACAATAAATGCTCGAAGCGATTAAAGTAGGATAATCAAAATTTACAAATTCTTGGTTTAATTCCATATTTGACATTTTTCGATATTGAGTTACATGCATATTGACATTGAATAAGTTTTATTAAAAAAAAAATACTTGCGTCTTTCTTCCGTATGACAGCAGATATCCCGGTTTTATGAGACATCTTTTCAGTGTTTATTATGTCTTAAAAGTCAACGTCCACATTTATGATACCGCATGTAAGTCTAATGCCTTACAATTATACTCGTCGATCTCAGCTAAAAGCACACATCGGTCACATTCCTTGTGAAACTCAAATTCAACCGCAGACTGACCAGAATTCGCTGTCCATTCAATATACGAGGTTTCCAAGTTGTGGTTTCAGCGTAGATGTATATCAGCGTTAGTTCTTACACAACGCAGTTAGCGCGGTTTGCGACTTGTTACTACGGCCTAGTTGACACGGTGGCGTAAGCCTTACATGTGTAACGACCCTAATGTTAAGTTGAATAAATGATGCGAAAATCTTATTGAATGGAGCTATGATATGCTAACTACGCAAGCTATGAGTTATTACCCGGGTGATGTGTGATTGTATGTAACCTCTGCTTAGGTGCGTCTGTCGGCGGGTGTTAATGGCGCGTTTGAAGTCACTGCTTTATGCTTAGGAATTAGACTCGATAGTGAAGAGAATTTTGCCGTTGATCACAATCATCATCATCATCATCATCCCAGACTATATAAGTCCCACTGCAGGGCACAGGCCTCCTCTCGGAATGAGAGGGCTTGGGCCGTAGTTCTCACGCGGGCCCAGTGCGGATCGGTAACTTAACATACACCATTGAATCCTTTCCTTCAACGTAAAGCTCATGGTAGGTAAATCACAAATGTAATTTCGCACATAAATTCCGAAAACCCAGAGGTGCGAGCCCGGTCTCGAACCCACGACCCTCTGTTGAGAGACCATAGGTCAAACTACTAGGCCACCACGGCTTCACCTAACCTAGTGCTTACGTACAATGATTTAGGCTGCGTATCCACCGGAGCTGTGCGAGGATGCGTTGCGAGGGATGTGTCTGTCATGAACCAATAGAAACACTTCATTTAAAAGGTCCTAAGTGAATGAAATGTTTCTATTGGTTCATGACAGACACATCCCTCGCAACGCATCCTCGCACATCTCTGGTGGAAACGCAGCCTTACAAGGGGGTCGACCGACAGTGCTTTGAATGTCTTCGAGAAAAGCATGATCCCATCAAAAACATTACATGTAAAGAGATGTAAAGAGATTTAACGACCGCTTAAGCCTAGTTGGTAGTGACACTGGCTACGAAGCAAGAGGTCCTGGGTTCGAATCCCGGTAAGGGCATTTATTTGTGTGATGAGCACGAATATTTGTTCCTGAGTTATGGATGTTTTCTATTTATTTAAGTATTTATTTATCTATATAAGTATGTTTATCGTCGTCTAGTACCCATAGTACAAGCTTTGCTTAGTTTGGGACTAGTTCGATTTGTGTAAGATTGTCCCCTAATATTTATTTATTTATTTATTAAGCCTCGCTAGGCAGTTGTTATACTGCTAAAAAGTTTGGAGATGCAATGTTAAACCAAGTCGGTTATCTTAGTCAGTACCGGGTGGTGCCATAGAAATCGTTTTCCACCGAGTTGCTTATTTTAAAACCGTAAATTAATATTTAATATCTTTATTTTTTTAGTACACAAAATGACTTGGCAATCGCATGGTTACCTAAAGACGTACTTAAGAATAATCGTCAACGTCAACTATTTATAACAATCCTAATTGAACATAGCGCTAGCCCTAATGCCATGCAGTTTGAGCAATACGAGTATGAGTACGAGTATGAGTAAAGCGTTGCGTGCAATTGCCAAGTCATTATGTGTACTAATAAAATAAAGATATTAAATATTAATTGAACGGTTTTAAAATAAGCAACTCGGTGGAAAACGATTTCTATGGCACCACCCGGTACTGACTAAGATAACCGACTTGGTTTAACATTGCATCTCAAAACTTTTTTGCAGTATAAGAACTGCCTAGCGAGACTTCCATCTTTTTAAATGTAATGTTTTTGATGGGATATCATTGCTTTTTGTAGGCAGTACTACTTTTATTGCCATCACCAGACCATGGTTACGATCTAGTATCAAAGAACTTGTCAAAACAAATCGAATGAGCCTATACTCAATGGGGTTGAGTCATTTTATTACGGAGTGCCTACCTATGGCCACCTTCCAGCTCCATCATCAGACCCTGGTTACCATTCCGGACCAAAGTACTCGTCGAGATGAATCAAATGAATTCAAACTCGAAGGGGTTGTGTCGTTTCATTACGGAGTTCTTGTGGCCAACTTTCATTTCCATCATCAGATCCTGGGTACCATCTAGGACCAAAGTACTCATCGAGATGCATCAGATGAGTCAAATCCCGATGGGTTTTGTCTTTTTATTATAAGAGTGCCTTTGACCACCTTCCAAGTCCATCATCAGACCCTGGTAATGATTTAGAATCAATGTACTTGTCAAGGCAAATCAAAATGAGCTCAAACTTGATGGGGTTGAGTCGTTTTATTACGGAGTGCCTGCCCATGGCCACCTTCCAGCTCCATCATCAGACCATGATTACCATTAAGAATAGTAGGTAGTCATCGAGACGAATCAAACGAGGCCAAACTCGATGGGATTGTGTTGTTTTATTATGGAGTGCCTTTGACCACCTTCCAGCACCATCATCAGATTAGCTTATATCATAATAATTATTGCATTGTAATCCAATTTACACATGCATGCAAAATTTTAGCTCAATCGGAAAACAAGAACTCATTGTTGTGTGTAGTATAACTTTGTAATCGCTGGTATTTCAATGGGATTACAAACTTATACGTGCAGTTTCTGTATCTTTGAAACGTGACTGAAATTGAAATATTTTTAGGTTTTCTAGGACTTTGTAGGGTTAAATCTATTTATATTTAAAATTTGGAGCCTGTAGGTCTGCTAGAAGTACCTTAGAATTATGATGATCGTGAGTGAGTGAGTGAGTGAGTGAGTGTCTTAAATGCGAAACTTTGCTTTCGCTTAACTTCGGAACTAAATGACCTACAGATTTGAAATTTTGCATTTTAAGTATGTGATTATAGCTTACTGGATGACGAAATTTCTGCGTTCTGGTCTTATCCAGAGGTTCTCAAATAGGGGCCTGAAAATGCGGCGAAATGGTTCCAGTAAAGGATGGTACGGCAGTGTTTGCTTCGTGCTCGACTTGGCGGGGGCACTGCCGTGCCCCCAGATTAGGCTGTGCCCTTGTTTTCTCGAATTGGCGGCGGCACTATAGCGCTCCCAAATACAAAATGCACTAACTAGAGTCATAAATCTACGTCTTGACAGCTTCAGCTTTCACAGTCACGTTCCTGGGCTAAAGGGCTGATGCTACAGGACAAAGGAGCCACTCAGACGGCCACTTACACGCGACGCCCTCCTCGCATGCCCTTACGTCCTTGCCAAGTCGACGGTTCCGAGCTACTACTAAAGCTAGCGCTGCCTTCTAAAGTCATTACTTTAAAAGAATACAAAAAAACCGGCCAAGTGCGAGTCGGACTCGCGCACCAAGGGTTCCGTACAAATTTATATGTATCTATGAACATCCAGTCTTAGCAGACCCCTGTTCCTAAGCAAAATGTGCGCAGTGTGGGATCATTGTAGATTGGTTATTGATATAGACAGACAGATAAAAAAAATTATGCTTTTCGCAATTTTTCCTTTATCTGAGTACACGGGAAGTACCCTGTAGGTTTTGATTCCCCTGCGAGTTTCGAAAATTTGCGGATATTTGAGGCATAAACGGCTGTATCTATTGGTTACGTTGGCTTAGAAGTTTGATTTTTTCACAGCTCCAAGGAACAGTAAATTGAGTATTTGATATGTATAAATTTCAGCTTGATACCTCCACGCGTTCCTGAGCAAAAGGGTCTTGACAGACGGACAACAAAGTGATCCTATAAGGGTTCCGTTTATTCCTTTTGAGGTACAGAACCCTAATAACAAGTCCGGCGCGAGTCGAACACACACCAAGGTACTCCGTATAATTGAATCGAGCATAGACAACAATATGAAAAACAGTTTCCGTAAACGGATTTGGTAAACCGATTTAATTTTTATCTTTTTTCTTATTATTATTATTAAGGGCTACAGTTATACTTAGTGAAAATTACAAGTGTCTATCTACCTATTTTAGTTCTAAAATAAAGCTTTTTAACAAACGGACAGACACGCAGCGTCTTAGTAATTCCATTGATACCCCTTGAGCATGGCACCCCCAAAAAGTAAAATTACAAAGTAGACTGATTCCACTCACCAATATAAAATGCTAATGTTATTCAACTCACTTTTATGTTTGCCCTCTGCTTACCGCATGCCGAAAAGCAATCTAAAGTGAAGAAGTAAAGGGCGATGCCCTGAAGCTTTTCATGGAGCTTTTAGGATCTTGGAAGTTTAATTTCCGTAAAACCCGCACGATCACTTCATTGTTTGGTTTTCATTAAATCTGAATGGATCGCAAAGTGTTAATAATTCGGAAGCATTCCGCCCTGGAGAAACTTCCTGAGGGCGACGAACCCGCTTCTAAAATATTGTAATTATTTCAAGTGAAAGTAATTGACAACCATCCTTGCATTTTAATTACTCTGCTCGGGGATATTGTTGTATATCTGCGTCAGGCATGTGCCACAATAGGCTGTTAATCAGAAGCTTTTATTTGTGTCATCATTTAAGACATATATTTCTCAATGTCGAGAAACAAAGCGTGTGCGTGTAAAACATGACAGTTCAACACAGTCTCGACCACAGTGGATTTAGTACAAGATACCGAGATAGTGATCCCTTATGTCCCCTAATCGTCATCTGTCGCAACTGTCCAAGTTTTGAAACAATTGAAAACCAGTGTGCACCGCGCGCACTTCTCACGGCTTCGCAAAAAAACAATTGACGCTCGGAAGAATCGACACGAAGCTTTTGTCCTATCAATAGTTAATAATTAATCGTAGTGTTTAAAAGGAAAGGTTCTCGCAGGCACGTGGCCTTGCCTGCTGCTGCTGAGGTCACACGTCTATTCCGCGCACATAATGGGCATGAGATGACAGCCGGGATAAGCCTGTCAGCTCGAGGACTCAGCGCATGACGTCACGCAGGCTCCGAACTACGCACTTGACTCCATATAAGGCTCATTTTTGTCCCATTGTACCGACGCCTGTATTGAAGCTGAAGGATGGGGGACAGATTTTCTATCTAATATCCAACCATTCCAACCTTTACCCTTTCCTGATGTATATTGTAGCAATATGATTGTCAACTAATGGAATTTGGAAGTGGCTGCGACCCTCGTCGACTCTAACTCGCGCTATATATAAGTATTGAAAATTTCCTGTCATTTCAACTGATATGACCGAGATTGGGAACGTTGGCTTACGAGTATAAATGGGGAAATGGAATGTCTACACAAGAAGTAAGTAAAAGTTTTTTCAGCCGGTTTTTAATTAGGTAGATCAATAAAATTTAAATGCCATTCAGTGGTAAGCATAGTTATTAAAATGCCGATCATTTTATTAAAAGCATCCCGAAACACGAAGTAATGTTAATTCCCTCGAACATCATGACTACGCAACAGCTTTTTTACGAACAATCCGTCTTTGGAGCTTCATCGCGTCAAAAACTGCCGTCCATTACCGAACATAGCGTTGCCTTCGCGCGCAATTCTTTTATTAATTATCTTGGCCAATTTAGCCGAGGATATGACGCCATGCCGTCGGCGCACGCGCGTGATCCACCTGCAAATGCGTCCAGCACAGCACGCAATCGATATTCATCCTTGAACAGCTCATGGTAGAAATTGTATTGTTATTTTATTGTTACGACGCGCGTGCCACAGCGGGCCTATTTACGTCCGATTTCATATTATGCACCCCTTTGACATGATTCACTAACGAATCATTTGTTAAAGTTATGTATGATGTACCTAAGTACATTATTGGGAACGTGTCACCTTCTAATGCAAATGCACTGTTGCGCCACTCCAGCGAGTTTCGGTATTTTCCTACAGATTCCTCTCGCTCCTAATGGCCGTATTTATCGGTAGCAATCCGTTAGTGTCGCTGAGAAATGAAGATCGAATAAGTCTTACCACACCTCACTTGGTTACTTTTCATCGACGCCGCACTCAGATAGCTAGATTCGATGCCGTAATTCGTTTTCTATCTCGATTGATAGCTTTTAGGCTTTAGGAGTCGATTAGCGAACCGATCAATTGTATCGACTATCGAACGTACACGAGAACTCATTTCGGACGATATTGTTTCGATGCGGCTTATATAATCGCTTAATACTATGTTGAAATAATATTTTCTGTTCGAGATCGAAAGCTGCAAGTTACCATGACAGTGTTTAAACTGCTCTCGTTTATCCGCCGTCATACACATTGATTTGAGTTATCTTGATTAAGAGTGCTCTAAATGCTACGTTGCAAGCAATGGCGTGCTTATTTATTTACGAATTGCGAAACATGTAACCAGTATTTTATAAAATAGCTTTCGAACACTGATTCGTTATTTTGTCAAACGTCGCCCACGCACCGTTTTTCTTTTTTGTCTTCACCAGTGACCTGCGTTATGTCACGATACACGACACTACCATTGCCGCGATTGATTTCATAATGCTTAACAACAGTTTATATTCAAACAGCTCGTCTGGGCAGGCGCAGCCTTCCGAGTATCGAATCACAAATCAATTAGTGTCCATCGACTGTGCTATTCGTATTCTCCATATGGGTGCGATCCTAAAAGGACAACTCGCAATTTTCTCAATCAATTCTGGTTCTAAAATTCGTTATATTGTGCAAGCAAATGACTGACAACGTTTTTTAGCGAAAAGTGGCAAGAATGGGAGCCAATTAGGGTTACCAGGATTATGCTAAATGCTACACTCGATGTCTTAGCTCGTAGGCGAGTTAACAATCTCATACATAAGTGCGAAGTCGGAAATTAATAGAACTTTAAGTCACTCGGTAGTCTCGACGTGGTAGCATCTCAAGAGAATAAGGGGAAAGTAATAGGTTTTATGCGCTTGCAAACGATCACAATTCCTAAACGGACATCTTGATTACGCCAACTGATTACTGCTAGTGCATGATTCACCCGTACAAGCCCATTGATTCATGATTTATGAAACAAGGATCTATTCATTGCCATCTGCAAAATCTGTGCGTAAGATGTATTTTGCTTTTTTTCCTAAAATTACTCATTTGAGCGTAGGTAACAAAAACGTTGATGTATCGAGTACTTCGCTTCAGTTCAATGGAGGAAGTACATTTCTTCAATCGTTAACATTGATCACCTACACAAATTGTTTGCTTGCTCACTTGACCGCAACCAATCCGATTGACAATTGGACTCCTATTTGTGTTTCGTCGTTACGAAATTTAATAGCTTTCCTCGACGGGTGGTGTTACATGCGTTCGCCATGGCTTGTCGATTTTCTATTTCGCAACGCAGGCGCCGATCGTCGTAAACAAACGTCAGTCACGTTACTACATTTTATTAGTGATTTCTTTGGCATCGGCTCTAAGTGTTTCTTAACTCAGATCCAGCTATTTCGAAAACCCCCGGCCGGAATTATGTGTATGCCATTGACCCAATACTGGTTCTGATAACTCGAATTAGAAATTAGATTCGACAGCAAATCGTGGGCCTGTAATGGATGCGTTGACGTTACTTGGTTGACGTTATCCATTATAATTAAACAGCGAGAAGTAGGTAAGTACCTTAAGGGTAAGGGTAGTACCATATCTGTAAATATTTCCCTTACGCTTGAAAAAAACACACAAAACTTAAAGGGAGACTTCAAATGCAAATCTTGAAGCCGTGTATGTCAACCATTGTCAATACCCAAGCCTCCTGTTCCTGTCAAAGACTTCCGACACATCTGTACATCACTCTATTGCATTGTGCGTTTGTCTGTGCGCTGCACTTCGCGGCCGCGCAGTGCGTTCCTGGAACGGATGCCTGCGCGAGCGTTGAAAATACACGCACACCATTATAAACTATTAGAAGATGTTTTCTATCAAAGCGGCCAGCTGTAAAATTTCCGCTAGTTTTTTTCTTTAATTGTTAGACCCTATAAAACAATTAGTTGATTTAACCAACACAAATCACAAAAATGTTGAAATGAAGGTTAAAGTTGTTCTAATAATGCTACATTGAATTTTAAATGTCATTTTTTTAAATAAATCAGATATTTTATATTCAGCAGACATTGCTCGACGTGCGCAAAGAAGGGAATTAAGAAGGGCAGAGATCTAACTTTGTCCCATAAAGGTATATTCATGAAAAACACCTGGTTTTGATTAACCTGTTTTAAAAATTTGGCAACCGTTAATAACATTTTCAAATTTCGTAAAGTAACACCAATTCTCTATGTCAATCTGATCCAAAATGTACATATTTACATACAAGTACATCTAAAACACTCATGTTTAATCGAATCTAAACACTTGAGCATCGCAAGAGCACGCAAATATAGCGGCCCATAAAATAATCAGCGGCCATATGGTGCGCCGCCAGACCGAGTGTCTGCGCTGCGCGTTGCGTGCGCGCAGCTATGTGCACTACTTGTATGCATTTGTTTCAAGTTAACGGACAGACACACGGAAAAACAATGCGTAAATAATAGCAGATTACTATGCTAAGGTAGTACGGAAAACAATTGCCATGTAAATGAATGAACTGTAAATTGATGTGAATGAAGAACTTTTGTGGTTTAATTTTTACAAGTTAGCGATATAGTTATGACCCGATCTTATATTATTATAATTAATGATTTAATAACTGTCATTAATAATGGCATAATCAAATAAATAATCCACTTTTATACATTTCTACGATGCAAAGTATTATTGTTTCTTATTACTCTCCGCATCTAAAAGCCACGAAGGTGTACTTCCGTGTCGTAGAAAAACTTCGCGTCATGTTACAAATGTTACAATAAATACTAAAGCATTTTAAAATGCTGCGTGTAACAGGACGTTAACGGTTAACCACGCACGAGCAATGGCAGCTCTTCCTTATAAGAAAGAAGAAAAATACTTAGACATTTAAAAACTGAGCCTCTTCGTTTCGCAAAAGAGAACCTTGTTGCAACGTAGCATTTACAATTGTTTTACTGTCGTGTACTGTTTTGAACAATATTTTTATCGGTATCTAAATATTCCACGAATCCAATATTAAGAGAGCTCGAATTCACTTACTATTTTAAGTCAAGTACATTCAAAATAATTCAGTATTCCACTCTCCGTAACGATACGATCTCGACGTCCATGCTAAACGTTCATCCAGGCCGATGCTCAGCTATTTGCCAATTCAGTATTCACGGCACCAGTGTGCCCCGGCTTTATCGCTTATCCCACAATCACTTGTCTATGCGCAAATGCACGTTGCAACGCGTCCGTCCACACTGCCGGGGTGAACGACCTTCTCGCACTACTACCTAAGATCCGTGTCAACTGGAAGTGAACCAGGAAAATTTACAAAAGAATAAATCATATAAATGTAAATAAAATCATTATTTGTATCTCTAAGGTTAAAAGGGCGTGAACCTGACTCGACTTTTAAAAATGCTTGAAATAAACTTTGTTTTTATTAAGAATCGATAAAATCTCATTTGTTTATATGGTATCCCTCGATTCTTTGATCCCTATGTTTAATAGAATATTAAAAAGTTCGAAACTCTTCCTTCTGGGTAAAGCTCTTGTTTTTCAACAATTCTTAGTACTTCATCTTACAGGAAATAAAGTTTAGCGTAGGTACTTTACGCCTGAAATAAATTTGTATACGAAAAAAACTTAAACGCGCCAGTTATGAAGTTGACTCGTTATTGTTATTGGTTGTAATAATTCAACTATGGTTTAATCCTTTCTGCACGATAATAACGTGGCAATATCATAACATGTGCAATGCAAATCCAAAAACAAACCGTATGATTTGTCCACGTAGAGTCAACAGGACAATTGGCAATCGCTAAGAACCAATCGCATATGCCATATGAATTACACTAGCTGTTGCCCGCGGCTCCGTCTGCGAAGAATTTCGTTTATCACTATCCCGCGGTAACAATGCAATTTTCCGGAATAAAAGTATCCTATATGTTAATCCAGGTTATAAGATATCTCTGAGCCGAGTTTCATGAGAATCCGTCAAACCGTTTTAGCGTGACAGAGTAACAAACATGCACACATCCATTCATCCGTCAATACAAACTTTCACGTTTATAAATTTTATAATATTATAATAATAGGATAGACGGACTTTATACTGCACGCATATCGAGTCGCTGCCGTTTCGCTTATGAACATCGGGTCTTAAACGCATTACTCCATATGTTACATTAACCCCACACATCTTAGACATAATGAGTCAAGACAATCACGCCCACGGCCGCTTCCAGGCCACCGGTTTCCGCATGAAAGGAGCTCTATACGCGAGTGGGTTGACGGATGCATTGCCAATTATTGTTTACTTTCTACAGCTAATTGTATATTTATTTCGGCCATATCCATGATTCATGCGGGGTGTCGGATTACAATAGCAAATTGATGGAAACAACGGCAGAGCCTTGATGCTGTGAATTTTCTAACTCTAGCTTGGCGGCGCGGCGAGCGTTTTTTCTGTTCATTGCGTGTGCCGCGAAGTAACCACTGTGCGGCGAGCGTCCCGGCCGTGCAATGAACAGCGAAATCGCTCACCGGACCGCACGTCTCGCGCGTAGCTATGGCCAGGCCGGAATGATGTCTTAGGTGAAATTTTAGTAACTACTAATAACGAGTAGGTATTTCAAGTGTCTCCAAAGAATTTACTTCTTTGATAGCTAACTCGAAATCCTTAGCGTATACTTGCCGCCAGTGATTTTTTTACGTGATTTTAAATTAGTGTTTTTTGCTCCGCTAATGCTAGACAATCAGACCTAATGCATTATGTAATTTTTATAAATTAGTCTTATAAAAATAAAACCTGTTTTGTAAAGAAAAAATATTTATATTTAAGTATTCCTTGCGTACCATAAAGGAATTCTCTATGCAAAATTTCAGCCATCTTGAGCCGAGGGTTTTGGCTGAGCGTTGATGAGTCAGTCAATCAATCAGTCAGGACTTTTCTTTTTGTATGTACAGGATGACATTATCAAAATGTGTTTTACCTCTCAAATTTAAGGGTTATTACCTGACTGGCTTTTAATTAAAACAAGCTGTTAAACGCCACCCAAGCACCAGTTAAAGCAATATAATCATCCGTATACGGACAAATCTCATTAGTAAACACATCAATGTTACAGTTAGGTACCTTCAGCGCATTTCCGAGAGATCGGCTTCCGATGAAGCGCAAGCGACGCGTTTCGGGGTCGCGGGCGCGCGCTTCGGTGCATACAAACGCTGTTATAGGGTTACCATTACTAAATGCAAACCTTGTCTAAGGTATTGTTGCTTTTGAGTGTGCCAACTTCCCAATCCTTGGCCCACGTAAGAACCACAGTCTTTATTAATCCTATGTCGGAACGAGCTTGAGAACGAGGCTTGAGATAATGATGATGAATGTTCGTTTTTCCGTACTTTATTTATTTATTTATTCATCAATAATGAATTCCAGCATTAGAGCAAAAAACCAATGCGCTGTACATACAACAACAGAAAAAACACATGCAAAATTAATATAAGTAAGTATTTAGGATTTTTTGAAAATCGTCGCTTCCCTAAAACGACGGAACACCACACCATCAGACCAGGCCAGAAGCCCGAGCACAGGAACATCTGCCGGTGCTTGGTTGGTTTACATTGTCATACAGTTCATCGGTTTGTCATGAGAATTTTGGTGGGTTATTAACTTTGGCGCTAGTATCTTTGGCGCTCGCGAAGGTTATTGGATAAAAAAGGCAGTAACGCGCTGTTTTTCAGATAGATCCTCCTTATATCATAAATGCGAAAGTTTGTAATTAATAATTTTTTTTTTGTTTGGAATTGCGTTTGTAATCCCAAAATCTAGTCTAGACATACGAAGATTTACACGGGTGCTCGTTATACAACGTAAATGAATACAGCGATATAATTTTTGGGAATTTCCATGGGATTTTATTAAAATCCCGTAGTTCAAATTCAAATGCCAGATCTAATAGTTTACACGAGCGAAGTCGCAAGCAAAGACTACTACAGCAAAACTGTAACGTGATAGACTGATAGACAATGCACCCTACGGAGACAAGAATCTTAAAAATGGATTATCATAGAGTTACAGATTTTTTTTTAAAACCCCGCGGGATGGAACTAACCAAATTTTATTCTTCCACGTGGGTGATACGCCAGACTAAAGCTTATTTATTAATCCAGGAACAATTCGAAATCCATGATTAATTAAATATACTTGAATCTTTGATCCTGTCTAAACCTTAAAATGCCTGAAATCAAACACAGTTATTTCAAAAATTAACATAGAAATTGGAAAATAAATATAAACTTAATCCTATAAGGGAGACGCAGCTGTCTGTTATAGATTGTTAAATTTTCTAAACATTTATGAGTCTTGAATGAGTCTTGTTAATCACTGTTTAGTAAATAAGTTCAATTTCACTTTTTCGCAGACATACTTAAAAGCAGGAAGTTTGAAAAGGTCTTCCGGCAGTATATTCTACGGGGGTACCTACCTAATATTGTAGTTAACTTGGAACCGAGCGACGGTTATTCTCACCCATGACCCGATCTTACGCAGTCGTGCCGAAATCGTAATAATAATCTATTTTCGGCATTTTAAATCACAAAGCTTAAAAGTGGAGCAGCGAGGTAATTAACATGCGAGCGTTACACAACATTATCGTATACTATAACATAGGATATCTGTGTTATAACCAAATTATACCTACCCGTAATGAGGGTATCGCCAAACTCCTCAATTAATATCGCACAATAACAAAAAATGCGTCTACTGATTAGGTATCGTATCGTGTTTTGTTTACACCTGCTTGATATTCAAAAAGCGGACAAGACTTTCCCCTTTCATCATAAAAAATGAGGAGATAGAAACAATGGTATTGTACCAGTTGCATTTATGACATATTGTAATCCTGTCATAAATGCTGTGTTTATTTCTAGACTGTTCGCTTGCTAAATCAAATTTTACTGCCAACTGGCAGACAGACTAGCTTTATGAGTAATACAATCGATAGGGTATCACCACCAGTTCAAGGGACCATACGAACGAATACTGACGTGTAATATGCCAATATGCGACATGACATGTGACAAAAGTTAATTAGACATGCTCAATGAGACGCAGCGTATTCAACGTGACAAAAGAGTCTCGCAGAACGAGTTTTTTTAAAAATAAGGTCCTAAGGAGTATCTCTTCAATAAATCTTAAAATCATTTACTGAAGTAATTTTATTTAAGTAAATTTATTGCCCAGTCATTGTGTTATCTTGCAACATTTTTCTTATTAATAGACAAAAATAGGATGTTAACCACGTTTGTATGAACAATCTGACCCAAATGTTAACGTGACGCGCGTACCTGACGCAACCCGCAGATATCGACTGAGCTCGTCTGGCTTCTGCACTCTGTTATACTTCATCGCTCTCTAGCCCATCCTCAATGGAGATCGCACGAACCGAACAGATTGCAAGATTAAGAGTATATGCAAAGTTTTCTTTGAAAGCCTTAGCTGTTTTCCGAGTACCTATCCAGCACAACATACTTTCTTAACCACTTAGAGTGCGGTGGCGTCTTTAATTACCCACCTACTTATCATTGCGACAGAGTGAAGTGAAGTCTATGAATCAGCAAAGTTAAAAAGTTGTTAGTAGGACGTTGCTCTATTAATCGCTCGGACTTAAAGAAAAATAAAACGAAAATCAACATTACAAAACGCAGTCTAGTTCAGCAGTCTAGGTTATGCTTTATGTAATGTAAAGTCGATTACCGATGCTATCTTGGACGATCTTTCGTGCAAAATAGCACTCTTAAACGAGCAGCTTACAGGCTTTCTAGCTGATTACGCAATCCGTGACTCATATTTACCAAAATTATTATAGCGAGGCCTTCCAGGCCACTTCTGCAGCCGTAAAACGCCGTTGAGTCATAGATCGTAGCCAACTTTTATTGTTCGTTCGGCACTAAGCGCTTTCAATTAGATGAAATGTCAACCCAAAGTGCAGAGCAGAATGCCGCAAGAGTTACGTAAATTAGAAATGCAAATATTACGGAAATAAGTTATCTTATTTGTAAGAAAGCGCCGTTGAAAATGTCCAAGTAATGGTGACCTAATGGGCTATTCACTTCCCCGTCAATCATCTGCGTCTGGCGTCCGAAATACACTTGGAAGAAACTCGCTTAAATTTATATCGTACAGCGAGAAGTGTCCACCTATTTTCGTAATTTTAGTACCTAAGTAATTTACAACAATGTAAATCATGCTAATGTAGGGATCCTATCGATATCCAGAAAATTTTATTTCCGAAGGTTTAGAATCCCGAAAACTTCATTTGTCCGAAAGCATTTTTTTCTGAAACTGTAAATATTTCAGGATTTATTTCAGGACCATCGTGTAGAACCCTTTAGGTTAGGTTAGGGTTGTTTTATAAGAATCCTGAAATATTTACAGTTTCAGAAAAAAATGCATTCGGATAAATGAAGCATTCGGGATTATAAATATTCGGAAAAAAATGATTCTAAATTTTGATAGGTAACCGCTAAAGTAGTTTAGTTTCCTGGAAAATGTGTATTTACTTAATTCGGAGTAAATTATTTTCAATTGAGTACGTTGTCCGTAACTCAATTATTCACTATTTTATTACACCTGATATAATGTTTACTTTAATTTTTTACTGTTATTTCCTTTCTTCCGTGTGTGACTTGACATCTGTATTTAGAACTTGTATGAACGGTTAGACATAAACACACAAGCACATCATTTGTATACGTCATTGTGTAACAATGTCTATGAACCGTGACTCAGCAAGTGTGAAATTAACATACTCTTGCGGAAGACAGCACAAAAGGGAATGATTGCACTGAAAATGCCTTAAGGAAAACTATTTTCAAAACATTGTATATTTTGAACGAATTCATTGATTCTTGGTCTCTCAAGATACAAAAGTTCTCTAGAATTCCCTGGCAAGAGAGTTGCCTGACGTCAAAAGTATGCAAGAATCTTATAGTGATGTTGTCACGCGTTGTGACTTTACTACAATGTGGGTTTTCAAGCAGCGCTTTCTGCCATTAGTCAACATTCTACAAAGAATTTGGCTGGAAAATACTGCAATTAGTCAAAAATCTCGTATCTTTATTTTTAGTTATTGAAGTTATTAAACAAAGTCACTTCGATGACTTAATCTGTAACTATAGTCGTTTTTGATACAAATCTTCAAATCTCTTTTGAAATTAAAAAAACAAGCTGTTGGTAACGTATTTAGTCCTAGTTACGTGCATCAATCGACCTTAGAAATGAGACGCAATCTCTCTACTTTCATTTATTGATGCCAATTTCTCGATGCCTGATTAATACTGCAGTCAAGGCTACAGTAGAAAAAGTTGAACTCTACCAATTACTGGTGCCAGAGGAAAAGTATGACAAATCGCGATCGCCACGCGCCGCGCCGGATGAATTTATTGCCGCGACGCTCGTTTGCGGCTGACCGTAAATTACAAAACGCAAAACAAAGAAATCGAAATGAAAACTTAAAATTTGCTCTTATTTTTAGTTATAATACTGACTGAAAAGATTATAGTGCCATATGTAGTACCTACTTAGGCTCTACTTTTATTAAGTACATATTATAATTTTGTTTTTGGCAAACAAATTTAAAAAAATACAGTCGAATTGACAACTTCCTTCTTTTTGAAGTCAGTTAAAAATAAAACTGAAAATGACTAAGTTCGAATAGATTCAATGGGACAAATAACATCCTTTTTACGAATGATGAGTTCTATCCACATGATTGAATGTCCGTCCAAATAATAAAAAAATACCACAGTGGAGAGCGAAGCGTCCGGAAAAAAGTATTAATTTGTGAACCGTGAAAACGGCGATTTGGCAGACGGCGCGGAGTCTGCGCGGGAGCACTTTCTCTGCGCAGACGCCGCCAAGCCACAGTCCTTCAGACATGCGTCGGCGCCGCCCGCCCGCACGCTGCACTCATGCTTCCGGAAATTCAGTTTCATTACCATTTCTCGCACCGATATTTTAATCGCGACGATAACCGATGCCGTCGATTGATTTACAGTGAGGCACGACGGAACACTCTCAAATCGATCCGCGCCAATCATTGGTGATATTTCGGAAGTCAAAGACTGGGTCGTTGGCCGCGTATATAGCCCATGTTTTCGTGCGAACATCCCTGGATGTGCAGTGTGGGTATCGGAGGTTAAGGCATTGTGACATTGTGAGACTGTGTGTGCATAACTGAGGGGGACGTGGGAATAAAGATCAAGACATATTGTGATCGATCCTGTCCGCCGGTGGACTGCCGCCAAGTCATGACGCTTTGGTACACCGATTTATTGGTGAGCTCGTAACGTTAACGCCATTCATTTCTGCTCTCCCGGTTTACTTCACTATCAATTACAGCTGTATACCTATATGATGGTATCTATCTATCTATCTAAGTATTAGTTACATTTTGATTTTGTTATAAAACCCATTAAATTTAGATAAAGTTAAAGCAGTAATTCTTGTCTGTATAATAATGCTAGTTAAGTAGCTAATACATTGATGATAAACTTGTGTGCGTCATTACATCCATATCGTCAATACGTTCTCGATGCTTGGCGCAGGTCAGTGATTTCCAATCTATGAAAGAGTTGCTTAAACCATAAAACGTTTAAAACTTTATTGCTGAGAAAGTAATTAAATTTCATTTAAAGTGTGTTTTTGACACAGACCCAAATGCGGCGTTCAATCGAGACTATAAATCAATTAAAAACTAACGTAAAGACATCGTTAAACTATTAAAGCGTCGTGCAATTCTTTTATGTAGGTAATACGGGGGCGTTATAGCACATCTCACAATTACTATCATTGGAAGGTATAGGCAATTGACCTAGAAGTAACGTGTTATTACATATCGATGCTTCAGGCGCCACTCCTGCCTAGATATCCATCTATCGGGTCAATTACTTTGGTTAGTTTCGAATTTCTTTCGTTTACTTTCTACATAATCACCGCGGTGGAGAGCGGTCTTGCATCAGGTCTAATTCGGGCAAGTGAAGCATCTCGTTAGGAGTCCCCGCTAATTTACCGTCAGTTAGTGCGTTTCCTGCGGAGGTGCGCGCGCGCCGTTGCGTCAGCGGCCCACTTCCCCGTGCCCGCGCTGACCCGCCAATTACACGCGTGTGAATAGGTTACGACCGTGTAATGTTGTCACCAAAAACATACATGTTGCTTGTTTATGTTTTCATGCCTTAAGCGCCGTAAAAGTAAGTGTGTCGTGCGTCGCGCAGAAATTAAATCTTCGTGACTCTCTTTTTTGTAATGTTTTGCTGACACTGGTGCGACATTGGTAACTTTCTAGCAAAATCCGCAAAATAGAAATCTCTTTGTTATGGTTCTATTGCGGGACCATCGCTCGTCGTTACCGAACTGTAAGTCTGACAGGTAGACAATGTCAACTAGTTAATGGAGCGGCGAATGATGATGGCAACTTTTTCTCACGTCAACAATGAGATCGACATGCTCGATGATTATATCAACTCACGAAAGGTTAATAGCCATCACCGAGCATATCATTTAGCTGTGACGACTATAAGTTTCGGCTTTCACTGTTTGAAGAAACAAATTAAGCGTGCTGATTGACTTTTTGTGTACGCTCTCTGCATTCGAATATAATAATTTAAATTTAATGTAACGGTCTCGCATATAAATTCTGGTGCATTGTCTTGACTCACCATCTACAGTCAAAAGGGCTATTTGTTTTAAAAAAAGTAAAAAAATCTTATAATTATGAAGATGATATCGGGAGGTGAGGGCCGTAGCGATGCGGCACGGGCCGCGGAAGGCGCGGCCGCATTCGGACATTTGCACTTTCGATTTCCTGCACTCGACCGACTGTAGCCTCCGGCGCAAATAGACAAACAAACTACTTATCGAGATCTACACAAAGCATAAATTCGACCGTAATGCGGCGTAGGCTGTGCCATTGATCGTGGCATGCTTTAGAGTAGGGTTCCAAAGAGGCTTGGCAAAGTTTATTTGCTAATTAAATGTAAAGGGTAAAATGTTTAATTGCAATTGGCCTCGCTTGCCTAACCTAATTAGGCACAAATAAGTTAATACCTACTAAGTATAAAATTCTTAGCCAAATTACATTGGCTCAATGTAGGTACTTTAATTGAATGACGATGTTATCTGTAAGATAATGCATTTCAAGGAAGTCTTTCTGAATTAAACCAATTACCTACCTAGCTTAGCTTTATCGCGGAGTAGCAAGACGGTTTTAGTTCATGGAAATGGACCTCCTAAAAGTTACACCAGAATCTAATGGGCGGGCGCTCACAGTCGCTTCGCCGTCTCTCATACTTTACCGTTTGGCAGACAGAAATGGTGAATACCCAGGTACGATATAATTTCGAGTGAGTTAGACATGATTGAACTAAAAGAGAATAAAATCACTAATTGAATTTTTCATTATTGACTAGCTAGGTTTAACACTTTTGGATAATTTTAACATGGGTCATGGGATTTCTGGACGATTTTCCACTTTATAAATTTCCACAAATTTTATACGTAATGACAGCATTGGTCTTTTTTCTGGGGTTTTTTCTGTGCATCTATATTTCAGTTTGTATTTAGTACGAAATAAATCAATTTAGTATCTTGATTCAATTATTTAGAAGTGACTTGTCCACTGTCTCCAATCACTTTCCAAAGAATATTTTTCCAATTAATTAACTTTTGTGCGGAACCGTTGGCGTACGAGCGAAGCGGGCCTGTAGCTTTTTATGTTTCGGTTAATTCACCGCGCACTGTGGAAGCCGGTAACCGGGTCTGCGCTCTTGATTAATGCCGCTTTACACCGATAATGGAGCCAAAAACACGAGCCACTTTTCTAGCACTTGTCTGAATCACAGATCGACTGAATAGACCGTCTGCAATACCCATAATTAGGGGTGAAAGCTAAGTGTTTTTATTTCAGGTCCGTGAGTGCACGACACGATTTGCTGGTAACTTGTTTTTGGATTGTAATTTCTAAAAACATTATTTTTAATTGACGGTCTTAAAGTAATGGCTTGACTAGGATACGGGTCTTTATGTCTGGTGATTTACAAGGTGACGATTAGCATGCTAAATGCTGAATTTTATTGAGACTCTATTTCTCGCGTTGATAGACGATGCTAACTGATCTGAGGGCTACCACATTTTACAATTTCTCGCTTGCAGCTTGAAGCGTTTTTCTATTATCTTACATAAAAATGTACGAATAATAACGACCAACTTAGTCGCAACATGGCAACTGGCGGTAGATGATAGATACGGTATAATATAGGTAATCGTTTCTAAGTAACCCGCGAGGTAAAACTGAGGATTTTACCATAAAATAAATAAATAAATAAATATTAGGGACAATCTTACACAAATCGACCTAGTCCCAAACTAAGCAAAGCTTGTACCTACTATGGGTACTAGACGACGATAAACATACTTATATAGATAAATAAATACTTAAATACATAGAAAACATCCATAACTCAGGAACAAATATTCGTGCTCATCACACAAATAAATGCCCTTACCGGGATTCAAACCCGGGACCTCTTGCTTCGTAGGCAGGGTCACTACCAACTAGGCTAAAGCGGTCGTTTAAGTTTAACGTAAGTAGTAATTAAGAATATACTTAATTATAATTTTGTTTTTAGTTATTTATGTTTCGCCTTAATAGGGGCTTTAACAATTTATTTCAGTTATATTGGTTTATGTCCGTTATGTTTTATTTTATTCTTTTATTCTTCCTGTTCCTTAAATATGGTTGCAAATAGCTGCTAATATAATGTATTATTTTTGTAAACCGTAACATTTACCCCACGGGACAGGCCATGCCTAGTGTGGGGTTCAGTAAAAATGTAACTGTGTGTTATTGTTATTTTTTTGGAAATAAACTATTTTGTATTGTATTTCTATAGTATAGGTATGACTGTCTGGAACATTGTTCCCTCCAGAAAGGATGGACAAATTCGGCTGCAGTAGTTTATTAAATAGACAGATAGTTTAAGCACTTCAGCCGTTTTAATTTGACTAACAAATGAAAATCACGTGGTTTAACATCGCTAAGTTTCAAATACTTTATTCGTATGATAGTAAAAAAACTATAAGTATTTATAAACAACAACACTTATAAACTACGTAAAAAAACAAAAATATTAATTATTAGGTATGGTCCGATGATACTGGCAGCTTTCGTGCTTTGAATAGCTAAGCCGATTGCAAATACGTTCCTAAACTATAGTTAAGTTAGTGAGTGTGCGCAAGAATTGTATGATTTAATTCCTCCATCTCCATTGAATCAGGCGTTACTTTGCGGAGGTCCATATTAATGAACTAAAACAATTACTTTGCTCACCCGCGACCTTACAATGTTACGTTTATGCAAGAAATGTGCGTTCATGCAGTTCCTCCACCTCCACACTGTACGAACACACACAAATCACATAAACCCAACCATCACCACCACCAAGCTACACTGACGCGTTTCGAACTCAACCAGAGCTCATCTTCAGAGTTACCACAACCGTATGCTATGCTACCAAATGTTAAACTCCATTGAGTTCGAAACGCGTCAGTGTAGCTTGGTGGTGGTGATGGTTGGGTTTATGTGATTTGTGTGTGTTCGTACAGTGTGGAGGTGGAGGAACTGCATGAACGCACATTTCTTGCATAAACGT
Source organism: Archips crataeganus (assembly GCA_947859365.1). Lineage (NCBI taxonomy): Eukaryota > Metazoa > Arthropoda > Insecta > Lepidoptera > Tortricidae > Archips > Archips crataeganus. The sequence goes on along the minus strand of OX402051.1, from coordinate 18,868,402 downwards.
AACTATTGTAAGGTCGCGGGTGAGCAAAGTAATTGTTTTAGTTCCTCCATTTCCATTTTAAGGCCTACGAACTGCGACGGACCGGAATTCGCCTATCGTCTTTATTTCCAAATAGATAAGTACAACTTAGGGCTCTTCAAGGCCAGAGTGAATAAGCCTTTGACCCCATCTGCACTTTCCATCAGATGAGATCAATCACGGGTCAGTTTTATGTAAAAAAAGATCATCATCATCGCTCCACTGCAGGACAAAGGCCTTCTCTCAGAATGAGAGGGCTTGGGCCGTAGTTCCCACGCGGGCCCAGTGCGGATTGGAAACTTCACACACACCATTGAATTTATTCGTAGGTGTATACAGGTTTCCTCACAATGTTTTCAGTCACCGTAATGCTCATGGTAAATTTCAAATGTAATTTCGCCGTGGTGGCCTAGTGGTTTAATCTATATTAATCTATAGCCTCTCAAGCAGAGGGTTGTGGGTTCGAATCCCGGCTCGCACCTAGTTTGAAAAAAAAAGTAACATAAAACAAAGAGACTTATATCTTTATCTTGTTGTTACAGAGCCCCGGTGCGGTGAGCGGTTCGACTCCCGGCGCAGAGAGCTCCCGAGACACCCTCGACATGCGGTACTCCCTCGCCGCGCTCGCTGACGACTACACCAAACGGAAACACGTCGTGAGGGTCACCACCGCCGCCGGCGCAGAACTGCTGCTGCAGGTAAGCTTTAGGCCAAGTTTAGACCAGTGCCTCTACCATGAGTTTGCACTGGTTTCCGTGACCGTACTCGCTAGCGACGGCGTGGGTTATTTGTATGGAGAATTGTACACCGCCTCTAGCGGTCACTTACGGAAGTACAATTCTCCATACAAATCATTTACGCCGTCGCTAGCGAGTACGGTCACTGTGAACTAGTGTGGACTCATGGTAGAGGTACTGCAAGAATAACCGTGGATTGACCACTTCAATCTCGTTTGCTTTACTGCCTCGCAACTTGCGCGTTTTTTCTTGCAGGTCTGAACTCGACTTTAGTCTCATGAGTTCTTGCGTGCTTTATATGAACAAATCATCGTCATTATCTTCCCAGCCTATACAGGGTTATTTGTAATTCACTGACATCTTCTTAACCCTGAATTCCTATCACTCAAACAAATGTTTTTTGTTCTACGGCTTTTTAAAATGAAGCACTTTTTTCCCCATACAAATAGACAGAGTATCGTAAAAATAAGAGGTAATCTCAAATTTTCAAAACGTTATTACACCAAAAATATTAAGTTATGACAAAAGCCGTAAAACAAAAAACATTTGTTTAAGTGGTAGGAGTTTAGGGTTAAAAGGATGCTAGTGAATTACAAATAACCCTGTATACGTCGCACTGCAGAGCACAGGCACTCTCAGAATATGAGGCCACGGCCCGTAATTCCCACGCGGGCCCAGTGCGGATTGAGAACTTCACTCATACATAGAAAATCTAGTTAATGCATTATATTGTCCAGCATTGACGTGTGGGCATAATAGGCTCATGGTAAATTTCAACTGTAATTTCGCACGTAAATTCCGAAAAGCTCAGATGTGTGAGCCCAGGCTCGAACACGCGACCGTCAGCTTGAGAGGCCAAAGGTTAAACCACGAGGCTACCACGGCTTTTCTTAGTGACAACTGTCCCATGGTATTTATTTATTTCGTATCATGGGAGAATTTTCACCAATTGATCTAGTCCCACACAAAGTAAATTTACTATAGGAACTAGAGAACGGATAAACATACCTACTTAGATAAATACGTAGAGTCATGTGGGGTAACTGTACACTTACCCACTGCGTACAGTTACCCCACATGACTCTACTTAAATACATACATATTAAACATCCAAGACTCTTCTCTTCAAACTTCAAGACTTTCAAGACTTTTTTCTTCTTGGATGCGGATGGCACAGTACCTACCGATCTGTTTGGCGAGCCTTGGGGGAGGCCTATGTTCAGCAGTGGACGTCTTTCTGCTGAAATGATGATGATGCTGATCCAAGACTCAAACACAAACATTCGTATTTTCATACAAATATCTGCCCCGACCGATCGAACCCGAGACCCCAAGCTTCGTAGTCAGGTTCTCTAACCACTAGGCTATCTGATCGTCTTATTTAAGTGAAACTTTGTTATGGCGCAGGCGGAAGGGCCGGCAGACGCACAGCGCTGGCTGGCAGCCCTCCGACGGCACTCGGCGGAGCCGCCACCCGCGGAGCCCGCGCCCGCGCCCGCCGCGGAATGCCCCTCGCCGTTGCCGCCGCAGCGCAGCAAGAAAATCGGCCGCAACAGGTCGCCTACTGGTGAGTACAGTTAGTAATCACAATTTCACGGGCGTTTACCAGAGTTGGGCAAAAATTATCTATTTACGAAAAACCGGGAAGATAACTAAATTATCTTCTATTTGAAGTAACTAAATAATCCGTCATTTGTTATTTTGAATTTATCTAGATCAGTTTCATTTTTATCTAGATAAATTAGTTGGGATTTTAAATAAAAGATGAATGTCAGTAGTACAGTCATGTAGAACTAGAAGTGGTGTCAGTGTGACGGTTTGACCCGACGTGACATTCTGTATACATTTATTATTATAAGCTTACTTCAATAACAAACGAGGTCGGTTATCTTCATCTAGATAATTGATCTAAAACACGTACTAAGTGGAAGGCAAATACACCGAGCCTACAAGAAAATATGCTCGTTTTAATAAAAGAAGATAATTGCCGCCCTTGAAATGGCGTCTCGGTAGAATCGTGCGGACTTATCCAGGGAAGGACGGCGTATCGCGTGGAGCTGAAATACGAACGGCAACGGGAACCATTCAGAGGTCGTTTTCGAAGATCTGCCCGCTGCCAGTGCAGGCTCCTGACGGCGTCGACGTGCCCAGCTCCATGTGAAGAGTCATTGGAAGTCGAGTCTTCCAAGGCCGGCGGCATGTTAACGCATCGCAGCGCCATCTAGCGGAGTGCACTATGCACTCACGGCCATTATAGTGAACGTAGGTCGATAAAGCAGCAAGCATCGCCGCGCGACGCAACGGTGCTCCCTCCCCCCCCCCCCACCGGCAGCTTTATAAGCTCTTTTAAAATTTGTATCGAGTCATTTTCTCTTAGCTCTTCGCTTCCACTTGTAAACCATCGTAACATTTGAACACAATAAATTATAATAATATCAAGTTAAAATAAAAGCAATCATTCTGCCCTGAGTTGAACCTAGACCTCAATATAGGCAGGCTAGAGAAAGGAGAAAGGAGGAAGAGATAACTAAGGCTGACTGCAGAGACCCACATATAACATCCTCAACATTTTGGTCAACATTTTGGTTGTCAACGCACTATTTGTGATTGAATTTATCTTCGAATAAATTTATTTGAAATGATTTTATTTGAAATAATTATCTAGATAAGAAATTATCTAAATAACGCCCAACTCTGGCGTCTACAGATGAATGACTATAAAAAAAATATAAAAAATCTAACTCAAATCTGCGTTAGCGAGAGAATAAAGGTTATAAATGCTGTCGTACTATGGTTAGGAATGGTTGGTATAGCACACTTTCTTTTCTTCCAAAAATAAATAAATAAATAATAAATAAATAAATATCATGGGACAATTCACACCAATTGACCTAGTCCCAAAGTAAGCTTAGCAAAGCTTGTGTTATGGGTACTAAGCAACGGATAAACATACTTATATAGATAAATAAATACTTAAATACATAGAAAACATCCATAACTCAGGAACAAATATTCGTGCTCATCACACAAATAAATGCCCTTACCGGGATTTGAACCCAGGACCACTTGCTTCGTAGGCAGGGTCACTACCAACTAGGCTAAAATAAAACGGGCAATAACCGGCCATCAATTTTGCGGCATATCTGACTAGTCCCCGCCATTTCAACGTGCTAAGGCGGTGAGCTATGTCAACAACCTTTGTTTTTTGACGATATTTTTAATGAACTAAAACAATTACTCGGGTCGCGACCTTAACATGCCCGTAGCAATGTGTGCGTCCTAATCGATACGTCCCCATAGTAACAATGACATTAAACGCTCTTAGAGTCATGAGGCACATGTGCCTCATGGACATACCAGTAAAGTGACACATGAGGCGCAAGTGCCTCATAGGACAGGGAACCCGTTAATGTTCGGGAACACTGCGCTGTGCTATTTGGAAGCGTGATCAGCACCATTTATGTGTCAGGTCCGCCAACCCCGACGCTGCCCTCCTCCCCGAAGAACAAGACGTGGAAGGGGCGCATGGCGAAGCAGCTGCGGCGCATGCACGGCGGCGGCGCGGCGGCGGCGCCGGCGCCCGCGTCGGGCTGGCTCGGCGCGCCGCTCGAGCGCTGCCCCGCCGATCCCGACCACCCGCTCGTGCCGCGCGCCGTCACTCTGCCCGCACACGCTGTTGAGGTAACTTACCCCTACAATAACACCCCTAATATTAACATAACTAAATAGAATATAATCTTTTGTTAACAATTTAATTTTTATATGGTTTTATTTAGCTCGACTGTTCGTTGTTTATTTATTTATTTAGTAGATCTTATTTAATTTGGATGCGAATCACCGTCGTGGCAAGAGATACGGGCGACTGCGATCCCATGAACTTTGAAATAGAGTAGATTAAACTGGCGAGATTTAGTTAATTATAGGTACTTATTATAAGATGATTATGAAATACTTGCACGTCGAAGGGGCTGTTTCACCACCCATTGATTAATTTTAACTGACGGATAAATGTGATGCCGTCTCCGTCTACCTATTCGAACAAAACAAACAGAGACGGTATCACATTTATCCGTCAAATAAATTTGATCAATGGATGGTGAAATACGTAAATATGTTATTTTACGTGCCGTTAAACTTTTTAAGACTATATTGGTGCAAGTCATCAAACAAAGTTTTTGAATGAACTGATTAACGATTCCTTTCAAATAATATACAGGTCTGATCTATTCTTTGGTTATTTACAAATTATTTCATGAGACAATTTTGGACATTTCCAAAGAACATAAAATCAATCACTACCTATTCGTATTTCCAACGAGATCATCGACAATATCAAAATGTCTAACTCCTCGGCCAACCAAAGCTTCGAGTTTTCAGCAGGATGCTTAACCCTCGTTTTCGTCGTCAGGCCTACGGTCTCCGCACAGTAGGCGTGTACCGCGTGCCAGGCAACGCGGCCGGGGTCGCAGCCCTGGCGGCCGCGCTGGATCGCGGCGAGCCGCCGCCGGAGGGCGACGCGCGCTGGGCCGACGTTCATGTCGCCTCCAGCCTGCTGAAGGCCTATTTGCGCCGGCTGCCTGACCCGCTGCTCACGGCGGAAATGTACCCCGCTTTTATCGGTAAGTCTCTAAAATACCCCTAAAGGTCCACTTGTTTCCACCGCTGTCCTGAGTCAACTCACCACTACCATTACCAGTCTAGGCGAGATACTCGTAGCGATAGACATGGACATTTTCACTTTGAAAAATATAAGGCCGCTACTTTTTTCAGAATCAGGTAGTTTTGAAGTTTTTTATTCAGAATCAAGAGCGCTGTTGATTTTGATGGTAAAAAATATCCCTATTTTTCATATGATTTTTTTGTCAGTTTTCTGATGAGCCATATTATTAACTGTATGAAAGTCACAAAACCGACTTAAAAAATAAGTAAGTACACTTCTTTTTCTTTATGAAAATGAATAGTACTCGAGATTTTTAATAAGAAAACCCCAAAAGTTCCTCATTAAAAAAAAGTAAAAGGTACACTTTAAATTGAAAATGTCCTCTACCTTTCTGAAAAAAAAACCGCCTCAATTTATGGTGTTACTTCATTCGAGGAAGTATGAAATTAAGACTAAAATGCCTCGCTTTATTGGTAAAAAGACGGGTTACGTATCAAAATATCTAAAATTAAAAAACCTAACGTAAAATAACCTACGTTCAAAATACCTAAAATCTAAATACCTAATGATTTTAAATACCTAAGCAACTAACACCTACCTACGAATTACCTAAGTTTAAAATACCTAATGGAGTAAATGTCTAATGTTTAACATATCAACAGCTATGACACCTAAGTTTGATACACCAACATTTGAAATACCAAATGGTCAAAATACCTAAATGAAACGAACGTCGCTTAATTTTCGGCAAGCGAGCGAGCAAGACGGTTCGGGGCGGAAGCGACTCGGAATGGTTAGGTTTAAAGGCTAATGCGGGAGCTTAGCGGAGCGAAGCTCCCGCGTTATCCTTTGGTGTTAGTTTTTTTTTTTATTACCACGTGAAAAATCTAATTTGTTTGATAAAATTTGGTATATGATTTACATTTAGGTACATTTCATAATTTTAAAGACAATAATAATCATTTTCTGTGTTGTTACAAAAAAAATACCTAACATCGAAGCCTAAGGCGGGAGCGAAGCCTTCTGAACCTAACCTATCCGAATCGCTTCTGCCTTAAAAAGTCTTGCTCGCTCGCTTCGCTCGCTCGCTGCCAGCGAGATACCGGGTAGGATATACGAAAGCTTTCGGTATTTTGAATATAAGTGAAAAAAATCATTAGGTATTTAGATTTTAGGTATTTTGAACGTAGGTTATTTTACGTTAGGTTTTTTAATTTTAGATATCTTGATACGTAACCTAAAAAGTAAGTATATGCCAGGCATACTGAATCGAGCTGATTATAAGTAGACAATTAATTAGGATGAAAAGCCATTAAGCGCATTAAGTGTGAAATAAAAAAATACATCTGAACATCTTCTTAGAAATTCGCAATCGTTTGCCGTCACAGACACTTTTTGATGCTCGCGTAGTAACAAATCACCCTCTTACGTGCTACTCTTTGCGTATGCCGAAAACCTAATGAAAATGTTCAAATCCAAACGCTCATTAATTTTAGCAAATTGTTGGCAATGAGCCTCGGCTTTTCATCTTACTTTTTGCCAGTTATTGTAACTACCTACCGCAAGAGTCGAGTGTTTTGTTTCAACCCGAGACATCACTCGGCAAGTGTTTACGTGAACCGTTATAACTTTAGGCTGAATTCGTCTTTCGTCGCAGATTTTAAAGTTTATTCCATTTTCAGCGGCCGATCGGTCGCCAGAACGAGCCCGCGAGTTACGGCGCCTGGTGCTCTCACTGCCAGACCCTCACTACGAAACACTCAAGTACCTGATCCAACATTTGCGCAGAGTCGTTGCGCATTCAGCTCACAACAAGATGGAAGCGAGAAACTTGGCCATCGTGTTTGGGCCAACGTTGGTGCGCGCGGCGAGCGACGACATGCTCGCAATGGTCAATGACATGTCCAGTCAGTGTCGCATCATCGAATCTTTCCTAACCCACGTGAGTCTTGTTTATTTTTATCGTCTACAAGTATTTAGACAGGTCTAACTAAATGTATGATGATTGATGTGTCGCTTTACCTACTTTATCACGCGCTGGTTGTTTGTTGGCTAATTTACATTCTCAATTTACAGTACGATTGGTATTTCGAAGAGGATGAAGGCGATCCGCCAATAGAGCCACCGCCGGCGGCAGAAGAGCACGCTCCCGCGCCGTCGCGGGACCTGCTTATCCACAACGTCAAAAAGATCGAAGGTAAATATGGCTCCCATCCAACATAACTAATTTGGCATAAGAAACTGACATCCGCGAATCATTCACTGGAGGCTTATTAGCACGTCATTAATTTGTCTAACCGAAATAACTTTTCAGGGAAAGACGTGTCGACCCGCGACATAGTCTCCTCGATAATTTCGGCGGCCAATAGGAAGATTCAGCGGAAGCCGCGGTCTAAGCCGTCGACGGACAGCAAGAAGTGGGTGGAACCGGACAAGGGGCGAACGGAGGCGTCGCCCGGCGGGTCGCCGCCGAACTCGCCGCTCACCTCGCCGCCCGCGCACCTCACCACCACACTGGCTGACTACGACGGACTGCCGCATAGGTTCAACCGGTCACACGAGGGCACCAACAAGTTAGTTTATTTTAAAAGTTTCAAGGGAATAAAAGTTTTGTTACGAAATTTTAATTTATCCCCTACCTACAATACAATACGTTTACTTTTAGTATACCACTGACAGATGGCTCGCCTTCATTTCATTTCCAACTTTAACACCATACAAATAAAGTAGCTATTACAAAATCTGCAAACGTGGCTAACAGTATTCTAAAATTGGCTTTATTTGAAGGTCGTTAAAGTTGAATATGAAATGAAGGCCAAACCATCTGTCAGTGGTAAACTTTATGTAATTTTACTGTACCTACTCGTACCTACTAACAGCTGTTGCGACTCTGTCTGCGAAGATTTCCTTTATCGCTTTCCCGCGGAAACTATGCCTTTTCCGGGATAAATACTATCTTATCTCATTCAGTCTCAAACTATCTCCATACCAAATTTCGTCTAAATGGATTTTGCAGTTTAAGCCTCAAGAGTTAACAAACAGATGGTTACTTTCGCATTTATAATAATTAGTATGGATGGTATGACTTTGTTTGCGCTGCTGCAGGTATTTCGGTGTAACCTACAAAGTAAGATAGCTCATACATAAGGCTGGCTACGCATCTGCAATCCTGTTCATAAGTGTCGTCATAAAAAGAAAAAATAATCGATGCACGTCCTGCACGTACGCTCAGTACGTTTTACCTGCCTTTATTTAACATACCAACTTGGCGTGATTGATTGTATTCTCCTTTATTTTCTTTATGATCCGTTGAATGTATAAATCGTTCCTACTAACATTGAGTCTCTTTTCAGAGTGGAGATGGAGTCCATATCAGTGTTGGGCCGCGGTCGCCAAGAGCTCTCGCGGCACACACACACGCTACAAAGCTTCTCCATTGATGGTGAGTTCAACTGGTAGACTTTAAATAAAAACTCTTTAATATTTCATTCCTAAAAAAAATTATGAAAAGGTAAAAAATATTTTCAGTTAAACTTAAAGTCTCAAGATATCACGGTTTATCCATTCAATGCCTTTAAGGTGTTTGTTTATTTGTGTACCGCTTACGAACGTAGTAAATAAAAGCTATCTACTATTTGCCCACTAGGTTTGCAGTACTGACGTCAGAGAATAGACACAGCATTCCCTTTCTTTTGTCCACACTAAAAGGTATAGGAATGTGAGCGTGCGTGTTGCAAGTGTGTGCGTGCTGCGTGTACGCAAGCGGTTCCGTTACCACGGACGATTTGTTTGCATCTCCACTGGTCAACTTGAGAAAAACACTCAATTGTTACTATAAAAAAGATAATGAAAATACTTATTATGTCGATACAAGTAAAATTCAAAATAATTAGTGATAGCTTTTGATAAGTTGATCAGTGGTGAATACGAACGAACGGCGGCTCCGATCAAAACTAACGCTTTGAACCGGCGGCTGCTGACAGCACGGCTTCATGCGCTCGCGCATCCGACGGCCGCCATACATGCCCATACCATGCCCGACGATCACCTCACCCATCATCGTCACGCTCTTAACGTCGCAACCTTAACACGCTTCAGTATTCGTGTCCGAAGGCGCCTCTAGACGAACTACATCGCGTCTAAAAGCACCTTCTCCGTACTAAATCTTCACCGTCCCAACACAACCGACAGAACTCTACTTGGTTTATTTTAGCATTAGAAAAAGGCTAAACAATCTTGACGAGTCTTTTTTATTTAAAAACTACTAACCAAAATAATGCAAATGACCGTCGTTACGTACAGTCAAGTGTAAAAATATGGGTGCACACAACATGCTCATAAATATGTCCCATAGCTCTTATGTCGTCGAATTAAGGTATAGGTATGTAACGATGGGAGGATTAAATCGATACTTATTTTTGCACTTGACCCCACTTAATTTAATTGTAACTTACTTATTTACTGGGATTTATTTTTCAAAAGTGTTTTCTTAATAAAAAGACACATCAAGATCGCTCGCCTTCTTTCTAATGCTGGATGAACCGAGTATAACCGTCGCAAAAATTGTCGCAGGATCCGGAGACCTGGTGTCATCTCTGACGAGCACGTTCGACCAGAAGCTGCGCACGCTGAACAACTCGTCGCCGCTGGACGACGGCAGCATCCCGTACGCGGACGAGCCCGAGCCCGACGACCTGTCGCACTCCGGCAAGTCGTCCTCCGGCAGCTCGGCCGGCGCCGCCAGCGAGCGCGACGAGCGTGTGTCGCCCGCCGCGCGCGCGCAGGAGCTCAAGGCCGCCTGGCTGGCGCGCGACCACCGCCACTCCAGCTCCAGCAGCGACGAGCCCGACCGCGCCTGGCCGGACAAGGAGAACTGCCGCGCGCCCCACCGCAGCGCCCGAGACGACGACAAGGACGTCGACACGCGCTCGCAGCTCTCAGAAACCATGCCCGACAACGACAAGACCCTCGCGCTGCTGTACCCCGCCCCCGCGTACAAGCCGCCGCTGCGCCTCTCCAACCCCGAGTGCGTCAAGCGGAACAGCGCGGCGCTCGACAACGACGGCGAAAAGGACGTCGACTGCTCCAAGCTGAAGCGGTCCGAGTCGCTGAACCGCGACCCCGAGCGCGAGCGCGGCGAGCCCCGCGTGCTGCGCTCCGAGAGCCTCAACTGCCGCGCCGAGCGTCTGCAGCGCTCCGAGAGCCTCAGCAAGGGCGAGCGGCTCAGCAAGCTCGAGAAGGGCGAGTGGAACGTGGTGCGGCGGCGCGAGGGCGCCTGGCGCTCCACCAAGCTCAAGCGCAAGAACGGCATGCCGGAGCGCGGCATCAAGCGCCGGCACACGGTGGGCGGCACGAAGGACTTCGACAAGGACGGCTGGAGCGCGCGCCACACGCGCACGTCCTCGCCCGACCTCACGGCCGCCGCGGCCGCGCGCTGGCCCGCGCCGCTCGTGCCGCCGCCGCGCCCGCCGCTCGAGTCGCACGTCTGACACGAGGCGCACTCCTTGTAGAGGACTGTCCACGTCGGCTGCGAGCGTGACCGCGACCTTCCCGACTCAGACCTGACGCGCACCGCCGGCTCCGGGCCGCGGCTGCAGACTTTTACCGGTTGAAATGAACTTTGAGACGCGTGAAGGATTGTATGTTTTGTGACACGCTCCCCACATTTCATGGAATAGACGCCGGGCGAGAGAAGAACTCTATCCGTAATTCGCGCGAAGTGGAAACGCGGACTGAGTCGTGATTAATATTTCAAAATATTATCGTCATTATATCATACTTATGAAGGGTTGAATAAGAAATAGCTTGAAGTACACAAAGTTTCTTAACTGATTGGACTCCACGATGGGTGCCTATTTGTTCGGGTGGTGCTTTTTTTTATATATCTAAGTAGTTTTTTTAATAAACAGGGCGAAAAAGAAGTTGGGTGCCGAAAATCAAGAATATATATGTTTAAAATTTGATTACACGCAGTACCAACCATAATTTGTATCTTCTGCCGACATGAAACTTTCGCATCGAGAGAGGCTATTATTTTGATTCGACTCAATTGACTGAATAGATTAGGTCACAAAATATCTAAATAAATACATATATATTATAGTATGAAAAAATACTCAAGTCATTTACGTCATAGTATATCGAGAACTTTAAAATTACAGACACTTTTTAAAAACAGACATAGGTTAATATTGTATATGAAAAGTAGAACAATGAAAATAAAGGGTACTTGACTAGGGAAATGTTAAATAGGTATTTAACATTTAATTTGTTAACAAATGAAGGCGCTTACCGCTACAGCCTATGGCTCCTATCACCACAGCACAGGAGTCGTTCAAAGGGCTGTTTTGGGATGGCTACAAGAGGCGGACACTGGGGCAGCGCCGTACTTCGAAAGCAGTAGCCAAACGGTTTTTATTGCAAGTATAAATAACATACATCCCGCATTAAACAATGTTACAGTCACTGAAGTCGAGGCACGGCACTGCTCTTAAAGAGAAATTAAGCTCACTAAATAATGCCAAAGAATGATAAAGGAAATCGTCAATTTGAGAATGCGAGGAGCATACTAGAGAGAAGGCACGACTCTGAACGGAATGGAAGGATTAATGTATCAACGAACTACTGAGTTACTCAACATATCGAGGCAATGAAACGCACTACACGTACCTTGTATTGTCATTACGTTCCACAAATACACCTCTTAGTACAACTCCCCTTGTAGGTTCTAAGCTACTCTCGACGGAGTTGTCGTGAGGCGTTACATAACTGACGTCTTACGTAATATTACAATACAATTAATATTAGTGCTAGTAGTAGATAGTACATACATACAATGAATGTTAATTAGACTAGATTTAAGTATAATACGCACCCGGCAGGGTGCACATGTGACCAGACTACTGTAACACCACATAACTCTAAGGATAACGTAAGGATTAAGTAATAGGTCGTCGAGTTTTACGATAGCGATTACTAAATGGAATTATAAAAATAAATAAATGCATACATCACCTACTTGCCTTTGCAATAGTTTTAGCGGATTCGATTTATATGCACAATTCTCATTGATTGTAAAAGAGAACTTTTATGAAAGTTATTTTGTAGACTCGTCTCCTTCTTATAACAAAATGATGTACCTAAACGAATATTTTGAATGAATTAATGAAAGTTTTAAACTGTTAGAGATTGATGAACTTAATATTATTTTTACAAAGTTCAACTAGTATTGTAAATAGTGGATGCATTACATACCTACTGACCCACCATAGGAGCCCCGCGCCAGCGCGCTCGCCGCTGGCGACTAACCGACGTTAACACTTCTACAGTGATAATAAGTGATTGTTTAGCTTTGTATAAAATGTACATTTCTTTTTATGATTAATTTATATTAAATTTGTTATCGTAGCTTTGTTGAATGCAATTATTTTTTATTGTTTTGTTTATCAAAGAGAAGTATTTTTAGGCTAAATTCAATTGTTATTTATTTGCGAAAGCTGTAAAACGTGATTTGGCACAATTTCTTTTTTAAATTGTAACTAATTTGTAAATACAACGTCAGCAAAATGATGTTTTAGACTTTCGTTCATTAACTATTTTGAAAATTTTATACCATCTTTACGTTAAGGCGATCTCAAGTTTGTTGAATGTTTGCAAAGCGTTCCTTTTAAAGTTTTATTTGTAAATATATCTTTTAATGCATCATATTGTAAGTAGACGGTAGGTGGCGGTAGTGTACCGTGCGCGCGCGCCGGTTACTTCGCTCGTTAGGTACATACATATAAAAGACATGACTCGCTAGAGTGTCTGCTTGCAAGAGAATTGTATTCAAATAATCTAATTCATGCCCTTCGTGTAATCAGCTGTCAAATTCGAATAAACACCATAATACACTTTGCAAATATGGATCAGTCCGTATTACAATGTTCATTGTCGTTGTGTATATTTTGGAGCAATGAAAATAAAATACTGAATCAATTTAAAACTTGTTTCTTTTGGCGTCCTTATTTACTTGAGTAATTTGTTAACCATAAGAATGAGGCCAAACAAACGTAATTTTTCGAGTTGAGTAACTTAGTGTAATTTCTGTCGCGTAATTTCTGCTTCATTCGGTTTTATAGGGAACGTGCAGAAACTATAGGCGGCAGCACTAATGCGACAGAAGAGACACTATGCGGACAGTAAAAGAAATTTATCAGGGTAAAACATTCAATTTGATGGCACCAGTTGGCAAGACCGTTCATGTGCTCGTTCTGTTAGGGTCCTACGGGACGTTAAATAAAATCGCGGACTGTATCTCTATAAGGCTGGTTTAATCGCCGTCTTTACAATAAAATTGGTATTTGCGTAACTAAATTCTAAAATTAATAGCGGAGGTTGACCGATGCCGGCGGTGAGTGAAAGGCGAGTCCGTGGCTGGGGCGATACGCCGTCCTCCCGCGCAGCTCGTCCTGCCCGTTGGTTGAGCCGGTTCTTAACATGCTCCCCGGGTTGAAGTGGAAGGCTTCAAAAATCTGGAAGGGGACAGATGTTATTAAATGCCCTCCGAATGGTGCCTCTCCTTGTCTTCAACTCGGCGACTCTAGTAACACCGTCGCTCCCAGGATACAGCTTAATGACTCGTCCTAAGGACCAGAGCAGTGGTGGAAGAGCTCTATCCTTAATCAGGACTAGCGAGCCCAGTTTCAGCTCCTGAAGTGAAGACTGCCACTTTAATTTTTGCTGCAGAAGATGGACGTATTCCAACGAAAAGCGGCTCCAAAAATGCTGTTTTAAATGCTCAATCCTTTTGTAGCGCTCGATGCGATTGACGTTCGAGTCCGTCACTTGTGGGTGAGGAATAGACAAAAGCGAGCGTCCAATTAAAAAATGAGCAGGAGTTAGAGCGGAAAAATCTGAAGGATCAGAGGAGAGTGGGGTAAGAGGACGAGAGTTTAAGACAGCCTCTATTTGAGTGAGGCACGTAGCCATCTCCTCATATGTTAAATGAGTGGTTTGAAGTAACCGTTTAAGGTGAAATTTGGTCGAACGCACTGCGGATTCTGCCAGGCCATTAAAGTGTGGTGTGTATGCCGGAATAAACTTAAATTCGATGCCTTCTTGAGCTATTTGACCTTCAAGGTCCGACTGTACGAGGAATCGAGCTAGCTCGTTACAAGTGCCGACGAAGTTAGTGCCATTGTCGGACGTAATGCTTTGAGGTTTCCCCCGACGCGACACGAAACGATTCAAGGCGGCAATGAACGCTTCGCTAGACAACGACGTAACGAGCTCGATGTGACAGGCTTTCACCGAATTGCAGATGAAGATTGCCAAAAAAGACTTAATAAGTTTGCAACCTCTACCTTTTCTATCTGCTATCAACACTGGCCCCGCGTAGTCGACGCTACAATGTAAAAAGGGAAACTCTAGTTCCGTTCGAGAGGCAGGTAACTGGCCCATGATGGGCTGAAAAGTTTCAGCTTTATGCCTGAAACATGTAACACATTTATGAACTATGTTTTTCGATAGATTTTTGCCACCTAAGGGCCAATATGTTTGCTTTATGTTACTTAACAGTAGCTGAGGTGGGGCATGTAAATATTTCACATGATAATG
Organism: Archips crataeganus; assembly: GCA_947859365.1. Lineage (NCBI taxonomy): Eukaryota > Metazoa > Arthropoda > Insecta > Lepidoptera > Tortricidae > Archips > Archips crataeganus. The sequence continues at coordinate 18,853,390 of OX402051.1, read as the reverse complement.
TGCGAAAATAATTTTAGTAAGATGATGTTTACTACATAAAATGATGGGATGCTTAGTGTCGTAGCAATAAGGGGAATTTACTAGCCTACCACCAACCCGAATTATATCTTCAGAATCGATAAAGACACTCAAAGAAATTAATCTATTTTTGTTAGGTAATGCCTTGCCGGCTTTCAGAATAGCATATTCTTCAGGAAACATTTCAGATTGAGCCTTTCGTATGATTAAATTTAATGAATTCTGAAGCTCTTGAACTGAAAGAAGACCATTTAATTTACTGGTAGGGTTACGACAATTGTAAATAAACCTTTGTAAATATGCTATTGTATTTTGTAAGTTAGTTAGTTTAGATTTATTTATTATTAAGTTAGATATTAAGTCATCTGCATTATTTTTGTTATCAAGCGCGAAAGAACAAGTAATCAACTCGGGTAGATCGTGTCTCTCGTTTACGTTGGGCATTTTGGGCCAGGCGGATTCATTATCTGCCAAATAAGACGGCCCTGTCCACCACAATGACGAACAGCTGATGAGGTCAGCCTTCAGCCCTCGAGAAACGAGATCCGCCGGATTATCTTTCGACGGTACGTAGCTCCACGTGTGACTTTCAGTGCTTTCCTGAATTTCATGCACACGGTTGCGAACAAAACTTTTAAGATTAGTGGTTGGAGTATTCAACCAACCCAACACAATAGTAGAGTCACACCAAAATCTACATTTTGTGATCTGTAAGGTTAAAGAGGTTAATATTTTATTACACAGCCTTGCAGCCAGCAAAGCTCCGCAAAGCTCGAGACGTGGAATTGTCGTTGGTTTTATTGGCGCCACCCGACTTTTTGACGTCAAGAGGTGGACCGTGATAAGACCTGATTTGCTTACTGACCTAACGTATACACAAGCACCGTACGCTCGCTCCGATGAGTCTGAAAAAACGTGAAGTTCATGGGAAAAAGAGTCTTCACTAAGTACCCAACGAGGAATATTTAGGTTGTTAAGAAGAGGCAGTGTATCGGTAAACGAAAACCATAATAATTTTATTTCGTGCGGAACCTCGGCATCCCACGAACATTGCTCAATCCACAATCTTTGCATTATGATTTTCGCCTCCACGACGCACGGGCCCACGAGACCAAGTGGGTCAAATATTTGACTAATTACAGATAAAATATGACGTTTTGTGACCTTTTCTGGAAGGTCAATGTTAATAGAATAACTTAACATGTCTAGATCGGAAATCCAATTCAAACCTAATGTTTTTGAAGACACCTGCGTTTCGGCCGTAGAAATATCTAAAACATTTTCAAATTGAGGGGAAGAAGAGGAAATTTTATCAAGAATTTTCTGACTATTGGACCGAAATTTTCTTAAATTAAATTTAGCTGATTTTAAAGTATTCATCACACCCGTACAAAGACTTATGGTACTGTCAATAGTTGAAGAGCCGCCTAAATAGTCGTCGACGTAGAAATCACTTTGAATTGATCGTTTAACGTCGCTATCAAGAGCGCTAGAGGCTAAACTAACCAAACACTTAGTGGCTAAGTATGGAGCTGATGCCGTTCCATACGTCACTGTATTAAGAGTGTAGGTTTTCAAGGGCTGTGATGAATCATATCGGAAGATAATTTGTTGAAGTGGACGTTGGATGGGATTCAGTTCAATCGCTCTATACATTTTCTCTATGTCGCCGGTTACGACGTATCTGTGCTGGCGAAAACGTAATAAGATTGAATAAAGATCTTCTTGTACAGTAGGACCGACCATCTGGATGTCATTAAGTGACACTCCAGAAGAAGAGGCGGCAGAAGCATCGAAGACTGCACGAAGTTTTGTGGTAAGACTCGATTCACGGATGACACCATGATGAGCTATAAAATAAGAGACCTGTTGAAGACAGCTTAGCGAAGGCTCCTTGTTTTCGGTCATGTGACCTAAGCGTTCATATTCACGCATGAACTCCATGTACCTGTCTTTGAAGACAGGATCTCTGGCAAACTTACGCTCCAACGATAAGAAACGGCACTTTGCCATTTGAAAGGAATCGCCTAAGACCGAAGGATCGTCCTTCAGCGGCATGGTGACTACGAAGCCACCGTCTTTGTTGCGCGTAGTATTTGCCAAGAAACTCTGCTCACATGCACGCTCTTCAGAAGACAAGGAGTGCTGGGCTGATACAGTGTCAAACTCCCAGAAACGAGACAAGTCTGGAATGGATTTCTCGTTTAAAAAATGACAAACGGGAGATGAAGACGGTGCTTTAAGACGGGCGACGTACCCGGACACCAACCAACCCAGTTTCGTTTCATACAACTTTTTGATTTTTACCTAAGTCAATGGAATTGTTACATAAGACGGACCAAAATACGTCGGCCCCTACTAAGATGTCTATGACTGACGGTATATTAAAGGAAGGGTCAGCTAGACTTATTCCCGTTGGAAGAGGAATATTTTGTATGTTTATGAATGAAGACGGTAAAGCTTTAGTGATCTGAGGTAAGATAAGACAGTCGACAATAAGACTATAGTCACTGTAAGACGACTTGATAGTAAGGCTGCAAGACTGTGTAATATAAGAAGTATTATTATTGATACCTGTCACCGTGGAGCTCGCACTACGTCGCGATAAACCCAGCTTACCGCACAGCGATTGCGTAACGAAGTTAGCCGTGCTGCCATTGTCAAGCAGCATACGAGCAGAGTGCGCGGCGCCCGTGCTGTCGATTACTTTCACGAGCGCTGTGGATAGCAAAACATGCGAAGGGGTAGTAGGCTGCTTTGATATGTTCGAACTAGCAAAGTTATTGATGTTACTAGTCGATGGTATAGGAGGTTCAGGCATAGATCGAGGCTCATGCAAATGTAGCAGAGTATTATGCCTTTTTTTGCAATATTTACATGGTACAAGATTACAATTGTTTTCTATGTGCCCTGGACGTAAACAATTAAGACAGACCTTCGTTTCCTTGGCCTTTTGAATACGATTTTCAATAGGAAGGGCTCTGAATGTTTCACAGCTAAATAGAAAATGATTTTGATTGCATAATGAGCATGTAAATACTTTTTTATAAGATTTGTTAAATTGGTGATTTGTATTATTTTTTTTATGACAATTATGTTGACTATTTGTAGCTATAAGTAAATTTGTATTAGTTTTATAAGTTTCTGATTTATTTTTACCTTTACTTTCTTGCAATGTCTCCAATAAAACTGCTCGGTTGCTAAGAAAAGAAGTAAACATTTCTAAAGAAGGTGGATCAGTGAGCGTATTTCTATATTCTTCCCATACCCTATGAGTGACACTATCAAGTTTTTCGGCCATCATGTGAATTATTAACGTGTCCCAATGTTCAGTAGGTTGATCTAAAGTGGACAAAGCACGAAGATTTTTATTCGTGACATCTATAAGGCGCCGAATAGACGAATAAGTTCCCTGACATGATTGTTTACGAGCAACCTTTTGTTGTCGTACCTTTTGCACAATAATTGCCAAGCGGAATCATAATTCTCGGCTTTAAAATCTAAATTGTCAATAACAAGTAAGGCACTATCTTTTAAAGAAGCACGGAGATAATGCAATTTATTAATGCTATCGATATCTTGTCTGGAATGGATTAGAGAGGTAAATGTATCCCTAAACTCGAGCCAGTGTTGATAGTGACCATGAAAGACGGGTAAATCAATTTTTGGCAATCGAACACAATTGGTTTTAAAAGCTCTTGCCTGTGCATCCTCGTAGCCCGAGACGTCGAGGACGTCGTGCACGTCGCGTCCCGGCGGGCGCGCGCCGAGCAGCGCACGCGCAGCCGCCACCAGTGAGTGATACTGGTCTTCAAATTGCTCACGCTCCATTGCCTCCTTGTCGGGTTCAACCGAAAGCATTTCGATATTGCTCTGTAATTTATCATATTCCTCGTATAAGGCATCGAATTTACTAAAACGGCTTTCTAAGTCTAGTAGTTGCAAGCTACTGGGTTCTTTGCAGGTTTGGAAGACTTTAATATAATTACTAAAGATAGTAAGCTTTGATTTCATACAGCTACGTTTTTTTAACATTTTTTCGTCAGCCATAATAGCAGTTAACAACAAGGTTTAAAGAAATGAACAAGAAAAATATTATTTATTATGAATGCAATAAAGTGCAATTGATTAGGTATGAGGTGAGAACAAAGAATTGGCTGCGTAAGCAACTCGGAGCGACCGGCCGGCTAGTTCGGTTAATGCTAGGATCGAGCGTTTAGCGTAAACAAGTTCCCGTTATTCGAGATTTATGCTTCGTGCAAGAATAGGCTTTATAAGCGTGACATATGAGTGATATTGCTATGAATAAGCTAGAAAGACAAATAAATTTCTATTAAATATGAAGCTTGCTAGAAGGTTGAAATATGGTTTAAATTAATTGAAATACGAAAGTGCTCACTAAAATAGATGCTGTAAAAAAATTTGGGTTCAGAAGAAATTATTAATAGGATAAAATTTGGTAGAAAAATGGGAAGGATAGACGGAAAAAAATGGAACGAACTCACGAAATTGTCCAAACCGTCCACTAGTGAGATTTTTCCTTCTAATTTCTTCTTATTTCTCGATGTTCTAAGTAGTATATAAGATGACTCGAACTTTCGATGGTTCCAAAGTCCGTCGCGGGTGACCTCCAAGCGACCTCCGTTGCGATGCTGTCCCTCGGCGTGTGTGGTTGCTACTCGAATGGTCCTCGGCAGGCTGGATGTTGACTTGCTTGAGGTATTTTTCGACTGCTGAAGACCACAACTGAAGAGCTTCGAGACACGTCGACGCGTAGACCGATTTTAATCGCAAGATCAGACGGTGAGAATCCTAAAGGACCAATGTTAGGGTCCTACGGGACGTTAAATAAAATCGCGGACTGTATCTCTATAAGGCTGGTTTAATCGCCGTCTTTACAATAAAATTGGTATTTGCGTAACTAAATTCTAAAATTAATAGCGGAGGTTGACCGATGCCGGCGGTGAGTGAAAGGCGAGTCCGTGGCTGGGGCGATACGCCGTCCTCCCGCGCAGCTCGTCCTGCCCGTTGGTTGAGCCGGTTCTTAACACGTTCAATATATAAAAGTCCCACTTTGTGCCACACGGCGACGCAAAATGACTTTTACACAAATAGGACTTTTGTATGAAACCAAAATTACGCGACTCACAACTCAAAATAATTATGTTCGTTTGCCTTCACCCTGACGAGTGAATAAAGCCTAGTTCAGAGACGTAAGAAAAAAACTTGCACCAAATAATGTACAGGTTAAAATTTCGAGAACATATTGAGAAATTTCGTATTATATACCGACTGCTCAGGCTACGCACGCATCACGGAATGAACTGGGTACAACTCCTAAATCCCATCGAAACTTTTCAAGTTTTTCAATGTGTTCTAGTTTCGGTATCATTTAGAAAAATACTTAGGTTACTTTTGCTCTGGGTTTTGTAAGTAACTTCTAGAAATTTCGATATGAAAGGAAACAAATCATTTAATTAACTAAGGTTTTATTAAGCATTCCACTGCACACTCATGAATAAATCACCATAGCACACTGCTGACTCGCAACATAGCATCAAAAATATATTATTCTTGTTAACCTTACTGACATCAATATTGAAATCAAAATTGTACATTTCTTTAAATCTTAAATTAACTTGCATCAGCCCAGTTAATCTCTCATAACCACTTGCAGAAAGAAAAACGAAAAAGAAATCCCTAAACCTAAAAGAATAAAATAAAAATAACGCGAAGAATTCTACTTCACAATTAAGCTCATAATGCGACAATATCATAGAAAATTCAGTCTAATACATAGGACAGAGATACCAAACAATAAATTCGAATTCAAAGCTCAACACTTTCACTGTTCACGCATTACATGAACGTACTGGAAATGTCCCTAGAGTCTGATGAGTAATGCAAGGACAGTGAAAGTTTTATAGTAGAATATTAGTCTTTACAGACAATAAAGCGCTTTCATTTTATGTCTTACAGCACTCCATCATATAAAACCTTGGATCACACGCGTTTGAACTCTTCAGTCGAATCATTTAACTATACTAACAATTAACTATCTATTGGACAAATTACGGAGTATTAAGTAACACTACGTTCAGCTTACATTTGCCAGAAGAATCAGACTGTCAAAAACATTAGCTCAAAGATTAAGATAAAACGTAACTGTATATGTCCGATACAAATAGATATTCGACTTAAATAAAAACAGTAACGGACATATTGGTGGATATGAAAGAGACCCTTACAAGGGTTGATTTTTTCCTTTTATTTTAAGGTGGTGACCTTGAATTAGTGAGTGAGCTAGTGTAGTACTGACGTATTAGCTTTGCACCAATTGCGCGTAAGACCTCTTTCCCGAAGATTCACGAAGAGGCTATATCAGATATTCGTCTAACTATGCTAAATATTTAAGCTTACTTCACGCGCGACATTCGACACAGCGTGGAATTACATCGCAGTTGACAACAATTAAGATTGCATATGACATCCAATATAATTAACTATGATTTTCAATAACTTTAAATTAAATCTATGTTTACCCAGTGTTTTACCTATAGCAAATTTACGGAAATGCCAAACTAAATATATGTTTAATAAGTAACGTTTGAAATATAATTTGTTGAAATCATTAAATACACTCAATATCATATGTGATATATTTGAATAATTTATATATATATATATATGTTAATAAATAATATTTTTAAACTAAAGCATTATAATAACGAGAGATCGTTTACAATTTTGAGTCTAATAACAAATGCCCATTAAAAAAATATATTTTCATACATCGCGCTATCACATTCACAGAGTAAAATAATAAAAAATAAACTATAATACCGTGAATCACTTGACTTTAAATGAGGCAACCTCCTAATCCATTAACATAGCTGCATGCGCGCATATGTCGAGATCGATCGTTCTTGCCGAATACAGTCATCAGCATATCGTCAAAAATGCTTTTAGAAATGCTAGAATGGATTTACAACGTATACTGAATTGATTTCAGATCAAATTGCCTTATAACAATGCAACATCAAATAGAACTCTTCAGTAGAGTCCATGCAGTCCACGTGATAAGGTTTATGAATTGATTATTAGGACTGTTAACTATACACCAAGTCAACAAGATCTAGAACAAACACCGCCTAAAGTGAGTATTATTACGGATATCAGACATATCACTGAACCCTGTAGATTATGACTTACATTATCTATTCTATAAAGATCAGAAGTGTGTGTTGCAACACTTTGTAAGTTACTTTTTCAAAGCCATTTTTGTCATGTTCGACATACATTTTTGTTTACGCTAATGATGACACCTAAGATGGTACAGATACATTAACTGCGAGGTGTTGCTTCCGAATGTTTCACGAAGACATACCTAAAATGTTATTGTGCTATAAATATTCTTAGACCTGGATACAGTGCCACAAACATCGGATGGGTGAATCATAGAGCGTTTTGACCGCTTCTATCAAACGTTACTATCCTCTAACGATTATAACCACAACGGAATTACAAGTCGTAACAAGTTTGATCAGACTAGACTCAGCATCGGTACTATCCCTCAACTTCGAGCTCTTTTTCAGCAATATTTGCTGAGAGGATAATATCGTAAAACCTGTGAAAGAGCTGCATATTGACCAGGATGCTAAAGATTCAAACGCACTGTTAAGCGTAGAGTTCAGAGCCCTAATAGAAGCGTTTAAGTCAGTGTTGGTACTCGCGGTGGATCGCGGCGCGCCGGCGTCAATCGGTGTCGGCGTCCTTGTGGGGCGGCGGGCACCAGGGCTGCACGGGCGGCGTCGCGGGCCGGGGCTCCCGGGGCTCCCGGGGCTCCCGGGGCTCCCGGGGCTCCCGGGGCTCGCACTCCGCCGCGTGCGGCTCGATGGAGAGACTGTTGAGGAGGATGTCGAATATTGTGTCCTGGAAACGATGACAGATTGACATAAGCATGGTGTAACATAAGAGGTTATATTATAACAAAATCATGTTTTGTATAAGTCTAACAAAAGCAAGTGAAAAATACACCGCTTTATATAGGTAAGTATTTTTTAGTTTTATTTTTCTTTCTTGTCTTTTTTTAGACAGATAGACAAATTAATTTTAAACACGAGTTCTTCACTAGAATACAACAATACATCGCCTTACTACACAGCTAACGCACTCGTTGCTGATTCTCCCACCTAAAATTTCAGATGCCATAAAAGCACATGTTCCTTTAAATTATTACTGAACTGCCGCACTGGGCGAAAGTCACGGGACCGACTATGTATAGACAGCGAATGCATTTATGAATAAGACGGTCAGAGAGTATGGTCCTAAAGTGACAGACCAAAGACAGAACACCTAAGCAGACAAATTAGACCAAGGTAGCTAGCTGCGCCGGCTATTCGATTTTAAATGTCCAATCTATATCCGCAAAAGCTAAGACTTGTACAGGTAGATTGTAGCCCTAGCGCCAAGAGGGCATAACGCAGACTCACGTTATAGTCCAGCATAGAGTCGACGTTGTTTGAGATGTCCGCGGGCGCGGCGCACGGCCACCCGTAGTCGAGGGCGGGCGAAGCCACCGCCCGCTCCGGCGTGCCCGGCGGACTCAGGAAACAACCCACCGCACCTGCAAACAATTATTATCATGAACCATGTTTGTCTCGGATACAAGGCTCGGACAAACGGCCGTCATTTTGAAAACATAACCCTGTTCCGTACAATATTGTTAATAAAAAATATTATTATTTAATAGATTTTTTTTCATTTATATGTAACAAATATTTAGCGACAATTCAATTACACCGTAATGGTTATTGGAAAAAATCACTTTCGCGAATCAAAGTGAATGACTAAAATATTTTCCAAATTTTCAGTTGTAAATATGGGCAAAGACTGAACGAAATTTTTCGACTCGTAAATGGGTCCTAAATTCACGTCGTTATGCCCTCACAACCGAAAATTTATTTCTGATTCGAGAAAGACAGTGAATAAGTGGTTTAATTTATTTTTCTCCTGTAAATACTAAATTTATTTATTGAATAAAACAAAATTTTACAAAACTAAAAATTACAAATAAAAAATACCCTGGAGGTCGCCCACTTGGGGCATCGTCCCCAGGACGGAGGCCGCGTTGCCCCTCTGCACCGCCAAACTTAGGCGCTGGGCAAAGAAGGTACCAGCCCTATGGTCGCCTGAGACGCCGAAGAGCTTGTCCGACACTTCTTTTACAAACTTTTTTGTGTCGGATGACCATGGGCCCAAAGTTTCAATTGCAAGTGCCGCAAATATGTAGTAGTTCGAAAGAAATGCGTATTTGCGGCACTTAATAGTTTGGGCCTGCTCTGCGGCGGACCCAGGCTTCCGTGCAGAACCGTTAACGTGGGACGGAGCCAATGTGTCTACACAGGTGACGTCCCACGCTAAGGGGCGGCCCAGACACCAAGGTACTAAAGTGCAACCATCGGGCCTCTTACCGTCGGTGGCAGAGAGACCCGAAGGTTCCAATGTCGCGGGCACAGAGGCAGTGGAGAGAGCCCGGCGGATGATATCATTAAGAGTGGCGTGCCTAAAAAAGCGACCCACACTCTGGTGACAAAAAAGGCCATGCCGACCCAAAGTGTCCACTGTCTGACCGCAGCGGCAACAAAGGTGTGTTTCACAGATTTTAATGCCCAAGCGAAGACAGATTGCAATTCGCAGTGAAGAGGGATCCAAAACAGTTCCCAGGGTACGGGAGGGGAGCGCGTGCAGCCAGTGACCTGATTCCCTTTCGGATACCGCCAATATTCTAGCTCGTTCACCCGGGTCAGAGCAATCCTCCAGTAGCCGCTTGTGATTAATTTTAATATTAATCGTATCCCAAGCGGCTTGGCTGGATTTCTCTGACGGCAAACACTCACCTGGATTACAACTCCTCCAAGCTGTTTCTGCATCCTTTAAACATGACACCTGAACATCAGAGGCTGAGGTAAGTTTAAGAATACCGCTGATGAGGGTGAGCGTGCTATTAAAGGAAGACAGAAAGGCAGGGAGTGCCAGGCTACTGGTTGACCGGATTCCTAGGCCTCCAAATTTGACAGGCAGGATTGCTTGGTCCCAGCTGGAGGGAGTAAAGGTTAAATTTGTAATTTTGCTCATTGTTTCTTTTAAAATTTGATCTATGTTAGAAGTGATTGCAGGAAATTTCCAAACGGGTGAACAACGAAGCAAATATATCAATTTTGGGGAAAAAGGCAGAGTCGTAAGATATGCATAGCCATATGTGGGCTGATTTCATAAAGCAAATTCGACGTATTTTGGAATTGCTCTATTTTAGCATTTAAGGTCGAAGGTATTGAATCGTCAAAAATAGGTGCTCCGAGAAGCGTAAGGGTGTCACGTGATAAAACTAATTATTCGAGAAAGTAATTTTTTCCCATAACCATTCCGGTGTTATTGAACTATAGCTAAATATTTGGTACATATAAATTATGGTATAATAAATCTATAATTTTTGTTTTTATTAACAATATAAGGAAGTCTCTATTGAACGGAACAGGGTTATGTTTATGTTTTCAAAATGACAGGCGATTGTCCGAGCCTTGTTCAGAGTATGTAGAGGGTAGTTCGGTATTACGAGTATACAATATTAGTAAGGGGCCATTCATTTATTACGTAAGACGATTTAGGGGGAGGGGGTCGACCATGTAATTTTTTCTTACAAGGGGGTGGGAGGGGGTCTTAATAGTTCTTACAAAAAACACAAAAAAAGCGCAAACTACTTATACTTTGAAAAAGCGCGCGCTCGGATGATATGCGTATAGGTAAACGATTTCCATAGCAAGAAAAATTCGAAAATAAAACCAAAGTTGATTATTACCAAAAAAAAACTATTGGTAACTACAATAAAAGAGACGTTCCTAAAAATTGGGTCTTTGAAAAATAAAAATTAAAACAATCCAAACGAGGGCTGGCATGAATAGTGCCTACAGCCAGTTACGCAAAATAGGCGCGTAAAAGACGTCGAGTTGCGGAAACTAGCCCGTTACTACCTACCTAAACAATCCAAACGTGTATTCATTTTTTCCTTTAGATTCTTACGTAATAAATATTACACAGGGGGGAGGGGTTCGGCCGATTCTTATTTTTTTTACATAGGGGGGGAGGGGGTCAAAAATTGGCAAAAATCGTCTTACGTAATAAATGAATGGCCCCTAAGAAGTAAGATAGGTTACCACAAGGCTGCGGGCGGGGGTCGACAGCGCGGCGCATCTGCCCGGGGGAGAGCGGGGCGCGGGGCAGGCGGCGCGCGCGCGGGGCGGCGGCGGGGCGGCGCGCGCGGCCGCCCGCAGCGCCCGCGGGGGGCGGCGCGCCCGGGCTCAGCGGGCTGCGCAGGGGACCCTCGGAGCCGGCGCTGCACGCCCAGTTGCGCTTGGGACCTTTCGAACCTGCAATTACATAACTTTGTGTTGCAATTTGAACTAGCTTAACCTTTAAGGCCCTACCTAGCTTTTGGCGCATTTATTGCATTAATTTAATCCCTTGCTGTATCATTACTAGCAAAGCTTTAGTTTTGAAATTCATGTGTATGATTTTTCGAAACACGATTTCCAAAGTAGTCTCTAAAAAATAAAATAAATCCTTAGTACGGCGTAACCAAGGCGTACCTGCACGGCAGGTCATGACTTTTGAATAAAACAAGATGTTTTCTAGGTTGCTATATTTTTAAAATATGAAATTGTTTTAGTAATACGATGAAAATACCTAAATAAACGCGCGGTCTGACCAACCTATCTTGAGCCGTCGTGCTTCCCCCTTGTCCAGTAGTTAGTAGATAGTTAGTTGCGTTAGTTCTCCTTGGGCCATCGGACGGTAAACTTGTGTCGCTTGCTCTTACGCACGGCTATAATTCTAGCCGCTCTCACGCACACATACACGAGTGCATAAAATACCTAATATCGATTAGCGTCAAAAGCTCGATGGATAAGGCCTTAACCTTTTAACTAGCTTAACCTTTCGGATGCCGTGACGCAATGTGCATCAAATTAAATTTGTATTTTTATTTTAATCTGTAATAAATTAAATTTTATGAAAAAAGCAGCTGTGTGGAAACACCACATTAAACTCTGACGGCATCAACCAAAACAGTTTCAATGATTAATTTTGAAAAAATATCGTATGCAATGAAATTATAATGCAAATGAAAATTAGTACATAGAATTGACTTTTCTGTACAAAAACATTATAAAAACCGTTGGTATTTATAAATAATTTATTGAATAAGGCGTTACTTTGCGGAGGTCCATATTAATGAACTGAAGGTCGCGGGTTAGCAAAGTAATTGTTTCAGTTCGTTGGTATTTTTTTTAGACAATCCCAATTAGTGAACCATACTCACTATGTTTGGAATGCTTCGGTGTGAGCCCGTTCATCCGCATCAAGTTCAGCAGCAGCATGTCGGTGTGCGCCGCGGTGGACATCTGCGGGTCGGCGTCGTGCCGCGCGGCGGCCGGCGCGGGCCCGTCGCTGCCTGCCGGCGTCACGGCCCGCCCGTGCACGGCGCAGAGCAGCCGGCTCAGTATGTCCGAACTGTCCTCGCTGCTAGCGCGAGCGCCTTCGATGTCGTTCTCGCCTGGATCAAATAACTTGAATTAGGCTGCGTATCCGCCGGAGCTGTGCGAGGATGCGTTGCGAGGGATGTGTTTGTCATGAACCAATAGAAACACTTCATTTACCTATCCTTGCTCAGCTTAGCTCTGGTGGAAACAGCTCAGCGGAGCGAGGTTTTTGTACATACAAAACAAAAGAAGGGAAAGATGTGTGCGAGGAATGTGTGCGAGGAATGTGTTGCGAGGGATGTGTTGCTAGGCGGCGTTGCTCCGCTCCCGCCTCACCGCACCCCGCCCGCTTATTTGAAAAGAGCCCGCTACACATCCTCGTTACACAGCCTCGCACCGCTTAGCTACCTCGCACATCTCTGGTGGAAACGCAGCGCGTGGTTTTTGAAAAAAAAGTATTCTCTGGTTGTTTTAGGGCTCCATACCCAAAGGGTGCCAACGGGACCCTATTACTGAAACCCCGCTGTTTGTCCGGACTCTATCTCTTGAACCGATCACGGAAAATTTCAAGTGTCTGTTAAGACACTTGAAATTTTCACTGGTGTGGCCGCTATAACAAAAAATACTAAAAATAACATAAAGTTAAAAATTAAAGGGAGTCGTCTCGTCATACAAGAGACGAGTTTTTTTTGCAGTTTTTAAATCGATTTTTATTTTTTACTAAACTATTTTTAAATCGCTATAACAAAAAATACTAAAAATAACATAAAGTTAAAAATTAAAGGGAGTCGTCTCGTCATACAAGAGACGAGTTTTTTTTGCAGTTTTTAAATCGATTTTTATTTTTTACTAAACTATTTTTAAATCGCTATAACAAAAAATACTAAAAATAACATAAAGTTAAAAATTAAAGGGAGTCGTCTCGTCATACAAGAGACGTGTTTTTTTTGCAGTTTTTAAAACGATTTTTATTGTTTACTAAACTATTTTTAAATACGTAGGTACGTACGGAGCCCTGAGTCGGACTCGCACTTGACCGGTTTTTTACAAGCTTTTATTTAGCTCACCCCGTTTGTTTTATTTTTCTTGGGTCAAATCTTAGAAGTCGAATTTGACCCACTTCCAGTGGTTGAATTCACCTGAAATTTGGTATACTTATGTAGGTTGGATAACAATGCAAGTACAGTCAACAAAAAGTACAGTCAGCTAAAAACCTTGCTTTAAAAATGAAATTTTTAACAAAACTTATTTATCTAAGTACTGTAAAGCACAGACGCACATCTAGATCTAAAGAGGGTCAACTCAAAATAATATACCATTTTAATTCAGACCTTTTAGATATCGACTGAAGTCTAAATTAGAATGGTATATTATTTTGAGTTGACCCTCTTTAGATCTAGATATGCGATGATGTTGAATACAAAATATGTCAATTACCGTCGATGCATGAAGTGTATCGATTCGTAAAGGCTAAAATCCCATTTCACCAGTCTCTAATCTCTATTAAGTTCCTGTTATCTTCTGTGATATATTTATGATACCATCTCTGTTTATTTTGTTCTATTAAGCAGAGACGGCATCCCAGATTAAGGGCATTTCCAATTTAAAATGTATATGCAACTTTTTTTCTGAATTTTTTCCATACAATTTTTTTGTGTCAATTTTGTAAAATAATGTTACGAAACTGACTTAAATAAATAAGGACACTTTTTCTTTGTTAAAATGAATACGAATATGAGTACTCGTGATTTTGAATAAAAAAAACCCACAATGTCCTTATTAAAAAAAAGTAAAGGTTATACTTTTAAATTGAAAATGCCCTTTCACTAAATTCAGTTGTAACAATATTGTTAACATAATAACTTTGAACAGATAGTTCTGTGTATACAATGAAGTGGAAGAAAATAAAAGTTTATTAAGTTACTTTGTTTCAAATTTAATAACATTTTGTCTTTTTCACCACTCTCATGTTAGATTATCAAAGAGATCAACAGTTACAGCTTATTTGTAAAATGTGTTAGTACTCAAGAAGTGGTGAAAAAGTAAGCAATTTTTAAAACAATAAGCTTGAACACCGCCTATTTCGGATTAAACTACTAAAAAACGAATAATAATAAATATAATAGAAACCATGTGGTGCAGTAATTTAACAACTTAAAATAGAAAATTATAAGAGTCGCTACACTGATGATCCTATTTTAACTCAGTTTAGGATAAAATAATACTTTTTTTCTAACAAAAATTCTCTTTTTACTCAAAATAATTCAAATCTGCACTAAATGCAACACTGAAAATCAAATTTTATTTGATACTAAGTCAAATAATTTGTGTGTAACAGTAAATTGACAAATATGACAGTAAATTCAAACTTTAGTAATATTTATTTTGCCTACTGATATTATAATTGCATTTTTATAATAATACTAAATCCAGTTTTTATGGAATTAAGATTCAAATTATCCCTGTATTTAAAAAAAGTGAATCTACAGGATACTGAGAATAATCATTTGACTCCAATATATTTTAACTAAATAAATCACAGCAATATAATATCAATTGTTTTTGTTTAAATTGGTCTACAAAAAATCCTTAAATAATCTAAAAATCATTGTGGCCAATCTTGATTCGGTCAATTAATTACTTTTTTTATGTTCGACCGCTTTTATGTCTTGTCACTAACATTGCGATACAATATTTTAGTTAGAGAATTATCATGTCGAATGGTCCCTTAGTTATGTTATAAATATAAACAAAAGGGCTAACGTATGAAAAGTACGGCTAATCAAGTTTTCTTCCTATCCTTATAATAAATCGTATTTTAGATGATTCTTTTAAAGGAACTCTAGGAACAAGGGAATAAAGCGATGTTAGGATGAACTAAATTCATAAATTAGATTTACGGAAAATGTACGCGAGAAAATTTTACCAACACCGAAACTTACTCCTGATACACACAAAACAAAACAAATCTTTTAACTTTAAAATATTAGTAGTGTTAGTAGGTAACTACTTTCTCGCGATTTATAATTTTTTCCATTGGTCCTCCCTGGTTAGTAATGATAATACATGGCACATTTCTCGTATTTCCACGAGCAAATACTTTGATATCTATTAAACTTTAGGCTAAACTATCAGTCTTTCTATGGTGCGGAGGGTTTGTAAGTACGATAGATCTGTTTTCTATTATTCCATAACTAATAAATACTAGATCAGTTGGAAAGCTATTGTAAGTTACAAATGTCATGTAATCGCCGTTTTCGAAAACTGGTTTTATAAAACGTAAGCTTTAGCTTACTAAAGCTTACGTTTTATAAAACCAGTTTTATAAAAATATTCATAAAAAATATTCATTGGGAAATTAGGCGATAGATTCCAGGCGTTTTTGAAATATGAGTGAAGGCCAGCTGAATCTTTCCTCTAGTTTATAAAATGTTTAAATGAGAATAAAATGCACTAAACCGGCTGATGCTCCCAATCGCGTGGGAACTACGACCCAAGCCCACTCATTCTGAGAGAAAGCCTGTGCTCTGGAGTGAGACGTATATAGGCCGGGATATACCTAAAATCGAGATTCAAATTAGATGGAATTTCAACGGATTAACTCATTCACGCTCTTGTTTGTACTCTACGGACCTGTTCCACTGCTCTATTAAATTTCTGTTATTCTATGTGAGAGATACAGCGAACCATTTGATTTCTGAACCATAGTAGAACGTTTTCACAGTAAGCGTCATAATGATTTTCTTTGTCAAGCAATGCGGTGTCACTGTGACATTTTATATGAAAAGGTTTCACAGTGAGTTACGGTTCAGTTAGTTTGACTTGTGATTTAAGGGTATTTTAAAAAGAGTGTACACTTTCCTTAACTCTTTTTTATAATGAGGTATATTTGGGGTTTTCTTATTAAAAATCATGAGTACAATTCATTTTCATAAAGAAAAACAGTGTCCTTATTTTTTGGGTAAGTTTTGTGACGATTTTTTCATACAATTTAAAAGTCGTCACAAAACTGACGTGAAAAAATTGTAGGGAAAATTAGGGCCATTTTTTTAATCATCTATATCAATAGCGCGCTCGATTCTGAGTAAGAAAAACTCGAAATTTCCTCATTAAAAAAAGAGGGCTACGTTTTTTATCGAAAACGCCAAACGCGCCATAGGTTGAAGTTTTAGAAAACGGATCTATCGCACAAAGGTTCGGATCGGGAGGTTTGTATAGGGATGTTGACGCCATTAAAAATAATTCAAAGACACGACTAAAGTAAAAACAGCTTTATTTTAGCTCTGAAAACCGGATTAATTTTCGAAAAACTGCAAAATCAGATTTTTTTGTTGCTTTAAAACAAATAAATAGTTACTCGATTGAATTGGCGAACAAGTGACGTCATAAGTTGCTATTGCCATTCAAACTCTATGGGAGAATTGTGTTTTGACAGTTCATAAAAAGTACGTCAGTTGATTGGTGGTGTCAACACCCCTGTGACGTGTCTCGCGCTAGTCTACTGTGTATCAGTGTGGGGTCGCTGGGAGTTGTGAGCGGCGTAGGGCGCGTGCCGGCGCGGGCGCGCGTGCCTGTACGCGCAGTACACGCGCCGCGGCCGCTCCGGCCCGCACCAGCTGCACGCGCTGCCCGACGACCCGTCTGGGGAAGCGGGGAGGGGGTGAGGATAGGCCAGGAGGGGTGAGGAAAAACCGGTCGAAGCCATACGGAGCTAGGGACTTATTCGAGCGTTTCGACCGCCTCGTTTATCTGGTCACATTTTTTAAGAAATGGCATGTGTCTGATAAAAGTTTTCAGTTATATGGTTTTTAATATAATAACCAAAAGCCCAATCAAAATATATAGCCATTACTTAAAAAAATATGACCAGTTAAATGAGGCGGTTGAAACGTTCGAATAAATGCCCGGGCGTTCACGATCGCATCGCTTTCTGCCATCATCTAGTATACAGTTTGACACAACGAAGTTGTGAATGCGTTTTGTGCTTCCGAGTGCGTTAGGAACCATATCGAGAGGTGCGTGGTCAAACCAGAGGCCGTGTTGACTAATGCGCGGGCGCTTGCCATCGATTTCACTATCTCTTTCTGTAATTCGCACCCCCAGCCGAATAAAGCGGTAATATGAAATGCCTTAGTTTACAAACTAAGCCATAAAGCAACCAGATAAAGCTTAGTTTACAAACTAAGGCATTTCATATTACCGCTTTATTCGGTTGGGGGTGCGAATTATCTCATACCGTTTGACTGAAAAAAATAGTGAATACGACAGCAAGCGCACACGCGTTAGACAATACGGCCTCCGATAAATCGATGTAGTGTATTGTGGGAATTTTGAATTTAGGGGTTTTACACGGCGTTCTATTTTAAACAGTAAATTACCTATTTCGATCTATCGGGTTTGATCACGCACCCCTATGTTCGGAGAAGCTGTGTTGCACGGGCGCTCATGAACGCATTCACCAGCTCTTTCTACCTTCATCCTACACCGTTTGAAAGAAAGAAGTCGTGATAGAGATTGTGATTCCGATTGCATTAGACAATATGGCCTCAGGTTCCGTACGGCAATACACCGCTGTATTACTGCTGTTCAAACGCGCTTTTTTCAGCTTTATTCCTATAAAGGTCATCTAAGCCTTGTCGGAGCTTCAACAACTCGTGTAATCGGTAGGACTTTCAAAAGGATTGAATTTCCGGAGCGCCAATTCGAAAAAGGGACCTGTGTAGGCAAATCGGCGATACAATGTAGCGGAAGCGTCTTCAGCTTAAAAGTGCCAACGCGGCCGGTTTTTTGTTTGGGTAATACCTTAATTTACGGCTACGTTACCGGTGTTTCGACATAGTAAATGTAACACGGCTCGCAACTCTAATGACGGGTTCCCCTCCGCGCTTCTCCTTTCAGTATCTGGCCGTTAAGACCAAACATGTGTCAACCCTAACCATGTATGGTCGCGTATAATCTAAAAATATTTGTTTAATATAACCTTGATAAGTACATCAGTTTAACACTAAAAAGGGTGAGTACTTTAGCTCTGTAGTCGTAACAAACTAGCGTCTCTCACAGATATAAAAGCAAATGCGGTGAGACTATTTTCTTAATGCCGCTCAGCAATCATCGGACTTGCAAATATTTTAAATTTAATGGAAATCCAGATATTATGGTCGTAATCGGAAAATGTCCACGTACTTCCTGACAGCAGTCCAAATACTAAATTTGACGACAAAATTTTTGAAAATAGAAGCAATGTATTATAGTTATAGCTAGACCGTTTTAATACGGTTTAGCTATAGTAGTTCATGTCTGTGGTAGGTAATGCTAGTGTTAGAGCCTCTTGAGTAAAAGACGCGCGAAAAGGAACCGGGGCGACATGAGAGTTTGTCACGTTATGGATGGAAAATGAAGGTAGGCTATTAGGAGGAAATAGAGGAAATACATGCAAGGAAACAACGCAATGGGCGGTGAGCAGAGCCACACGTATCCTTTCCGGAAAAACACATGCACACAGTACCGTAACAAGCATTTTATGCGGTGTGATCTTTTATAACTGAAAACGTGAAAATACCAAACTTGACCAAAAACTTGTCCTAATCAAATATTAGAAACTTTCGCGATTTTTAATCTGAACTAACACCACACCTATGACTCTATGGTATGGTCGAAAGTCCCAGGTAATTGACCAAAGAGTGCAAAACGCGAGCGAAGCGTCTAAGTTTCAGCTTGGAAAAAAATGGCATCGTATGTCTGTCCTGCTGTTCTCTACAGGTCGTATGCCCCAATCGATTCTAATGAAGTTTTGTGAATAGGCTCAATAACAATTATGGTTATTTTTGTGTGGATACAGTTTTTGGAAAAATTTCAAGAGCCATTTTGGAAAGCTCGCGAAGATATAGCTCAGAGTCCCTAGTTGTATTAATGTTTCGCCGTGATGAAGTCCTGGCGCAGTGGCGTGTAGTGGGTCAATTCCAGGGTAGACAGCTAGCTACCCGCAAGCACTTGCCACTACAGAGTCCGAGTGTGGTGTTAGTACTAATTTGTTTTGGTGTTGTCCTAATAGTACCGTAAACTGCGCACGCACGCATCCGATAAGTAGTCGCTCACCTGACATGGTTTCGTCGTCAACATCATTCTCCTCGTTTGAGTTTTCGTCAGCATGGCACGGGCCAGTCTCGTCGGCGAACACTTCCAGTTCGCTGAACATCAGATCCTGGAAGGATTTATAATGAAAAGAGGTGCATTCAGTTAATTAAAAAAAAACACGGCTCTGTCCATTCTACACCTCTCTGCAGTGTCGGGTTATTATCCATCGGCCGATGAATATCTATAATTAGCCAGGAAACCATTGACCAATGCCCAGGGTGCACGCCAATCCAAGCACTGCTCTTCCCCCGAATGGATCGGATCAAAACGGGGGATGAAGTGCATTTGATTAAAAAAATATCAAAATTGTTGTCTGTTCGAAGAAAGGATTTATGAAAATGAAAGGGTGAATCAACTTTTTAGTGCCACCAGTTGCTATGGTTACACAAATTTTGTCCCTTGGACAACCTAAGCATTTTTCTATGAAACAGTATGATGTGTCCCTTGGACAGCCGGGGACAGAGTAAACAACACAAAAAAGTTGATTCACCCGATTACACTTAAACATTTGCCCCGCCCGTTGGTTCTGAGATCGCGTTAATCACATGTAACTGAGGCTATTTCCTAGTCGACGTAAAGAATAAGGAAACTTTCTCCCTTGGTAATGACACTACATATCTAAAAAAAAATAACACCCGAAATCTCTGCCTCGCGTCTGTCTACAGGAACAACTGAAACAACAAACATGCTCCAACTTAACCAAAGTCAACATTTACCTTTATTTGAAGCTAACAATAAAGATACCAAAGGATAGTGCTACTAAAATATTCGTATGCATAGCGTAAAAAATCTCAAATAAAGAAGTTGAATTAGTTTCAAAGAAAGCGAATAACATCGGAAAAAATCCAAAAAAAGTTAATAAAAGAAAGAAAGGTTGGGATAGACAAGACACATATATCCTTTTCCACTCACCATCAAAGTTTTGATGTCAACCGGCTAACAAAATTTTGCGTGAAAAGAACAAATATTACAATGATTCTCTTCAATACAAATTCATTACAAAACATGAGCAAAATACACATTTTTTTTTATTATGTTTTACGCACCCTTTCTTTCTTGCAAACATTTATTTTATTTTTTATGTCCAGTGTATTTTTTAACTATATTTTGTACAGTCAAGGGCAAAGATATGTATACACTTTAGTACCTTGTCTATTTTCGTCATATTTACGAAACGACCGCCTTAGCCTAGTTGGTAGTGACCCTGCCTATGAAGCAAGAGGTCCTGGGTTCAAATCCCGGTAAGGGCATTTATTTGTGTGATGAGCACGAATATTTGTTCCTGAGTTATGGATGTTTTCTATGTATTTAAGTATTTATTTGTCTATATAAGTATGTTTATCGTCGTCTAGTACCCATAGTACAAGCTTTGCTTAGTTTGGGACTAGGTCGATTTGTGTAAGATTGTCCCCTAATATTTATTTATTTATTTATTTATTTATTTATTTGAACTGCCATATATGAACAGTCACAGTGGTTAAAGTGACAAGGTACTAAAGTGTATACATATTTTTACCCTTGACTGTACTTAGTGAAAAATACACATAACTCAATCGAATTTAGAGCCATATCACACTGGCGATTTACGATCGTATTAGAAGCGGAGCAAACGCTCAACGTATTAAATGTGTCTAAATACGTCGTATTAACCTTTTGAACGCCAGTGTCGGTTATAGACGACAATACGGTAATACACAACCTACCCACATCCGCAAAAGAATCAATTTTGTTCGTAACAAAAACTATGTGTGGCGTTCAAAAGGTAAATACACTCACACTCTGTATGCTTAGTATAAGTTTTTACTTCACGAAATACTTCTCTATCGCGTTTACGTAAAAAAATCAATTCTATGGAAACATGGGCGCGCGCGCACGGAGACGCTGTCCATGTTTCCATAGTAATTGATTTTTTTACGTAAACGCGATCGAGAAGTATTTCGTGAAATAAAAACTTATACTAAGCATACAGCAGTCCATCTTTCACACAAACGAGGCCACTTCGATGCCTTAGTTCTCCACCAGGGCGGTGCCCCGGTTGAGATATCCAGAGCATCGATAATGGAGGTCCAGAGTTCCCAACATACACAACTGATTCAACAAGCAGTTCACACCACAGCGAGTGAATTTGTATCAGCACTTAGATTTTCATTCATTTTATTACCATTTTAGATGTTTTTTCTGAACATATGTATAATTTCTGTGTTAAACGCAGATTCAATTGGGTGAGTCTCTTAGGAACTCTGAATGACCTTTATCAATGCTCGGAGTAGCCATCATCAGATCACAGCCAAAGCACCGCCTAGTGGAGAACCAAGACATCAAAGAGACCTCGTATGTATGAAAGATGAACTGTGGGCCGAATTTTTTGACCGTGAGTGTACGTTGGGTGTTCGAACACAGAATAAGTAATAGTACTAACGTATAGAAGGATCACTCTCGAACAAAAGTCAACTTTAGGCATAAAAACTTGCCTACTCTTACTGCTTGCACGCGAAATTGAAACTTATCGTGTGATACTAGCTTCATATTCCGTTGGGCATCGCTGATCCGAAATCAGGGGCACAGGATTTCCACTCGCCGATATAGGTAATAATATAAATCAAGAAAGATAACAGCGTGTATTAATTCAGTAAACTACCTTAAGTAAGTAAATTATTTATAAGATCGTTTGGAAGTTACAAAAATCACAGAAAAAAAGATGCTTAATTACGCGCGACGCGGCTAGCGCGCGAACTGAAGGCCGAGTGACAACCTACTGCCATACTCCTCCCAGGGTGGAGCGCCGGCCGAACATACTTAAACTGCGGAGTGAAACCCCCCTGGCTCAGCTTCTAGTACGTGCGCATATCGCTAGTGATATGGCTCGACATGTTTGAGGCTAAACTCGATTAAAGGCGTGATTTATCCACAGACTTGAAATACTAGGAGCAGACTTGACATAACGAGTCCAAATAATGGCAAAAACGCACACATCTCTATCACACAAACACTTACCGGTGAAAGGTTAATCCTGGTATATTTCCATATATAACACTTTCACAAAGGTAGGCACTACATTTCACCATCTTTAAGAGGGTTTATACCTGCTGAGCTGGCAACGTTGCATTTTTGTTAGTTTTTCTCGATTATTCCATAAAAATTGAATGAAAATTAAAAATATTTTGTATACAAATTGTTCTAATAATATATAAGTTAAAGTGTCTACTGCAATAATAATTCGTGATAAGACTTTTATTTTCTTTAAAAACCGTTAATTTGTTCGTTTTTAAAGAAAATAAAAGTCTTATCACGAATTATTATTGCAGTAGACACTTTAACTTATATATTATTAGAACAATTTGTATACAAAATATTTTTAATTTTCATTCAATTTTTATGGAATAATCGAGAAAAACTAACAAAAATGCAACGTTGCCAGCTCAGCAGGTATAAATCTAAATCAGTTCTAATTTTGATGAGAAAAACATTAAAAAATCTCAGTTTACCAAAAAATTCGCTTGCAGCTTCGGCAGCTTATTCTATACGACTGACGTTCAAAACATAGCATGTGTCATTTTTCTTAAGGTTTCTTTGACAGTGTTGCGACACATGAGTGTAATGTTGTCGTAAGGATGGGTGTATTGAAACGACTAAGTCCGAGTAAATACTGCCTATATTAGAGAAATGAAGCCTTATTATATAGATACATAATGGGAGAGTGTGTGTGTGGCGCAGCTCACACTACATGAGAAAACGGGATGACAATATTCCTGATCATTGTAGCGTGAGGGAATAGGAAATATGTACGCACACACACGTAGTTATGTCAAGTCTGCTATTATATTTGACGTCTGTGGATTTATCCGTATTTAGCCACTATGAGTTATGAGTGAGTCTCACGGTAGTCTCCTGTTGAAAATATTGTGAACACCTATGAAATGTTAGGTATAGTGCACTCACGCCGGCGTCGCTGCTAGATTCCGAAGCTAGGGTGGGGTGCGCGGGCGCGGGGCTGTCGCGCGCGGCCGCCGGGGGCTCGGCCTGCGGCTCGGGCTTCGCGGCCAGCTCGGGGGAGGACAGCGACGCCGCCAGCGCAGCGCCCGCCGCCGACGCCTCCGCCACCGGCACGCTCGCCACCGCTGCACGAATAACGAAATACATACATAAAGAGGGTTATACCTGCTGAGCTGGCAACGTTGCATTTTTGTTAGTTTTTCTCGATTATTCCATAAAAATTGAATGAAAATTAAAAATGTTTTGTATACAAATTGTTCTAATATATAAGTTAATGTGTCTACTGCAATAATAATTCGTGATAAGACTTTTCTTTTCTTTAAAAACCGTTAGGTAATAAATTGTTCGTTTTTAAAGAAAATAAAAGTCTATCACGAATTATTATTGCAGTAGACACATTAACTTATATATTAGAACAATTTGTATACAAAACATTTTTAATTTTCATTCAATTTTTATGGAATAATCGAGAAAAACTAACAAAAATGCAACGTTGCCAGCTCAGCAGTTATAAACCCTCTTAAGGGCCACTTGCACAGTTCAGGGTTGAAAAATTAAATCGGTAACCCTGGGTTAAGAATGACAGTTCCATACATTTTGACACTTGCTAAACCTGGGTTAGCAGTTAACTCATGTGAAATTACCAATCCTCACTGGGCCTTCGTGGGAACTATGGCCCAAGCCTTCTCATTTTAAGAGGAGGTCTGTGCCCTGCAGCAGTAGCGAAGAGTACTAACAACCGGATTCCCGGAGTTAAGTAGGTAACCCAGGTCCGTGCAAGCGCCCTATGTAATACGCATTATAGCCGTGGTGACCTAGTGGGTTTACCTATTGCCTCCCAAGGAGAGGGTCGTGAGTTTTCGAAACTTACTGTGCGATATTATATTTGAAATTTACCATGAGCTTTACGGTCACGTAAAACATCGTGAGGAAACCTGCACACAACTACGAAGAAATTCAATGGTGTATGTGTGAAGTTCCCAATCGGCTGTGGGCTCGCGTGCGCCCTGCTACTCCACACCCACTGGACGTATGCTGGCCGCTCAGCAGAGTGCGGCTGTGCGCTGCTGGTGATGCTACCTGTGAGCGCGGCCTCCTTGGCGGGGATGTGGTGCGGCTTGTCCTGGCGCGCCAGCTTGCTGGGCATGCGGCTGGGTGCGCTGGCCGCGCTCAGCAGAGTGTGGAGGCTCACCAGCGCCATATTGTCAGCGCCGCCCATGTGCAGGGAGTTCGCTGACCTGAGGACATTACCGAAGACCTCTATTATACAATTGCGCTGGAAACGAGGCGATGTCTGGGCGAACAGACACGCGAGGCAGTCGCATGGAGCATATTTATTTTGCCATAGGAAATTGATACTAGCTGTTTCCTGCGACTAGCGATAACCCACGGAAATTATGGAATTTTCCGAGATAAAACTCGTCCTATGTCCTTCCCAGGGTCCCAAACTATATCCTTTCCAAATTTCATCAACATCGGTTCAGTTGTTTAAGTTTAAGTGTGAAGATGTAACAGACAGAAAGACACACTTTTGCATTTACAATATTAGAAAGTAGTCTAAAATATCACGTTTTTTTTAGCTGCCCAATCTGCGTCAAAATGCGTTAAAGTTATAAAATGGAACAGTATCAACATTAATTCATGAGATGCTTGGCGGAAGCGTTCTGAATGGACACACTAACGACCTGTTATTTTAATTTTAACTGCATTTTTTATAATAGCAGTCGATTCGCAACTAACAAAACCGTGTTGCATAATGAATGACGTAGGTAATAACATAAGTTTGTTACCGCGAGGTAGAAGGCAGATTCGCGGGCGCGAGGCGTCGCTCGAGCGAATAGTCTCCGTAGCCGCACGCGCCTGCCGTCGCTACGTCATTGTTGCGGGACTCCTCGAACAGCCCCGTCGTTAGACCTGCGAAATACACCACTCTGACTCTGTTCGTTAGCTGAAAGTGTAGTAGTCGCCGCAAAGACACGGCAGTACTGTATCTAAGACATCGGTTACATGTTAATGTAGGCGTCAGTTCAGTCCATCGTTCCGGTCAGAATGACGAAAGAATTATCGTGCAACCCTCTCAGACTGACGGATTGATGGCCCAGACTGATGAAAATTAAATATATTCGTCAATCCGTTGTGAATGACAGTAAACAAGAATGACGTTACTGAACTGACGCCAGAATTACAGCCAGGCCACGACATCGCGCGCGCCCGACAGACACCCCCCCCCACCCTGTTCGTTGCGTGTGCCGCCAGAAAATCGCTGTGCGGCGAGCGTCTCCGCCGCGCAATGAACGGAGAGAACGCTCGCCGGATGCGCGATGTCGTGGCCGGGTCATTAACGTGAAACCGATCGATGTCTATGTGGCGGCCGGCACATTATTTGATCGAATACACACGGGAATGGCGAGCGACACGAAGATGAAAGCCTTTACCTTTGTGAAGTATTATTATCTTGGGTCGTCTCATTTGTTTTATGTGAAGTTCTCCATAGATCGATGAATACATTTTAAATTTATGACATTTCCTTAGCAAAGAGTGAAGGAATGGGACGGATACGGTGCGCGTTGGGAGATGTGTCTTTGTCCGCTCGTGCGCATATAGTTTCTCAAAGCTATTTTCGCCGTTAGTACCCACCACCTGTAAAACCATTATCCTACTAAAATTATAAATGCGGGTTTGTGAGTATGTGTGTGCGTGCGGGTTTGTGTTTGTCACTCTTTTATGATAAAACGGCTGGACGGATTAGGCTGAAATTCGGTGTGTAGATAGCTGTATGTCTGGAATAAAACATAGGCTTCTTTTTATCCCTATATTTTTACGGGATAAATATAAAATCTCGAAATATTCACCGCCAAATGTAGTGACATGGAATTCTGCACGGGTGTTCCCCATACCACGATTTCTGAGAATTGCCATGGGAATTTAGTAGAATCCCGGAATTTCAATTCAACAGCCAAATCCAATGGTTAACGCGAGCGAAGCCGCGGGTAAACGCTAGTTTGCAATAAAGTAATGATTGATGAACACCGACACACCTCAGCCAGACTCAACTGGCACTGTGCAGGGCAAGTCGCTCGTAGAACTGATGGATGGCCAAAAGGTTCTTGAGTGGCGTCCACGGACCGGAAGACGCAGTGTAACAATGCCTCCAACCAGATGGAGCGATCCTGGGCCCTGTACCACAAAAGTTACAAGTGCTACAATTCGACAAAATTGTCAAGTTTCTCATAGTAAAATGTTACAATTTTGTCGAATTGTAGCACTTGTAACATTTGTGGTAAAGGGGGCAGGTGGTTAAGTTCGCGGGAACGCGTTGGACGCGGATGGCGCAGCGCCGGTCTGTTCGGCGAACCTTGGGAGCGGCCTACGTTCAGGCTTGATTTCCTCCTACGCTGACATCAGTCGCTGACGTCGGTCGAGCGTACCGTCTCGGTAGCAATATACACATGCGCGGCCACCAGCGGCGCTGTGCGGTGCCCCGTAGAATATTGTGTTTATTCGTACGCGCGACCGACGTCAGCGACCGATGTCAGCGCAGGACCAGTCAGCTTCGCACTGAGCGCGCGATAGTGGTGTATAGCGCGTCAGCACACCGACGCGCGCCATCAGCGGCGCGTAGCAATAAATCTGCCGCGGACGTCAGCGTCGCTGTGCGGTGCCCCATAGAGTGTTGTCTTTATTCGTACGCTCTACCGACGTCAGCGACCGATGTCAGCGCAGGACCAGTCAGCTTCGCACTGAGCGCGCGATAGTGGTGTATAGCGCGTCAGCGCACCGACGCGCGCGCGCTGACGAGCGAGACCGACGCGCGCCATCAGCGGCGCGTAGCAATAAATCTGCCGCGGACGTCAGCGTCGCTGTGCGGTGCCCCATAGAGTATTGTCTTTATTCGTACGCTCTACCGACGTCAGCGACCGATGTCAGCGCAGGACCAGTCAGCTTCGCACTGAGCGCGCGATAGTGGTGTATAGCGCGTCAGCGCACCGACGCGCGCGCGCTGACGACCGAGACCGACGCGCGCCATCAGCGGCGCGTAGCAATAAATCTGCCGCGGACGTCAGCGTCGCTGTGCGGTGCCCCATAGAATATTGTTTATTCGTACGCTCGACCGACGTCAGCGACCGATGTCAGCGCAGGAGGGAATCAAGCCTCAGCAGTGGAGGTATTTCTGGTGGGATGGCGGTGGTACCTGGGCTGAGCAGGCGCGGGCCGCTGCCGGCGGCGTGCGGCGCGTACTTCCACTGCGAGCCGAACAGCAGCGGCTCGCTGGCGTCGCCGTCCACGGGGTTGTTCTGCGCGGGGTTGTCGTCGCCCGGCGCCGACGCGCGCGTCGCTGCCATCGAGTTGCGGGACATCTCGAGGGAGAGACGCTGACGGACAGGGAATCCTTGCTCAACAAAGTTGCGCTAGAGTTGGATTTATTTACATGCTTCCTAAATGATTTTGCAGACGCAACTATGTTGTTGTTATGTTACGGTGGGCGATTTTATCTTTTTGGTGGCATGTTAGAAATTGATATTTTTAGAAATGAGTAATCGCACGATTGTAATGAGACTGACATTTATTTCAAAAATAAATTTTGTGTAAAAAGGTTTAGTTTTGAAATAAGAATAATTCAACAATTAATCATTCAAAACGTGCGTAATGTTAATGGATTTTTGATACTGCTTTAACTGAAGTGTTAGAATAAATGTAAATTCTGCCATTAATATATTTATCTATTTTGAATCTTTATGTTCATCATCATCATCATCATATAATAAATAATATTCCTATAATTCTCATAAGTGTCTATCGCAAACTGTAATGATAAATTTAAATTAGTATTCCACAAGTAAAAAATAACGAATTCGTATTTCTACGGGTTCCATACCGCGCCCGAGATGATACTAGTCTTAAAAAGATTAAGAGACAGGTGTAAAACTGGTGGTGTATATTGTGGATTTAAATACGAAATTCAAAGTCATTGGTTGGTCGGGAGCGCTAGACTCGAATGTGAATAAAATGAACCAAAATATTTTGCGAATATTACGGCCATTCGGCCTGTAGCCAATTCAATTGTCAACTCTTATTAGTGATTAGCAATTAAATTATTCCTTGTAGAAGGGTTTTAAAAGGATGGTCACAAAATTAGCATCGTGTCGTGTGCAAGCACAGTAAAATGTTCGCGGAATAAAATAAATGACTCGAACTAAATAACTGCATGCCATACCTCTTTGAGATCATTGATTTGCAGTATGTGCTGGTTACGCATTGTGATAAGCTGGTTGATATACCACTGCTGGTCGCGACAACGCTGGTAGAACGTCGGGGGTCGCACTTGGAACCTGGTGACACCAAAATTGTTTATTAATGAAGGTTAGAGAAAAAATAATAGGGTTTAAACATTTAACTACCGTGAGACTCACTCATAGTGGAAATAAACGGATCACTCACGTCTTAAAACGAGTTTAACTGGACATGTTTCGGGCTAATCCGTAACCCTTCTTCTTGGAGTCAAGAAGAAGAAGAAGAAGAAGAAGAAGAAGAAGAAGAAGAAGAAGAAGAAGAAGAAGAAGAAGTTGAAGAAGTTTTAAGACGTGAGTGATCTGTTTATTTTCACTATGAATAGGGTTTTGTGAAGCCAGCCTCAAAAGGTTGCGACCAGGGTGCTACAATCGGATCCCTTTGTTTCACATATTTAATTTAATTTGTCATAATTTTATTTGGCGTACCAACATTTGCCATAAAATATATTATAGAAGCATACTGTTCTCATGATTTTTTAAAAAGTCATCTTATACAATACAGTGGGTTAGTTTAGTTTAATAACAATTCTACAGAAAATACTAGTTTCAGAAATAAATTACTTTGTAACAAATGACATTTACAACTGACAAATAAAATAAGTAATTTTCAACAATTTTTAACATACCTAAGTATTAGAGTGTCTGTATCGGGGTTCAGATAGCCTTCACTGGCCAGCAGGTCGAGCCGAAAGAAACGGTTGTAGCCCCAACACTCCCCAACCTCGAAGTCGGACGCGAACTCCCGGACGATGTTCTTGGAGGGATCACGCGACACTTGGTGCAGCATCTCCACTCGGTACTCGTATCTGCGGTTCAAAGATTTGCTTACACGGAGCGAGAATATTGGGCAAGTTGTGACACATTGCGGGGCGCGGAGTTTAAGGTTTTACAAGTGACCGTTCAACCACGGCAATGTATCGCATCTAAATATTACAGGTTTACTTCTTTGCCAACTTCTTTTGCAAATAAATAAATAAATAAATAAATATCACGGGACAATTCACACCAATTGACCCAGTCCCAAAGTAAGCTAGGAAAGCATGTGTTATGGGTACTAGGCAACGGATAAACATACTTATATAGATAGATACATACTTAAATACATATTAAACACCCAAGACCCGAGAACAAACATTCGTATTTTGCATACAAATATCTGCCCCGACACGGAAATCGAACCCGGGACCTCAAGCTTCATAGTCAGGTTCTCTAACCACTAGGCCATCTGGTCGTCTAAATGGCCTAGTGGTTAGAGAACCTGAAACTTGATGTGAGAAACGCACATCAAATGCCTGCAAAAATTATGACAGCAGCACTGGGCGATAGAAACAAAAACGCTTATTCACGTTATCGACACTTGCAGCCCGGCCACGACTTCGCGCAACCGGTGGCAGCGGCTAGCGTTTTATCAGTTCATTGCGTGTGCCACTAGATAATCATAATCACTACGCACCGAGCGTTTCGGCAGCGCAATGAACGGAGAAAACGCTCGCCGCTAGCGCCGGTCGCGCGAAGTCGTGGCCGAGACATTACCTAATGCGTTAACTCCTTGGTAAAATGACGTCAACATTAGGTCGGCGAGTGAACATGGTCTAGACTAGATAACAGTAGGTGGACCTCGTTTGCCACTATTCTTTTTAATGATCAGTGGAGTATAGGCGTGGGCGAAGCGGGCCCTCGCCCACGGCCTCGCGGTCAGAGGGGCCTCGCGCCTCGAATGGTTCTCGTTCCTTTGCTCAATCAAAATTCCGTACTTTAATGTGTGGATTACGCCACTGGGTAGATCTTGCGAACAAAAGAAAAGAGGCCTCGCTGATGCGACATCGCCCACGTCTATATCAGTCCATGCTACGCCACTGATCAGCATTATCCGCATACCGACTTAAATAATGGTCTCAATTAAAAACAACCAAACCTTATTGAATGAATCACAACATAAACTAAGCAAACGATTTCCTTTAACAATTCAACAAGCATGCAAATTCACTGTCAAAAACGTAGTATCGACGATTTTAGTTTGACACGAATGACAATGCGTGAAGCTTGTTAGCGAATCTGACGAAATACGAACAAGCAAGACGGAAGCAAGCCTCTGCCTTCGAGTAAATAAACTTACCTCTGGCCTAACCTTAGAGTCGTAAAACCATTGCTTGCGGTAATGAAAAATATCGTCGTATTAAAATATGTCATTCATAAGTTACACAGTACTATTAAGAAAGCCAATAGTCAAAGTTCAACACCAAGCAAGAGTATCATAAGCCTACCAGACAAAACCAAATATAACAAACTACTGACAAGATCACCAATTAATTGTAGGATTACTTAACAATTACAATGTTGAACATATCATTTTTCAAATCTAACAACAGGACTCCACAGAAACCGTTAAAATCAATATTAGACTGCCCATAATTGTCCCATTAATGACCTGATTACTTAAATACTTAAAAATCACAAAATTAGGTAGTCGCACCATTGTCATTGCCATTAAGACAATGCATGACTCAAACATATAAAATTGGGTGCCAAACGGCACCATTAGGTCAATAATGGGTTAAGGGATTTTATTAAAACAAAACTTAATCGGTTCCTTTGTGTAACGCAAGTTACCCATATACTTTGTATGACGAACTTTCGTTCACAATAAACGCGATCGGGATTTTGTTTTCATTGCATTTAATATATGTACAATTTTTGTGTAAATAACTCAATAAACGCCTATCACAGGGCGCTGTCTCAAACGCAGAAAGCGGTCCCATGAGACTCACCACTGAAATGCACCTAACCGGGACACCAAAATCAAAGGCGGTCTTTTCCCTTGACTTTGATAAGTGATGGTAACATTAACCAAAGTCCGTTAGGCCCATGTCGATTTTGACAGCAGCCTGCACTCCAACTTAGACAGCCCCCTGTCCAAACGCAGCTAACCAGGCTGTCATAACTCACTTAGATGTCTCCGGCAATCCGGCGCTCAGCTCCAAAAACACCGAGAGATAGTTCCCGCGCACGACTCCATTGCCATCCGGGTACACTTTCAGCCGCCAGCAGAGCCCGTTGACGTGAAGCGGGGCCGAGTACACCGGCGCCGCGGCGTGTTGGAGCTGTGTGAAGTTCGTCAGTGGAAACGTACTGCTGTCGTAGCTTGGGACGATCTCACTGTTCAACACAAATAAACTGTACCGGACTTATTATGCGCGTGAGAAAACAGGCCAAACAAAAATGTGGCGTCGGCTGAATCAGCGACACTCGCAGCTTCGGTTAACTTCAAAATTGTGTTTAAAATTATTATTACAAGATGACTTCTTTGTTAAAATTTAAGGTAAATACGAGCGTGCGAGGAGCTTATTTAGCTGACGGTAGGGTAAACTGCCAATTGATGCGTAAAGCCAAATCATATTCACACTATTTATGAGTTTTTATTTCAACAGGCTGCCATTGCCTTATTAGTACATCAAACACAGTCATTAAGACTAAACCCTGTGCTGTTTTGTTACGTATATTCAGGAATTGCCAGAGAGAGCTAAATGCCAACAACAATAGACAGTATATCCAATTAAAAGTTCACAAATCTGAGAACAAACAAAAGTATATCATGAAAATGGAAAATGTCACATTCGATCGCCCTTTTGAGTATTCCCAAAGTTGAAATAAGCATATCAATCAATATTACTACCATAAATACGACAGTGTATATCCACTTGAGTATGTTAGCACGGTTAGGAAATTCGATAAAATTTGTATAAGTGCTAGCAAGACATAGGGAACTTAAATTATCGAAAGAAAAAAACGAAAATAAAAGTATTAAAAAATGGATTGTGTTTTTTTTAACCTTTGAATATTGTGAATAGATCTAATGAATAGATAACAATAATATAATAGATGTTATTGATAGGTATCATTTCACAGCATGTTACATCATTTTCTATCAAAAAACTAGGAAAATAAGAACTAGCATTCAATGAGGAAATCATAGCAATTATTTTTTCAATTACTTCATTAAGGGGCTGTTTCACCACTTTTTATAAAGTTCGAATTAGCTTAATCATAACCTTATTTGACAGATGAACTTAAAATTTCTGTTTCACCAGTCTAGATTAGCGCTAAGTGACGGACAAACTGTTTTTTAATTTGACCATCAGATCAGGTGGCATTTAGCATTTTTATCCGTCACATAACTTTTTAATTAGTCAGTTAATTTTTTTGTGGTCATGGTTGGAGAGCCCTTCAGCCGGTTTCAGAAAAATAAATCAAAGTATTTTTTATTTTTTAAAGAAATAAGTCATGCTAAATTGCAAACGAAGATTCAAATATCAAGATTTGAATAAAAAAATATAGGTACGCTTTTAGTATGTAAAAATAAATCCAAAATTTCGTAATATTTTTTTATTACAGACTTTTTTTCAGTGGCATAATCGTTTGTTCTACGTGAACTTGTACATCGCCATTACAAAAAAAAGTTAATCTGTCAAATGGTTTGGCGCCACTTTTCGATTCGTTTTACGTGATTTTATTTTTCTTTGTTATTGTTAACAAAGTACCGTAAATAAATACCGTTTTTGGATTAATTATAATGTTACACATTTGTTTATGCAAAAAAATAGATGTATTTCAAAATTACATAGTTTACGATTTCTTTTGCTTTAACAATGAGCGACTCTTTGAACGAAAATGTGCGAACAGGAACGCGTGATCGTGAAATGTGACGTTGCCATTCCCCCTCTATGTTAAACCGACGATTAGTTAAGTGGTACTTAGTTTGCGCAGGACCGGAGTGGTGAAACTGAAAAAAAACTAGCCGACAGATTTGTCCAGTACTTAGTTTATTCATTGGTTACGTGACCAGTAGTTTGACAATAAGGTGGTGAAACACCCCCTAAGTGTAATTAATTGATTTAAATGCAAAAAAAATAATAATAATCGCATATAGTAAGTGTAAACGGTTTTTGAATTTCTAGGGCATAGCAGGCTTACCTATGGAAATCCGCTGGTACTGGAGCAGTTACGAAACTGGCCATCGGCTTTTTGCGGACCTGGTGAATCATCTTGGACAAGTCGCTACTTTTCGCTATTAGCTCAGATCTGTAAAAAAACATCCACAGTCAGTTCTTCCTTTTTAGTGGTCCTTACTAAATGGGCGTGTAACAGCTTCAATCACTAAGTCTCGCTTCTGTCTTCCTATCTGTTTGTCACTGGCTGGATTATGTCTTTTGAACCATTAAACCATTATAGGTAGATGCTTGTAATTTCCAAATAGAGTGTGTATCGCCTTGGCAGCAATAACAAGCAAGAACAAAAATAAAATATAATTAAAAAATTAAATGGGGTTCATGAGAACCATGGACTGGGAATTTTCTATTGACAAGAAACATGTTTAGTGAACTTTATTTTATAAATAAATTTATGGTAATCAAATGTCAATTAACTCGTTAGTACCTGGGCGACCGAGCTCTGCTCGGGCAGAAACTCGGTACCAAGCGTTTTCCCAGAGATAAGACCAAGCTAGATCAATTTTTCATCCCCGAAAACCCCCACATACCAAATTTCATCGAAATCGTTGGAGCCGTTTCCGAGATCCTGATTATATATTTGTGGGGGAGGGGGTTCGGGGGTTTCAAGGGGGGATGAAAATTTCATTGATTTTGCCGTAGGATGCACAGTTTTCAAGATATTTGACAAAAACACCGGAGGGGTTGGGGCACAGAAATAATTTATTATTATTTCTGTGGGTTGGGGGGTGAGAGGGGGGAGGGGGTGCGGGGGGGATGCATGGGAGGGAGCGTGGGGGTCTCAAAGGGGGATGAAAATTTCATTGATTTTGCCGTAGGATGCACCGTTTTCAAGATATTTGACAAAAAAACCGGAGGGGGTGGGGGGGTGAGCCACGTTAAACTATCGTCCGTAAACCGACTTTACAGACAACCGGTTTTTCTTGTTCTTTGCTCCCAATAGGGAACGTGCACATAGACGGTGCTGCCAACTGGTGTCATAAGGGTGCCATCAATTTGAATGCTTTACCTTGATAAGTTTGTTTTACTGTCCGCATAGTGTCTCTTTTGTCGCATTAGTGCTGCCGCCTATAGTTACTGCACGTTCCCTATAATACTTTTTCTCACAAAAAAGTAACTTTTTCTCACAAAAGAAGAAACTTCGTTTTCTCATAAAAATAAACTTAAAAAAAAAAACTAAAATCCTTAAAAAAAACGTGGAATCGAACCGAGGTCGGCTGGATCCGCGACCACCCGATTTCTACTGTGCTATTATGATCTGCTCGAAGCCGGCGAAATTTAGCTTTGTATTCTAATGCAAACAAAAATAGCCGGAAAACACGAGTAAAAGCGGTTTTCTGAAAATGAAACATAGCTAGATCAGTTTTTCATCCCCGAAAACCCCCACTTACCAAATTTCATCGAAATCGTTGGAGCCGTTTCCGAGATCCTGATTATATATATATATATATATATACAAGAATTGCTCGTTTAAAGGTATTAGATGTGTAAGACTAATGGCAGAGAAATGCCGTGACTAACTTTTGTCATCATAATCACTTAGGAATGAGGAACTCCCTTAATGGGTTAATGGCAGTCAGGTTGTTAAGGTATCAGTATCACAACTGACTATGCTTAAGAACTATTTTTTAATAATTTTATATTTTGTGTGACCTAACACGTGAAGTAGCGTTTCAGTTATTGGATTACTTTTTCATTTACACCAATATTCAGCCAATACACAGACAGCTACCTGAGATGATAAAAATCATAACGTCAGTGATATTGCAATACCGCGTAACTAGCTTTTTCCATAAGGCTCAACTTGAAATTAGGGAAATTTAGATAAAATAGACCTTATGGGTAAAGCTACTTACGCGGTATTGAAGTATCACCGACGATAAGTAGAAGTTCGCCACCAGTATTGATCACACAGATTTCTACCCAAAGTAGATAGTTCAAAGCTTTGTAATATCCAGCCAACTAACCTGGTACTGGCATGTAATTGGTGCTCAATTTCCTGGAGCAAATGTTCCAGCTGTTCCGTCTCTTGGGTGAGGCTGTTCTTCTGGCCCATGAGGGTGAGGAGCTTGGCTTTCAGAGCAGAGTCCAGGCGGGATATCATCAGTTCAACAGCGTTGCGGATCTCGCGAACACGCTCGTCTTTGGCAGCGCGAACCGATTCCACATTGCGTTCCTGAAAATTAAATTTATTTTGTTAAAATCAGGTACACAATAAAATCAACAAGGTGGTTATGGCTTCTAAGCATTCATAACATTGAGAAATAAAAATGGCGACTAGTTTTACATGTGCAGGGCAACAAACAGTATCATCCCAATATCATCCCATAGGAGCCCACAGGGCCCACGTCCTTAGCCTCCGACCACATGCAGGGCCCCCAAAGTCCAATATGTTAAACATAATGAGTTAATTGCCATGCCGCTTTTTTACATTGAAAAAGGACGCCATATTTGTTGGTAGGTACCTAACTACCTAAGAACCCCAGCATACTTTACTTACTCATTCAATCTAAACAACATTTTATCGTCAAGTTCATGCTGAATAAAAATTTAACTAAATAAAAGTTGACACATTTTGTTGGAAGCTTTCACCAAGGCAGCATCGATTCAAAAAGGGTAGAACATATGGGCGAGCGAGTCATTGATAATTTATTAATTATTTTAAGACCTCGAAAACTAAGCATCATGCCTAAGCAGAATAATGATTGCCGCATCATTCAAAAACGCGTGAAACAGGAAATCTGCGATGGACAATGTTGCAACAAACATTTCACATCATTAGCAAATGGCATTGTATCATTTTAGCATGCATAGCACACTGCAGAGTGCCTTCACCATTCCTAAGGAGGTCAATGGGTCGGTGAGAGCAGCTGTGCCAACGGTTTTCGCACAAAGGATTGGGTAAAAAATGTAGAGCATTCGGTGACACTTGCAAATGTGGAAATTTAATTTCCAAGTATAAGCAAAGTTGCAACAGGATTTAAAGATGGATAATAATCCAAATTCTGGGTTTTGTCGGTTTTGGTCATACTTCAATTATAAAAATACAATAATGTTGTTTCAAACTTTTGAGATTTTCCCTCATAATTATTATACCAAAGGGGACTTTACAAGTCAACTGAAATGTCAACTCGTGACCACAGCTGCTGCCATGTGGTCAAAATGTTGAGGTATATTGTTTTTGTGACCAGTCCCATTTGGTATAATAATTATGAAAATATATGTACTACAGGTGAACTATAAGTAAAGAGTTAGCTATAAAATTAGTAGTAGTTATAAAAAAAGTTACATTTTTGGGGGTAGTTGCAATAGAGAGATCTCTCTCCAGGCAAATGTTATGCCTGGGGACCGAAGTCCAATGGATGAAAGTTGGAAGTTGTATTTATGCAACCGAGTTGAGAAACTTCGATAGCGTGATGTAGGATTGTAGTTGTTAGTTCCTTATGTGATGACTAGATGGCGCTAGTAGTCGCTACATCAGCCCCCCTTTTAGACCGGAGGTCGATACGAATTGCAGTGGAGTGCAGTCTGTGCGTCATGTGGGCGCTTGCAAGGGCCAGTCGCTCAGAGCCTCGTCGGCAAGCATTGTTGTTCCTCTGCTACTTGTAGATGCATGCCTGTTGCGTGATTGCTCAGAGCCTTGTTGGCGAGCGTTGGTTGCTTGATTGGCAAGTGGAAGTAGTGGGAGGAGGATTTTTTTGCGAACTGTTGTAGACACCAGGCAGATAATAGATACATGCTAATGGTGCACAGTGCGGTGAGTATGGCTTGCTGTGAGACTGCGTCATCGTCTTGTGTGTCTGAAGGCTGCGATTTTGTCCAATGTCGTGGGTCACCAATTTGGGGGTGGTACCATAGAGAGATCTCTCTCCAGGCAAATGTTATGCCTGGGGACCGAAGTCAATGGATGAAAGTTGGAAGTTGTATTTATGCAACCGAGTTGAGAAACTTCGATAGTGTGATGTAGGATTGTAGTTGTTAGTTCCTTATGTGATGACTAGATGGCGCTAGTAGTCGCTACACATTGTACAAAACGTTGCTTAGCTGAAACAACGGCCTAATCCAAAATACTACGGTGTGCAACTTAATACTTTAATTATTGTAAATAAGGTGTATAATTACACAGCACATCATTTCGAATTAGGCCGTTCTTTTAGATAAGCAGCGAAAATTGCAAAATTTTTAGGGAATGTCACCATTAATTCTAACTCTGGCAATGTGTAAGAAAATTAAAACAAGCAAACAATTCTACAAGTGTTTGAGATCAAATCTCTGAATCAGCCTAATTTGCTTAGTTGCACATTTCTTCCAATCATAAGGCAGTGAGCAGGGATTAGAAGAGAAGACCTGTAGATCAAGCAAAGTGGCATGCCACGGGAGAGGCCTATGTTCTCCAGTGTACTAATATGTAATTTTATGAATTCCTCACCACATCCTGCACCAAACTGATGAGCTCCATCAATCTCCGTCTCAGCTGAGACACCTCATCCCGGATCTGTGTCACATGTTGCTCGTAGACCTCTTCCAGTGGCTTGAAGGTGTGCCCTGAGTGGGTCCCGCCCCAGAGGGCACACTGGTGGCAGATGCAACGTCGACATGTCCAACAGTACACTGTAAGCTTCTCTTGATGGGTTGGGCACCTGTTTAAAATTACACCATGGGTACAATACAATACAATGACTCTTTATTGTCCACCTTATCCACCACAAAGAGAACAATACAGAAAAACTTAACAACCGCTTTAGCCTAGTTGGTAGTGACCCTGCCTACGAAGCAAGAGGTCCTGGGTTTGAATCCCGGTAAGGGCATTTATTTGTGTGATGAGCACGAATATTTGTTCCTGAGTTATGGATGTTTTCTATGTATTTAAGTATTTATTTATCTATATAAGTATGTTTATCGTCGTCTAGTACCCATAGTACAAGCTTTGCTTAGTTTGGGACTAGGTTGATTTGTGT
This sequence comes from Archips crataeganus, assembly GCA_947859365.1. Taxonomy (NCBI): domain Eukaryota; kingdom Metazoa; phylum Arthropoda; class Insecta; order Lepidoptera; family Tortricidae; genus Archips; species Archips crataeganus. Next base: position 18,814,454 of record OX402051.1, on the reverse strand, counting down.
AAGATTGTCCCCTAATATTTATTTATTTATTTATTATTTATAACTTGTGGATGGATGGCTGGGTATTATTTTGTTTAGCTTTTAGTCTGCACTAGGGCATGTCAACAAGTAAAGGAGCCAAAATTACTGTCTACAACAGGCAATTAGGTGCAATAGGCATCAATAGGAGAATTATTCTCTTCAATTCAACAATTAATTTCACTTATTTAGTAAAATGGGCCCCGGATACAATTCTTGCCAGCATAATTCCTGAAGGAAGCCAGCAGACCAGATAGATAGGTACTTGCTTTAGTAATTAATAAGACTATTAAATACAGATTATCTAATTGTAATAGTTGTAATTAGTTCCCATTTGGTTTAGTACAAATCATTCAATTAAAAGCAGAATAATCATGAAAAAAACCACAAAAATTACCTAACTTTATTTCCATCTTGCAGAATTTAAACTTATGGAAACGGTCAAAACACTTGATTAGCACATTTGACTTAAACATTATGTGACAACCAAAGTACCTGTCTCTAAAACTCTCCCGCTGGGTGGCAGTGTTGGTCTGTTGCATGGTCTCGATCTGCTGCGTCACCTCCTCCACCCAGCGGCAGTTGACCAGCTCGTGTAGATGCAGCGAGGCACGGCAGTGCGGACACTGCGACCGCTGCTCCGTCAACCAGCGCCGCACGCACGCATAGCAACATAACTTCGAGCAGTGCGGACACAGATGCGCATCCACCAGCTTCTCCATACAGATGAAGCATCGAAACACTTCCGCCAACGTCTAAAAACAAGACATGTTTCACAAAACACAATTCCTAACTGTTCATCCAAATGTAGGCCATCGTTTACCTCCACGATCTGCTCCTCGCCATTTCCATTCCCTTTGTCTCCTCTCGAGGCCATATTTTAAGGATTCCCTTTCCTTATGTCGGATCCGAACGGGTAATCACCATAATTTAGACATACTTTATTCTCTTGTTCGAAAAAAACAATTAGACATTTCGCAATTCGATCGTCAACGAGTTCGTACGATACGATACGAAACTAACCGAGAAACAACCAACCAACCACTTCCGTGTTCGAATCCCAATCGAATCAAAATAAAAACAAAAAGTGTGTATTGCCAGCTTACATAACATAGCTTCCCCGAAAACGGAAAATTATCCTTACTAAATAGAAAAAGTAGAAATGAGCCTTGTCAACGTGACTTCCACTTTGTAAGTACCTGTAAGTACTTATTGTAGGTACGGTTACTATAGGAAGAGCTCTGACTGACAGTAACAACTGATGTTTAATTGCCCTTCAAACAATATGTATAGTCCACAGACGTACAAGTACAGTACTGATTAATATTAAAAAAAGGTTTAGTATTTTTAACTACCGCTTTAGCCTAGTTGGTAGTGACCCTGCCTACGAAGCAAAAGGTCCTGGGTTCGAATCCCGGTTAGGGCATTTATTTGTGTGATGAGCACGAATATTTGTTCCTGAGTTATGGATGTTTTCTATGTATTTAAGTATTTATTTATCTATATAAGTATGTTTATCGTCGTCTAGTACCCATAGTACAAGCTTTGCTTAATTTGGGACTAGGTCAATTTGTGTAAGATTGTCCCCTAATATTATTTTTTTTTTTCAAGTTTGAAGTGTAAGTTTATATAATTGTTATGAATATAATGAATTTTATTATAACTGTCTGAGCTTCTCCTATAATAATCGAACTATAAATATTTATTAACAAATATGTGTATATATGTACGAAAATACAGATACATATGTATTTTATATGTATTTTCCATTTAGTATTTTACTTCTTTGAATATTTTTTTTTTCAAAGGAAAAAACTGGTAGAACTGGTAATTCAATCTTCATCCTAGAGGATCTGCTGGAGACTAGCCTCGTGTAAAAGAGTGTTGTAACCATGAATCCAAAGCTATTTAAAAGATTACCTAATGATATGAAAACCAAAAGCCCCAGTCAACTAACTTAACTGTTGTTTGAAATGATCTTAGAGAAATGTTATTACGATTTGAATGATTACCTTTGTGAGTGTGATATTAACATTTGATTAATTTTATGAAATATTTATTGCTACATTTTAATATTGCATAAATAATTAAACCTTGAGTTAGTGACATTTGCACTTAATCTATACTTACCTATAATACAGTACAGTACAGTCGACTGACTGACTGACAGCCAACGCACAGCTTAAACTACTAGTGATAGAGACTTGAAATTTGGTATAAATGTACCTAGAGTACTGTACTAAGGAAAGATTTTTCTAAAATCCCACAGGATAGGGAAATATCCAAACTTTATTTGATCCTTTGTTTGTAAAGGAATTTCTGAAACTATTAAGCCGATTGTAAAAATTCTTTCACCCATAGAAAGCTACACTATTTTTAATGGACATAGGCTACATTTTCTTCGGAAAAAACGAAAATTTCCACAGGATAGAAACAAGTGAATACAACTTCAGGGCTGATTTTAAGAATTCTTTCGTGTTTAATAAGCTACTTTCTTTAATTGATACAGGCTACTTTTTCTTTGGGAAAATGCAAAATTCCCACGGGATGGATACAAGTGAATTCAAGTTCATTTTAAAAATTCTTTCACCAAATTATCGAAATTTTTTTCCTTTTTTTTTTGGTTCGTATAGACTACTTTTCTGCGGGAAAATTCAAAATTTCCGCGGGATGGAAGTAAGTGAATTTAACTTCGGGGGTGATTTTAAAAATTCTTTCACCAATAGAAATCTAACACTATCCCCAACTGACACAGACTACTTCTCTCCGGGAAAATGCAAAATTCCCGCGGAATAAAAATAAGTGAATTGAATTTCGGGGCTGATTTTAAAAATTCATTCACTAAGGTAGGTACTATTCTACAGCTACGCTGTCTCTAATTGACACTCAGGAACTGTCAAAATAGATGAAAACAGTAATTTCTATCCCAACGGAACTTTGCACTTTTTTGGGATAAAATAAGCCTGTTTCAATCAAGGACAGTGTAACTTTTTATAAAATTCACTTATTCCTATCACGCGGGAATAATCTACGTAATAAATTACCTGTCTGTCAAATTTCATCCAAACAACTAACGTTATTGTCTACGCTTACGAAGTCGCGCGTAAAAGCTAGTTTTATATATTTGAATAACTTTGTAATGCCTATCATCACTCATCAGTACAAAATCTACCTGTGATGACGAAATAAAAAATTGATTGATTAATTTTCTTTTTTCTTTGAGCCTTGGGGGAGGCCTATGTTCAGCAGTGGACGTCTTTCGACTGAAAAGATAATAAAATGATGAATAAATTTTTGTGTACGATAATTGTTTAGTGGAAAGCACAACACCGCACAAACAGGGTAAAATGGAAGAGAATAAGAGATTTTTATACTCAAGAGTTGGATAGCTCAAGGTTGAAGAAGAAAAGACGATAACAAATAATAACAATTTAACTATATTTACGGATTGACTTGGAAGTGGAGGTGGATGGAACTTTCATATGTCAAAATGTTATTATTTATCACATTGACTAGGCTATTTTCCAAGAACAAGGTTTTTTTTCTTGTTGGTAGAAGATAATATCCTTAAATTTAGGGAAAATCAGTTGGTATCACTTCAAATGTTGCCATCATCTAATCTGTCAAATTGTCATACAAAATGAAATATCTATACAAGGATTATTAATGAAAGATAAAAATAATCATTAATTAATATTATTAATTATTAAACCACTGTTTTTATTTTCTTTACTATGAAACGATTTTAAACTTTCTGGAAGACCACTTTTGCTTAAACGCTTTTGTTGGCTATCCTGTTTTTGTATACTTTTTGGAAAAAAGTTTTGCGTCGGCGAAGTTCATCGCATTCGCAACGCAATTCGCATGATTTGGATTTGTGACGTTTCCCTTATCGTCTAGCCCTCGTCCTTCATGATTACCTAAATAACCTCAAATGTTTTTAATTTCATTTTATTCGAAAACTTTTTTAAAAAGTTAATATAAACATTATTTTGAATAGAGTTTATTTGTGATTTAATTCTGTGAAAGTAAGAATTTTCAATTATACTGAAAATGTATTTTATTGCTAGTGAACGTTACGTAGTCTATCTTTGGTGTGTTTATTGATTTGACTTCTTATTTACCAATTGTAATTTGCTATAATTGTCTGTTTCTTGCCAAACGATACATTCATTATCAGTGACTTAAGTCATCTTTTTCTACATTGTATGGTTAATGCGCAAAATCTATCTTAAACATAAACATTGATCGGCTGCTAAAGGAAAAAGTATGTTGCATTGATTGATTGTTTATTCTTCAGATGTTAACGTGAAAGTGTCGTCGGGAAGGCCAACATGTCGTATATAAAGGTGCTGCATTGTACCTTCTGCCTTAGTCATGGTGCTGCCGGAATTTCTACTAAATCTGTGCTTTTAAAAATCGGCGTATGTATTGAAATTAAATTCGTATATTCATATTATTATTATATTTTTGATATTAAATTTTATTTTACCAGCAAACTAAAGACAAATACAGTTTAATATCTCATTAAATTTTAACTATAACATGTATTCTGCGACGTGGGAATAAATGCAATAAAATCAAATTATTCCCAAAATCTGCAAATAAATTATAGTATGTGGTAGCATAATAATGTAGTTAAATTATTATTTGTTGGTTGCATATTCTACCATGTTTACTTATTTATCAAAGTTTGTCAGTTGATTTGGGATAATGCAGTGGCTCCTAATTTTTTTGGGAATTTACAACTGATAATTAGAAACAAGTGCTTTACAAACAACTTTTCTGTCACATTTGTAACCGCTATGGATAGCATGTTAATTGTTACACCACAAACTATAGGTTTATCCCTTTGGGGATAATTTCCTCCGGATTTGCAGCCAATGGTCCATTGGAACAAGCAAAGACAAGTGTTATAAAAAAACTAGCTGTTGCCCGCAACTTTGTTTGCAAAGTATTTGTTTATTGCTATCCCGCGGGAACTATAAAACTTTCTGGGTGAATATCTATCCTATGTCCTTCCCAGGATTTCAAAATATCTCCATACCAAATTTCATCTAAATTGGTTCAGTGGTTAAAGTGTGAAGAGGTTAACCTTTCGTATGCCGTGTGCCGGATCCGTACCCGATTTAAGGTTTTTTTTGTATTATTTTTTTAAATCTGTATCATTGGATTTATATGAAACTGTTGAGTCTAGAATGCACGACTTTTTTCACTTCCGGCATACGAAAGGTTAAAGCAGACAGAGTCACTTATGCATTTATAATATTAGTAGGGATTACTTGGCTTAGTGAAACGGCAACAAGGAAGATTTCCATTTAATTATATAACTATTATCAGAACATTCAATAAAGTCATAAAATGGCTAAAGTATGCAGTAATCCTTATCTTTAATACTGTATGTGGACAAAGTACAGAGACTCAGTGCGAGGGATAAAGATTTTTGCTACAATTTTAATGTACTCATATTTTAGTTTATTATTTAATTTTTTTTTAATTCTTTATTTTATTTTAGTTTGTATTTGAAAATTACCATGGGCTTTATGGTGAAGGAAAACATTGTGAAGAACCCTGCATATACCAGCAAAAAGAAATTCAATGGTGTGTGTGAAGTTCCCAATCCTCACTGGGCCCGCGTAGGAATTACGCCCCAAGCCCCTCATTCTGAGAGGAGGCCCTTGCCCTGCAGTGGGATGTATATAGGCTGGAATGATGATGATGATATATTAGTTTGTATGTTTTTAGAATGGCATGCTGTCACAGCAACTGGTCAGAATATCAACGTCGAGTAGCTGGCAGAGCAAATTGCCACTCACAACACAGACACAGACAGCAGCACCTACTAAATCTAAGAATGTACCACAAGACAACCGAGTATGGAAGGAGACTCCTGCACATGACCGAACAAACAATGTGGGCCAGTATTGCATGATGCTCTCCAAGTTTAGGTTAACTTGTAAGTTATGTTATAGTACTTTATATTTGGAATTGCTTTTCAACAGGCTTTTATTCAGGCAGTGGTTTGGGCGCAATATGTCCCACTCGGAAAACGTCCTTCCACCAAAATTATGTTTCCATCGCAAAATGTCTTCTTTGCAAATGGTTCCTTGTGCAAAATACCCCATTTGCATTACATTCTTTTCTCAACAGGCTCTTTTCTGTAAAAGCCCCTTTCTAGAGTTAACCAATTGTATGTGCTGTGTTGCGATAGTATAATTGGTTGATTCTGTCCATAGTCAACTCTACAGGGTTATTTTTAATTCACTAGCATCCTTTTAACCCTAAACTCCTACCACTTAAACAAATGTTTTTTGTTTTACGGCTTTTGTCATAACTTAATATTTTTGGTGTAATAACATTTTGAAAATTTGAGATTTACCTCTTATTTTTACGCTACTCTGTGTATTTGTATGGGAAAAAAAGTACTTCATTTTAAAAAGTCGTAAAACAAAAAACATTTGTTTGAGTGATAGGAATTCAGGGTTAAGAGGATGTCAGTGAATTAAAAATAACCCTGTACATATATCAATGATTTCTTACATGCATTCAAAGCACTTAGTGCATTATTTGTCTACATTTACAACCAAAAAAAATAACAAATATTGCATTTTGTGACTTTAATTTTATAATTCCATAAAATTTTTCCCTAATAAGCAGGTTTGAAAAAAAATTACACTATGTTTACTTTGTGCAACAAAAGTTCCGGATATATTTTGTATGACTAACTTTCGTTACACAAAGGAAGCGATCGTGATTTTGTTTTGATTAAGCCCTTAACTATGTACAAATTTTCTGAAAACAATCCTAATATGGTTGGCTTGGCGAGTACCCACCTAATAAAATACTCTTGGCCCACAGCCCTAGTAGTAATGACGTCAATGGCGGGCTACGCGCTCGCACCGGCTCCATTCGAGCTAACTACATTAGCTCTGTGCGCCGCCGGTACTGGCCTCGTATCCGCGGCGGCCAACTCCGTCAACCAGTTCCACGAGGTGCCTTTTGATGCCCAGATGTCGAGGACTAAGAACCGAGTGCTGGTTAAGGGGTTGCTCGAGTAAGTATTCAAAGTAGCTTCTATAGAAAAGGCTAGAGAATATAGTGTATAGCCCAGTTTATACCAGCAAGAAAAGCGTGGAAGTTGCATTACATTGCGGCGTTGGATTGAGCACTTTAATCTCATTCACTTTGCAGTCTCGCAACGCAATGTAATGCAACTTGTATGAACTTTCTTGCAGGTCTAATTTGTGCTTATGAAAGCCGTCAAACGTTAGAGGGAACAAAGATGCTCTCATAAATAATACAAACTACCGCGTTTTAACGACCTCTTTAGCCTAGTTGGTAGTGACCCTGCCTACGAAGCAAGAGGTCCTGGGTTCAAATCCCGGTAAGGGCATTTATTTGTGTGATGAGCACGAATATTTGTTCCTGAGTTATGGATGTTTTCTATGTATTTAAGTATTTATTTATCTATATAAGTATGTTTATCGTCGTCTAGTACCCATAGTACAAGCTTTGCTTAGTTTGGGACTAGGTCGATTTGTGTAAGATTGTCCCCTAATATTTATTTATTATTTATTTATTTATTTATTTAAACTATAAAGAACTATATTCCGTAAGGATCTAAGGGGGGCAAACTGGAGCACTTGTCCCGGGTGGCAGTTTCATAGGGGCGCCAAATCCTTGAGGCAAGAATTAGAAATCTCGAACAAGTGAAGGGAGGGGGCGCCACTATCAAGTTTTTGCCCCGGTTCGAAAAAATCGTAGATCCGAGGCTGCCGTTCAGCTGTTATTACGTGATTGAGTAACAAACATCGAAACATTTTCACAAACTTTCACATTTATAGGATTACTTGTGAAACCAAAACAATGTAAATGGCCATTATGTCCTTGCTAATTTTTACATATTTGCTATGACTTATTTTTCAAAAGTGTTTTTTCACTAAAAGTGTTTTTCATTGAAAAGACACGTCAAGATCGCTTAGGGGCCATCCATAAATTACGTCACACCAATTTCGATCAATTTGGACCCCTCCCCCCCCTTGTCACACTTATTACTATGAAAATCGCCATTATTTTGTTCTAGTGTCACAGTTCGCTTGACCCCCCCCCTCCCCCTAAATGTGTGACGTAATTTATGGATGGCCCCTTACTTTCTTTCTGATGCTAAAAATAACGAAGTATAGTAATGATAGTTTCAACTTCGCAGACCAATCCACGCCGCGGGGTTCGCAGCCATGACGAGTGCGACGGGGCTGGGTATGCTCTACTTCGGAGTGAATCCTCTGACAGCGGCGCTGGGCGCTGGTAACCTCGTGTTGTATACTTCCGTCTACACTCCGCTGAAGAGGATGTCTATACTCAACACTTGGTTGGGCTCTGTAGGTTGGTATGAGCATGAATATTTTAATTCGCTTTCGCTGTTAGCGTCTTAAAGATTATTCGCGCTTGATCTCCATACACGTCTTGAAAATACCTCATTTTTTTATACCGCACATACACTTTCAATTTATCGAATTATCGCTTCTATGACTGTGATCATAGTAATACCTATCGCTCGTGCCTATATATCACGTTGCCAAAATACCAGCTTTTTCAAAATATGTACTAAATTACCTATCTATTACATTCCCGTCCCGATAAACCAGATGTCCAAAATAAGACATTCCACAAAAAACACTTCCTAGAGTAATCTTCGATTTCGCGATGTGGCAACGACAATCTGGTAAGTTAGAAATGTGGTAAATAGGTAATGTAGTATTTTGAAAAATCTGGTATTTTGGGAAAATGGTATTTTAGGCACGAGCTCTATATGTATGTATGTAATTATTATTATTAATAATAATAATAATAAATAAATAAAATCTAAAATTAAAGTATATTTTTAAAAAAATACCCTTGAATCGCCCTCGGATTATATTTTGGTTGCAGATACTTACTAGTTCCGGTCGAATACTTCATGTATGTATTACTTGGTTGCAGTGGGCGCAATCCCCCCACTGATGGGCTGGGCGGGCTGCACGGGCTCGCTGGACGCGGGCGCGCTGGTGCTGGGCGTGATCCTGTACTCGTGGCAGTTCCCGCACTTTAACGCGCTCTCTTGGAACCTGCGGCCGGACTACTCCCGAGCGGGGTACCGGATGATGGCGGTCACTGACCCGGGTAACTTTTTTATTAATGTTTGTGCTCTGCTAACCGTCAAGCTTAAAAAGTGGGCAGATACTGGTCTGAAAAATGTCGCTGTCGACTAAAACCCTACTTTAAATTCTTAGGGTAGGTACGTGTGTTGATCGCTAGGCCCTTCGCACATGGAGCTACTCAAAGATACCTAGTTACGAACTTAAATTACTGACGTCAGTAACTAGTCGCGTCGTGTGCGAACTTCAATGCGAATGTATGGGCGGTGACGCGCAAGCAACTCGTTAGTAATTTAAGTTCGTAACTAGTTATCTTTGAGTAGCTCCAGTAGCTCCATGTGCAAAGGGCCTTAGAGTTACTTCTGCATTTGTATCTAAAACTTGTCCGCAACTCTTGGATTTTTATAAGGCACTTCTTTGTACTTTCTAAACAAATGGGTGCGTTTTTTTAAAAAGGTTATTAAAATAAATATGAATAACGTAATTGCGGTTTTGCAAGGTGAACGTGCGGCGCTGTGATCACACGTGTAACATTTTAAGTCATATTTTGATCAAAGAATCTCACGGTGGGATCTTAGGCTGTAATATGAAGTAGCAAGCTTAATAAATTTTATTAGTGCCTCAGTATATTATTAAACTCTTTATTTACCAATGTTTTATTTAACAGCATTATGTAGAAGAGTGGCGCTGCGGCACACGGGAGTAATCACCGCGACGTGTTTAGCGTCCTCATACCTCGGCGTCACCAACACTTGGTTCGCTCTAGAATCGCTGCCACTTAATATCTACTTTATGTACTTAGGTATGTTGTGTTTGCGTCAATTATAGTTATGCGCAGTTTAATAAACCCATAGTAGATTCTATTTTTGACTATGTTTTGAATGCCTAGTAGCAAGTACTTGTGTTGCTTGCATGCTTATTGTTTGGCACTCGCCCAAATTCAACCCATGGTGTTTTTAGCATTTCACATGGTTGATAAGCGTCAAATCTTAAAAAAAAAAACTTTTGCGTAGTACGCTTGAGGGAATGAAATTAAAATTATACCGTTCCAAATAACAAAGTCTAGTCTAAGAAAATATTATATGAAAAACTAGACTGACATCCTTTTAATTTTTGTCATAAAACATTGTTTATTTTGCAGCTTGGGAATTCTACAAAAAATCTGACAGCGGTAGCTCTCGTAAACTATTTAGATTTTCCCTAATACACTTGCCAGCGCTGATGTTGCTGATGCTAGTCAACAAGAAGTATTGGAGTGTGAGCGACACCCAGGAACAGAAGGACGCAGTCAAAAGCGTAGACGTGAACAAATTACCGGAGACTAAAAGGATCACGGTCTTGCCTCGCGGCCCTGTGGTGGCAGCCCAGGAAACGGAAACCGTCTTAGACAAATAATCTACAATGCTGTAGAAAGTATTTTCGCTGTAAATAATAATGTGTACATTTAATTATGTGAATTTAGCACGCTTGTGATAAGTTAATAAATCAGTTAACGAGATTTGTTAGACTATTGGTATTTATTTATTTTCGTGTTATCGTTGACATGAATAAATAAAATGTACGAATAATAAAATCTTACATTTATTTAAATCGTGGTTTTTATAAATTAACATAAATGGAATCGAGTCAATCTACATACATACCAACAGGCAACCTGATTTTGAACATTCAGACGGACATTGTAAACTAACATAATTAAAGTTCAGTGTAACGCGAGCCGCATGCGCCGATTAACGCATTCACTGCCTCCGACGCATATATGCGTTTTCGGGACTTCGCCCAGTGCCGCTGTCATAATTATTCATACATTTTTAACGCACATGTGCGTCGGTGGCAGTGGCACCTGTGGAAGTCAGGTGGCAGTGAATGCGTTAAAACCCGTTCAATTCTGCTGACTGCAAATGAATATCTAGCTTATTTCCTGAAACAAAAGAAAATAGCAACTGCAATCATCTTCTAGCTAAGCAGTTCTGGTAAATTACGTCTTTGGCCACTGTTAGCCTCTGATAGCTTATACAAAACGGCACGAGAGTAAGGCGCATTTGCACAGACCATATAGGACTAGAGCCCACAACCAAAACCATGTCTCATAGCAATACGGCAAAAACCCTATAAAATCGTTAGATTGTATGATTCTGAACCCGACTAGGTGTGTAGTAACGGTCGAAAGTGTAGCAACTGCGTGGGAGGCCATTTCTGCTGTGTCAAAAAAAAAAGGCAGTCGGTATTATAGCAATACGTCTGATAGTGAAAATGTACATAGATTTTATAATTGTATTACGAAAAAGTTTGTTTTCAGACATTTTGCGCGTATCATATAGCCTGAGCGCATTTTTGAAAATGTCAACAAATTTAGCCGACCTGTATCATAGCAATACGGATAATTTTTTTTTTAAACTTTTCGCATTGCTGCCAGGATTACCAAAAACCTGTTTTCAGACACTTTAAGTGTAGCATATACTCCCAAAAACGAAAATAACGTTTCGGAGTCGCCTGGCCGACGCCTCTGTTAAATGTTTTTTTTAAATTTACAGCCTTCATAGATATTCAAGAATCTCCCTTGTCTATTATATGTACTTTGACAGATGACAGATGTCATTACTTCTTTCTTTTGTAAAAGTTACTCAAGTGTGCTTTAAATAAAACCAAAACTATCAAACTGTCTGATAGATAAGGTGCTACACTTAATTTGTCTGATATAAATTTTTTGCACATGTGGACAACTTATTTTATCATGTCCAACAATTTTCAGACATATTGCTATGATACCGATCGGTAAAATTTGTTAACATTTTCAAAACGGTCTCAAAATTTAATGCGTTCACATTTCCGTCTGAAAATTGTTTTGTTCGCATCAAATAACCAAAATTTACTAATAAAAAAGATTTTCAGACGTATTGCTAGGAGACATTTTTTTTGTCTCATTTTTAATTTTTTTAAGTGATTTTACGGGTTTGCGCTACACCACTAACGTCTGAAAAATATGTTTCCGGTATCTCAGAACTATCATTCAACTACAGTCTGCAAATCAGACATATTGCTATGATGCAGTTCGGTAAAATTCTTTGACAATTTTGAAAATTCGGTCAGATCAAACGCTACGCGGAAAATGTCTGATATTGGTATTTTCGAGTTCAGGATAATCGTATCTATCGATTTGATGCGGTTTTGGCCGTATTGCTATGAGACAAAAATTTTGGTCGTGGGCTCTCGTACTAATAGTTAATATAACTGCCAGTTACGTGCTAACCCGGACTTAAGTAGTGTCAAAAGAAAACGAAAATTATGGATAACAACCCTGGATTAACGTTTAATGTTTTGACCCTAGACCATGCAACAGCCGTAAACAGTGGAGTGTAGGCGTTATTTTGCTAACGCAGTTCGCCGATATTTGCGAGGGTTGGTAGTAGCGAGCGCTGTCATTAGTTCACGGAGGCGACAGCGCGGTCATTGGCTCTCATTATAATGAAATTAAATGACATAATGTGACGTAACTGATATTTGGTGATAGGCTACAAATAACTCTCCATCTCTCTCCAGGCAGATGCTATGCCTGGGGACCGAAGTCTAAAGGGAGAGTTGTAAGTTGTATTTACGCATCCGAGTTGAGAAACTTCGATAGCGCGATGTAAACCGTAGCAGTTTCTCTAATTGACGACTAGATTTGGCTAGAGGTCGCTTGCGGATACAGTGATAGGATTGGAAGGAACTCTTAAAAGCGTATGTTTGGTGAGTGGGGTAAAGTCCGCGTTAGCTATCCATTGTCTAAGCCGTGGGACAGAGGGACTGTGCCGGAAAGGGTGCGTGTTACATAGATTTCTTGGTTGGACCAAGGTTGATATAGACTGGATTAGCAGTCGCCATAGTACAGATCGGCCGCGGAAAAATAGTTCGAATTATTAAATGTAGATGGCGCTGACATACAGCCAGAGAGTTTGAAAGCAAAACAATAAGACTACAGAATGTATTATCTATACTAATATTATAAAGAAGAAAGATTTGATTGTTTGTTTGAATTGAATAGGCTCCGAAACTACTGGACCGATTTCAAAAATTCTTTTGCCGTTAGAAAGCTACATTATCACTGAGTGACATAGGCTACTTTATACCGCGCTAAAATACCTTTTCCTATGGGAAAATTAATTTACCGCGGGCGAAGCTGCGGACGGAAGGCTAGTTATGCAATATTTTTGAAAAATAATACATTTGTAGTAATATGAAACATCTGTAGTCTTATTGTTTTGCTTTCAAACCCTCTGGCTATATGTCAGCGCCAACTAGATTTCATAAATCGAACTATTTTTCCGCGGCCGATCTGTACTATGGCGACTGCTAATCCAGTCTATATCATCCTTGGTTGGACTTACTCGAGCGCTCGTGTAAGAAGACTATTTGCTTCGCGGTTCTTTTACGGACTGCTACAGACTTGGCTACAGGATTGGAACGAACTCCTAAGAGTATGTTTGGTGAGAGGGGTAGCCTCCACTGTCCACGCCATGAGATAGTGTCTCCGTGTCGGAATGGGTGCAGTGTTACTCACTTGGACTTCTTGGAGCTCCGCTCGTGTTCCCGCGAGTCGTCGCGCGAGCGCTTGTGGCGGTCGCCGGAGGAACGCTTGTGGTCGCCGTTGGATTTGCTCGAACGCTCGCCGTGAGAAGACTTGTGGTGCTTGTCGCGGTTCTTTGACGGACTGCGGACAAGGTCAACTTTATAGTTTACTTCTGATCAAAGTTACACGGGTTTGAATCCTCTTTGTGGCTTAATTTACAATAGGCACAATCTAATTGTTTTTTTTAGCAGAACAATTATTGCACAACGAAGTCTAAGAATAAAAAAAATATATATCAGTTATTCTACTTTAGATTTCAATTTCAATAACAAGAAATTGCTTATAGTATACATATATTACGCATACGAAAAAAATTCCAAAGGTTCAATTCAAGAGAGGTAATAAAACTGTGTGCATTAGCAAGATGAGTGGTGTAATAGAAAAATGCAGCTGTAATTCTTGCTGTCGATTAGTTAAAAATTTAATTTGAGTTGTAGTTTTGTAGCTTTACATAAGCGTTAACTTAACCCCTTTCAAACATCGGCCCCAAATGCCTTTCGTGTGGTGTTGTCTGGGTTGAGATTGGTTTGTGTTATATTATAACTGATTAAGCCAACCGCAAGCAAGACATCAAAAAGGAGCTCACAACAACTTTATCGAGCTTATCCCGCCAGAAAACTTGAATTGTAAATCATTTCCCAATCACCCTGAATGATAGTTAAGAATACTTGAACAATACCTGCTGCTACTGTGTTTCGACGGGCTTTTGTGACTCGAGCTCTTATGATGAGAACTTGAGCTCTTGCCGTGCGAGCTAGAACTCTTATGGTTGGAACTCGAGCTCTTGTGACTGCTCTTGTCGTGTTTGCGTTTCTTGTCGTCGTAGCGCGAGATGTCGCGTCCGCCCTTGCGCTTGCGGTCGAAGTCGGCTTCGCCGCCGCGTTCGTAGTTGCGCTCTTTTTTGTCCTCTTCGGCGGCTTCTCGCTCTAAATCAGACCAGTCTTTGCCGGATTCCTCTGCTTCTTCTGTGAAATTAGAAAAAACAAAATTTAGTTTGTAATAATAAAGGTTATGGACCATTTCCAGTGGAAAAATAGTCTTGTTGTGAATAAAATGGATAGCAGGTGCACTGTAATCTGCACCTTGTAACTGTATGACATAAGACTGAATTAAAGTTTGAATCGAACCTTCGGCTTTCATCGGAATAGTTTGTTCGTGTCTGCGCGGCCGGAGATGCACGACGCGCCATATAAAGTGTGTACAACTGTACAAAGGGCTTAACAGTATTGTTTGGACTCACCATCTCCGTCGCTAGAGCCATCGGAGACGTCGGAAGCCTCGGAATCATACTCGGAGTCGTCGTCCGACTCTTCCTCGGATTCCACGTCGGTCGGCTCGTACGCGTCGTCTTCTTCTTCTGAATCGTCCTCCGCCTTCTGGTAAAAATCAAGAATAATGGTAAAAAAATAATTCTATTTAGCCATAAAAGTGTATTACGCTTTTTGAGGGTCCCAAAATACAGAACGGTCGCATGAATTTTTTTTGACGTAGAGAAGGATTTACGCCATACACGCACATAATGAGGGTTTTCTGACAGGTGGAATATCGCTAGATGGCGTTAGTATCGTAAGGTCTATTTGACGTTACACCCATACAACAAATGTCAAAGTTGACAAACGGACCTGACGATACTAGCGCCAAATAGCCTCTCATAGAAAACCCTCATTGGGAGGAGATCGCAGAGAACAGGGCTTGTTGGCGCCAACTCGTATCGGAGGCCAAGGGCCACTTTAGATGGCTGAGCCAGTGGAGTGAGTAAGTATATTGTTTTGCTTTCATTAAAGAGAACCATTAAAAATTAAATGTATCTCACGTGTCATGCCATAACAGTCAGTACTTATGAAATAAACTTTACAAGTTTTCGACTCGCTCCCAGTGGGCAGGTTTTCTTGACATTTGGTACCAAAATATATGTAAATCAGACGACAGCCAATGTTAGCTGATACACTACTTATTTACGTCTGCGAGTCTTTGGGGTGAAAAGCCTTTATCATTTACCTGGGCCGCATTCTCCTCGTCGGACTCGGGGTCGAGGAACGACCAGCCGCCGTTGTCGAAGAAACCCTCGATATCATCAGTGATAGTCTTCATCACTTTGGTCCAATTCAACGACTGGATACCCTCCGAATAACGGATATCACAAGAACTGTAAACAATACCATAAACCAATTGTTTAAGCAAACAGTTGAAGAGAATAAAGGGATATTATTCAGTTCATAATGTCCCTTTCCATTAGAGGCGAATAATCGCTGCCTATCGCTCAAAAACTTTATAAAATACGGGTAAAAAAGCACTCGACTGAGGAGAAAAAATACCATAACAGTGACCCAAACAATGAAATAGTCCTTGAGCTAAATTAACTTTTTAAGTTAACAGTACAAAATCAAAGGACTTTGACATATTTTTTGGTTATGTATAATCAACCAAGATTAAAACATTAAAGACTATTGAGACTTAAAAGTCAATGTGGGAACCAATCTCATTTTTTTTTTCTTGATTTAGGGACTGTCACAAAATAAAGAAAAGCACTTACTTAGTCGACTAACTTAAAATGGCATATACTGCCATGGACTGCAAAGGGAAAAAAATAGTTTTTGGAATTTGGAAAAATAGTTTATATAATCAACATAAACTTACTTGAGCCACTCCTTCACATGATCCAGCATGTTCATAGGCACGGCGTTGACCATAGCGACCTTCTTAGCATAATCCTTAAACACGAACACCATATCGAAATTCTTAAGGTGGAACTGTACTCTCTCGAAGTGCACAAGTTCCACGTCTTCCAAAGCTATCACAAATGGCGGCCACTCGGTGAGGTTGACGAGGGCTCCCGAGGTTGGTTGGAGAAGCACCGTGCTTCGGAACGGAGCGCCAGGGAAGCCGAGTTCTCTGTTGAGGAGCGATTTTTTTGTTATAGTAAGAAGGAAATAGTGTTGAGTACACTGGTAGCACAAGATTTGAATTGTTGTTTTAAAATTAAACTCGATTTTAGGAAGGTTTTTGTAGTGAACAATAATAGTACATTACTGCAGAGGCCGGGACTTAAGGGGTTGCCGGCCGAGTATCTAAGTTGACGGCCGAATGGTACACGAGGCCGGCATGATACAAGGCCGGCAACCCCTGTTCCGGCCGAGGCTTGTATAGTGCTTCATCATCATCATCATCATCATCATCATCATCATCATCATCATCGTCGTCGTCATCATGATGATGGTGATAGTGATGGATAATGATGATGATGATGATGATGATGATTATGACGATAACGATGATGATGATGATGGTTATGATAGTGATGATGATGATAATGGTGATGATGATGATGATGATAATGATGATGATGACGATGATGATGATGGTGATGATGGTGATGATGGTGATGATGATGTTGATGGTGAAATATTTCTCCAGGCAGATCACCATTACCATCATCATCACCATCTTACCTTACTTTAAATAAGCGTAGTGGCAGAATGTCATAATGAACCAAAACGCAAATATTGCTTACAGTTTTTTTTTAAATGGCTAAATGCTATGATGCCATAGACCTATAAATAAACATCATGGTGCTGTGTGACATGAAACAATAGACGATCGCATTGCCGGCCTAGGCCTGCAACGGTGTATTTTGAAGCCTGTTTTAAGGAACACAACGTAAACATTACATAGCATGTTTGAGAAAAGTATTTAGCACCCATTAATCTTCAATCCCAAGAAACAGCTTTTATAATCAATACTGGATTGACAAAAAACCCGCCTGTATAATACCCGACCCCATGGAAATTCCGGGAAACTATATATCCTAAAAAGCACACCCTGCCTGAGCCTACCCTTAAAAGCACACGTTTTTTGTATTGACAATCAATAGAGAAGGGGACTTGTGACCGGGTTTTTTAGTCCGTGCAAGTCGGACAGTCTGGGCCCTCCATTCCCAGTTCGTCCGAAGGGATTTTTCCCGAACACAAGTCACCTTTCCTACCCTAAAGTAAAAAACAGCAAGGACTTCGCGTCTTTGGCCCCTCTGGACTCATTCATAAGAAAAACTATATACCCTACGTCACTCTCGCAACTGAGACGAAACTAATGACACCTCACACATTAGAAAGTGATAAAATATAATGTAAAAATAAAATTTTAGGGTCCCATAGACGTAAAGTGGGGGTGATTTTTTTTCTCATCTAACTTTTTAGTGTGGGGTATCGTTTTTTTTTTTCTATTTTTTTTTTCGAGGCTTTAGTGCACCTGTGTGACTATGCCAGCCTCAGGGGTATCGTTGGATAGGTCTTTTAAAATCATTACGGGGTTGTGAAGACGATTTTTCGATACAACCATTGAGCCATTTTTTAGGCTGCAGGGCGTACCAAAGAATGATACATACATACATAAATACATAAGTTCGAGAAATATAACCCTCCTTCGAAAGTTGGGTAAAAAAACATTTCATTTCAACCCAAAAGATTTTTTTTTTTTGGTAGCTTTGGAATTCATAAATGGGCCATTCTACTTTTCGTTGACCAGTCATTTTTAGTAATGTGCTCTTCAAATATTTTTTTTACAAAAACGGTAAAGTGCTCGGTTTTATCATTAAAGATTTAAATAGGCACATAATTAAGCTTATATTTAAAATTATCACTACGCATAAAAAGTAATCATTATTATCTATAAAGTAGGTAACGCAGTGGACATGCGTGTCCCCGCCATTTGTATGGAAATTGGTGTATTTTCCGCTGAGTTACCAATTTTTTCCACAAAATTTCTTTGAATTTTGAGTTTTTTTGCTTTAAAATATTAAATTTAGTTATTTCAGTTTTCATATAAGTTACTTACACTTGAAAAAAATCACCAGGTATGCCTTATATTTCACGAAAGATTAATGGTTACTTAAAAGTAGAATGGCCCAAATAGTTGTCAACTGAATAGGTAATGAATGAGAATTTACAAATTTTAGAGGGAATCGCAATTTGATAGCTAAAACTATACGTATAAATTGATTAGTATCGTCAAATAACCTATTTGCTATTAGATTATGTTTCTTTATAACTATGTATATCTGACCAATTTTGTGTGAATACAGCACAAAGAGCTCCAATTTCGTCACGCATAAACGATACAAAGCATGACCATCGTTTAAACCAATATTCTTTATTGCTACTGGCAACAGTGCATGCATTAGAAGAGTAGAGCTTCATACCTGAAAGGCGTATCGAACTCGATCTCCTGCTTTGTCATGTTCTCAACTCTTTCGCAGAAGCTCTTGAACGCGACCTTGAGCTTATGCCGTAGCTCCCTCTCGCTCTGCTCTGCCGCCAAGTCATCGCGGTCGTGCATGTGCTGATGTTTACCAAGATCTGTAGTTATCTCACCGACTTCCGTATAGAATTGCACGTCAACATGTTTCTTTTTACCTAGGAACAAAGATGATAATGAACCAACTGTTTTTTGGAAGAGACAAAGGTAAGAGTATAGTCGATCAAGTAATTGCTTTACCATTTTTTGGGAGTTTCTGCATCAGAATAAAAACAATAAGACTGATTGTCACATGACTTGTATGGTCCAGTGCAAATATGTATTGATTTAATCCGGGCATAATTATGTAACTCTACCTTAATTCGACGACAAAAGAGTTTTATGCACCCACATTACTGTACGCACGCAGTGAAGTCAGAGTACGAAAACCTACCTTTTGAAAATGAGAAACGTCAATGCGATATTCTGTTTTGTTTGAAATAAAGTATTGACAGGACTGACAATAGTCTTGATGCAAGCGAATCTCAACTTTAAGATGACAAACCTTTTCTTACCCCGACTGTACGTGAATATGGTGTTTCATGTTTTCAATTGTACAAGCGACATTGAACTTTAGGGTGGTAAAGGAATTTCTTGGTTGACTATACTTAGATTTCAGAGTGGACATAGTAAAGCTTTCTTACCAAACATAATAGCGTGCTTCAAATGAAAGTGTAGTAAAATGATCATCTCTCCGTCGCAAGGTTGGAAGAATGCGTTCTTTATATTATTGTAAAGGATATCCACTTTGTCCCCTCTCACAGAAGTAAATCTGAACCCGTTCGTATGAGCCTCTAAAGACCCGCTCATTCTCTTCGTAACTATATTGGGGCGGATGTACAGATCTTTTAGTTTCGGGTTGCCTTTGCTCTGTGACATAACTAAGGTGTCTTGTTTGACCAAGTCCTCCTTCTCGCGTTCCTCGGCCTCCCGCGTTTTGAATTTCTTCTGGACTTCTTTAATGAGTCGAAAGCCAGTGTTCAAATTGGCTGATGGGGGTGAGATTTCGCCGGGTTCTTTCGTGTTCGTACTCCGATATGTGCTGTAAAAGCAGATTATTTACTTAGAAAAATGTTCAAAATTTAATATCAATCTCTATTAAAAAAATTCCGTTCCTTGTACCAGGTTATAAAATCGAAATTCAATAAATGAGTGGCAGATAAAACTGCATGAATTACAAGCAAACGAATTACAAGTTTGGAGCCTGTATGCTTTGGTTTTGTTGATACAGATTGGAACAATTAATTTCAGATGTTTTTCTGTTTGGTAGAGAGCCAGTTTTAGCTTAAATTTAAATTTCAAGATAATTATTGTTTTATAGCAACAAAAATACATTATGCGCTTACACTTCTTTAACAAATGTGGCGTCAGGTTGAGCATAGTGTCCTCCCTCGTTCCTACCCATGGTGGCTCCAGGGTGGAAGAAGTTTATCCTCAAGTAGGTATAGTCGCCCTCCACGGACTGCGAGATGTTCTTTATGGTTGAAATATGGAACGGCACGGGTACACCAAACACTGGCAGGATCACCGTTTCGTATTTACGATCTGAAAAAATTCAACATGTTCAGCATGAGAATTGATGAAGTAATAAAATATAAAATAGTAAAAGCTCCCAGTGTCGCAAGCACACCACATCCGCTCCTTTTTTTCACACTTTGATAAGGAAATGTCATTAGATTAAAAAATCAAGAAAGAAAAAGTAACCATCATTATTGCTATTGCTTACACAAACAATTTAATTTATAGCGTTTTAAGATTTTTCCGAGAACATAATAAGATATTTAACGGCTGTAAGCACCTAACAACCAGCATATTTTTAAAAAGTATTGTGCTATATGTCACTTCAATTAAAAAAAATGTGTATTGATGTGATGATTGAGCTTTTCCAGTAATTTAACCCAATGTTATCAAACCCGTAGATATCTAAGACAAGGATTCAGCTCATTAACATAACTCACCAACATAGAGTTTGAGCTCCTTAACTTCGTTCTCACGCGGCATCTGGCTAACACTCTTGTAAGACACTGTGCTCTTCCTGATTTTTTCAGTGTCTTTGCCACCCGACTGTTTAGCTAAGCGTTCTTTAGCCTTCTCGTTCAGAGCTATCGCTAGCTCCCTCTGATGCTCTTTCCGTTTCTCTTCAGAAGAGTGCTCCGTGCGCAGTTTGGATTCAATAACTGCTGTTCTTTTGCCTCGTCCTGTAATTTGTCTAGTTTTAGTATATTGTGACGAGTAAAAAAAATAATTTGATGGAATTTCTTACACTCAACGACAATAAGACTTCCAAATATTTATTTAAGATCAGATTAATCTAATATATAATAATCTCGTGTCACGGTGTTTGTTACCGAACGCCTCCGAAACGGCTTGGCCGATTTTTATGAAACTTTTTTCTCTACACTGGGTAGGTCTGAGAATAGGTCGTAGGCTATTTTTTATACGCCCCCCCCCCCATTCTTTGCGGACGGAGCCGCGGGCAACAGCTAGTTTACTATATTTATAAGAAATGCGAAAGTTTTAATGAATTACCGTTTTCGTACCGTTCATAAGTATACTTGATCATCATTGATTTACCATGCAAAGAGATAAAGTTGAGGCATCACTGTCAGCGGAACTCCAAAACAAATAGCCCAATTCAGCCCATAAAGATCCGTAAAGTAACTTCTCTCTAACTTGTTGACGTTGAGCATAAGATAATGATGAATGGATCCACTGTATGCATGATCTTTTATGTTCTGACGTGCAACAGCAACACATGCAAGTAGTGGTTTGTGGATAACATAAAATACTCACCCCCATTTTCTATCCGTCGACGATTGCATGTAAGTAAATAAAACATTATAAATTAAATAGCTTTTTACAAAGTTAATGCAAAAACTTTGGTATTAAAACAGCAGATATCAACTCCTAGTTGGATTGTAAGTACAAATGCTTTGCTCATAAAGTCCGTTTGGCTTTAAATGTCGCAAGTCGTATATGCTCTTAATATTACAGCGCCAACATTCGACTCTTTCATGTGCTGTGTTGTGTAAGCGAACATTGTCCACTTACACCGCTACCACATCAAAAGCCCAAAGGACTTAGTGAGTTAGAACATCTATGACAAAACGTAACTTTATAGTTATTTGTAGTAACTGGAAAATCAAAGTCAGACAACATGCTGAATCAAATTAATTTCAGGTTCACCTGTATATAGTCTAAGCCTTAAAAAAAACTTGTAGCTATTGTAATATTAAAAAAAGATGACCATCAATTGTTTCAACTATCACAAATATTGCAGAAATGTATGTTCATGTTGTGTTATAATGCGGTTCCATATTGGACTGCACAATATCCACATAAATAATTCATAATTTTGCATAATTCTTTTTTCTCAGAAACCATTAATAATAAGAATTGTCATAAAATAAACCTAACCTAATAACGTCCTACTGGGTAACCATATCAAATTTCCTGAATAATTAATAGTTTCTGAGAAAAAAAAAGTTAGGTACGCGAAGTGACGAATTGTTTGTAAAAAAATTATGCCACAAGACTGGACCCCGTTATAATGCAACTGAAGTTTTTTACGTTATTTCACAATGATTAGAGAAATATTTTTGTAGTAAGTAATTAAGACAAGTTGTCTTAATAAGCGATATAAATGTTTTTCAATTGAAGTACTAATTGATAGCCAAATAGATTTCACTGGTTCGGTAACACAAGGCTCAGTGTAAAAAATTGGAACAGCAAAACTCAGCATCAATAGTACATTGTTGTAGAGGCTGGAAAGTAAGCAATAGATGGACGAGTTTGTTTGAGGGCCGACGCGAAGCGGAGGCCCTCGAAAGTACGAGTCCATCTATTGCATTTTTGGCCGAGACTAAACATTGTGCTTTTCACGACTAATGCGAGGAAATCATTATCATTATCATCATCATCATCATAATCATCCATCCATCCATCCCGTCCATCCCGTCCATCCTGTCCATCCCGTCCATCCCGTCCATCCGACCATCCGTCCATCCGTCCATCTATCCCGTCTATCCCGTCCATCCATCCATCCCGTCCATCCCGTCCATCCGTCCATCCGTCCCGTCCATCCCGTCCATCCTGTCCATCCCGTCCATCTGCCCATCCGTCCATCCCGTCCATCCCGTCCATCCCGTCCATTCCGTCCATCCATCCCGTCCATCCGGCCATTCCGTCCATCCCGTCCATCCCGTCCATCCGTCCATCCTGTCCATCCCGTCCATCTGCCCATCCGTCCATTCTGTCCATCCCGTCCATCCCGTCCATTCTGTCCACCCGTCCATTCCGTCCATCCCGTCCATCCCGTCCAACCCGTCCATCCCGTCCAACCCGTCTATCCAATCCAACCCGTCCATCCCGTCCATTCCGTCCATCCGTCCATCCATCCCGTCCATCCGTCCATTCCGTCCATCCCGTCCATCCCGTCCATCCGTCCATCCAGTCCGTCTGTCCGTCCGTCCGTCCGTCCATCCATTCATCCATCCATCCATCGCATGCAGCAGACGATTACTGTTGATTGGTCCAATAATGTCGTTTCAGCACCCCAGAAATGAAATTTAGAAATTATCTTTCAAAAAGTCGTATCGTATAATGAAATACATATACTGATAAATATAAATGTTTTTCTTTCTTTCTTTCTTTCTTTGATACGTCCTATTTTCGATTAGTGTAACTTTGTTGTCGTGTTTGTGCGCCATAAATGAGTCAGCTGTTAAATGTACATATATAGGCAGTTTTGAATACTGGATTTAGGTTATCTATGGCCACATTTTCGAGCAGTGTCGTGAAAAAGTATTTTTTTTAAATCATAAATTGAAAATAACTTTATAAGCCACTCAAAAACCATTCTAAACAGTCTCACCGAGTATTTCAGTCTTGTTTTCCTTTTCCTCCTCTTCATCTTCATCATCATCTTTCAAGAATATACCAATGTTTTTTATCTTTTTCTTCGATTGTGTTAGCAAGGACGCCGGTTGTTCCTCGTTTACTAATACTGTGTCGCCAATGAAGAGTGCATAAGTCTGCAAGACATGAACAAACATAATCTACATTGTCCAATCAAAGTTTGCAAAAATGGCTACCTCAGTCTCTTTCCGCACAGTATCAGAATGAGACAGCAGAGGAACTTGATTAAAAGTTTGAATAATATTACATTGTAGATTTGTGATATCCATACCTTTCCTTCCTTATCTGTAGCAGCACTGTTTGTCAAATTAGCCAAGCCAATGTTGATATTGAACACCATGCCTTTTTTCGCCACTACATTCGTCTTGGGACCAATAACAATAGAACTTTCTCGAAATTCAATACCCATCGCGAAACTACAATTGATAAGCACAAAATTAGTACATGTAAAAACTGAATTGTATTGAGTTAAGTTAAGCGACTCTTTATATTCAAATAGATTACCAATGTTGCAAAAGCTTCATTCTTTATAAAAATCTGAAAAACTATGACATATAACATACCCAAAGGTCTTTGTGAGATTATCAACCAGTTTGGGCTTCTCTTTCTTTGCCAGTTCCAGCCCTGCCTCATAGACTGCCGACAACTTTGCACCAGCAACCAACTTCTTCATAACTTCCTCTTCCATGTCAAGTAAGAAATTGTAATTGCTCTGAACCTCATCTGTAGGATTTACCAGTAGTGTACGAATGATGTTGGCACAATAAGATTTGTATCTAGCGCCTAGAGAGCACACTATAGCACCAAAGTGCAGGTGATTTTTATCAGAGACAGCACTGAATTTGAGACTGTAGTGGCCTCCTGATTGTATAATGGCAGGGTAACACATGTCTACTTGGCTTGTGTCAACTCCTGTGACATATTTCTTGTCTGATATTGCTGCTTCTACGCCTTCAGCTAACTTTGAATGTTTTACTTTCTGAAATGCAATAAATACAATTAAGTTGAGCATAAACTGTCTTAAAAAGTTATGAGGAGTCACATCATTTATCTTCATCTATATATATAAAAGAAAGTCGTGTTAGTTACACTATTTATAACTCAAGAACGGCTGAACCGATTTGGCTGAAAATTGGTGGGGAGGTAGCTTAGAACCGGGAGAAGGACATAGAATACTTTTTATCCCGTTCCCGCGAAATTCCCACGGGATAGAAATAAATTAATTCATTTTCGAGGCTGATTTTTAAAATTCTTACATATTATGTGATATGACTATCCCTGATTGACGTAGGCTACTTTTTTATCGGAAAAATGTAAAATTCGCACGGGATAGAACAAAACTGAATTCAACTTCAGGGCTGATTTTAAAAATTCTTTCACTAATAGAAATCTACACTATTCCTGATTGGTATAGACTACTTCTTCGGGAAAAGGCAAAATTCCCGCGGGATAGAAATAAGTGAATTCAACTTCAGGGCTGCTTTTAAAATTTTCTTGCACTAATAGAAAGCTACAGTATCTTTGATTGACATAGGGTGCTCTTTTCGGGAAAATAAAAAAATCCCGCGGGATAGAAATAAGTAAATTCAACTTCGGCACTGATTTTAAAAATTATTTCATATGATGATTATGACTATTCCCGATTGACACAGGCTACTTTTTTATCGGAAAAATTTAAAATTCCCACGGGATAGAAAAAACTGAATTCAACTTCAGGGTTGATTTTAAAAATTCTTTCACAAATAGAAATCTACACTATTCCTGATTGGTATAGACTATTCTTCTTCGGGAAACTGCAAAAGTCCCGCGGGATAGAAGTATGTCAATCCAAATTAGGGGCTGATTTAAAAATTCTTTCACTAATAGTAATATACAGTATCCCTGATTGACATAGGCTACTTTTCTACGTGACAATGCAAAATTCCCACGGGATAGAAATAAGTGAATTGAACTTAGGACCTGGTTAAAAAAAAATCACTAATCAGCTACACTGGCTATGATTTTCAAAATAGGTCAAAACAGTTATTTCTATCCCGATTCCCGCGGGAACTTTACTTTGCACGTTCTTGAGATAAAATAAGCCTGTTGCAATCAGGCACAGGCCTCCTCCCAGAACGAGAGGACTTGGGCAGTAGTTCCCACGCGGGCCCAGTGCGATTTGGGAACTTCACACACACCATTGAAATTCTTCACAGGTGTGTGCGTGCAGCTTTCCTCGCTTTGTTTTCCTTCACTGTAAAGCTCATGGTAAACTTCAAACGTAATTTAGCACACAAATTAGGAAAAACTAAGAGGTGCAAACCCGGGCACAAACCCACGACCCTCTGCTTAAGAGTCCATAAAGGAAAAAGGTTGTCTATCACAAGGTGTTTCACTGAAGAGTGCAACCCATGCACCAAAATACATGGCCAATAAAGAATCATTAAAATACTTGATTTTTTTTATTTATATTTATTATCCTAATAAAAAATTGAACTTAATAAAATCCAAAACCTGCTCATTTATTGCCTCTTAAGGCGGAACAAAGTTCGCCGGGTCAGATAGTTTACAATAAGTAAGAACATAAATACACTGTTGGAAAACAAACTTGGGAAATACATTACTCCTAAAAGCTCACCTTGTCAGAATCTATAATTTCCATGATTTGATCTTTTAAGTACTTTGTGAAAACATCAACTGTGACAAGACATGCTTTCTTCACTGTGATGATCTCAGAGTCCTCCTTTGTGGCCATGAGGTTAGCAAATGACGAGCTCACATCAATGTTTTCAAACTTCTCCTCTTTTAGAGCATTTTTCCAACTCTCACAGAATTCACCAGGGTAGTTATCCTTGACAAAAAGACCTAGAGCCTTTCCATTTTTAGATTTCTTGATTTCAGTTAAGAGTTTGTTGAAGTTTTCTTTGTCTTTGTCCGTCTGCAATATAATATTTATTTATTATAATATTTATTTATTTATTTTATAGAATTTTGAGTACCTGCAAAATCTTATAGGAAATTCAGGAAATTCTTATAGAAAAACACCATTCCTAGGGCGAGTGCCACCACTATCTGATAACATTCTGATATTTTACATGTATTGTATGTTAGATATCTGTGATGCCATCATGGTATATTAAAAAAACTAAACATAAACGGCATTACAGCTATCTGTCATATAAGTTTTTTTTTTTAATTTAAATTTCATGCAAGCTTTTACACTGACTGTACTTTTAGTTAACTGTACTTGCATTGTCATCCAACCTACATAAGTATACCAAATTTCAAGTAAATCCAACCACTGGAAGTGGGTCAAATTCAACTTCCAAGATTTGACCCGTACATACATACATACTGACATACATTGCAATTTAATAAAAAGCTTCTAAATACAAGAACTTATCACAGTGATGAGATGACACAAGAAATTAAATTAGAAAGTGTTTCATATTCTTTTTTTAATCGAATGTCTTTCACTCTCTAAACAAACATAAGACACAGATGACTTAAAAAAATATTTGCTATAAAATAAACATACTCTGTCTCTGACGAGTAATTTAGCTGGAGGTAGATCTGAGTCTTCTTTCCCACTCTCTATCGGTTTGAGAAAGTCTATTTTCTTCTTGCTGGCCAGAAAACACATAGTGTCTTCTGTTAATACCGTAATTGTGTCTGGGAGCTCGTAGCCGAACAGCCATGTCTGAAAGTTATTTAAATATTATACTGATTATAGATGTAAGATAGCCGGACCTTGGAATAACACATAAGTTACTTTTTATTCAGATATTTCTACTAGTGTTGTTGCGATAGCGATAGTCCATCGATAGTATTGTGATACTCCATAGCCTTGAAAATCAGTCATACTATCAATAGTGCTATCAAAACTATCGACTCTTGACGATTCTATCGATAGTTGAAAATAAGTAATACTATCACTTAAGATCAATAGTATCAATACTATTGAGTATTGCAGCATGTCGATATTTTCTCGTGCTATCAACTGTTTCTCGAGGTCAGGCTATCGATAGCGAAACTCGCTATTACAGCAACACTGATTTCTATGGGGCATCTGCTACTGGCCTTATGGTGCCTTTCCATCAGAGTTGTGCTATGCAGCTATGCTGGGAAGATGTGAAAGCTACGCTACGAAACTGTGTGAGGCCTTGGTAGGGATGATCGATGATCATCGATGTTGAAAGCAAAAACATCGATGTTTTAACATCGATGTTGCTATACGAAAAATATCGTAACATCGATGTTAACGGAATTGATCATCGATGTTAACTCACGGCCTCACGCACGACCACTATCGCGACATCAACGCCATCCGAAAGACTGCGGCCCGTCACCCGCCGCTTCTATATGCTGTGTTCGTCAATGTTCGGGAGTGGTCGTTCTCGCGACGTCCCGCACGCGGCGGGCGAGAACGACCACTCCCGAACATTGACGAACACAGCATATACAGGGTTATTTGTAATTCACTGACATCCTCTTAACCCTGAATTCCTATCACCCAAACAAATGTTTTTTGTTTTACGACTTTTTAAAATAAAGCACTTTTTTTCCCATACAAATACACAGAGTATCGTTAAAATAAGAGGTAATCTCAAATTTTCGAAACGTTATTACACCAAAAATATTAAGTTATGACAAAAACCGTAAAACAAAAAACATTTGTTTAAGTGGTAGGAGTTTAGGGTTAAAAGGATGCTAGTGAATTACAAATAACCCTGTAGACGCGGCGGGCGACGGGCCGCTGCCCGCCGCGGGTGGCGGGTCAGAACGACCAAGGCCTGACCGTTTCCACCAATGATAAGCTATGTAGCTGTGCGAGGATGCGCTATGTAGATGAGCAGCCAAGCCGCGAGGCAGCTGTGCGAAAAAGATGCACATCTCGAGCTATGCGATGTATCGACAGGGGCGCGCAGAGCGGCAGCGCGGTGAGGGGGGAGACGCTCGCGACCATCCCTAGCACACATCCAGGGCACGCATCTTTCCATATAAAAATCATAGCTTAGTTGAACCCGTTTCCACCAGTGCTATGCTATGTGGACCAATGAACATGATTGGTGGATATCATACACATTCATAGCAACATAGCGTAGCACATCTCTGGTGGAAAGGCACCCAGGTTTATACTACCAAATTTGATTTACGAACTTCGTATCGCGCCGTTCCGTTAACGATAATAGTATTAAGCTGCGTACGGATTGCACGTACATTTGTACGCGTAGTCGATTAAACAAACAAACAACCCTTTGTGCGCGAGTCCGACTCGCACTTGGCCAGTTTGTTTTTCCTACCATGCCCACCTTTGTTCTCATGCACACCTTGACACATGTAAGATAAGTGTTACCTACAAGTAAAACCCACTCGCCTTCATGAATTACAAGAGCTGTAACAATAATTTATCCATTTTAGGCGATTGTTTGATTTGTGTCTGCTCTGATGAGGACAGCCTTACTCAACTTTTATTTTTATATGGGTAAGAAACATGTATCAAAGCAGTCAAAATGGGCAAAAATTTATATAAATTTATACCAGGCAGGCCACATGCAGCCTTCGGGCCACATACAGCCTGCGGGGCAGGTTGAGTGTAAGTATAGCTGTATTAGGTTACCATAATACTAGTATCATGCCATGATTCCCTACAGCTTTAGCCGGTTCCTATGTTGCATAAGCAACTTGAATCATGATGAAATGAATCATGAATTAACCAGATCATAGGACACAGAATGCTTCCAGTGATACAAGGCCTTAAATATAGGTTTTACGTGATCAAATTGATCTCCATTGTAAAATTAGATGCAGTCTAATGTGATATTTTTTGCATTTTTGACTTTAGGCTTGGGGTTATGGACATGATAAGATAACATCACACATAGGAATGGATTTTAAAGTAAAATAAATATGTAATAACCAATGGAGGATATTTTTTTTTTTAATTTTATTGATAAGAGTAGGTAATGAAGGAAGCCCTTAGGCCTCATTGTCTAATGCACTTGGGATCACAATATCTTTCACTAATTCACTCTGTTAACCTTTTGACCGCCACACATCGTTTTTGCTTGGAACAAAATTGATTCTTATGCGGATGCGGGTAGGTTTAATTTTGTATTACCGTACTGTCGTCTATAGCCGACGCTGGCGGGTAAAAGGTTAAATTGTATATGATGGCTAGACATCAGTAACTCGTGGCAATTAGGTAGCACTAGTGATGAGACACGTTTTTCAAGTGCCTTTTCAGATAAGATAAAATAATTATTTAAAATTGAAAGGTCACATTTATTACATCCAAAAGGTAAACTTGTTTATCAAAAGCTAAAAATAGCATTATCAAAAAACCAGGATATCTTACAATAGTAATTTTTAATAGCTTATTATAAAATAAAGAAGTTGAAATCAAAGAGAACACCAACAAATTTACGCAAGAATGCTTTTTACAAGCTTTTATTTAATTTGCAATGTATGTATGTACGGGTCAAATTTTGGAAGTCGATTTTGACCCACTTCCAGTGGTCGGATTGGCTTGGTATTTGGTAAACTTATGTAGGTTGGATGACAATGCAAGTACAGTCAACAAAAAAGCTTGTAATAAAAATGAAATTTTTAACAAAAACTTTTTTTTAACCAACACACTTAAATAGGAGACGTAAATATTTATTGTCTATCACGAAAGCCAAATATGAAATGGTTGAAAAAATTTCTTGTATTTGTTTTCTTTGCTCGATTCGTACAGAGAAACATAGTCACTTCACTAGTCTGTCAGAAACGTCAAATGCTACCTAAATGCCACGAGTTACCGATGTCTAATGATGGCCATAAGAGACAATGAATATGATTACAAACATCTGCGCATTAGACAATTCAGCCTCAGGTCTAAAATAATGTTATGTTCAACAAATTGCATTTCAAATTAAAATCCAACTGAGACATTAATTAGGATGATTGAAATTACAATAGTACTTTCAATCTACGTTTTTGCTTTTAGGTTTAATGTTTATAAACCAGTAACCAAACATGCTCTGTCCTTTTCTGAGTCTAATACATTATGCATGCCAGAAAGAGACGACATGTGCGCGGCAGGCTTTCGCGCACAAGCGTGGTAGCAACATTACAAATGGAATCTTTTAGAATTTTAGATGACCAAAAACATAGGTGTATTTATAACTACCCGTGTATAACTTGGATAAATCTAGACGATAGTTGTTACATAAAGAGATATAAAGGAGAACAGACGAAGAAAACGTATGCGTAATGAAGAAATAAAAGCATACCTGTAATGCTGTAGACTTGCTGTAAAGTGTCTCCTCGTCAACCCCAACGCACGAGACGATACAATCAACTTTTGACAATGGATCTTCGCTCTTTGAATCAGCTGCAGCAGTCTGCAAACCACAAAAAAATAGTCAAACGTGTCGTAAACGAGACATTTTGGACTACGAAATGTAACCCACCTTCCACGCAGTATAAAGCTTTTTCATGCGCCGGAAAAATGCATCTTTATCCAGCGTTAAAGACATGATGAAGAAACTAAATT
Source organism: Archips crataeganus (assembly GCA_947859365.1). Lineage (NCBI taxonomy): Eukaryota > Metazoa > Arthropoda > Insecta > Lepidoptera > Tortricidae > Archips > Archips crataeganus. Next base: position 18,782,968 of record OX402051.1, on the reverse strand, counting down.
ATGAACTTAACTAATAACAGTATCTTAAGTAATTGCGCTTCGATCGACTAAATAATATTCACGACATCCGTCCGTGTTTTTGACAGCAAGCAAACACAAATGGCGGGCGTCGGCGGGGTAAGCACCAGTGTTGCCAGATGCCGGAATACAAAAACCGGGACGGGAGGGGAGTTGCGCTTCCAAAACGCGAACTTTAAGGGTAAGCGCGCACGAGCTACTTAGTCGCAAGGCGATTTTTTTTGTGTTATGTAAATAAATAAAATAAATAAATATTAGGGGACAATCTTACACAAATCGACCTAGTCCCAAACTAAGCAAAGCTTGTACTATGGGTACTAGACTTTGAGTGTACTAGATGACGATAAACATACTTATATAGATAAATAAATACTTAATTCTTGCTTAAATACATAGAAAACATCCATAACTCAGGAACAAATATTGCTCATCACACAAATAAATGCCTTTACTGGGATTCGAACCCAGGACCTCTTGCTTCGTTGGCAGGGTCACTACCATCTAGGATAAAGCGGTCGTTATGTGTATTTGTATCCCGGGAGTCGCGGCGCACTTCCATACTATCCTATTAGTCTAGTCGAAATGTTCAAAATGGTGTTAATTCTTGATAAAGGTCCTAAAAATATGTGTGATAGCTCATTGGATTCGGAATGACGTCTAGAAAAATGTATTCAAAGGATTTTACTGCAGGACAAAAATTGCAAAAGTTATTAACAAATTAAGATGAAAAAAAAAGGTATTTCGTTTTTTGGCAATATCTCAAAAACTATTAATATTTAAGAAATTTAAAAAAAAGATTCTTAAAGAGGAGAAAATTTCCAAAAAAAAATTGTATCTCCCGGAACTCTACCTCCATTATTTATAATTTTAATTTAGCGCTGAAAATAGGGCCCCGCGCGGCCGATTCAGCATGGCCGCGCTGCCGCTCAACAGAGTCTATGACATAAAATAATTTTTTTATAGAATTAAATATCAATCGAAAAATTTAAAAAAAATATCGTGTCATCAGAACACTTCAAGGAAGAAAATCCCGTTGGAAAAATTTTTTTTTGTTTATTTTTCAAAAAGTTATACTATTGTTAATTAAGTAATTTTTCGTGGGCTTTAATTTTTACAAAAGACGGTATAAAAGTTTAAATAATTGGCCTATAAATTTTTGGCTTCTTGGAGCTCTTCTTATATATATACTTAACAAGACCACGTTATAAAAAAACCTTAAATTTGTATATTTTGTTTATTATAATTTTTTTAAGTTAACAAAAAATGAAAATCATCAAAAATGTTGTTAAAAAATTTTTTTCAATCTAATGTTGAGTTATGGCTATTTTAGCATTGCATAGAGGCATTGTCTAACATCGAAAAATATTTATTTGCGGCATTTGTTAATAAATTGTTTATAAACAAATAGACTAGTTTAATATTTAAAAATTTTTTTTTACCGTATTGTTGTCATGGGAAAATAATGATTTTTAAAATAAAAATTTTTTCTTGAAAATTTTTTTTAATTGATTAAAACCGTTTTTTACATATTTGCATTGTTTAAATAATTAGTTAAGAAATTATTTCCTCTTTCAAAATTATAATTACCATTTCTCAATAGACTGACCGTGCAAATATGTAAAAAACGGTTTTAAACAATTAAAAAATTTTTTTAAGAAAAAATTTTTATTTTAAAAATCATTATTTTCCCATGAAATTGCTTCTTGCTCTTTCCCAAAGAGTATTGTAATATTATATGAACAAGAGTGGCAACTCTATGGTCAAATATGCATGTATGGAAGGTGCTGCTACCCTACGCCCTGGTGAAGAACTAATGTGACGTATCTATAGATGTATACCTATCTATATGTATATGTTGGTAGTGATGTACAGCTATAATTACGCGTAATTTTAATTGATAGGCTAATTGCCACTATTCGTATTTTAGCCGTCTAATTCAAATCAGCATATACGAAGTATAAGCGGCTAAGCCCGATTTGCACTATACGGCTAAAATACGAACATTGGCAAGTGGCCTATCAATTAAAGTCCTTGACCGTACAATTTGGTACGTCATGGCCATGGCCCATGAATGACAACTGACAAGTTTGACAAGTCAACCAAGATGGCCGCTAATTTAGTTCTTTACCAAACAACCAGAGATCGCTGTAGTCGCATAAAAAGTGTGATATATGTAAGTGTGCCCTCCCTGCTCTTTCCCATGCTCGATATTGATAACGGCAACAGGTAGACACTTGAAATATTCTCAGAATCTATCTATCTATCTAATACCTTTAAACGAGCAATTCTTGTATACATATAATCAGGATCTCAGAAACGGCTCCAACGATTTCGATGAAATTTGGTATGTGGGGGTAAAAAAGATAAATGTTTTTTTTTTACACCTTGGGTTACACTACTGAAGTTTTAGCAAGGATTCCGGATTCCTATTATTTTTAATAAGTGCACAAATTTTAATATGTGATTCAGTGTCGTTAAAATAACAAATTTCAGTATTTTTCGGTATAATATTAATCACTTTTTTTTGCTTTTCATAGTAACTCGACCAATTATTGGATGAATTACTATGAACAACCCAAATTTCAAAATTAAAAAAAAAATCTTGAACAGATAATCATGATCTGAATCACGTATCAAAATGTGTGCACTGATTAAAAAAATACCCTGTATTACTCAGAAATAATGTAGCATTCTATTCGTGAAAGAATTTTTGAAATCGGTCTAGTAGTTTTGGAGTTCATTCGTTACAAACATACAAAAATACAAATCAATCCCCTGTATAACATTAATAAAAGTAAAACAATAATAAAAATAAAATAATTGTAATATAAATATAAGATAAGTGTAGGCTTACATTATTTCTTTCTAATTCTGAATTGACTCTTTTATACTTTTTTAAGAAAAATCTTGATATTTATCCGCAGGTGTACTTGGTCACCCTAATTAGAACGAGATGCAAGGCACTAGTTTGGTTTCTCTGTCGGCCTCACTTTTATGTCGCAGTACTCAGTCCGGGTTAGGTATTAAGTCTATGGTCGGGACCAACCGCCAACCATCGTGTCCTTGGTCGGGTTGATTTGAAAATGGTCAGTGTAGAAATCGGTTGACCCGACCGATATTTGGTTGATGTCAACGGCCTTGGTCGCGAGCGCATTGTCCGTGGTCGGCCCCAACCGTATGGAACGCTGTCGGCCGACGCGAGCGACACGACGGTCGGCGGTTGGTCCCGACCGTGTAGAAGGGGTTTAAAGGCCTTCTACACGGTCGGGACCAACCGCCAACCATCGTGTCCTTGGTCGGGTTGATTTAAAAATGGACAGTGAAGAAATCAGTTGACCCGACCGATATTTGGTTGATGTCAACGGCCTTGGTCGCGAGCGCATTGTCCGTGGTCGGCCCCAACCGTATGGAATGCTGTCGCCGACGCGAGCGACACGACGGTCGGCAGTTGGTCCCGACCGTGTAGAAGGGGTTTTAACCGCTGCCACTACTGTCAGTATCAATGTCATTGTCTGTCATGTTGAATGAAAAACAAAAACATTTTCGACTTTTCGTAGAAATTTGAATTACTTTACCGCTTGTTGAACGAGATTGCATTGTATGCAGATGCAATTTTATGATATCGTGGCATATTAATTAAAATGCAAACGCTAAAAGCCGAGGAACATACGTACCTAACTTGCAGTGTACTAAGGACTTTAGCACAAAATCGTATTACGACAATATTGGAATTTCTACAGGAGGACGCAGGAAAATTATCTATTGTAACTAAACTAACCCTTCCTCAAGTTTTAGCTGTGAGAAATGATATTTTAAACAAATATGCAGCACCTTTAATAAAGGTAGCCTCTTTGAAAATTGATACTTTGCATAAGAGAAAATGCTTGAACACAGGCATTTTAAGGTAAACACATCCACCACTTCTAAAACAATATTTGTGCTGACATGTCTTTTCCTACTACTAGGCCCATCTATTTTCAGCTTAGATGCTGCTACAGGAGGTGGTTTGCCTATTGGCTTTATCACAGAAGTATGTGGGCTTGCTGACTCTGGAAAAACACAACTTTGCCTTCAACTTGCAATAGCTTGTTCCAAAAATTCTGAAAATAGCGTCCTCTACATTGATACAAAGGGAGATTTCTCAGCTGTAAGAGTTCAACAAATACTAGATGCATGTGGATATTCACACAAGGTACCTAAGGACACCAAAATAATCATAAAAAACTTGTTTGTTGATTAAATGTCTACAAATACAGCAAATACAGGAATATAATATTTTGCATGCTCATTAGAGCAGAGTATGGTAGAATAGAAATCACAATTGTAAAATCTTATGTTACCCATATTCCGCAAATAAACATTTCATTTAATTTCATTCATGTATTATTCAATTTGAGGTCCAATTCATGGCCTAAATGGCGAATCTTACAGTTAATAAATCCACAGAGTATGTACTTGTACCTGTTTCAGATGAAGCATTTCCATTTTTTTTTTCTAATTTCCAGGATATGGCGCTGATCATGTTCAAAATTAAAATAGTCCACGTATGGTCTATGGAAGAACTGATTGAGCTCTTCAAGAAATTTAAAAGTGGGGCAATGCCTGTTGATAACCTTGACCTTATTATTGTTGATTCATTACCTTGCCTGATGTTTCAATTCCTAGGTGATGACAATAAAGTTGGTAAGTGTTTTTACACATAAATATGTACACCTGCATTATGGTAGTTTGTTTTTAGTTCGAAATTTAAGTTTGAATTTGAACCAAAATTATTGTTATGCTTGGCTAATCTAAAAAGGGCCTTAACTAACTAAATTCTTCAAAGAAACCTATACTCTGTCTATTTAACAGAGTTAGTACTAGAAAAACAGAGAATGCACATAATTGGTCAGCGATAAGGACAATGCACCGGCACATACGTCCCACTGCAGGGCACATATTTAAATATTATTATCTACTACTTTAAATTACATAATTATGATTAATAGATGAATAAACATGACATGTAATTATTTGAGGTGCCACGAGAAAAATCAAAAAATCACAACAAATATTATGAATATTCCAACAAACGGCATTGTAAGCCGAGCCCACCATCAACGTGCGATTGTTGACGCCCACTGACAGTTTCTTGTCCCTTTCATTTGCATACAAAAGTGCAACAGAGAGAACGCCTTGCTAACTCTGTTAAATAGACAGGGTATAGGTTTACTTAGGGGTGTGCACAGTTACTTAATTGTTTTTTTTTATATTTCAGGACTTTCATTTCTTAATACTTTCGTAAATTATGCAAGGTTCCTATGTAAACAGCTGAACATTTGTATGGTGTGCGTTAACATACAAACACGCTGGGTGGATCATGAAAATGTTGAAATAGAAGGTATGAATCTAAGGCTATTGTACGAGTATAGTAGGATAAAACTGAAGCATTACAACCACCGTATCCCAGTTGTTAAGAAAGTCTAAGGATAATGTCCATAAACAAAGACCAATTGCAATGCTGTAACCACATTTCACACTATGTGCTCATAGGGATTTTTAGATAATAGACATAATTATTAGTTGATTTTCGTAATATACGGGATATGACGATTGGACCGTTTCAGAGTTCCACCTAGTAATCTTAGTAACAGGAAGTGTGTGTATTTTATAGCTTTTGCTTAGTAAACATATTCAAAAAAAAATGTTTTTTATTTATTTATTTATTAGCTTATCTTATTATTAAGTTATAGTAAATCTGTAACATTTTCACTTTTTAGATGATGGAGAGCAAACATCCTATGGTAAAGAATCTTTTCCTACCGAAAAGAGAAACCGCTGTCTGGGTAAATATTGGCAGCATATACCCATGATGGTGCTATTTATGGAAAAAGAACAAGACATCAAATCCAAAGAAATGTGTTCAGACACTAACATAACCATAACAGTTCTAGATAATAGTCAAACATTAAATAACAATACCTGTACTGTGACACTTAATAATTTAGGAATAACTTAACCATAGTTAGGATAGGTAGTTGTTCATTATAAACTTACAATTAAAATGTATTTATTTTTATAATATTCTTTTTTTTAACATCTTCAGAGTTATTGTCCTTAACAATCATCATCTTTATTGTTTTAGACATTAGACAACTAAAAACCCTAAGCAATACATAATGCTCTGTCCTATGATTAATACATGACCGTGATGTTATTTTATTGCATTTCTTCTGTAAAAATTGTACCTACCCTACAAACAACAAAAGCCCTCAACCACCACCATTCAACTTGTGACCAAGTGTTTTTTTTTTTAATTTGAAGATAGCTGTTTTTGTAGTTCAATGAAAAGTAGCCCTTTTTCGTTTCCTTATCTCAAAACTAGAAGTAATTTAATTTTTTTTTACAAAAAATATTTCTCAATTTTTGGTAGAACACTTTCATAACTGAGTCATATCATTTCTTGTACACATATTAAATTAGGTAGGTTGCGGGACCGCGTTGGATGCGGATGGCACGCGACCGATCTGTTTGGCGAGCCTTGAGGGAGGCCCAAAGAGTATTGTAATATTATATGAACGGGAGGCCTATGTTTAGCAGTGGACGTCTCTTGGCTGAAATGATGATAATGATATATTAAATAATTTTATGGAGAACTCACAGAAAAAAACCGGCCAACAGCGTGTCGGACACGCACAAGGTAGGGTTCCGTAGCCATTACAAAAAAATCATGAAATATTTTTCTAAGGATTTCGTATGTGTACGGAATCATCCAAGTTTAGGTATGTTTTATACCTTAGGCTACTATTTACTCTTAAACTACAAATAATTTCCAAACAATCTTAGCCGCTATAATTTTCCTAGTAAATTTGATATATTTACTACCATTCTGAATTTTTTCAAATTTTTCCACCTAACAGTTTAGATTTTAAAGGGGGGCGGACGCTCGATTTTAATGAAAATTTTCACTTTAAAGTTGAATATTTCGCAAACAGATCACTGAATAGAAAAATCATGTTGGCAACCCCGCAATGGTTTTAAAAGACCTATCCAACGATACCCCACACTATAGGATTAGTCGAGAAAAAAAAAATCACCCACCCTTTACGTCTATGGGAGGTACCCTAAAAAAAAATATTTTTTTATTTTTTATCTTACCACTTTGTTGGCGTGACTGATATGTATATTCATGCCAAATTACAGCTTTCTAGTACTAACGATCTCTGAGCTTAGCCGCGGACAGACAGACAGACGGACAGACATGGCGAAACTATAAGGGTTCCTAGTTGACTACGGAACCCTAAAAAAGGATTTCAATGAGCTGATTATCTTCCTTTTTATGAAGGCGGTTAAAAATCGATCTTCTGGTTTAGTTGTCTTGTGGTTGTCTTTGGTTCCATTTTTAAGACCATAGACTAAATCCATTCGTTCGTTCGTTCAACTGTGCTTGATTTCGTCAGTCAGACGTCGTCGTCTCATTCATTTTATTTTCGCACGCCTGACAGGCGATGCGTGTCGTACTGTGATGGCTTTTAATACTTTTGTAAATTCAATATTTTTATGATATTTATGTGTGTAGTAACAATAGTCCTTTAATTTAATTTAAATCCATATTAATGTGCTTACATAAAATGGCGAACCAGGCGCAGAAAATCGTTTATAAGCTGGTTCTTACTGGAGGTAAGTTTGACTCGTGGTTATTTTACATTAAAATTATAATTTCCTTTCTATGAAATCTATGTATTAAAATTATTTTTTAGTTCCCGTGTTCTTTTTATTAATTGATACCGGGATCTGCAATCCTAGATAAAGTAAATATATAAACCAACACGTGCAACCATTTCCTACACTAAACTACATTTTCATGAAATATTGTAGGACCCTGCGGAGGCAAAACTACTGGACAATCTCGTTTATGTACGTTCTTCGAGAATTTGGGATGGAAGGTGAGAATTATTTTAATTTACGCATAACAATATCTGCTGTTTATAAAAAAGTCTGATTAGTATCTTTTCAAGCATACCTACTCTTGAGAAATTTAAATTTGTATTTACATATTAGTTGTAATAGATCTTAAAAAATGTATTATTTACTTACAATACTGAAGCATTGTTAGATATACATAGATTTCTTTGCCCCTTAGCCAAGTTTTTACTTGAGTTGTGCCAAATAATATAAATTATTGTGCATAATATTTCATTTATTCACATTCTGTTTGTAAGTTGCTCTATATGGTAGAAATTCCAAGTTGAAAAAGTAACACCCAAAAATTTATTTAAGCTGATTTCAAAATGTACTTAATTTAATCTTTCTTAAAGCTTTTTAAAAAAAAAATTACTTCACAAATTATCAACCAGATCTTGCTGTTTATATTTGGCACATCTCTCTATTCTCTACATGATTGATGAACTTAATTTAAATGTATATTAATAAAACATCTAACAAGCCTTTAGGCTAATAGTGCAATTATACTACTATTTATAGCAAGGCTGTATGGGTTATGTGGTTTTGGCTTCTCCATTTGGGGATCCGATAAGATCGTCGTTCCACATTGTGTTTATTTCCAGGTGTTCCGGGTGCCGGAAACGGCTACCGTCCTCCTCAGGTACGAAGTGTAACCTTCAAAAATGTAAAACACAGTGCATGCTTTAAGTGAAATAAGCTTTGGGTTTCAAAATTGAATGATTTCTCCTTATTATTATGTAAACACCAAATAAACAAATTGAAAATTAATTATTTGTCGCACTAAAAGAAGGGAAAAGAAGGAGGGCAATATTTAGCTGCTGTTTCATAAGTTTTCTACTCTTATGTTGCAGTTAACAAATTTGTATTTGATAAGTAGGTGAGTAATAAATAATTAAAAATGTATGTGATCAGTTACAAGAGTCCTAATTAAATTTGCATATTAATTATTGAAGGTAGATTTGGATAACAATCAGAGGCCTTATTTATTTTTATTCATATTCACATTGTAAATGTTGTAAAACGTTTTGGGCAGTTAGTTTCTAAAATAGTTAGGTCTTCTGAAACTTAAATCTGTCTCTAAGACATCTCTTTTTTATTTTAGATACAATATTTAGCTCAATTTTAGAGATAATTTACAATAACTCAAGTTTGAAACCCAAACAAACAAGCATGCACTGAAGAAAAGCATATTTGGACTGCAATAAATGGTTCACTTTACTGTATTTTGAGTTTTATACCATGGGGATAATACAATACAAACGGGTGCTGATTCACCAATCAACCCCCGTTCTTTACTTATACTTACTATAATAACTGTAAATTGGGAGTAAAAATAATGAGATTTACTTTGATATAGTTTCAATGAGATCTGAAAAATTCATTTTATTTTATGCTTTTCTTTTGTTTTCAGTGGAGGAGTAAAGTTTGCAGATCTCACCCCGGATGAAGGTGAGTTTGTTTAATTTCTTTTCCATTTCTCAGTATAAAGTTATTTTAAACAACATATGAAATAAAATAAACAAATGAAATAAAACTATCCAGTAAATTTGATTTGATAATTATAGGTTTAAACAAAATTGTATTGAGATTTTCCTGTGCTGATTTACTATGCAATTACTGGTAGAAGTGAACCAACAACCAACAAATCAACTAACAGTAACAACCACTATTGTGTTAGCACTTGTCACCTTGTTTGTATTGCGATCGTATTGTCACTTGCTGATGTTGGTATTACTGTGAATATTGGACAATTGGTATTCATTGAGATATAATGTTGTATCGGAAATGAGTGTTACCTTGCTCTGTATTCCTTTAACCATGCAAATTTGACCCCAGTTAGTGGAATTCTACGTTGCTGGAGGATTTATTACATTTATCATTTGAAATCGACAGTCTGAATTTTTCATAAGTACCTAGGCACCTACCTACATTCGTCAGTTTTAATTTGCTCACCTCTCTCCAGGTGAAACTTTATAACTGATTAACTTGGTCTGAGTTAAGTATTCGTCAGCTCTCACGTTTTGAAGAATGGACGAGATCTTATTTAAAAGTAAAAAAATCGCAGACAATATGCACCTACCTGCCTGAAGAAATTTCTTACCTATGTATAAACGTTAGACAGTAATAAATAATAATTAACCAATAGCATACAATTATACTGACTATTTTAGACGTTTTTATTTGATTTTAGAACTCAACCGCGCGTATAAATATATCCCATATCCAATCTTTCATGTGAAAAGCCGGTCGGAAACGTTACGATTCACTGTTTGCTATCGACGCGTGCCAAGATAAATCACAAGATTTTTCGCGCCATTGTCTCGTTCCCCGAAATAGTTGACAGGTTGACCAACCATAAAACTGGAATCGCCAAGAAAGGTTCATAGACAATGACCTTCATCCTTCGTTACGTTCGCGCAATTTGTATAAATCTGCATTACAATGCGCTATATTTCGACATTTGAATTTCAAATCGAGGGTATTGACCCTTCCGGTCCACAGATCTGTTTTAGGAGATTGTACTCTTGTTCCATATTAATTAATCATGGGAAATATATTAGGTTATTCAAGGGCTTCTTGTAAGGCTTCAAATACTTGTTCTCCTTATTTAAGCGACACGACACCAAGGACTAGTAGGTGCGCAAATCATAACTAATTTGTTAGTCATAGTCAGTCTCTTATGCCAATAAGTAGTCGTTATTACCTACCACCTAGGAATTTATGTCCTAAATTCAATTTGAAATGCACCGCGAACACGAAAAAAAAATATCACGTGAAAGTAGGTACTTGGCACAGAGCTACGAAGTAATTTAATGTTGTGAGTGAAATTACCAATCACAATCAGCGCTATGCACGCGTGGGAAGAACGTACTGCCCAATTCAAATCCTCTTATTAGTGGAAGAGCCGGTGTTCAACAGAAATGCTATAGGTATTAGTCAGGGTGATGTGAGACATGATGATGATGATTATGCTGTGTGATACCTATCCCGCTGACTATGTTATGTTATGTTATGATAGACAATTTGGCCATCGTCATCATCCCAATTTGTGTCAAACAATGTACTAATGACGTTAGAAACATCCTCGTGAGCTTAATCTTGTTTACTGCTTTATTTCTGGGAAAATTCAAGGTTTTGTTACGTTTAGGGTTGCCAGATACGGCTTTAGCAGGACATGTTTCGCTTTTTACGGATTTGTCCGGCCTAATACTTTCTCGTCCGGCCAGTCCGGCTTTTACTAGGCTTGGCTTTAGCAGGACATGTTTCGCTTTTTACGGATTTGTCCGGCCTAACACTTTCTCGTCCGGCCAGTCCGGCTTTTACTAGGCTTGGCTTTAGCAGGACATGTTTCGCTTTTTACGGATTTGTCCGGCCTAACGCTTTCTCGTCCGGCCAGTCCGGCTTTTACTAGGCTTGGCTTTAGCAGGACATGTTTCGCTTTTTACGGATTTGTCCGGCCTAACGCTTTCTCGTCCGGCCAGTCCGGCTTTTACTAGGCTTTTTGTCTGGCTGCCGCTGCTTGTGGGGAGCGATATACTGAAATATTGTCCGGTTATGAGGACATATGTCCAGCTTTAAAAAAAGCTATTTATTAAAAAAAGTTTATCCCGCGTTTGTGTTTCTGGACCTTGCAATGCAACCCTAGTTACGTTTTAACTAGCTGGGTTAACCTAGCGTACCATAATACGGTATATAGCCGTGCCGTATATCTGTACTTGTATAGCTACTCTGATTCTCGAACCTTTCGTGGGTCGCCCGGTGAAAGTTCTCAATGTCATCCCTATTCGTATTGAATTCAATAAGCGTGCTTGAGCTAATGAAATGACTTACTAAGTATTTGGTTGCCAATAAAGAAGACCAGAAAATATAAAGGGAGCAGATAGATAGGTACTTAGGGTGCGGTGAAAATACGAGCAATGATTGTCGACCCGGAATGAAAAATAATATAATAATGTTAATAATTTGCGACCAGGGGCCTGTTGCGCAATAAAGTACAACTTATATTACAAGCGGAACTCCCGTTCTAGGTAATATAACTGAAGCGAGAGTTCCGCTTGTAATATTAGTTGTACTTTGTTATCAACAGGCCCCAGATAGTTCAAATAGTCTCATGTACAGTAAGATTTTCCACTTTGACACTCGGGACGTCTCAGTTTTAACCGTAAAGGTTCGTGTTTTCTCATAGGGTACTTATATAAATTCCTAGATTTTAATCACATAAAATATCCAAACCTATTTAATGTAGTTTTATAAATAACAAAACTTCAGCATAAGTATTGCACTTCCAATCTCTCTCGATGTATGTCAAGAATTGCCGAGTGCCAAAGTGGAAATAATCTTATAACATAACTAACTGTTGCCCGCGACTCCGTCTGCGAAGATAAAAAATGCCTACGACCTATTCTTAGACCTACCGAATATAGAGAAAAAAGATTCATAAAAATCGGTCGAGCCGTTTCGGAGGAGTTCGATAACAAGCACCGTGACACGAGATTTTTATATAATAGAAGATAATAATAAATATCACGGGTTAATTCACACCAATTGACCTAGTCCCAAACTAAGCTAAGCAAAGCTTGTGTTTATGGGTACTAAGCAACGGATAAACATACTTATATGGATAGATACATACTTAAATACGTATTATATTAAACACCCAAGCCCCGAGAACAAACATCCATATTTTTTATACACATCTGCCCCGTCACGGGAATCGAACCCGGGACCTCAAGCTTCGTAGTCAGGTTCTCTAACCACTAGGCCATCTGGTCGTCGGACTGTACCTAATAGCTGTGAAGGTTTTATTCATCAGATCGTGCATTATTGTCGTGTCGGTAATTCTGGATCGATAAACACGAGATCCTACACTAACCGCACTAAACTTGTTTAGTTAGACTAATGATGTATCTCTTCGTGCCGTGATGCTGATGCGTACGATAACGCTTACTCACCTCACCGACACGTATGTTTTGTTACTCACCTGACATGGCGTGGGTGGTCGATTTAATCTCATTCATACTATATTTTAGTACATTACAAACCACTGTATGTTAATGGGACACAAGCGAAACTGTGTTAAGTAGTTTATTTGTTCTATGACGTTCTGACACGTGAGGTAGGTCGACAGCCATCATCAGTGCCAAGTCGGTAATTGCGTTAATATTGCGAAATACGGGGCTGTATATTTTCCGCGATGTTATTTTAGCTAATGATAACATGTAGATAGAGTTATTGAATTAAGATTTAGAAGGGTCCGTGAAAGGTCCTCCAAAGCGGAATCATCACAATCGATTCTTGGTCGTTCTTGAGGCAACGGTTAAAAACAGTCAGAGATTTCGACAGCCCAAGAACGAAATCAAATCCTACGGCGCGCACGTGGCTTATACGGCAGTGTTTTGTTTACCTAACAAACACAACTCCTTAGATTGGTATTATTATGTATGGTATTATTTGAACGTTCAGATAACCCCAACAGTCCGAATTGTCTATCAGTGCTCGTGGATGTGCTTTGCTTTGAATGTTATAAGAGTTTATTATAATAACCTTTGCGAGATAAGATAGCAATACTTCACCTCACTGTAACCTCGGAGTTTCGATTTCGTCTCTCGCACTGCCAAGTTATAAGGGCCGAAGATGGCCAAAGTCTAGGTGACTATGATTTAATTTAGGTAATCGTATTATATGAAACTACCGTGAAACTCGCTCATAGTGAAAAAAAAACCGGCCAAGAGCGTGTCGGACACGCACAAGGTAGGGTTCCGTAGCCATTACAAAAAAATCAAGTAATATTTTTCTAAGGATTTCGTATGTGTACGGAATCATCCAAGTTTAGGTATGTTTTATACCTTAGGCTACTATTTACTCTTAAACTACAAATAGTTTCCAAACAATCTTAGCCGCTATAATTTTCCTAGTAAATTTGATATATTTACTACCATTCTGAATTTTTTCAAATTTTTCCACCCAACAGTTTAGATTTTAGAGGGGGGGCGCTCGACTTTAATGAAAATTTTCACTTTAAATTTGAATATTTCGCAAACAGATCACTGAATAGAAAAATCATGTTAGCAACCCCGCAATGGTTTTAAAAGACCTATCCCACGATACCCCACACTATAGGATTAGTCGAGAAAAAAAAATCACCCACCCTTTACGTCTATGGGAGGTACCCTAAAAAAAATTTTTTTTTTTTTTTGGTTTTTTATTTTACCACTTTGTTGGCGTGACTGATATGTATATTCATGCCAAATTACAGCTTTCTAGTACTAACGATCTTTGAGCTTAGCCGCGGACAGACAGACAGACAGACAGACGGACAGACATGGCGAAACTATAAAATAAATAAAATAAATATTAGGGGACAATCTTACACAAATCGACCTAGTCCCAAACTAAGCAAAGCTTGTACTATGGGTACTAGACGACGATAAACATACTTATATAGACAAATAAATACTTAACTACATAGAAAACATCCATAACTCAGGAACAAATATTCGTGCTCATCACACAAATAAATGCCCTTACCGGGATTTGAACCCAGGACCTCTTGCTTCGTAGGCAGGGTCACTACCAACTAGGCTAAGGCGGTCGTTAAAATAAGGGTTCCTAGTTGACTACGGAACCCCAAAAACAGATAACTCTTGTCGAGTGTAGCCAGACCTCTTTCGAACTAATACGTAGCCCTTCTTCCTTGAGTATACACGCACACGCCACGACGGGTGCGGCGGCTGCTGCTATGGCAGCCAGGGTCGGACTGGGCCGGAAGGGCCCGGGTGGCTGACCACAAGCCCGGGGCCCGAGACTAGATGATGCTACTTAGATGGGATACTATCGGAAAATACTGCCCCCACGCAAGCCAGGCCTGTGAGGAGCCCACGCAGGCTGGGGCCCGGCTGGCAAATGCCACCTCGACTATATTGTTTTGCGAGTCCCACACGGATGGCTTTCATGCCATAATGCGCAAACGCGTTGCGTCCCTGGTGAGGCGCATACGCGGCAGCCCGAACAGCCTTCTCCGGACAGTAGCAGATCGCCTGAATGGGCCGTTCCAGCTCCACTGGGATAAACTGCACATGGCCAAGTTGTAGATTTATTATTATTAATTTGTTTTTGACCTAATTTATTTTGATTTAATTTTATATATTTAGATTTAATTCAATTTAATTTTTTTTTTTTTGATGTGATATGATTTAGCTTAATTTCGATTTGTTTGGATTTTGTTTAATTTATTTTGATTTAATGCAATTTGTATAAAATTTTTACGTTTGTTGTTGTACTATTAACATTGTATCACCTATTATTGTAACTAACAAAATATGGACCTAGTCTGAAATAAATTGGATATTATTATTATTATTATTATTATATGGCCAGTCCGACGCTGATGGTAGCACACGTTTGGCAGCAGCCGCCGTGGCGTTTGCTCCTAGAAGAAGGCATTTGTCGGGCTAAACTCGATTAAAGACGTACTTATAATAGTTGGAGGATTCGTATTAGCCGGGATTGTTTGCGGCAAAGCGTTTTATTTCGGTGCCTGGCTCTGCTAGCGATCTTTATTTACCCGAGCTAGCTTTACTGAACGGGAGCTAGCTTTGCTGGCATCGTAATGCCAATTTGTTACCGCAAGAATCAACGGCTTCTGGCCTTCTGTGACCTATTTCAGTTTAAAAATTTTAACCAGATCCGAAGCATTGATTGGTTTTAATAAAATAACTCAAAGAACACTGTAGGACACGGCAATGACATTATGTACTATTACATACGTACGTTTAAACAGATGTTATATTCACGATCAATTAAAAGTGTCTGCCATGTGATGCGAATGCGCTGATTGCTTAGCATTACTGTCATTGCTATTTAAATTGAGAAATAAAAGTTTGTTCTGATCATTGTAGGTATTTTACTAGCCTAGTGTTTTTCGAAGCTTCTTCTTATAATAGGTAGAGTTCAAAAAGTTGAACATAATAACGACGGTAGTTAATATTTGAATGAATTCTTCCCATTGTGACGATTAACCATTATTGTATGGCGTCGGAGAAAGTGCAAATCCGCCTAACTGGCATTGGATAATTCTGCATATCTGTCAAATTTAGCCAATTACCAATTTTTACACGCATGTAAAAATTGAACTTTTTCAGTCAGCAATTCATTTTGTATGGCTAACATTGATTTAACGTGGTTCAACTTTGTGGTCTCCATATATTATATCCTCTGTGTTTTATACCACAGAGTACGATTCTGGATAGATAAGGAATACTTTTCGGTAAGTTCTCATCATTACGTCAATCTATCTACCAGCGTCGTCGTTCCTAATAAGAGATTTACGATAACAACACGCCATCGATCCACGCTCGTACTGTTTATGTTTAGTTTAATCAATTCCATTTCACTTAAAGATAAATATTTGCATTGTAACATAAACATCGTCTATTGCTTAGGTGACTATCGCAAGGCACATTTAAACGCATCGCGCCACTTAAGCGTGCCTCGTGCAATCGTGGAAATCTCTTCAATCCAATACCGTCCCAAGGACGCTCCGACTTCCCTTTGAATAATACATTTTCTAACGGTAATCTCCTTATAAAAATAGAATTAGCTGGTGTGATGGTGTACTTGGATAGTCAAGGGGCTTCACTTTGCGTCCACACCGCGTGACTATTCATGTCTGTGTGTATGACGCATTAGCTCATTCACGGTCACGTTCACGGCGTATCTTGAAATAAAATCCTTCAAACATTCTATTATGCTGGAGAATTTATGTGCAAGCGATCGCGAGATCAATATTAATTTAATTTTGATATTATTATCATTATCAGATTGAAATGATGCCTTTCGTAAATACGTGCATAGCAATAGTGTATAAGAAGAGTATACCAAATATTACCAATTGATTCCAGTTTTTTTTTAATGTTCTAGAGCAGTGTTGATACGAATAATCGGGATATAAATATATTTAATTAACCCGTAGAGCAGGGGCGTAGCTACCGCAGAATCAGCCGTATCAATGATACGGGGCCCCCGGGCTACAGAGGCCTCTAACGTGTGTAATATAAAGTGATAACATAACATTTACTAATTTTTGCTTCCACACGTTAAGGGCCTCTTTCTGTAGCCCGGGGGCCCCGTATCATTGATACGGCTGATACGGAGGTAGCTACGAGCCTGTTGAAAGTTGCATCGCGGCCGAAACTTTGAGTATACGTCATGTTTTTAATTTGGAGATGTATTTATCTGCTGAAGAATTGATTGTAATAGCATGACGGCTTCAATAGCAGACACGGTTTATTCTATGTTTTAAGAGATGTACCTACGGATGTATGAATGTATATACAGTCAACGTCATAAATAAGTGATCACTTTTGTACCTTATCGCTTACAGTCGTTACATAATTTCGTATGGCTTTTCAAACATGATGTTAAAGTGACAAGGTACAAAAGTGACCACTTATTTATGACGTTGACCACTAAAGTATAAATCTTCCCAGGTGAATTTTTCGCTTCGAGCCATTACATTAAATTTGAACCTTAATACTATGACGATACCGTTTGTTTTGAAAGATAAAGGGCTCGAAGCGAAAAATTCACCTGGGAAGATTTATACTATATCAGTGTCGAACATTTATGCTGATCTAAGACAATCTATTATCCATCATATAATTTGTTTGTACTTAACTATCTAAATAAAAATCTAAATCCACTGCAATATTGAAGAAGCTTGTTGCGAAGACATTTATTCTTTAAATAACGACACGTACGTAACATTACAAAACCGATTTCTATTACGCTATACATATACTATTCCATTGCTGATTAAACCTTGTATGTATTGGAATTTCAACCTACCGATCAGAATTTCAGTTTGCGTCTGAGACGTAAACACATCAAAAGTGATTAATAATTGAAAACTTCCTCTTGTTTGCGTTTTTCCATATTCTACGTCTCCTTTGGTTCACGCTCACAGCGCATCCCCCCATAGCTTATTATGGGAATAGGTTCTCCGATCAGGCGATATTTTTACGATACATTGCCTTTAAACATCATCGGTTCCACTCGAACTAACTTTGTAATCCATACATTGTATGCATACGTTGTATGCATACGTTATATTACTTAAATTTTGATTAGATCGTTTTATATAACGAAATTTTACGTGCACTCAACAGTTTTGCCGATACGGAATTTGACAAATTGATTGAATCTTGAGAAGGAGAACGAATGAATGCAAACTGTTTCTTCATCGTATTTAAATTTATAGGTACTTGGCGTCATTTGAATTTCCATGCATGTCATTTTGAATTTATTGCATTGAATTGCCTGAATATCTGCATTTTTTTCTGAAAATTTTACGGTCTGCATCTCTTTATGAATTATCTGCTTCCACGACTGAATTGCTCTGTTTGTGTTTTATCTTTCACACTATATTTAGGCTTTGTTTAAAGATTTAGCTTGTCGCATTGTGACGTGCGGCTTGCGTATCTGAAATTTCCATAGCAATATAAACTTCTGCTCACATTTTTCGCGGTATAATACGACATGAATGTAATTGAAATTCAATTGGATATCTAAATTGTTTTTCGTTTGTCGAAAGTTAACTGATGCCCTTCAGAAGTCTCGATAAGGGCAAGGTCCTAAGACTTAAAATGGCACAAGTAACAATGTAATGAAAAATACCATTAACGCTGAATAATTTTAATAAGGGTCAGTGACATTAAAATGGGTGAAGTGATGAAGGTTGCAAAGTCGGCATACAGCTATTAAGCAAAATGAAAACTTGGTCAATCAGTATAACAAAAGAATCGATTTGTATTGTTATCTAACAAAACATTTACCTTTTCAACTTTATATCTGTTGTGCAATCTACATCGATACAGTTGAGGAACCTTGCACTCGATTCCTGAGATTTTTTTACTGCCACAATGTTTTATAGTGAAATCCGTGTCAGGGCGCATCACGTTTAAAGAAAATCTACTTGTCTCATTTGATTTTTAAGGATTTTTTAGAGTCTCGAAGTGTTACAGACGATGTATGCCAGACGAATTGCAAACGTTGCACCGCGACGGCCGTTGCTTTGGCCACCCAGGGTAACAACGGTGAGTTGAACCCGTAATGAGCTAAACAATGACGTGGTAAAGCTATAACACGGTAATCAAGTCCTCGCGATCAAAATCCGACTTGGCATCGCTTTGGCTACTGGGATCGGTGTCCAATCGCTCATTACTTCTGTCATCATCATTACGGACGCTTTTGTTCTTAGCTGTAGTCTGACACGTGTATTATTAGTTCACAATTAGTCAAGTCATTGTAGATTATTGTCGCCATTTTTGTACATGTTCAGAAACGCATTTAGGGCATAATCTCGTTACAATGCGTCATGCTCATGCGTTACGCTCAAACAATGCATTTTTTCACGTGCTCATTTATCTCAAATAACTTATGCTCGGCTGACCTGTTAATTATAGTTAATTATGGGCACTTGGTAAAAGCGTCTCGAAAGTTTTACGTCATTGGGGGCGTGTAACACAGGGCAATGTCCACAGGCGCTTTGCCAAAATGCTCTATACATATTTCACGAATATTCATCGGGCTTCTGTCTGGACAAATTTTATTTCATTCAGTCGGACTATCCAGACGAAACTTTAAATAAATTAAAAACCGCGTTACCTGCTGATTAAAATTTTTGACTGCCGATTAAATTAATATTATAACATTTCACTTCAGTCTCATTCTAATAATAACACATCGAACTAAATACAAACTGAAATATAGATGCACAGAAAAAACCCCAGAAAAAAGACCAATGCTGGGAATCGAACCCAGGTCCTCAGCGTTCCGTGCTGCGTGCTTACCCCTACACCACCACTGGTCTAGAAGTTAGCGACGAATCTTTCCCATACATCGTACACTTCAGTCTGTTATAATCACATTTAGGCAGTGATAAAGCGCATCTATGTTATGCCCTCTACCGAGAGACTTCAACACTCCTTCGGAGCTACCCGCTCACCTGGACCAAGAGATGGCGCTACTAGGCCAACTTTTACAAGTTAAGTATGAAGTATCTTTTTCTATTTTTTTTTTTTATTTTTTTTATTTTTTTTTTTATTTTTTTTATTTTTTTTTATTTTCTTCAATTTCATTTTTTTATTATCCCGTGGAACTATATATTTCAAACTAAATACAAACTGAAATATAGATGCACAGAAAAACTAACTAACTAACTTCTAGACCAGTGGTGGTGTAGGGGTAAGCACGCAGCACGGAACGCTGAGGACCTGGGTTCGATTCCCAGCATTGGTCTTTTTTCTGGGGTTTTTTCTGTGCATCTATATTTCAGTTTGTATTTAGTTTGAAATATATGGTTTCACGGGATGACCGTAAAAGTAATAAAAAAATGAAGTTGAAGAAAATAAAAAAAATAAAAAAATAGAAAAAGATACTTCATACTTAACTTGTAATAACACATCGGCTGAGGAGAGAGCAATCGCGACCATAGGGCAGTTTTCTGACAACTATCCAATTTCCCACACCAACTGCAAAAAAAACTTGAAAAAAAAAACTGAATCATTTCTCATTCTATTTTGGATACGATGACACAGACAGACACACGTTAAACCTTATTACCCCCTGTTTTGCGTCGG
This sequence comes from Archips crataeganus, assembly GCA_947859365.1. Lineage (NCBI taxonomy): Eukaryota > Metazoa > Arthropoda > Insecta > Lepidoptera > Tortricidae > Archips > Archips crataeganus. The sequence goes on along the minus strand of OX402051.1, from coordinate 18,762,368 downwards.
AAGTTAAAAATAGAATACTAACCCCTAAGAACGTAAGAACTTAATGATGATGAGTAATAAACGTTCATGTCTATTAAATTACCCCAATGTTTATGTTTGTTGAAGGCAAGGTGAACGAGCTTAGTCATTGTAATTTACCTGCGGTAATGGATGAACTCAACAGCGCACGACAGTTTACAATAATCGACTACAGCGGAATCAAAGCACGCGATGTTTGAATAATCGTTTCGTTTCCTTCCATCAGCATCCGAATATTTTAGTATTCATTTTATTGCAGTTGTCCTTTCAAATTCCTGATTTACGACCGACCTCGTCTTTGGCTTCGTGTTCAGTGGGTATTTTTAACCGACTTCAAAAAAAAGAGGAGGTTATCAATTCGTCTGTATGTTTTTTTTTTTTTTTTTGTATGTTTGTTACGCGATTACTCCCTCAATTGTGAACCGATTTTAAAAATTCTTTTTTTGTTTGAAACAGTATACTCCTGAGGTGGTCCCATTGGCACCAAGTTAAGATCTGATCATGGGATCCTAGAGAAATCGAGGGCAACCGTCAAATTTTACAGGCAAACCTATAGTGATTTTAGCATTTTTAGTATCAAGTGAAGTATTTGCATTCAGAAAGTATCATTTGGTAAACTGGACCTGATGAAGAAGACCGTAGATGGCCAACGGAACTCCTCAACGGGTTAAATCTTGCAAGTTAAATTTGACCCACTTCCCGGTTTCCAATTGAGCTGAAATTTTGCAGACATGCGTGAATTGGATGACAATGCAAAATAATTATGACATGGAGCTGATCTGATGATGGAGCTGAAAGATGGCCATAGAAACTCTGTAATAAAACGATACGACCGCATTGAGTTTGAGCTCATTTGATTTGTCTTGACGAGTACTTTGATCCTAGATGGTAACTAGGGTCTGAAGATGGAGTTGGAAGGTGACCATAAGAATTCCGTAATAAAACGACATAACCCCATCGAGTTTGGGCTCGTTTGATTCGTCTTGACGAGTACTTTGGTAACCAGGATCAAAAAGTACAGTCAGCAAAGAGTGCCTGTTGTATCGCATAATGTTGATCATTCTAAAATTTTCTGGCGAAGAATGTTTGGCATACTGTTGAGAGTCCTAAAGCATATTTGTTCGTCCTTATATTGATAACAAGAACATCGAATTACCTACGTTACGTTTTATTACTAATATTAATTCGCCAAAGCAGTCCTAAGAATTGTGTTAGTTATTCACCTAAACTATAGTAAGTAGGTATGGCAATAAAAAATACCTACAAACCACCTCTCGCTTAACCTTATTAGGTTCGTTAGTTATCTTGCGTCCCTCAGAGTGGAAAATGAAGCCTTGGTATTGGAAGGGGGGCTCGGGGGGCGGAGCCCCCCGTAAAAAAAAACACCTTCAAACCACCCTCTGTTTAAAACCAAACCTGTTTTAAACTCTGTTAGGGGTGGAGCTGGTTAGCTTCATTAGTTATCTTACGTCCCTCAGAGTGGAAATAGAAGCCTCGCTCTTGGAGGGGGGCTCGGGGGGCGGAGCCCCCCGCAATAAAAATACTCTTAAACCACCTCCCGTGTAACCTGGTTAGATTCGTCAGTTATCTTGCGTCCCTCAGAGTGGAAATAGAAGCATCGCTACCGGAAAGGGGACTCGTTGGGCGGAGCCCCCGCAATAAAAAATACTTTCAAACCATCCCCCGTTCAACCTGGTTAGGTTCGTTAGTTACCTTGCGCTCCTCAAAGTGATACTAGGTGGGAGGGGGGCTCGGGGGGCGAAGCCCCCCGCAATAAAAAAACTGTCAAACCGCGTCCCGTTTACCTTACCAGATTCGTTAGTTATCTTGCGTCCCTCAGAGTGGAAAATGAACCCTTGGTACTGGAAGGGGGGCTCGGGGGGCGGAGCCTCCCGTAATAAAAAACACCTTCAAACCACCCCTTGTTTAACCTAGTTAGGTTCGTTAGTTATCTTGCGTCCCTCAGAGTGGAAATAGAAGCCCCGCTGTTGGAGGGAGGCTCGGGGGGCGGAGCCCCCGCAATAAAAGTACTCTTAAACCACCTCCCGTTTAACCTGGTTTGATTCGTCAGTTACCTTGCGTCCCTCAGAGTGGAAATAGAAACCTCGTTACCGGTAGAGGGGCTTGGGGGGCGGAGCTCCCGTAATAAAAAATACCTTCAAATCACTTCCCGTTTAACCTGGTTAGGTTAGTTAGCTGTCTTGCGTCCCTCAGGGTGAAAATAAAAGCCCCGCTCTTGGAGGGGAGGGGGGCTCGGGGGCAGAGCCCCCCGCAATAAAAAAATCTGTTAAACCATCTACCGTTTCATTTGGTTAAATTCGTCAGTTTATCTAGCGTCCCTCAGAGTAGTAATAGAAGCCTCGCTACTGGAACGGGGGGCTCGGGGGGCAGAGCTTCCCTCATTAAAAAAATACCTTCAAACTACCCCCGTTTAACCTGGTTAAGTTCGTTAGTTACCTTGCGATCCTCAGAGCGTAAACAGAAGCGGGGCTTCGTTTACTGGCTACGCCTACGCATCTTTTTTATACCAATACAACTAAAAAGCCAAAAATAATAAATTTTAAATAAAAAATAGAACCGCCTTCAAAAACGCCCAAAAAAATATTAAATAAAAATTGAACCGACTATAATGAGCATTATAATATCTTTCTACTAATCTGTTTGAAGTCGGACCTCAGCTCGAGCCAGCAGGAGTGGACCTAGTAATTAAATTAATAAATAAATATCCCGGGACAATTCACACCAATCGACCTAGTCTCAAAGTAAGCAAAGCTTGTGTTATGGGTACTAGGCAACGGATAAATATACTTATATAGATGATACATACTTAAATACATATTAAACACCCAAGACCCGAGATCAAACATTCGTGTTTTTCATACAAATATCTGCCCCGATGCGGGAACCGAACCTGGGACCTCAAACTTTATAGTAGTAATTTATCTTACCTACCTATTATCCCTATTATACCTACTATCTGTTGGGCTTCTACCACTCCTGCTTGCTCGTGCTGAGGCCCGACTTCAAACAGATTAGTAGAAAGATATTATAATGCTCATTATAGTCGGTTCAATTTTTATTTTTTATTTTTTTGGGCGTTTTTGAAGGCGGTTCTATTTTTTATTTAAAATTTTTTGTCTTACTAATTAATGTCATCGACATTCTAAGTCGTTATCGCTTATCGTTAAGTCACGTAAAGATTAATACAAACAGGAGATAGCAGGTGACCCCTGGTTACTGGACTTCGATCCGGTTTGTACCGGCTACTGGCCACGAAACATAAAATCCAAGTTATCACCCGCTGGTGTTCGAGCTGTCATAAATAGTCATAATATTTCAGCATTATTACTTTGATGGCGCGATTCTGAGCCGCTCGTATATCTGGTAATGGATTGTGTTTGTGTACGGATAGCTAGTTGTAAAACTTTCATATAGCCTCGGCCTTCGTATGAAAGTAACGCCTTCGACCTTTCAGAATACTAGCACATCTATAACTCACAACACTAGCTTTGTCCTAAAAACAACCTTATTTTTCGTAGCTTACTCTGACCTTGTCTGGGTTTCGATCCTGAAACACCCTCGTGTAACAAAGAACAGTGAAAATTTACTATTTTGTCACAACATCATAAATTTTACGCTTTGCCCGTTCAAAATCTAATATATAAATATCTCGTGTCACGGTCTCACGGTCTTTGTTATCGAACTCCTCCGAGACGGCTTGACCGAATTTTATGAAACTTTTCCTCCTACTCGGTCTGAGAATAGATCGTAGGCTACTTTTTATACCCCTAATATAGCAAAACAGCCGGGTCAGCTAGTTATTTAATTAACCGACTTCAAAAAAAGGAGGAGGTTCTATGTTCGACTATATGTATCTTTTATTTTTTTATAAGTAGAATATGTATACCTACTTATATCGTCGTCTATACTAAATTACTCATAACTCGGGATGATGTATTGGTTAGCATGCGTCACAGAATAACTCTCGTTCAGAATAAATAAAAAAAAATGTCTCTCAGACACGACATGAAATAATTATAAACAATGAAATTGTGTAAAAAGTTTCTAAATTCTAACATTTCAATTTGCCTTTTCCCAAAACAATACAGTTTTGAACACAATTTACAACCCCCCGGGATTTCAATATTGGCAAGCTTCAATTAATTTAATTAAAATCACTGGGTCGTTTTATTTAACAGGAAAACTTGTAAGGGAAGTAGGAAATTGTATTTTCCTTCAGACGTTGCTGTAAAAATCCTTCGTAATGTCAAATGGTCAGGTTTTTTTGTCTCCTTCCGCCATTTGCAGCTATCATCATTAGACAATTTTGATTACGTGATTGTCTGCCTATACCTACTATTGATTTGATTACACAATATACTTACGCATTGTAACAATGCTCGCACCTGAAATAGTTCACGGCCACCTTATCAAACCGCATTGCATTGTCAATGTTGATATTACGCTTCAGATGTAACAGACCTAATACAGTGACGCTAGTATACTTTACGTCCATAAATAAAAACGGGTGAAGCTGGATTTTTGTGAAGTAAATCAAATTTCACGTTAATCCCTGTTTTTAAGTTAGTTCTACGGTAACAGCTTTGAATCATAATGTTAGTGTTAATAATTTATGAATCGAAAACTCTCCGCACGTCTACGTTGCAGAAAGATTTTACAACAATTTCATTCGATTAATAGTCGTGGCATGTAAATAAAATGTCGGGAATACATTTTCAATGCCTCGTAAATCTCTCCTTGAAACTGCGCAGCTGACGTCCGTCGTCATGCCTCGGAGCTCTTGTTCTTTTTTATGTTTTACTCTAGTATTATTAAGATTTTTTGCACATCCGACATGAAATGTCGTTTTAATGTCCCACATCTTGAATTTCCCCGTAAAATGTACTGTGAACATAAACTCTTAGGCGGGCTTGCGCTGCGCGGATCAGGGTTTGACATATATTTAACTCGAGTTAATTGTTAACTTAGGGTTAGGTAGTGTTAAAATGTATACTACGTGTCTCTACTCTCTGGACAAAGACTGAAATCCCGAGTAGAGTTTCTTCTCAGGAATTTTCTATATTTGTAAAATTATTTGATTAGATAAATAAAAAATAAAAACAAAATACAAAATACCTACCCACAAACAAATCAACAATAAGTAGGAACATACTGTATTTGTTCTTCGCAATGAGTTTTGCGGTTCAGAGGTTGATCAAGTTGAAATACTCTCTTATCTTGAATCTACACTAGCTAGAGCTCCGCTTTAAATGATTTACTATTTGGCTCCCGTTGAAAATGTTATGTTATTAAATATGATTAACAATCATGGTTGAAATTATTAACAGATTATGTAACCCGATCATAATAATAACAATATCACGGTCTGTTCGCGAGTTCATTGGCAAAGGTGGCTGAAAATAAAACTCGTCGGGACTCACGGCCCCGGCGTCTCCGAGGCTCGGACAAATTTGAAAATATATCGAATAATGCTGAAAATAATTCGTCAACCTTCAAGAGTGTCATATGACAATCAGAGTATTTCGACACCTGTCTACGGTATATTTTCTTTAGATAAATGCCAGTTTTAGCGACTCTACTTCTCGTCCCTATTATCAGTAAAAGATAATATTTCAATAATACAAACAACTATGAGTCTACGACGCACATGTACACATTAGTATTTTAAATACATATGTTATTTACTAAAAGGGTTTTTAATGAGGTGTACAGTCTGAACCGCCAAACGCTGCCTAATTTTGTTGGAACATTTTACGATTTCTCTGTGATGTTAATGAAGTGTTGCGGACAACATCCAACATCCTTCATTAACAGTAATTTAAATCCACCTCTGTCATGTCAGAACCAGTCATTACCATCGTATATCCAGTATAACATTGTATAATTAACCACCAACGTATGTATACGTATATTGGCGTAGTGACAAACCGACAAACAAAGTATAAGAAACACTTCGTACTTAATGACGAGTTGAAATCGGAATCGTCTTACTGAAACAAGATCACTCGAGATTTTCAATTAGCTGACGTGTAACGAGTACCTACGTACGAGTAATCATTAGACGTTGTTTCTACAACGGTCTGTAAATAGGACTCCTATTACATATATCATGCAAAAATATGCAAAGTAGATGTCCGCGTTGGAGGTTTTCCACTTATGAATGATGCCCACGCCACAATAAGCATTTTTATTATAATCATCGTACTTCTAATAGACCGAGTTTTTTTGACTTCCGAATTGGCTGGGAAGTCCAAAGATCAGGCGTCAGAGATTCGTATATCACGGCCAGCTAGCTGGTGACTAAGTGCGGATGGATGGTATATTTCTGACACCAAACTATTTATTTAGAGGTTGATCATATCATTCAGTAGTAGGTACCCTATAAGGAAGTCTGTAAATATAACAGTCACTCTGTCGAATTCAGCTTGACAATTCGAATTGCGGTTAGGCACGTTCATATGATTAAAAATAACAAAATCGATTGCATCGATATTCGAATAAAATGTGATGTAACGATCCATCGGGCTGTTAAATGATGAGTCTCACGCGTTGCTAATTGACCAAAGTTCGTCTGTTAGTCGTACAGATCAATAGTGATATTTGGCATTAGCGACAACGCTAAGCATAGTGGTATGGCATGGTGGTGCGTCTGCTCCGGTCGTTAACAGTGATTTGTAGGTGATAATGTGTACCGCGTCGCGCGTGCGCAGACGCCGTTGCGTCACGCGCATATTGTGGCAGCCGCGCACGTGGTTTTTGTATAAATAATACCACTGTGTGATAGATAACTTTGCGCAAAATTCCATTCGGCTGGGTAAAAACCCGGGATTCCTGTTTCAATGTTATCTTTGCTTTTTCTCTAATTCCTGTTGCCGTACAAGGTGGCCCAGAGTAGGAGTGGAGTACTTCCTAAGCAATTATGATCGATCCTCAAAAATTTTGCCATGTCGTTTATGTTTCTATTTTTAACTGAGGACCGATTGACCTCTATCTCATTTTAATGGTAGTTTAAATAAAATAATTAAAGAAAGATGAAGAAAAGCGCTTTGTTTGTGCGAATGGTCTGAATATTAATAACCCCGGCGCCACACATATTACAAATGTTTCAACACATATTTGATCTATGGTTGATTGTATGGATGTTCTATTGAACAAATAAGCAAATACCGGTGCTACACATGTGATCAAATAACTGTGTTCAAACATTTGTAATATGTGTGGCGCCGGGGTAACAAGAATGAAGGCGCTCCCCACGTCTGGCCGGATCGTACGGTAATAAAATAGAGATGGTGAAATAATCGATCTTGTAATTCCTGCGCACACAAAAAAAAGTATTTGGTAAAAAACAGAAAAACGTACTACTTTATTAGGTGGTTCTTGGCTCTGCCGGTTGTCTACCGCGACATATAAGGAGTTAACTCTGCTCTACCTGAACCGAAAGCTATATTTTTTTTTTACAAAAACAAACCATTGACACGGTTATATAATATTTCAATTTTATCTTTAAAACTTATCTGCAAAATACGCGGCTGTTCGACTGACATGTGGGTCAGTGGAGTGGTTTTACTGTTTATTCCACAAATAATTGTCTCTCACGTTGTTTTAAACGTGACTATTTCCGCAATTTTCTCGTAATATTACAGATGAAATACGCCTACAATTTTCTGCACACTGCGTATGTATTGTTCGTTTATCTTCGTGTCAATCACGACGAAGAAAACATACTACATTCTCTCGTTATTTTCCTTTCGTCAACTATTTTATACTTAATCTTCTCCATACTTATTCATGCTAGTTTGCTAAAAAAAGTGGAAACCAGCTATGCGATGTATGGTGTGCTATCTTGGCAAGAATATTCCATCTTTAGCTCATTGTAATGGCCGCATCAGAAACACATGGTGTTTTGGCTTTTATTCAAACTCTATTAGCGTATTCTAAATTACTTTAGCGCTTAAAACAAGTATGTATGACCGAAACGTCCTAAATTACATCGTCTTTCAAGAACTGAATAGTTCTGGTTCTGACTCAATCTAATAAATTATTTTCCTTATTCATAAATGAATGCATTTAATTGTTACAGCAACGAAATTCCAAGAAAACCTGTTGAAGACCATGGTTCAGATTGAGAACACTTTCTTCGAACTCGGCCGGACATGTCAACGAAACTGCCTGATCATCTGCGACCGAGGAGCCATGGATGCAAGTGCATGTAAGTGCCAAGTCATCTCCATCATTACCTTACCTACATTACAAGACACAAGAGTACAAGAGGTAGTTTTATGAACAACTGACACGATAAAATAGTACACTATATGTACTATAACGTATGACTAGCTTTGTTTATATAGATGGTTTAGTATGCGCCATTCGCGTGATCACGAATATTGTCTTGTCATGACTTATGTGCAGATAAGTAATCTTGAAATTAATTGGTCGAAAAATGTTTACTTTTGTCTAAAAGCAACAAAATACGTCATGAGCTTATTGGTATACTCGCGCACACGCGACTCGTCAAATAGCGGTAACAACTTAAGTAATCCTTAGAAAGTAGAGTTTTGGGATTACCTTGATTTTTGACAGGCCTAAGGTCGATTTTTTTAAATATCATCTGTGTGCATACGATTAGAAAGTGGCAAAAAATTATGTTGAATTTGTTTGAAGTACCTGCGAGTGGAGTAGTAGAAAATTGTCGCGCTTATCACAAGTAGTTAAAAATTTCACTCTAGTTTCTATTCCGAATGGTTTTTTCGTAGGGTAGTGGGTATCGCTGAGAGTACTGAATCGATTCTAAAAATTCTTTCAGTTATTATAAGTATTTACAAATCTACGTAATCCTTGATAAACATGGTTTCGTGTAACATACAATATGTACATAAAACTCACCATACGTAGTTTGAAATGGAATCACTTTTAAGTTCAAATTGTATCCGCGGTTAATAAAATTTTAAAAAAGCTATGCTATTCTTTATCCTCATCCTACTGGTTGCTTATTCAGGCGTATAATTATATAGAAAAAGGAAAACTACTGTGATGTACTGAAACCCCTAAATTATTCTAGAAGTGTGGGTGTTAACAAATTTATTTTCACTGTTTTAGTTAGTTGTTCATTGTTTACTCACTCGCTACATAGGTGAAATCACAAGCTGTTTCAAAGTTCAGACTGTTATAAATAGTTAAGTTTACTACTTTATTATTGTATGTACAGACTGGAAATAAATTATTTATTTATTAAAAAAAAAAACTTACAGTTTACGCCAAAGCGTCCAATAACTTATTCGTAACGTAACCTTAAGAGTTTACACTTATTTTACTTAATACTCTACATCTTAAATCTATCTTTACATTATATAAGTTTAAATGACAGGAGTGGTTTCTGTACCTACTAATATTCAATAAATTAACAACAGTATCAGTAAATCTTAATGGTCTATTCGGTCCGATGATTTAATTGATTACTTTACCTTGGTATCCGTTTTCCCCTACACATCTTAGTCATCCAATACATAAGTCGCTGTTCTTGTATGTTCTCTAATATTTTCTCTTCCTTCCCTGGGCCATCCGCCCAACTCTTTATGATCTACTAGCTTTTTCCCGCGACTTCGTCCGCGCACAAAAAGTTTTAAAGTCAACTCCGGATCTCTATCCCGCGGGAAATCCCAAAAATCCATGGTATTTCACGTTCACCACGTTGTATTTTAAAATCGTTGCTTTTTTCGTAACCAGCAACCCGATAAACCATAAGTGTAACCCATGTTGATTTCCAGACTTTGTCACCCCATTTCCCTCTTTTAGGGGTTGAATTCCCAAAAAACCTGAAACACGTATTTACTCATTTATCGTCAGGAGTACTCCCGTGAAGTTTCGAATATAATAGTCTAACTAATCTTGTTTTCACATACAAACTTTGGACCCCCGTCTCACCCCTTTAAGTTGTGAATTTTGATAAATCCTTTCTTAGTGCATCCCTAGACTTTATGAGGAACCTAGGTGCCAAATTTGGAATCTCTAGAACCAGCGGTTTGGGCTGTGCGTTGATATGTCAGTCAGTCAGTTTCTTTTATATGTTTAGAAGGTTGTGTAAAATAGCTGTAATTTACTCAAACTAAGAAGGCATAATCTTATTTCCAGTTATATCGAAGGAGGTATGGGAGGCGATGCTGAGTGCTAACGGCTGGAATAGCGTAGAGTTGCGTGACAACCGATACAATCACATCGTGCACATGGTTTCCGCCGCCAACGGAGCTGAAGACTTCTATTCTACTGAGGTAAGAACATAATTAAGAAACTTGCAATACGACATTACCTTTCCCTCTCATTAGGTTAGTCATAAGACATTGTTGGTCTTTCCTTGCGAAGTTTTCGTTCAATGTTTCCTTACAAAATATGATGTGAATGTTGTATATATTAAGTTAATAAATTCTATGCTAGGTACGGTCAAGTGAAAAAATATGTATTGATTTAATCCTCCCATCATTATGTACCGATACTTACCTTAATTCGACAACATACGAGCTATGGGACATATTTATGAGGAAGTTGTATGCATCCATATTTTTACACTTGGACTGTACATGTTGTAATATGTAGAGCGCTCTTGAAATTTTTTAGTAAAGGATTTCATCAGTTTTGCTTCACTATAAAATATCATTATCGACGTAATAAACTTAGATTAGGCACTGCACATAGAACATTCTAGTTGATCATATCTTATCATAAGGGTCGATCAACTTTTCTTTGTCACTCGTTGTTATAGTGAAGTGACGGTCTCCTGAGTAACTCTTTAAACCGTAAATTTATCTGATTAAAATTTGCCAAACATGCATTTTTGTGGTAGTTTTAAACTCCTTCTACAATTGGTCATCTAATAAGCATGTTAGTTAATGTGACACAACATTTCTTCTAATCAAACTGTACTACTTTTGTCCCCTCGCTGACGGGACAGAATAACAACAAGAAATAGTTGATCCACCCATAAGCTGGAATATGGTGGAGTCCTCAAATTGGATACTTACAGACAATCAAGCTTTATTATGTCTACTTACAAAGGATTATTGATAATTTTAATCACTGCTGAATGTTAAGAATACAATCAGACTGGTTAAATCCTGTGTGTGGTAAATTAGTGTTTCCTTATCTAACCATGATTAGCTATGTTTGCAAATAATGATTAAATAATTTATCATATTAATTGATGATTATTATGTACAAACGTATGTCGCCAAAAATAGCAATGGATTGAGCTGTGCTCGTAGTTTCCATGTGTGATCGAATCAGATATGAGGAGGTCCGCAGGGGAACTGATGTTACGGATATAGCTCGGAGAGTTGCCAGACTTAGGGTCTTCCCAAATCTATCGACGCGGAATCGGCTTCAGCCGATCGGAAAAACCTTTGTGTCAACGCAATAAGAGCGAAAAAGACGTCGATCAGCTCGGTTCCATTCGGCCCGCGTAGCCGAACCGATCGACGTCTTTTTCGCTCTTATTGCGTTGACATAAAGGTTCTTCCGATCGGCTTAAGCCGATTCCGCGTCGATAGATTTGGGGAGACCCTTAAGAGCATTATCACATCACACTGGCAATTTGCGGACGATTTAAAAGTGAAGAGAACGCGCAGCGAGTTCGTCGCGCCTATAGGGCTGGGACGCCATGGTTTATTCATGCACGTCAGCTAACATCTATTCTACCCACTTCAGTTTTTGTACATCATGGCATCCCAACCCTATAGGCGCGGCGAAATCTTTGTATTCGCTTTGCTTTTAAATCGTCTACAAATCGCCAGTGTGGTAAGGCTCTTAGTGGCAGTGGGCAGGGCACATTGCTTGTAGAACCGACGGCCGAACGGGGCAGTAAGGGCTCTCTAGAGTCGGCCACATGGAACTGGAAGACGTGGCGTGGACCTTTGTCCACCAGTCTACATCATTCAGACGGATGATGATGATACTTCATCATCCTCATCATTATACCTATTTATAAATGCGTATATTTATTCGTCTAACGAATAACTGAATAATGCAATAGTTGATAACAATATCAAACCATCGTCAAGACTTGTATAATCCATGATGAATTAGACATTCATATTATCTTACCTGTCTAGAGTCGCATGATTCAATCTACAACCATTTGCTTTAAGAAATGCAAGCTATTTTTCCACTCCATTATGACATTGACGTATTGTTGGCTTAGGGCCATTTTCGTACGTTAGATAAAATTGTGTTATCGATAGCTTTACCGATGATCACGTGTCAGATAAGGACCTAATCATGATCATGTCTCTATTGAAGGTCAAAATTATGAAAACAATCAACTACATTGTTGTAGGTAACATACGCGGGTACTTGTTTGCAATATGCTAATTGTAAACAATGTTGTTCATCGACAGGATCATGCTTGCCGTTCCGAGGGCGTGGAGCTGGCACGAGAGTTGGACTACAACGCCGCCGCCGCCTGGATAGGTCATCCGTACTTCGACGTCATCGATAACTCCACAGACTTCGATAAAAAGATGAACAGACTCATCGCCTGCGTCTGCCAAAAGATCGGCATCGAGACCGGGGACCGGCTCAACGTCAACTCGAAGAAGCGCAAGTTCCTCGTCAAAGCGCCCCTGCCTCCAGACACCGAATTCCCCCCCTTCCAAGACTTCGATGTCGTTCATAATTACCTGCAGAGCGATCTCCGGAAAGCCCAAGTCAGGCTGCGGAAGCGTGGCCAGAAAGGCCACTGGTCCTATATTCACACGCTTCGAAAGTTCCATCCCAGCAACGGCCAGTCCGTGGAAGTGCGGACTCAGCTCTCTCACAGAGATTACTTGAACATGCTCCCCCAACGCGACGACGCTCACTTCACCATCTTCAAGAAACGACGCTGCTTCATCTACAACAACCAGTATTATCAGCTGGATCTGTATAGGCAGCCAACTCATCCCAGGTGATATGTCGTTCTCATCTCTCTGTGAAGTATTACGTTTAAGAACTTATATTAATTAGGCAATCTATGCGTTAATTAAAATAAAAGCCTTGTTATTTAGAGACTTATTATTTACATCATCGAGCGAATGTAATAGCGGCTCTGCTTTATTCAGGTAATTTGGCATGGGCTTGATTTGAAAGTAGAAATAGTATGGTAGAGTTAAGACGTTTTAGTGATCAATGAAATAAATTAAAACAAAAAACCGTTTGTTTATATCATCTTAACATTACAGGTGCCGAGGCTTGGTCCTCTTGGAAACTTATAGTGCCACTTACGATCAAGACTCGCTGCTAGCGTCACTGCCGAAGTTCCTTGCTATAGAGCGTGAAGTTACCGGTGATCCGGCATTCTCGATGTACAATCTATCTCTGAAGGAGGACTGGAAGACCTCAAAAAGGTACTATGCGGGACGAAAAGACGCGGGCACTGAGTGCCAGGGTAAGTTATCAATGTGCTTAATTGTCGTATCGAAAGCTAACTTAGTGTTGTTAAATTAGCGCATCCTATTTAACCTCCTGTTATGCAGAATTCGTTTTTAATCTGTTCATCAATACATACCACAATTTAATAAGTTTGTTGGTTGCATACATTTCAATTTATTTATTTATATCTTTGAGAAACTTAACTCAATGACTTCATAATGGTTTGGTCCATTTACTAACATAAACTTGGTATATCTTATAGCTAATATCTTTGCTTTGGGATGAATTGTGATAGAAATGTTTTTATAATATATTATTTTCAGTCTTAAATTTAATAAATGTATTATTTGCATGATCAATATTTTATGAAATATTTAACACTGGCGTAATTGTGATAGACTAGCCTAGCCACATTAGTTCGTAGACCATTAGATAAATAGTCGGATTTCCAATTTTCCCGTGTTCATAATTTATATTTTAGTGGCACTTTTTCGATGTCCCGCACTGTAGTGATGACTGTCGTGCTAGTGACCGTTGTACAAGTCTGCCTTACATGGCAACCCTTGAAATATTAAAGAAGCGTAATTTTACAGATTCGGACGCGGTTATTCTGGGACATAAGTACTCTGATATAAATTCGACCGAAGGTTCCTCTAATACGGACTCCACTTCACTTCCCAACTCCTCTACTAACAAATCAAGACGTTAATTTATAGAAACTGTAGTGTAGTGTACGATGCGACGTTACTAACACGATTCCGCCAGTGTCAAGGTGATAGTGCAAGGGGTTAAACGAGGTTTTCTTTTGGTTTATCAGGGCAGGCTAAAAGGTCGTTGAACAGTCACGGCGCTGACCAAGTGGACGGTCACGCCGCTGACAAGATGAATGGTCACGCGTATAAGGTCAATGGGCACGGTGGTGAAAAGTTAAACGGACACGGTGGTGCCAAAGTCAACGGGTTCGGCGAGAATGCGAACGGGCACGGCGCAGCCGCCAAGCCGCTCGGACACCTCGACGTCGCCTTTGCCGCGCTCGCCGGCAATACCATGGATCTCTCATCACCAAAGATTCCTAAAAAGGTTGCACTTAAGATTTAAGCAAATATTTACCCTCGTGTTCTAGGTAATGCTAATTTAAAATTTTACCACTTCTCATTATTTACACTGTAAATTCTTTACAGACGGAACGTACTTAGGAATAATATATCAAAACCTAATGAAATGCTGTATAAAGTTGTACTTATTGGTTTATGAATTTGTAATTGTATAAATTGCCAAATGAAACTATTTTTTATAAAACATATGTATCAATGAAATACCGAATGCACTTAAAGTGATTAATCAGGATATTTAAGACATAGCTTAACTGTTTCATATTGTTTGTGCCTTTACACCGAGTTGTATATTTGTATGTATTTCGTGTTGGAATCAACTATAACATGGAAGTATAGTACTTAAGGTGTTTTTATCTCCATACAAACATATCTAAATATTATTATTATTATATGTATCTACACCATTTCTTCCCCCACTACTTAACGAATTCGGAAACAATATTTTATTAGCCATAGAGTACCTACTGTTGAGTATACGATTTTGTGTGCACTACATTAGTTTGTATGGAGACTGTACACCACCTTGAACCTTGCAATAATATTACTGGTATAGTATTATTGCAGTTTTAGATTATTGTGGAGTATTCTAGGATTTACTTTGCCTTTTACTTTATTACAAGATAGCATTTTTAGGGTTCCGTAGTCAACTAGGAACCCTTATAGTTTCGCCATGTCTGTCCGTCTGTCTGTTTGTCCGCGGCTAAGCTCAGAGATCGTTAGTACTAGAAAGCTGTAATTTGGCATGAATATACACATCAGTCACGCCAACAAAGTGGTAAAATAAAAAATAAAAAAATAATTTTTTTTAGGGTACCTCCCATAGACGTAAAGGGGGGTGATTTTTTTTTTTCACGACTAATCCTGGTGATTTTTTTTTTCACGACTAATCCTATAGTGTGGGGTATCGTTGGATAGGTCTTTTAAAACCATTGCGGGGTTGCTAACATGATTTTTCTATTCAGCGATCTGTTTGCGAAATATTCAACTTTAAAGTGAAAATTTTCATTAAAATCGAGCGTCCCCCCCCCCCCTCTAAAATCTAAACTGTTAGGTGGAAAAATTTGAAAAAATTCAGAATGGTAGTAAATATATCAAATTTACTAGGAAAATTATAGCGGCTAAGATTGCTCGGAAATTATTTGTAGTTTAAGAGTAAATAGTAGCCTAAGGTATAAAACATACCTAAACTTGGATGATTCCGTACATATACGAAATCCTTAGAAAAATATTACTTGATTTTTTTTGTAATGGCTACGGAACCCTACCTTGTGCGTGTCCGACACGCTCTTGGCCGGTTTTTATTTATTTATTGTAAGGCTTATTTAATTTAAAGGCAACTCGAATAAAATATGAAATTTTAAATGGTATCAAAACACCACATTGGTTAACTTTTGTTTGTAGAATGACTAGTGAAATTTACATGTCTTGATGTTGTGGTGTCACTGTAGATTGTTTATTTCGATTCGTTTTAGGGGTCCAATGTAAAAAAAATCACCCAAGCCAGATTATAACGTACAAAATAACCACCCCTAATAATTATAGTGGCCTTTTAGAAATGAAATTCATGTGCTAGATTATTTATTTTTGTGACAGACACCAGGACTGTTGTGTGGCGTAGTAAATAATTGGTGTTGTCTAAAAGTTGATATTTTTTTCGTCAGAACATTATATAGCCACTTCAAAAGTATTTTAGCCGTCAGTAGTGGTTAATGAGTACTTTTTATTAAGTATTAATTGCAATGGATAAAGAATAAATTTCCTCAGCCCAGATGCTACGCGCGCTGGCTACAAGCCAGGGTTAGCATTGTTAATGGCTGTGCTATATAATTTAACGACTGATATACTACCTATATCAGCGTATATGTTGGCTATAAAATCCAATGCCAAGTGAATAGTATGTTAAGTACATGCTTTTTGTATGTTAAATCTCTAAATTGCAAATCTATCTGCATTTTACCTTCTTGATTAAAGAAAAATGCGACTTTACTCTTTGTTTCATTTTTATTTACGTGCTATCACTTTCGAAGTCTAGTGATATTCACCCCCAGGACAAACTGAGCAAAACTGAGTCTTTGTGGAAAGGAAAATGATTTATGAAGAAATTCGAATTTTTACACTGCTTATAACAAGGGACAAACACGAGACGGGGCTGTTTCACCACTTTTCTTAAAGTTCGGATTAGCATAATCATAACCTTATTTGACAGATGGAATTAAAATTTCTGTTTCACCAGTCTCGATTAGCGCTAAGTGACGGACAAACTTTTTCTTAATTTGACCATCAGATCAGGAGGCATTTAGCATTTTTATCCGTCACATAAAGTTAGTTTATTTTTTTGTGGCCATGGTTGGAGGGCCGTTCAGTTTCAGAAAAATATTTTTTTTATTTTTTTAAGAAAAAGGTCATTCTAAATTGCATAAAATAATTTAAATATCAAGATTTGAATAAAAAAATGTAGGTACACTTTTAGTATGTAAAAATAAATCCAAATTTCGTAATATTTTTTAATAACAAACTTTTTTTCAGTGGCTCAATCGTTTGTTCTACCCAAAGAGTATTGTAATATTATATGAACAAGAGTGGCAACTCTATGGTCAAATATGCATGTATGGAAGGTGCTGCTGCCCAGTTCTACCTGAACTTGTATGTCGCCATTAAAAAAAAGTTTATCTGTCAAATGGTTTGGCGCCACTTTTCGATTCGTTTTACGTGATATTATTTTGCTTTGATTGTTACTAATATTTTTAGCGATTTTCTCACAAGTTGTTGATTTTATCCTGTTAAGTGTTGCTTTTCTGTCAAATATATATAATTGTCTCGTCCTTAATTAAGTTAAATACAGAATAAATAACTTGTTTCGTGCATAAAAACTAGTTTTTAAATATGGTAAAATCGTCCCGCCATACTGTCCCCTCCACCAAATTCCATTTTCAAGTGCAATTTTACGCATATTTTTCTAAGGCGGTAACACTAAGAAATACATTTCTGGTATAGTTTAAACTTCAGAAAATGTGTTTTTGATGAATAATAGCGTTTAAAACATCATTATTAGGGTTGAATTTAGATTAAAACGTTGTCCCCTCGGAATCACGATTTGGACCAGGGGGGGCACACTTACATATATCACACTTTTCATGCGACTACAGCGATCTCTGGTTGTTTGGTGGAGAACTAAATTAGCGGCCATCTTGGTTGACTTGTCAAACTTGTCAGTTGTCATTCATCGGCCATGGCCATGGCGTACCAAATTGTACGGTCAAGGACTTTAATTGATAGGCCACTTGCCAATGTTCGTATTTTAGCCGTATAGTGCAAATCGGGTTTAGCCGCTTATACTTCGTATAAGCTGATTTGAATTAGACGGCTAAAATACGAATAGTGGCAATTATCCTATCAATTAAAATTACGCGTAATTATAGCTGTACATCACTACCAACATATACATATAGATAGGTATACATCTATAGATACGTCACATTAGTTCTTCACCAGGGCGTAGGGCAGCAGCACCTTCCATACATGCATATTTGACCATAGAGTTGCCACTCTTGTTCATATAATATTACAATACTCTTTGATTTGGACAGTCTGGTTGGTTACGCAATTTTCGCAGTGATAGCAAAATATTTTTTAAAACTTTTTAGGTGATTTTTAATCCTGACAACACTATGACCATAGACAGAACTTGTCACGTCAAATTTGATTTTAAATAGTAAATTCGCGGCCGACTTTAGCGTGCTGGAGTGTGGACAGGTAAGTTTATCCAATTTTTTGTCCGGTTGGTTACACTGTTTATGCACCTTAAACGTTAAGTAACTAGAATCTTGTTTATATAGAATAAAACTGTGTTTCAAGCAGTTATTTGTTAATTAAATAGGTTGAGAATTGCGGTTAGTTTTGTATTGTTTTGAATAGAATTAATTCTGCTTCATAGAAGTCGTTACGTCCGTTTGGTAACGATTTGTCGCGTAACGTATAACCGGACATGCAAACGTAACCAAACGGACACGGTAAAGTCGCATGCACATTGAGTACAGATAGTTATTCCTGTGACTTTGTCTGTACGATTTATTACGTAAGTTTTTAAGGAGCTCTAAACCGTAGACGTATCAAAACTTATCTTCACTTAAGACAACCGGTTAAAATTAAAATAATAAACTTTACAAATTATTTCCTTTTAATTGCTAATTTCCATTAGATCACATTAGACAAAATTGCAGTAAGGTTTGTAAACCTAAACTGTTGTGAGTCATAATATGACCACCACCATTTCACAATTAGTTTTTTTTTATAAATAATTAGGTAAGTATTATAAATTATAATATAGGATTGAGCGAGGCATTTTGAGCATATTTGAGTTTACCATAAATCTAATAGATGAATAAATAAGTAAATAAATACTTAAATAAATAAATTGGTTTGGAGCTTGCATTTTATACTTATATACTAGATAGATACATACTTAGGTATATAACTCAGGAAAAAACATTTATGATAAATATCAAAATAATGTGTATTAAAATATCAGTATAAAACCTAAGTAAGATGAAGTTATCGATATCAAAGAAAGTAAAAAAAAAACTGCAAAAACATGGCTTTGACGGCAGCGGAAAGAATACAAAGATATAGAGATCGTCTGAAAAATAATCCAGAAAAACGCGAGACTTCGAAAAAAGAAGTTCTTAACTAAAATGATTGAGTAAACACTTAGAAAAGGGAAGTTCTCTTGTTACAATCATATGCTTTGTCCAAATAAAGTTATTACGTATTTTGTAACAACTTTATTTGGACTAAGTATATGATTGTAAGCAATGTGATAAGTACATAAATATATATCTTAATGTGCATGTAAAGTACATAAATTTACGTTTCTTTCTATTTTATAAAATGTTTCATACCAAAGGTAGCTCTCGCATAGTCTCATGTAACATGTATGTACCTGTGTTGGTAGGTAGCGAAGTACCTTTGTACTCATAGTTACCATGTTTTTTAAATAAGCTATGTTCTGTTGTTAAACTAGAATATCAGTGCTTTAATCAAAGGTCTTTCGTCTGAAATGAAATGATGATGATGATGAATCAAAGCTCCTTGTTATTTATTTACTAGGTATGTGATCTCGTCTTTACTTTGTCCGTTTAGTTACAAGGGTGTCCATTTGGAGATTGTCCCCTTGTTTTTTGAACTGATTTTCTTGATTTTACAGAGTTTGGAAGCTTAATTGTTTATTATTTTGGATAATAACTATATGTTATTTTTAGTTCTACCTTTTTTTGTTTATCACATAACAGTAAATGTCAATGATTATTTAAATAATCCAAACATTAGTTACGGTTTGGACCCAAACCGTAACCAAACGCCTTGAGATTCAATTTTATGTGAAAAGTTTTCTCGAAATTGAGCTTTTTTTATTGTTTTTAGTTTATTTGATTATAATTTTGTTCAATAAAGCTAAAAACATTTAGTTTAGCTACGTATTTTATTAACTACATGCAGAATAATTTGTAACCAAACGGACCATCAAAAACCTCCTTTGTCCTATTAAATATTTATTTTAACGTATTTAACCTATAAATACAGCGAATCTCTTTAGTTTTTAGCAAAATAGAATATAGTTACTCTTAGAATTAGTTATAAGAATATCGAAAACCTAAAATAATATTTGGTACTCTTCAATTCAACCGGGGTACAACGGTAGATAGAAATGCCCAGTTAAGTGGTACTTAGTTTGCACAGGACTGGAGTGGTGAAACTGAAAAAACACTAGCTGACAGATTTGTCCAGTACTTAGTTTATTCATTGGTTACGTAACCAGCAGTTTGACAATAAGGTGGTGAAACATCCCCTAAATGGAGTTATTTGCCATTTTATAATAAAATAAACAACAACTTAACACAATATACACATTTAATTTAAATGGCTGCTTTTTATCGCGGACAACAGAGAGATTTCCACAGGATGCAAACAATATTACGAAAAATAGCTAGGTAGCTCTAAATAGTAGTATTTTCAGCATTGAAAAATTGCACAGCATACTGTACTGTAATCTTATGACTCCTACCTAAAAGGCTGGCAACGCACTTGTGACTCTTCTGTCGCAGGTGTCCATGGGCGACGATAATCGTTTGCCATCAGGCGATCCGTCTGCTCATTTGCCCCCTATACCATAAAAAAAAAAAACAGAAAACTGGCAATAATTACAAAACCAGATCTAGGTAAAACTGGATAGGAAAAAATACATCCTGTGTTAGCCCAGCTTGTCTTGATGAATGAAACCAAAGAAATGTATTAAGACTTTTTTATTCCCTCTCTCAATTTCTGTTCTTTGTACATTTTTATGACCTTTTTCCCTGGCACAAGCCCTTGGCTAAGTCCAGGTCTTTTTAATTTTTTTCGGTCTGTTGCGCCCTCCCAGGCATCATCTTCAGTGGATTCCACTACGACTTGTGGCGGCGGTGCTGACGTCATAGTCCCTGAACCTTCACACACAACTGATTTTAATTTCTGAAAGTAAATGAAATAACTTTGTTAGTTGATCTCACCACAAATATGATTGGTGGATATCAAACGCATCCATTAGCACATCTCTGGTGGAAAGGCACCCTTAAACTGTTATACATGGAGATTATTTATCGGTGATCAGCAGTTGGAGCATATTAATCCCTAGCCAAAATGGAATTTAATAGATCAGGTCTCAAGCGATTAAGTCTCAGCTGTTGTCCGCGAAGAATAGGGGTATACAAAATAGCCTATGACCTATTCTCAGACCTAACGAATATGAAAAAAAGTTTCATACAAATCGGTCAAGCCGTCTCGGAGGAGTTTGATAACAAGCACTCAAAAGAAAAAAGTAAGGGTATAAACATAGATGGTGCTGTATCACTGCTATATAATTAAGTGATTATCCTAACAGATTGAGACATGGATGTAGGGGAATGGCACGCGGCACGGAATGCTGAGGACCTGGGTTTGATTCCCAGCGCTGCTCTTTTTTCTTTGCATCCATATTTCAGTTTGTATTTAGTATGAAATACAATGATATTAATTAAAAAATGATTTTCCAAATAATCATTATAAAAAAATTGACGTTATTTTTTAATGTAACTGCAACGTAAACATGGTCACCACGGAATACTGATCTAGAAACATTAGTTCCTAATCACCAATTAAAAATAATTGTGTATATGGGTAGTTTTACTAGCTAGTATTCTGTTAAACCAGTGGTTCCCAACCAGTGGTCCGCAGAAGCCAAAATATGGTCCGTGAATGATTTTGATTTGCAGCCATGCAACCACTTCTAATGATCTGATTGACTTAAATTGCTGTGTAAATTTTATGATGACTAAGTAAGTACTACTACTGAAAGAAAATGTAGCAAAATTTATATTAAACTTTCACATAAAACTACCTATGAAACACCAAGACTAAACTGCTGTCTTCTACAAGATAAACATTTCAGCTGTACCTGTTATTCAGATGTTAAAGATCAAAATTTGGTTTTTGCATACCTGTTTTTCAGATTGAAGCTCTTCTGCAGTCTTCTGAATGTCAGAATCATGGGCATATTTGCAGTTGTGTCCAAAGCGGCACCTTCCTTTCCGGTAGTTCCAGCATATCTTCTTACCGTTAATCATCTGGGTGTTGTCTTTACCTGGAACCTTGACAGTCATGGCCTATGTACTTGACGATTGTATGCACAATTGGATACAAAGCTTTTCTACAGTAAATAGCTGATTATTTATTTAAATACAAGTTTAAATAAAAGGAGTAGATTTTAGTTGCCATTTAATAGTGATACTAGTAATGGGATATTCTTACTTCATATTCACACCACAAACAAAATGATGCAAACAAGTGGGAACAGCCCAATCTAACTAAAATTCTTGGCAGGATAAACGATTTCAAGAAACCAGTTTTCTGTTCTATTCACAAACAAAAAAAAACTTCAATGGCCAAGGCAATTTAGTTTCCATATACCCATGGTAGAAATATGTAATTGTAGGGTACATGTTAATACCTAAAAGTAAGAAACAGTTCTGCTTCTTACATTTTAAATTTCCATAAGTTCTGGAATGTTACCACCAAAATAGTAATTCTAAAGCAACTATATTCCTACTGCTATAATTATATTTTAAAGTAATAGAAAGTCAACATATACCATTTTGACATGCTTCTCTAGTATTGCTGCTTTGGCTTGTTCTGCTGCAGCAAATGGGTTAGAAAACACTGATGTCTGAAGAGAGCTCTCTCCAAGCGCTGGTTTCGGTAGTTTAGGCTTCAGTGCATCCTCGGTGGGTCTAAAAATTACGGATACCTCATTTAGTTAAAACAATACTTCTCAAGAGTACATATTTTAGTAAAGAATGAACTTGGGAGATTGCATGCTGAAATATGCAAAGATTGTAAAAATACATATTAAATGGCAAATAGCACCCAGCTTTAAAACTGTAGGTCACAAAAGCAAGAAGATTGTGCAAGAGAGAACGCTAAAAACACTCATATAGGAAACTCACTTCTCATCGGGAATATCTTCATCGGAATCACTTGAAGAAGATGTACCGTAACTTAATAAAGCATTCATATTTCAGAAGCTTTTTTCGTGTGCTAGCTAATAGATAAGGCAAAATAAACTAGTTAAAATAAACTACTACTATTTAACAACTATCTTATCTTCCTTCACTTCAAAATGTCATTTGTTTAAACCACAGATAACAATACGCGTCATAGAAAATAATAAGATATGATAGATAAAAAAATACAGACTAAAAATGATCCTATTTTAAGTTTATTTAAATCATAATAAATTTGATACGATTGTGTATAGTTACGTTTGGCCAATCTAACAAACAAATTTCTCATAGAAGTTATCGATTAATGTTACCATTCATCACTATCTTGTTTTTATTTAAATCATATTTTGGATGTGGATTTACGATATTAAACAGTGACAAAAAATGTTCACGGAATAATACAATCAATCACTGTACTACAGTGAAAAGACGTGGAAACTACAATATGAGAATAGTATTATAAAAGTTAGTGCAAAGTGCAAAAACTTGGCCCGATTTAAATTTCATTCAGTTGGTAGTTCTAATTTTGACATAATTGGTATACCACAATAAAAAATAAACTGATTTAGAAGTTTATTTCATCACCAAATTAGTAAATTTTATTTATCTAGTCCTCATATAGTCCCTTAATAAAATTCTTGTATTGTAATTGGTGTTTCTCAAAACTTATGCAGGATGTTAAACTTGACATTTGTTATGAGCTTTTCTATGATAAGTTGATAAAGTTTAGTTTAGGTTCAGCCACATTGCAGCGGCTGACTGCGGCTGTGGTCACGAGTAGTGGAATAAAGTGTAGGGTAACTCGTTTGTTTAGCAGAGTCAGTTTTTCGAAAAACCCACATTTGTCTTGTTTTTGTACCGGTACCTACCATATAGCTCACCGACACATAACATAACTGAGATTATACGATGATTTATCTGAAGATACATCTTTACTTAAGGCACATTTGGCTATTAACTAATTCCATGAAGGCTAGGGCTCCAACATCCCAGTTATAAATTCTGAATGTTTATGTCAACCTTTTTATTACGTTGTGTACGCTGATTCGCAGGCAGAAATTTCAAAGAATTTAGTTTGGCATAAAATATTTCTCATATTATCATTTTATCGAATAATTAATACGCATAGGTAATACTTACTTTCAAGAAATTAAAATCACTGATTTTGATTTCAAATACAATATTGACATCATAGAGTAATAAATAACGTCTATTTTTACATTTTCGTTTAGTTAAATACAATGAAAAAATACACCAAACAGGCAATATTCGATGAAAATAATTCTACTGTTCAACAAGTTCGTTAAGTAAAAAAAATAGATTATAAAATTAATTGAATTGCGTTGCTTTGGAATATGTTTCATTCAAGTAAATAGTCCTTGAAACAATAATATTCGAAATAAAAATACAAGTGCCAAATATTGTATAAAAAAATCTGCGAAATCAAATACTACGAAATTTCTGTCTGAGAAACAAGAGACTCCTATGCCGAATACCAGTAGAGAAACTGTTTTGTGAAAATTACCCGACCATGCTTCCAGTAAATGCTGTGAATGTGGCGTTGCTAAATGTAAAAATCGAGATATATTTTCAAATAATCATCAGATTTTGACAATATTATAGTGAAAATAAACGGATCACTCACGTCTTAAAACGAGTTTAACTCGACATGTTTCGGGCTAATCCGTAGCCCTTCCTCTCGGAGTCGCACGTCACGGCGGCTGCCAAACGTGCACTGCGTGCTAACGCCCTGGTCGCGCGGCTACTCGACGCAACTGACAGCGACACACAACTACCCCCGTTAACACAATACACACACACACACACACACACACACACACACACACACACACACACACAAACACATACACACACATACATACACATGTCCGTTTTGACAATATTGTGTGTCGATATGAATGATTCAGTAATTGGATTGGATCAGTATCAAATATCATGTGCGGGTAGTTCAAAAAACTCGCGTAGCTAAAATGACGTGATACCCTTAACTTCAGTGTGCTCATGACTGTGGCCACAGCAATGTGGCTGAAACGTCAATGCAATTTTAATGATACAAAAAGCGCAGCTATATAACAGTTTAGTGTTGTGTAGGAAATTTTCAATC
The DNA here is from genome assembly GCA_947859365.1 of Archips crataeganus. Taxonomy (NCBI): domain Eukaryota; kingdom Metazoa; phylum Arthropoda; class Insecta; order Lepidoptera; family Tortricidae; genus Archips; species Archips crataeganus. The sequence goes on along the minus strand of OX402051.1, from coordinate 18,737,127 downwards.
CACCGTTTCACATTCAGCTTCGATAAACCCAGCTTTAGCCTAAGCTCGACCTTTTCTGGTTGTCCTGGTGGTGGCTGGCTACGGTCTGACAGTGGGATGAGAATAACCAAAAGACGACGACGACGATTTCAACTTTTTGATCCTTCACTTCTACGGCAAATCATGTGTTAAGTATAAAATTTTACTATAACCCCTTCGCTTCTGTATTGGAAACAATATTATGTTTAATTTCACGTCGTTTTAATTATTTCGTTTGTTTACTTCAAATCTTACAAGTGAATTTGACCCTCTTGCAGTTTTCAGATTCATTCAAAATTTGGTGCAATTGAGAATGAAATAAGTAATAAAGTTTGATAACAGTCGAAAAAATAAAAAAAAAACTATTTGAAGTATCTTTGAGCTCTAATCTTAAACTTTTCTTTGGCTCTAATGGTTTCGTTGATGGAAGTCTTACAAAAAAGTAGTATTTTTTACAATTTTGTATTAGTAAATAGACTATTAGTGAGTGAGCACGCTGCTAACCTAAAATATCCTAAATTTCTACTGATTATTATTTTTATTTTATTTTATTTATTTATAGGAACACAAACAGTCATACATAGCTCATGACAAATAATAAGGTGAGTGACTCATTGACAAAATAGTGTTCACATTACAAGTAACAAATTTGAAAGAAATTCAGCCTCCCAGCTGAATATGACGGACGCATAAGATCACTAGAAATATGTACCTATGTATTATTAAATTTACAATAAATTTACAATATTAAATTTACATTAATGCATAATATATTCCAGCACATGTGCAACAACTGCAAGCCAATTTCTCACCACAACCTAAGGCAGTTTATATAAATTGTTTCTAAATGTGTTAAAGGAAACGTTAAACATTTCAATATTGCTAAAACAACGATTATAGGAATCACAGGTGCGAGAGATAAATGAGTTCTTAGCATAGTGAGTCTTAAAAAGCGGTACATGGAATAGATTTTTGCGGCGGAATTCACGATTAGGGCATCGAAAGTGAATCTTACTGAGCAATACAGGGCTGTCAATTAGATTATTTAAAATCGTAAAAAGAAACAATTGGTCTCTAATCAGGCGTCTATTCTGAAGAGATTGATTGGATATTCTCTTGATCGAATTGCAGTTAGCACCAAAACGATAACAAAGATGTTCAGTGGTGGATTTACCAGCAGGCTGAGTAGGCTGGAGCCTAGGGCGGCAAATCTTGGGGGGGCGGCAAATTTGGCTCAATTTTTTTTTTCTATACAAATAAAAAGAAAAACCTTATCCCACAAAAACATTGATTTACTAAAAATCCTGAAATATATATCGTATTATTTATAACTAGGATAACAAGGACCCTCTATATCAATTTTCAGACCTCTAGCATCAAAATTTGCGGAAGTCTCATACAAGCTTTCACCCTCTAGTTTAAGGGGTTGCGGGGGTAAAAGTTTCAAATTTTAAGATTTTTTCGTTGTTTGTATACTATTACTAGCTTACATACCAAATTTCAGCTTTCTAGGACTTCAGGAAGTAGCTTAAGAATTTTGATGATCAGTGAGTGAGTGAATCAGTGACGAAATCGGGGGTTTTTAGACATTGATAAAATCTAAAGTACAATAGCTACGACATTCAAACTTTGTATGTTTCATGTTTGTACTAGAGTGTCATTATATCTTGAAACTTTCAACTATTTAACATCATCCAATGCAAAGTTATAAGAGTTCAAAAAAACGACGAAACGTTTCGAGAAAAGGTAGGTAGTGCCCTTGCGCTCCGCTTGGCTCGTCTTGGCGGGGGCACTTCCGTGCCCCCAGATTTTATACAAGGAGAGAAAAAAAAATCGAAAATTTAAGAAAAACTACGATATTTTAGTATACCTACCGAATACTTACTCCAATGTCTGTAAGCATATGAAAAATTACTAAGTGTTTTGTAAAGTATAGGTACTTTTGTAAACATGATTTTTTTTAATATTCCAATAGCGTTCAATACTATAATATAAATAAATAATAATAAATTTAGAGTGATAAGTCTTCAACAATTTTGATAGCACACGCAGTGTAAGTATTATATTAGACGTCAAACTTGTATCAAATTATGACGTATAAATATCACATACACTTCGTGTGCTATCAAAATCGTTGCAGACTTATCTTGGTCTAACATAACACTAGGGGCGGCAAAAGTGTAAATCCGCCACTGAAGATGTTTTATAAATTTGTTTTGAATTCTCTGGACGCTTTCGATATAAATGGAATACATAGGGTTCCAAACTGTTGAAGCATACTCCAAATGAGAGCGCACAAAAGAGTTGTACAAGACTACCAGTGTTGAAGCCTCCTTAAATAGTTTACCAACTCGAAGTACAAACCCAAGCATCCTAAACGCTTTGTTTACTATATTATTTATATGGCTACGATATAAAAGTTTACTATCAAGCAGGACTCCAAGGTCCCTCAACTCAGATACGCGCTCAATTTTTACATCGTTAAAGTTGTATGGATAGATCATAATAGATTTTTTTCTACTAAATGATATCACCTGACATTTACCAATATTAAGCTGTAACTGGTTATCCAAGCAATAATCCCATAGTGAGTTTAAGTCTTTCTGAAACATTACACAGTCATCAGTCGTTTTAACAATCTTATAAACCTTTGTATCATCGGCATACATTAGAAATCGGGTATTAGAAAAACCATTAATAATATCATTTATAAAAATATTAAACAAAAGCGGACCCAAGTGAGACCCCTGAGGAACACCAGATGTTACGGGCACAAAAGAAGACTGAAACCCCTTAACAGTCACGGCCTGAGAACGATTTCTGAGATACGAGTCCAACCATCTCAGAAGGCTGCCATGCACACCGAAATATTCGAGTTTAGCAATGAGTATATTATGTGAAATGGTGTCGAATGCTTTCGAATAATCAGTGTACACAGCATCGACCTGATAACCGTTGTCCATAGCCAGGGACACAAAGTCAACAAATTCACACAGATTCGTCTCTGTAGAACGCTTAGAAATGAACCCGTGCTGTTGAGGTATTAAATAAGGTCTAATGCTGGGAATTATTAAGTCATAGATAATTTTCTCAAATAATTTAGGGATAATGGACAATTTTGATATGGGCCGGTAATTTCTTATATTGTGTTTATCGCCATTTTTCAATATGGGCACAACAAATGACTGCTTCCAAATCAAAGGGAAGATGCCGAGCTATGAAACAATTCGTCTGCTCTTGTTTTTATTTTAGTGAGATTAACATAATTAACTTTAGTGTCACACATTGACTTAAAACTTTAACTGACTTTAAATTGAACTTTAGCCTGGAATAAAAATATTTGTTTTTAAATTTTTAAAGAAACAATTTTATTGATACTGATGTTAGTTTTAAACGTTCTTCCAGTGCAAGGTGTATGGTAGATTAAGATTTTTGTAAGTAGCAGCCCCAAAATTTCTTCTTTTTCTGATTTTGCGTGCGAGCGAGAAAGCAAATCGTGCCAGTGCTTCTCCTCGGAGTGAAGGCGGCATCAATTTCTGAATTAATTACCATTTGTCGCGAAACTGCGCGTCCTCTATCTTTTCTAGACCAAAAAGTTTAATCTTATTGCAAGTTGTGTTAAATAGTGTTCTAAATGGCTTCAGATGATGAAGTAGACGGTTCATTTGCAGGTAAATCTCCAAAAATCTATTAGCATGTCATAGGTAAGCCGCGAATAGCGGTATCATGTGTTTACTTGCGGTATAAGCAATTAAAAATTAGAAGAATTTGGCTTTTCTATTGAACTATTATCAACAAACAAGCAACCAACGAAAGAACGAGTAATTTTAGCATCTGATAGTGCAGTTTAAAGGTGTAATTGTTATCGGTCGGTTGTAAATATTTTGTGAGTGGCAGTTCGTGACAGAAAAGAACATGCAATTCTGCTCATTACTACTTAACAAAATGGACGCCGCCAAACAAAGGGATTAGTGACCTTAACCGCTAGGAGCGCGCGTGTTTCGAGAAATACTGGGTTCTCGTGGGATTGCCGGTTTGAGACAGGTGTGAAGCATGGTTGCAGTGGTTTGACCAGTTTATTAATTTTTTTTTAGGCGACGAGGACGTGGAAGAAGGTGAAGGTCAGAATGAAAATTCTGGGGAAAGTGATGAAGCCCCACCGAAGGTACCTACGAGGACTATTGTCATTATATTTTATTAGCTGTTCATGTTTTTATTTCATTAGCCAGCTCAGTTTTATTTGTAAACAAAAGTGCTTGATAACACTGGGTTCTTTCTATTGATGATAATTAATCCCTTGTGAATTTGATACCTAAATAATATTAATAATAACAGTGTTTACAAATTAGGTCATATTTTAGCATCAATAACTTATTGTTATGAAAACCCAAGTACCACAAAGATAAGACACTGTAAAGATTAAATCACACACTCTTAAACACTATCTATTTAAATAATATAAGTCTGTAAAATGTTCATATTATTATTAAATTTATTATTTCCTAGGAGGATGATGATTACTCACCAGAAGACGGTAGAAAGAAGAAAAAGGGAAAGAAAAGAAAGGCCAGAGGAGAAGATAAGAAAGGGAGAAAGAAGAAGAAGAAGAGAAAGAATGAGAGTGAGGATGTAAGTATTTTTATACTAATGTTTTTTCCTTATCACCCCAAACACTTTAACATTTAACCTTACTAAGTCCTGGTAAGTGTATTATGTTTTGCTATTATTAAAAAATAGACCTTATAGGTTAAGGACTCACACTTGCTGCACACACACACTGTTTTAGTTTTTTTTGACTGTACTACTACCAAATAAATAGCTAGAGTAAATAAGAAGTTTAAGCACCAACTAGCTGAGTTTCCAATTCATATTTATTCTTGTTTCTGTTTGGATGGAATTGCATGGGTCGGTGTACCTATAATAATTACTTAATTAACTTTTTGCTAGACTAGCTTGCACCAACTGCTTGGCCCCAATAAAAACCTTCCTATCCCATGTGGTTTTCCTGTAAACTGTCTTTAATAATTACCTACATCATATATTAAGTCTCTGAAAAGTTACAACTCTCCACATCTAAAGGCTTGGTCTGGGCATTGATGAAGCAAACAACAATGATTTATAAACTCATTAAGATGTAGGTGTATATTTGTTGGAATTTGAAACCATTTCATTTTGTATAGCTATCTTATCATTAACTGAGCAAATCTTCTCATTTATTTTCCTATCAGACCTATATCCACACTGAATAAAATCCTTTGCAACTGCCTGAGAATAAGATAATGATAATATGTGTGTTATGAAAAATAAAAGTATTTTTAGTTGAATGATTCTTCAAGCCACACCCATTGAAAGGCTCTAGAGTAAGACCTTATTTTTATCTAACACATACTAGATTAAAATTAAATGTACAGTCAAAACCGTTTATAATGACATTTAAGCGACGGCAATATTTGGTTGTTAAACACGGTTGGTCATTGTAACCAGTGTTACTTTGGTATATAAGATTGTGTTGGGTTTTTTTTCTGGGTTGTTACATCCAATATGTCGTTGTAATTGGTGTTGCTATAAATGGTTTTGACTGTACAAATAAAAGGTGGTTTAACTATAGTGTTTAATAGAAATTTAATTTGATTTTAGCTTAGCTTCAACAAACATGCAAATTGAATAACACAGATTTGATGACATTCTATGGTGGAAACTATAACTCTGAAACAACTATTATTCTTGTGCTTTACCTTGAAATATTAATTATTACCATGTATTATGTCATTGAATAGATAAATGAAATAAGGAAACTATTGCAATAGTAGTCAAAAGTACCTACCTATGCATTTGTTACTGATTGGTGAAATTGTATGTATGTATAGCTCAGTGTATGTTACAGGTGGCATGTAATTTGTATCTAGAAGCAAATTTTTATTACTTGACAAATAGATGGTAATTGAATTTAAATTGGACTGAGTTAGTTACATAAGAATAAATAAAAAATAACCTGTTGTTCGCGACTTCGTTGAAGAAATCGTTTTTCGCTTTTAACTGCGGGAATTATGTAATTTTCTGAGATAAAAATATTCTATGGTAATCCAGGCTTATTAATTATTTGTGTGCCAAATTTCATCCAAATCCGTTCAGCCGTTTGCGTGATGGAGTTACAGACATCCAAACATACTAACTTTGACATGTATTTACAATAGGTTAGTAGGTAGGATTTAACTTTGGCCAAAATTGTTGTCACCATTTGATTTATTTATGAAGTTAGTTGGGTTCAAGTTCAGGAGGTTAAAGTTGTATTTTGCTATGGTAAGCCAGACATCTTACTCGTAAAACACGTTGAATATTGCATTAAAAGAAATGGTCGTAATTTCGAACAAGTCGTCATCATCATCATCATCATCCCCAGCCTGTATACGTCCCACTGCAGGGCACAGGCCTCCTCTCAGAATGAGAGGGCTTGGCTGTAGTTCCCACGCGGGCCCAGTGCGGATTGGGAACATTTGAACACACAATTTATAGTAAAATTTATTGCTTTTGACCTACACAATAGATATCCAAATAGAAATAATGGATGATATTGGTTACACGTTAATTTTGGCGTCAGTTCAAGAATGACGAGAGAATTATCGTGTAACCCTCTTGGACTGACGGCCTGGAATGATGAAACTGAAATATTTTAAATAATCTTGTCAGTCCGTTGGTTAGGAATGACAGAAAACCAGAATGATAGACTGAACTGACATCAGAATTAATTTGTAACCAATGTCCAAGTTTTATTTTTCAATACAACCGGTTTTGATTCCCAAACTGACTATAATTTTTTTTTATCCATGTAAGTATGTAGTTTTTGTTGTCACTAAAATTAATGACATGGTTCCTAAGAACTGATCTTTGTATGTCTTGTAGCTTCATCTTGTCCATACTGACCAATTTAAATGTACCACCCTGTATAATATAAGTAAAATAAGTAATAGCCAAATATTTTGGCAAGTCAGCACATAAAGCACAAAAGACGTTATATAATTTCAACAGCCACATAGTTAGATCATGGAAATTTGTTTCTTGTTAATAAAACATTGAATTTTTAAGTAGTCGCCCAGAATAAATTCATGTTAACTAAAGATTAACATGACTGGCGCCGCCATAGAGGGCAGAAATACATTTTACAGTAACACAATACATTAAAAACAGGTGAGGAAAGGAGAAAAATTATGTACACAATGTGCATGTCATGTAGATTTAGAAGTTATCTCACTTTTAGCTTGGTTTTGTGATGTAGCTTTGAGAACACGAATATCCCTTTTTTTGTTGTTTAGTGATGTCTACACTCAAAATTACGTATCTTTGAATCTTTGTTGTTTGTCACGCAAATCTAAAATATTCTGGCCTTATGGCTTATACTACGAAATTAGATTTTCGAACTTCGTATCGTGCCGTTCCGTTTACGCTAATTGTATTGAACAGAAGAGAGAAAGGGACAGCACTTCGATTACGAATTTCGTTGTAGCCCCCCTCATTGGGCAGAGTTTGAAGTATAACTAAAAATTAAGTTTTAGCGCTAGTAAATCTGGAAATGAAACACAACTCTTATGGTATTTATAGCATGGTAACATGTCAATAAGGATTTACTCTTTTCCGTAGGATGATGAGTTCGGATTAGAGATAGAAGCGGAAGGTGACAGCGACTACGCGCTGAGCGCGATGACTTCGAGCAAGAAGTCGCGCAAGGGTCGTGGCAGTAAGCACAACACCACGCCTTCCACGCCGGCCGCTTCTGACTCCGGCTCTGGTAAGTTGCTGCTTTGTGCCCTTTCACGGGCGGATCTATGAGCTCGGTTACACGCTAATTCTGGCGTCAGTTCAGTCCATCGTTCTAGTCGGAATGACGAGAGAATTATCGTGTAGCCATCTCGGACTGAGGGACTGATGGTCCGAACTGATGAATAAATGCATTGTGATTGTGAATGACAGAAAACCAGAATGATGCACTGAACTGAAGCCAGAATTAACGTGTAACCGATCTCTATGTGTCATACACATTTTTTTTGTTCACGACTTTCCTGTGCACATGCCAAAAGTTAGGGTCTATAGCCAATATTTTGTTAGTGGAGTCTACATCAGCTTGTGAGACGCCTGGTGGGATGCCTGGTCTGAGTCGCTAGTTTTATGTTCGCAGGAGAGAAGACTTCTGTTTCTTATGCCGTGTATGATCCCTATATAAGGGCTTTTTAAGGGGCACCTAGTATAGCATACCATTATCAAATCAGTCTTTGGCAAAATCGCAATTCGTTGGTTAATTAGGTCGACTCCCAATTAAAATCGCAGTCCGCCCCTGAGCACTTTGACAGGCTCCCGGCGGTAGTACTGCGGTCTGCGTCGAAGTAGTCTTCAAATTACAGAAACTGTCGTGTGTATTGGCTGCGGAAATAATTACGAAGCAAAAATACGCGCTGAGTCCTTGAGTTGCGGAATGCAGCTCGTACTACCTATATAACCTCCTCTGTAGCGGACCTTTTATTAGGGTTCCGTAGTCAACTAGGAACCCTTATAGTTTCGCCATGTCTGTCCGTCGGTCTGTCTGTCTGTCTGTCTGTCCGTCCGCGGCTAAGCTCAGAGACTGTTAGTACTAGAAAGCTGTAATTTGGCATGAATATATATATCAGTCACGCCGACAAAGTGATTAAATAAAAAAAACTAAAAAAATTTTTTAGGGTACCTCCCATAGACGTAAAGTGGGGGTGATTTATTTCTCGACTAACCCTATAGTCTGGGGTATCGTTGGATAGGTCTTTTAAAACCATTGCGGGGTTGCTAACATGATTTTTGTATTCAGTGATCTGTTTGCGAAATATTCAACTTTAAAGTGAAAAATTTCATTAAAATCGACCGTCCCCCCCCCCCCCCTCTAAAATCTAAACTGTTGGGTGGAAAAATTTGAATAAATTCTGAATGGTAGTAAATATATCAAATTTACTAGGAAAATTATAGCGGCTAAGATTGCTTGGAAATGATTTGTAGTATAAAAGTAAATAGTAGCCTAAGGTATAAAACATACCTAAACTTGGATGATTCCGTACACATACGAAATCCTTAAAAAAATATGACTTGATTTTTTCGTAACGGCTACGGAACCCTACCTTGGGCGTGTCCGACACGCTCTTGGCCGGTTTTTAAGTTTTTAGGGATGGTAAATAGGGCACAGGATGGCAGCAGAAAAATCAGAACTATAACGATAAGCTTGGCGACTTGACAAACGTTTTGTCAGAATACAGGCTAGAAGGTTCACTAGAACGCCTCTGTTAATGTTCATCTTAGTTTTTACGTGTAATGTTATATTCTCTAGAAGGCTCTTTACATTACCCACAAGTACAATCACACTTTTTTTTTCTTACTTGAACTATCTTAGGATGTGCAAGTTCAGTTGACCCTTATGAATCAGTTTATCTCGATCACTTACCTATTCGTAAACAATATACAAAATTGAGCTACGAGCGATGTGAATAAATAATGTTGAACTAAACAATAGAAAGCTCGCAAAAGTGCGCATTAAAATGTCTCCATAATATGGTAGCTGGCTGTCCCGCATACTTTTGTAAGCTGAGAACTATGGATATTCTGCGGTTATAAAAATAATAGTTCAGCAATAAATGTAAACTATAATATCCGCGTTACAAATAAATCGTAAGACACATTGAAGCATTCAATTACATAAATCTAATTCTAACCGCACCTTATCATGGTAAATAGGCAACTGAGATAAGTTATTTCATTAGTTAGACCCAAAATCTCATACAGATTGCAATTATGATTTATTATAGTTATTGTGGTACGCAGTATAAGCTAATGGAATTATTGGCGTGCTCTGAAGGTCGCCAGGGCAACGGCCTTAGGTAACGTGACTAGTGTAACAATTATAGTGTATTTGTAGTCGCGATACGGCGACTTTCTGTTCCATTGTACATTGAGAAAAAAGCCGGTTACGTATGACTACCGCAAGTGGCCAAACTTAGCTCCATGATTGGATGAACTAGTTTGCCAGAAAAAGCGTTGCTAGGTTTGGATGGAATTTAATACTGATGGGCTTAATGTTTCAGTATCGAGTCGATATTTTTAACTGTTTTGGCTACATTTGTTTATTATAGGAACAACAAAGCCGATAAGTTTGCGTAATGTTAACAATTGAACGCTTAAAGCACAATCGAATTATGGATTTCGGTTTTGTAAAAAATATATATTTTTAAGCCTATATACATTATTATACATAAGAAACTTAAGAAATGTTCTTCTTTTATGTAGTAATCTACAGAACTGATTTGAAACTTAAGTCAGTCAAATCGGCATTTCTACTTATTTGTATGAGTATACTACTACATGCAAGAGGGGCCTTGCTTATGTCTCGAATTGGCGTAACGTGGATATTCCAATCAACACGCATGGATTCTACATACATCAAAAAAGATTTTGTACTTGTCTATTCCCCACATCACTATTTGTATCTCGAATTTTCAATGGTTCAATTGTCTTCAGGCATGCCAACAGTTGAAGAGGTTTGCTCCTCATTCGGGCTCACTGACGTGGACATCCAGTACACCGACGCCGACTTAGAAAATTTGACGTCGTACAAGCTTTTCCAGCAACATGTGCGACCGATGCTTGTTAAAGAAAATCCTAAGGTAATTTTGATACACAACTCCATTATACTTTATATTACGATGAAGGGCAAAGGGTGTAGAATAAGATTTTAAAGCTCCAAACGCACAGACAGCGGAGGCGTGGCGGTGCGGTGGCGGTGACAGTTGTAATATTCTAACTTGTACGAACGGTTGTGCGGTACCGTACCGCGCACTCGTACAGTCAGTACCCGGCGAAAACTGATCCTGCACTGGCTGTCAAATTCGAGACATCTTCAGATGCTGTAAAGGCATAATTCAAATGTCTACACAATGACAGCAGCACAGGACGAGAGTCAGGAAACCGCGTATATACGTTACGTTGACAGTGAATGTGTTAAATGTTAATACAGGTTGCAGACTCATCAAATAATCACTAAAAGGAAATATTACTTCAATCAATACCTATAAAGCAGTACTGTGACTGATTTGACAGACAATAGAGGTAGATACTCGAAATTTGGCAGGATTATCGAAGTTTCCGCAGAATAAGGAATTAGCCTTTTTTCTCAAATGGTTGAGAATGGTTGGTAATAAAAAAAAATCTTAATTATTTTTCTATCCAGGTACCAGTATCCAAGCTGATGATGCTGGTAGCCGCAAAATGGCGTCTGTTCTGTGAGACCAATCCGAACCTCGGCGGCGGCACCTCCAACATGGGTTCTGAGGAGAACACAAACACGTCCACTGCGTCTGACTACGTGTCCAAGGGCAGGCCGGGACGTCCGCCTAAAGAGCCAAAGGTAGTTACTAGATCTGTAAATTGCCATACCCTAAGAGTACCTACAAACATCACGCCTGTACGAAACGTTACATTTAGGTTTCGGGGCTGGGTGAATCAACTTTTTCGTGTTGTTTACTCAGTCCCCAGTTGTCCAAGAGACATCTTCATACTGTTTCCTAGAGAAATGCTAATGGTTGTCCATGAGACAAAATTTGTGAACCCATAGCAATGGGCAAGAAAAGGTTGATTCACCCGGCTACTTAGTAATTTTAGGTTTAATGTTAGATCAAAGTGGTACAATAGTGACAGGTTGCTAGCCTAAGCCTTAGTCGCGTCTTACGACATCCACGGAAAAAATGGACAGGTGTAATTCTAAACCCTAAAAATATTTTGTTATTATTATAATTGAGTGTCTTTGGTGACGGTTTTATCATGAAGTCAAAGTCAATTACAGGTTGTATTTTAACCGCACCCATGACAGCTTTTGATGACTACGAACGGCTGTACATTAGGCCTACGGCCTACAGTCTTAACAGAGTCTACCGAGTTTTTCGCGCTAATCGATTTTGGGTTGGCGATTTCGGGCGTGGGGGAGGCACGATGGCTCAAGATAGGTTGGTTGGACTGCGCGTGAACAAAGTAATTGTTTTAGTTCACAAATACATATTTTAAAAATGTAGCAAAACTACGCCCTTAGAAAACATCTTGTTTTATTAACATTCAAAAAGTCATGACCTGCCGTGCAGTATTAGCGTCGTACTACGAGTTTATTTTATTTTTTAGAGACTACTTTGGATTTTTTTTCTACCGAGCGAACTACAAGTAATCGTGTTTCGATAAATACTTGTCACTAGAGTGAATCCTCAAATATCTTACATATGAATTTCAGGACTAAAGCACTGCACGAGTTTAAATGAATGCAATAAATGCGCCAAAAACACGGTAGGGCCTTAAAGTACACTCGGCACGTCCGCCGTAGCTTACAACTCGGAGGTGCTTGCGTCGAAACTAATCCAAATGCAATATCTTCTATAGAATGACGACACCCAAGACGATCCCGAGGAAGAGGAGGAAGAAGAGGCCAGCGACGAAGGCACCCCGGCGCCGCGTAAGCGCGGCCGCAAAGCGAAGCACGCCGCCGGCCCGCGCGGCAAGCCCGGCCGCAAACCCAAAGTGCCCACGCTCAAGATTAAGTTCAGCAAGCGGAAGCGCACTAGTAGCGTGAGTGATGTTTATTATGTGTATACCTAGATATTTTCCTAGCACGAATGAATATTTTTCCTTCTAATACTTAGTTTATCGATGTCTTATAAGTGGCATTATATCAATGAGACACGTTTGAAAATATGAAACAAGAATACCAAATCAAATCGATGTTATTATTATGTCAAACACTAATCACAAGTTGTTCGTGCTAGAAAAATCTCTAGGTATAATTATGTGGTTCAATGGTTGCTTTGAGTGGTTGACGGGCCTTTTCATTTTCATGTGTACCTTTTACTTTTTTCTAAATGACGAAATTTAGAAAAAATAGCGCTCTTGATTCTGGGTAAGAAAACCTCAAAATTTCCTCATAAAAAAAAAAACATATTAGGGGACAATCTTACACAAATCGACCTAGTTCCAAACTAAGCAAAGCTTGTACTATGGGTACTAGACGACGATAAACATACTTATATAATGAACTAAAACAATTACTTTGCTATTAGATTATTTAGCTATCGGATTGATTTGTGATGATCGTCGAAACTTTAGAATTCTATGTAATCCTAAAGTATATTTCATTGCAGTAACATTTAACGCATTCTCTGCCAGCTGTCAGATTCAGGACGTCGTCAGTTCGTTGTTCAATTGCCTGCAAAATTATGACAGTGCCGGCAAAAGTAAAGAAAACGCATATTATGCGTAACTGGCACTGAATGTGTTAAAATTATTGTTTTATTTACTTTATTGTGTGTGTTGACGATTAAAACTAGAAAGTAATAAATATTTTTTGCTTTATCGTAGATTTTAGCTCTTTTCTTAATGATAATGACACTGTCTGCATGTTTAATTTCTTTAGGATGCGAAAATAAAACGTTTATTGTGCTTATTGTGAACTCATTATTCAGGTACCTTTTGTGTGTGAATACGAAAACGGTGATGGTGTCCCGCTTAACAGGAGCTTGCAACGGTGGCGGCAATGATCTAAAAACATGAAACTGATAGTTTATTTCCCCAAAACCTTATTTAGATCCATTCATCACAGGAGGAAGACCAGGAAGGCAGCGCCGGCGCCAACTCCGATTCTGACGCGGAGTTTGAACAAATGTTGGCCGAGGCGGAGGACCCGAAGCCGGTGGCCGCGCCCTCGGTATCAGTCAGCGACGACTTGACGCCGCCTAAAGAGGAAGAAGGGGGAACACCGGTAAGAAAAAGAAAACAGTCAATTTGAGAATATCCTCCTTTATTGAATCACGTTACAAAGTCACTTTACAACTTTAGATGCAAATGGGTGTTTAAAAGATCAAACCTCGGTCCCGGTGTCTGTATCAAAGACCCTGATAGCCACTCTGTCATTAACAGATTTGATCTAGATTTTCTGGAACATTCCGTTTCCTGTATTTGTTATATTTGACTTCCAAGTGATCTTTGTTGTGTAATAGGGCCATTCTACTTTTCGTTGACCAGTCATTTTTAGTAATGTGCTCTTCAAATATTTTTTTACAAAAACGGTAAAGTGCTCGGTTTTATCATTAAAGATTTAAATAGGAACATAATTAAGCTTGTATTTAAAATTATCACTACGCATAAAAAGTAATCATTATTATCTATAAAGTAGGTAACGCAGTGGACATGCGTTTCCCCGCCATTTGTATGGAAATTGGTGTATTTTCCGCTGAGTTACCAATTTATTCCACAATATTTCTTTGAATTTAAAGTTTTTTTGCTTTAAAATACTAAATTTACTTATTTCAGTTTTCATATAAGTTATTTACACTTGAAAAAAATCACCAGGTATGCCTTATATTTCACGAAAGATTAATGGTTACTTAAAAGTAGAATGGCCCAATAACTAATAACATTAGGATCCTTCCCTCGGGTCCACATAGCCACGCCTTTAAATAGTGTCTCACCGTAGCCGGGGAATTAAAAAAGTTACAAACTTAATCAGAAACGATTGATTGGTTGCAGGCCCCCAAAAAGAAAGCAAAGACCAAGATTGGAAACAAGAGCAAGAAGAAGAAGAAGCTAAAGACCACGAATAAGTTCCCAGATGGCGCGGAGGGCGAACATGAGCATCAGGATTACTGCGAGGTGAGTAGATTTATTATTCTTTTACTTGAAATATTAGGATAGATAGAGGTATGGCGGTACAATCGGCCCAGACGCCAGCTTGACACCTTAAAGGCCCAGTTTGCGTGCAGTGGCTAGCTAGACATCTGTCCATCCATACCAATCCATACCAATGAACTTCAACGGCTGCAAGCAAATTTGTTTTGAAACTGGCAAGCTGGCGCTTGGGCCGATTGTACCTTTGAAGATGCACAAATACTGGACTCAATTGTTAATGCCCAGCTCCTTTAAAGTTCCTGTCTTTGGGAAGTTAAGTTGAACTTGGCTGCATTATTTTCGTCGACCCTCAACTCATCACATCAAAAGTTTAAACATATAACCATTAGCAAAAAATAAATTACAGATGTTGTTAGGTAACTTATGACAAATAGTTTCGAATTAGTCGAATTTTCATAAGATAAGAATACTAAAAACGAGTCTACATGCAGGTGTGCCAACAAGGCGGCGAGATAATCCTGTGCGACACGTGCCCGCGCGCCTACCATCTCGTGTGCCTGGAGCCCGAACTCGAGGAGACGCCCGAGGGCCGCTGGTCCTGTCCGCACTGCGAGGCCGAGGGCAATCAGGACCAGGACGATGACGACGAGCATCAGGAGTTCTGCAGGTACACACACCGACGAACTAAGGCGGTTGGCACACTGCCTCCGCATCCCTGTGGTGTCCGGAGCGACGAAATTCGCTGCTAAATTGTGCAGTCAGGTGCAAAGAAATGGTACCCCTTCTAACGGCGGTAACCTCACCGGGGGGTACCTTTCTCTGCAACTGACCGTACTGTTGCAGGCGCCGCACCTTCATGCGGATATATATGCGGAGTCAGTGTGTTTAAAAAAAAAAAATTAATAAATAAATATCACGGGACAATTCACACCAATTGACCTAGTCCCAAAGTAAGCTTAGCAAAGCTTGTGTTATGGGTACTAAGCAACGGATAAACATACTTATATAGATAGATACATGCTTAAATACATATTAAACACCCAAGACCCGAGAACAAACATTCGTATTTTTCATATAAATACCTACCCCGACACGGGAATCGAACCCGGGACCTCAAGCTTCGTAGTCAGGTTCTCTAACCACTAGGCCATCTGGTCGTCGTGTTTACCTTGCGGTTTTTGTATTTGTATACTTACCTTACTTACTTACTTGATTTGTATCAAGATTCGACAGTCAGCTTAAAACCTCCAGCACGCACACCGGAGCGGTGTCCGGCGCAGCGCAATAACCGCTTAATTCACGCGCTGACGAAATCACAAATTAACTCATCCTTTCTTTAATGACTTAAACTCTTTGTGTTGGTTTACAATGGTTTTGTATGACTGAGAAGTTTTAGTAAGACCTTCCAACATGAAATTACTTAAGAGGGTTTATACCTGCTGAGCTGGCAACGTTGCATTTTTGTTAGTTTTTCTCGATTATTCCATAAATATTGAATGAAAATTAAAAATGTTTTGTATACAAATTGTTCTAATATATAAGTTAATGTGTCTACTGCAATAATAATTCGTGATAAGACTTTTATTTTCTTTAAAAACCGTTAGGTAATAATTTGTTCGTTTTTAAAGAAAATAAAAGTCTTATCACGAATTATTATTGCAGTAGACACATTAACTTATATATTAGAACAATTTGTATACAAAACATTTTTAATTTTCATTCAATATTTATGGAATAATCGAGAAAAACTAACAAAAATGCAACGTTGCCAGCTCAGCAGGTATAAACCCTCTTAACTAGGAGTTAGGTAGTTCTGTCTTGATTGACTAACATGTGTGTCATTATTTTTTTGTTATGAGATTTACGGAATTGCACGTCTCCGGTTTAATGGACTTATAAGAAAGAACAGTAATGAACAGAGCGACATAGCTGGTGATGTACTAACTAAATTGGGAAGAAAAAAGATTAGAGAAATATGTGTTTTTTTTTGAAACCATACCTGAGATATCTGTTACTTCACTCTGACCAAGGGTTCTGTCAGTGCGCGTACTTGGTTTAATCCTTTATACAAATTGCGATTGTGAATGCACTCATAAGATGAACAGCGCTTTAAAGCATCCTACGAATTTTGCAGAGTGTGCAAGGACGGGGGCGAATTGTTGTGCTGCGACTCGTGTCCGTCAGCATACCATCGCTTCTGTCTCAACCCACCGCTGGAAGAAGTACCAGATGGAGACTGGAAGTGTCCGCGCTGCAGTGTATGTATACGCTTGTTTAAGAAATTTAGATGTGCCTCTTTTTGACTATACACTAGCTGTGATGGTTTGAAGCGGGTTGATTAAAATGTAAATCATGGGTTTGTGTAGCTGATTAGCGGCCGTACTGCTGGCCCCTCTGCAAAGACAGGCTTGACTCTTGACTGGCTTGACTAGAGTCTTGGATTATAGGCCACTAGCTGATTCTGCGACTCTTATATGAAGAATTCGTTTACCGCTATCCCGCGGGAACTGTCCAAATTTCCAGGATGCAAAATATCCTATATGTTAATACAGATTATAAACTATCTGTGTTCCAAATTTCATCAGAATCAGTTGACCGTTTTAGTGTGAAAAAGTGACAAACATCCATACATCCTCAATATAGATTACCATTCACGAAAACGCGTGAATTTGTCAAAATTAGACATTAATGACATTGCAATAAGAACCGCGGCGCGCGTCATCATGAATGACTCTATCTATACAAACTTTCATGTTTATAATATTTGTAAGAGTCATAGTGAATACAGTTCTGAAGGTTTTAATGACAGTTTCCTCTTACTCTACGTACTTTACTATAGTGTATTCACTATGCACTGTGTAGTATAAGCAATTTGTAAGTATAACCTTCGAAAGTCTTGTCATCTTGAAGCTGTTGAATTACAACTCTCCCGCTGTCAAGGATTAATGTCGCTCGAGAAAATAAGTTCAGGCTTTAAAAATAACTAGTGACAACCAAAATGCCATGTTTATTTGAATATTTTTGTCACAGTGCCCGGGTTTGGAAGGCAAAGTGCACAAGATCCTGACGTGGCGTTGGAAGGAGCCATCAGCGAAGTCCAAGGCGCCGCGCTCTCGAGAGTTCTTCGTCAAGTGGCACGAGAGCTCATATTGGCATTGCAGCTGGATTTCAGAACTTCAGGTAAGGATGTAAACTATCTAGACTAGTTGGTCTGATGCCGCGTAGAATTAAAAGCAATCTTAGGCAGCTAAGTTCAGTATGGTGTCGTGTGTGTTTTAGCTGTTTTCCATTATAACCGATTTTGAATAAAAAGAACTATTCTTAAATTTCTTTACTATTCCACGAAACCATGACGCGGTAGAAGCGGAGTTTCGTTGATCACCATGACTACAACTACACAACGTCCAACTAAATATCGTAAATCTACAAAATTATTAATTTACAGAAGTTCTAAATTAAATTAACCGTTGCTATTCCAGTTGGACGTTTTCCATCCGCTCATGTACCGCTACTACATGCGTAAATATGATAACGAAGAACCGCCCAAGTTGGAGGAACCGTTAGACGAGCGCGATGGACGGTACAAGCGGCTCAAGAGCAAGCAAGAACAAGACTCGGATGAAAAAATGCTCGAGGAGCGATATTACAGGTCAGTACTCGTAAATATATCTTTGGTGTTCTTATTCTGTCGGAAGTATTCTATTGGAAGTTTACATATGAAAACCTTTCTTTTTAGATATGGTGTAAAACCGGAATGGTTAATAGTCCACCGCGTGATCAACCACCGCACTTCCCGTGACGGAACTACATACTACTTGGTGAAATGGCGAGACCTCTCTTACGATCAGACCACCTGGGAGTCCGAGCACAGTGAGATCGCGGGGTTGAAACAGGCAGTCGAGTATTATCAGGTCAGTTAATTAGAGAATTACACCGTCGGTCCGTCAAGCGCAGTGTTGCTATCGGAGCCGACCACTTTTCCATCATCATTTCAGCCATAGGACGTCCACTGCTAGACATAGGGCTCCCTCATTGATACCCCCAAGTATTATGGTTGGAAGCGGCTCACATCCATCTTGACCTTGAATCTGCGGCCTTTACCGAATCAGCCGTCCATCTCGTTGGTGAAAGTTCCATGCTGAGCTTGCCAATCGAGAACTTTTCAGCCCCAACGGCCATCTGTTCTAGGTGCCTATATGGGCCTGCCCATTGCCATTTCAACAAGCTAATCCGTTTGGCTACGTCGGTGACCCTTGTCCTTCTACGGATGATCACTTTTCCATGTTCAATATTAATATGTCAATAATTATTACAGGATATGCGCAACTACATCACATCGGAAGGAAAAACAAAGGGAAGCAAAGGCAAAAAAGCTGGGCGCAAGAGCAAGAACCGCGATGTTATCGACGAGGACGAGAGCAGCAGCGGGCAGCAGATGAAGATGGCGGGACGCAAGTACTGCCCGCCGCCCGACCGGCCCACCACCAACCTCAACAAGAAGTACGAGGACCAGCCCCCGTTCGTGTACGAGACCGGCATGCAGCTGCACCCGTACCAGCTGGAGGGGCTCAACTGGCTGCGCTACTCCTGGGGACAGGGCATCGACACCATCCTCGCCGACGAGATGGGGCTCGGCAAGACCATCCAGACCGTCACCTTCCTCTACTCTCTCTTCAAGGAGGGACACTGCAAAGGACCCTTCCTTGTCTCCGTACCGCTTTCCACTATCATCAATTGGGAGAGAGAGTTCGAACTGTGGGCCCCCGATCTGTACTGCATCACGTACGTTGGCGACAAAGACTCGCGCGCGGTCATCAGAGAGAACGAGCTGACGTTCGACGATAACGCGAGCAGGGGCGGCCGGCCGTC
This sequence comes from Archips crataeganus, assembly GCA_947859365.1. Classification (NCBI taxonomy): domain Eukaryota; kingdom Metazoa; phylum Arthropoda; class Insecta; order Lepidoptera; family Tortricidae; genus Archips; species Archips crataeganus. The sequence goes on along the minus strand of OX402051.1, from coordinate 18,717,579 downwards.
CAAAATAAAATCCCAAGTGAAATTCAACGTGTTGCTCACTTCGTACGAATTGGTTTCCATCGACGCCACCTGCCTCGGCTCCATCGACTGGGCCGTGCTCGTCGTCGACGAAGCGCATCGCCTGAAGAGTAATCAGTCTAAGTTCTTCAGGCTGCTCGCCGGATACCACATCAACTACAAACTCTTGCTCACCGGCACCCCCTTACAAAACAACCTCGAAGAGTTGTTCCATCTATTGAACTTTTTGAACAAAGAGAAATTCAACGAACTGGCCGCGTTCCAGAACGAATTCGCAGACGTCTCGAAGGAGGAGCAAGTCAAGAGGCTTCACGAAATGCTTGGACCGCATATGCTGCGGCGACTCAAGGCCGACGTGCTGAAGAACATGCCCACCAAATCAGAGTTTATCGTTCGCGTGGAACTGTCTCCCATGCAGAAGAAATATTACAAATACATCCTGACGAGGAATTATGAGGCTCTCAATCCGAAAAGCGGAGGTCAGACCGTGTCGCTGCTCAACGTGATGATGGACTTGAAAAAATGCTGCAATCATCCTTATCTCTTCCCCGTGGCGGCCGAGGAGGCTCCCCTGGGCACCCACGGAAACTATGACACTCAAGCTCTGATCAAAGCTTCAGGAAAACTCGTGCTTCTAGCCAACATGCTGCAAAAACTCAAAGAGCAGGGCCACAGAGTACTCATCTTCTCACAGATGACAAAAATGTTAGACATCCTCGAAGATTTCTTAGAAGGCGTCGGATACAAGTACGAAAGAATCGATGGCGGTATCACTGGCACCACACGTCAGGAAGCCATCGACAGGTTCAACGCCCCGGGCGCACAGCAGTTCGTGTTCTTACTTTCGACGCGCGCCGGTGGGCTGGGTATCAATCTGGCCACCGCCGACACCGTCATCATTTACGATTCCGATTGGAATCCCCACAACGACATCCAAGCGTTCTCCCGCGCTCATCGTATCGGACAGGCCAACAAAGTGATGATCTACCGGTTCGTCACGCGCAACAGCGTGGAGGAGAGAGTCACACAGGTCGCCAAGAGGAAGATGATGCTGACTCATCTCGTCGTGCGGCCCGGCATGGGCGGGAAAGGTGCCAACTTCACCAAACAAGAACTGGACGACATCCTCAGGTTCGGTACCGAGGAGCTGTTCAAAGAGGAGGACGGGAAAGAGGAAGCGATCCACTACGACGACCGGGCCGTATCGGAGCTGCTCGACCGCTCCAAGGAGGGTATCGAGTCGAAGGAGTCGTGGGCCAACGAGTACCTCAGCTCGTTCAAGGTGGCCAGCTACTCCACCAAGGAGGGCGACAACGAGGAGGAGGTCGACACCGAGATCATCAAGCAGGAGGCCGAGAACACGGACCCCGCGTACTGGATCAAGCTGCTGCGCCACCACTACGAGCAGCACCAGGAGGACCAGGCGCGCACGCTCGGCAAGGGCAAGCGCGTGCGCAAGCAGGTCAACTACAACGACGGCAGCGTCGCGCAGACCGAGAACCGCGAGGACTCCACCTGGCAGGAGAACGGCTCCGACTACAACTCCGACTTCAGCCAGGGCAGCGAGGACGACAAGGAGGACGACGACTTCGACGAGAAGAACGACAACGGCGACCTGCTCAGCCGCCGCAGCAAGCGCCGGCTGGAGCGGCGCGAGGAGCGCGACCGCCCGCTGCCGCCGCTGCTGGCGCGCGTCGGCGGCAACATGGAGGTGCTCGGCTTCAACGCGCGCCAGCGCAAGTCCTTCCTCAATGCCATCATGCGCTACGGCATGCCGCCGCAGGACGCCTTCAACTCGCAGTGGCTCGTGCGCGACCTGCGCGGCAAGTCCGAGCGCAACTTCAAGGCCTACGTCAGCCTGTTCATGCGCCACCTCTGCGAGCCCGGCGCCGACAACGCCGACGCCTTCGCCGACGGCGTGCCCCGCGAGGGGCTCTCGCGCCAGCACGTGCTCACGCGCATCGGCGTCATGAGCCTCATACGCAAGAAGGTGCAGGAGTTCGAACACATCAACGGCTACTACAGCATGCCCGAGCTCATTCGCAAGCCCGTCGAGCCCGTCAAGATCGCTGGCGCCGGTGCCGGCGCCGCCGACAGCGCCGCGCCCTCCCCCGCCCCCTCCTCCGCCACGCCCGCCACCTCGGCCGCGCCCTCCCCCGCGCCCGCCCCCGCCGCCGCCACCGCCGCCGCCGCCGCCGCCGCCGCCACCGCCACCGCCACCGCCCCCGCCCCCGCCCCGCCGCTAACTACTCCGACCGCCACGCCCGCTGACAAGGAAGACAAGGACGAACCGCCCAAAGATGACAAGTCGGACAAGGTGAAAGACGAACCCATGGACACCGCCGAGAAAGACGAATCGGACAAACCCGCCGAAGACATCGTTAAAGAGGAACCCGCGGAGACCAAGGAACCCGAGCGTCGCATGTCCGTAGACGAGGAACCGCCTAAAGAAGACGAGAAGAATGAGGATAAGAAGGACGAAAAGGACGAAGACAAAGAGAAGCCCAAAGAGGAGATCAAGGAGGAGGACAAGAAAGAGGACGTGAAGAGCGAGAAAGCGGACTCCGAATCCTCCGAGAAACCGAGCAAGGACGACAAAAAAGATGAGGAAGATGACGACGTCGTCTTGGTTAAAGAAGAGGAGGATCTCAAAGTGGAGCGACGCAAGTTCATGTTCAATATTGCTGATGGTGGCTTCACGGAGTTGCATACGCTGTGGTTGAATGAGGAACGCGCAGCGGCGCCGGGGCGGGAGTATGAGATCTGGCACCGCCGCCATGACTATTGGCTGTTAGCCGGTATTGTTACGCACGGCTACGGTCGCTGGCAGGATATCCAGAACGACCTTCGCTTCGCTATCATTAACGAGCCATTCAAGATGGACGTTGGGAAGGGTAACTTCCTTGAGATCAAGAACAAGTTCCTGGCTAGGCGGTTCAAAGTAAGTTATTTACATTTTATTTATTTTTGCCACCCATTATAAAATAAGAGAACCTCAAAAGTTTCAAATCAGCTCTGACCTGAGCAAGAAACAAACTAAATCAATCCTTTTATTACAAGTTTTTATTTAACTTGCACAATGTATGATTTTAGTCTAATTTAACCCGCTTCTAGTAGTCGGATTGACTTGAAAGTTTATAATACAGGGGTGTAACGAAACGAATTGTGTCCCAACAGCTTCTGGAGCAGGCGCTAGTGATCGAGGAACAACTGAGGCGCGCCGCGTACTTGAATCTGACTCAAGATCCGAACCATCCAGCCATGTCCCTGAACGCGCGCTTTGCCGAGGTGGAGTGCCTCGCCGAATCGCATCAGCATCTGAGCAAGGAGTCCTTGGCCGGCAACAAGCCCGCTAACGCCGTTCTACACAAGGTACGTCTACAATATCAATTCTGCGCATACACATTTAAAAGTTCTAAAGCATGTTCGTCTTAACATTGATAACTCGAACATCGAATTACCTAAAACGTAATATTACTGATATTAATTTGGTTTATCATTAAAATGATTACACCACCTTACTATGGTAGGTATGCTAGTTACAAAGGAAAGGGGGAAGAGGGGTGTGTGAAGCCCCCCCCGCATTAAAAAAAGTTTCAAACCACCCCTACTTTAACCTGGTTAGGTTCGTTAGTTACCTTGTGACCCTCAGAGCGAAAATAGAAGCCCCGCGAAGCAAAGCGGAACAAAAAAAGAAAAAAGTAGCGGAGAAAAGTAGTTATGCGACAACTAGGACTAAAGCCTTGATCACACGTACCGAGTAAACGGGCTAGACAGTGCCCTCGGCCGAGTACTCTGTGCGTATAAACATAGCGCCGAGTGCTGGGCCGAGCGCTCGGCCGAAAGAAGCGGCGAGACAGTAGCTCCGGCCTCCGTTCTATCTACTAGGCCGAGCACGTGTTAGGCTCTGTCTCGCTCGCTCACTTGGCAGGTCTGAACGTTCACTGTCTCACCACTCGGCCACATGAGAACTGAACTGACCGCTAACTTCAAAACACGTGTGAACAGCTACTCGCTTACATCACTGTCTCGGCCGAGAAACATTGTACTGTCTCGCCGGTTTGCTCGGTACATGTGATCAAGGCATAACAATTTTATGCCACCCGGTATAGAGCTGCGTGTGTAACATTTTGTTGTATCCAGGTGCTGAACCAACTGGAGGAGCTGCTGTCCGACATGAAGTCTGACGTGTCGCGGCTGCCGGCCACGCTGGCGCGCATCCCGCCCGTGGCGCAGCGGCTGCAGATGTCCGAGCGGTCCATCCTCAGCCGGCTCGCCGCCACCGCCGGCAACCCCGTGCCCCAAGGTACACTAGCTGACTGCTTGTTTATGTGTCAGTAATGCTTTAATTTAAAATTACTTTTCTTTTTTTATGCGAATATTAAGGTGGTGTCTGACTAACATTGCTCATCTTGAGCGCAATGCTCATTTTTGCTCTATCGTCAGGTCATTCGGTTTGCCTATACTGACTTGTAATGTAACACTCAAAAGGGATTCGCGTAAAAACAGACAGCAGAGTGGAGCACGCGGCGCTCGCGTCGAGCGGCTCGGCTCGCTGCACTGGCTGCTGTAATGCTCGGGTTGTATTATGTTATATTACATCGAAATTTTACAAGTCAGTCGCCACCTTTAGACTTTTTAGATCAGCATGTGTTAGCTTGACCATTTTTTTCTGTGATGATTGATGGATGATTATTAATAAGTGCACACGTATTGCAGCGCAAATGGCGCAGTTCCCGGGCGGTTTCCAGCCGGGCGGCGCGCTTCCGGGCTTCGCGCCGTCGGCCGCCGCGGCCGCCAACTTCTCCAACTTCCGCCCGCAGTACTCCGTGCCGGGACAGCCCGCCGCCACACCTTCTAATGTAATTATTCCATACACATACCCACACGCCAATAGATACTTCTTTCACATACTAATAAAAAATACGGATATCTCACGTCTTTAACTTTAATCGAGTTTAGCTCGACATGTCGATTGATGTCGGCAGGAGCCGCCGTGGAGTGTGCTCGGGCTACGGATTAGTCCGAAACATGTCGAGCTAAACTGACGTGAGTCTCGCAGTAGTTTCATGTTCAAAAATTCTTCTATTTATTGATTAGATATTTCTTTTTATCTTGCAACTCTTGCATCGTAAAAAAAACGTTTTTAATTACAAATTAAAAAAATAGTGATATTTCTGCTGTATTTAAAATGAGTTTATTTCTTTTGCAGAAAACATAAGCCCGCGTTATTTATACACCGCTATCGAATTTGCCACCAAAAGGTAATTTAAAGGAGATATAATTTGTTAAACTTTACTGAATCTTGGTACCTTCTAATGTCGATTATTTGTTTCAGTGAGCGGATAATTGGTCGCATAGATAAATATTCTAGATGTAAGCTTTCCAAGATTCCTGTTCCAGTTGGGTTAATGAAGTGATAACACTATAGTGATTAGTGCAGTTATGTTAGGTAACATAATAATATGGCATTTGACAGACTCTCACAATACTATTTATTTCATCCTGATCTGTATGATGTCGATAATATTATATAATGTAAGTGATTGTGGATTTTTGTTTTTATGAATTCATTATTTTTGATTTACCAAAAATGAGAAATGAATAAATCATATTATTAAGTCTTAATTATAGTATTATTTAGAGCTTAGCCAAATGAGTGAATTTTTTGAGTTGCGCTCTTATTATTCGGTGTCATATAAAACGTTAACTCGTTTTTCGTCCCCGCCGTGGGAACTAAACAGGGGGGTTACTACGAAATTCGAAGTTCGAAGTTCGGATCGTGCGATCCCTCTTACTCTCGTTATAAATACCATTAGCGTGAGCGGAACGGCATGAAACGAAGTTCGAATTTCGCGCTTCGTAGTATAGAGCCAGGACTAGCCATATGCCGCGTAAATGAAGCCACTTGCAACTCAAAACTTGCGCTCGTTTGACAGAGTCCTTACACCCACTATTTAAAGTTGCCGCATAGCACACTTGTGGTTTCATTATGATATCGTGCAAACCCTTGGAGTCACCGTACCACTGGCGATAACCTTCCCCTGGTAGCGTGATGAGTCCCAACGATACGACCAGTGATGTGACGTAGGTTATGTTATGACGCTTATTTATATTTGGATGCTGTTTGTTTATTCACATATTTACTAGTTTCAATAAAATTCAAATTGTCTTTTTTGTGAAAGTTTTTTCTCAACTTCAAATGCTAGTCCATCGTCCAAGCCACATGAGTGGTCAGACCATCCACAAAAATGCGATTTAAACTACCCGGCAGTTTTGTACCTCACGGCTAAAGAAAAGAAAAGAAAACAAGTTTTAGAAAACTATTTTTATATTACATTCATTCATAATCATTTGGATTCAAATCACACAAAAATCAGTCAAAAAAGTTTACAAGTTATCACATCACCAAGTGTAGGTGTTATCCTCAGGGTTATATTTGACGCTGTCGAGGGCAGTCACTAGACTAGGGTCCGCTGAACAGAAGTGCTGTAACATCTTCTCGCTGATTCCGCAGTCCGATAAGTTCTCCTTGTTGAAGGCTTTGGTGAAATGGTTTGGCTCATTCTCTTTAGCAGACTCTTCTGTAAAACAATGTTTTTTATTAGAATGTTATATGGGAAAATCGGGTAGGTCCCATTTGTTCTATGGAACTGACATATTTGGTACGATTTTGAACTCTTACGATTTCAGTTCTATAGGACAAATGGGACCTTTCCGGAAAATCTTGTAACGTTACAAAAATAATGCAACGTAACTATACCTTGACAAGCTCGTGCGCGGCGCTCGGCGGAACCCTGTCGCAGGAAGCCTCTGCTGTCCTTAACAAGATTGTTTTTAATAAGTGCGGCAAACGCTGACTGCGACAGGGTTCCGCGGAGGGTCGCGCACGAGCTTGTCGGACTATAGTCTACAAGCTATTATAGACAAGTGCCCCGTCGGATTATTCGCGTTAGTTCCGTTGGCTGTTCCTTCGAAGGAACTATTGCGTTTTTTTCACACTAACAAGAGGTGAAGAAATAACTGCGTTTAATTTTTCGCCTTTGTTCCTTGTCCCCGTAGCACCTTTAGTTCTAGCAAAGGAGAAAAGGCGAAAAGATAAACGGAGTTCTTCGTTCACCTCTTGTCAAGCGAATAATCCGCCCCGTCTGTTTGAGAATCGGGGTAAAAATATGGCCTTGGGACGCGAGCAAAAGAAAAGTAGGTCTCCTGAATCCATCTGATGTAAGTTACTATTTTATTATTGAATTAAACAAATTAGTCGCAAATAATTTTCACGCTCGAGTCTCCAATTTCAGCTCTTAAGTGCCTGCCAAGCACCAGCAGATGTTCCTGCGCTCCGTTTTAGGGCAGAGACGAAGATGACTTAAAAATCGTGTACGTTGTACTGCCTTTTCGGCGAATTATTTTTCGCAAACTGATTAATTTCCCAAATGTTATTTTTTTCTGAAACTGTAAACTATTCAGGATATATCTCAGGACTATCCTGTAGGTTAGGTTAGGTTTGTTTTATAACAATCCTGAAAAGTTTACAGTTTCAGTAAAAATAAACATTTGGGAAATGAAACATTTGCCAAATGAATCAGTTTGCGAAAAATAATTCGCCGAAAAGGCAGTACAACGTACACGATTTTTAAGTCATCTTCGTCTCTGCCCTAAAACGGAGCGCAGGAACATCTGCTGGTGCTTAGCAGGCACTTAAGAGCTGAAATTGGAGACTCGAGCGTGAAAATTATTTGCGACTAATTTGTAGTTAGTTGTAATGTTATTAATTTTTATGTAATATTGAATTTTATAGCGCGTTGGTTTTTGCTGTAATGCTGCAATTTTTTATTGATAAATAAATAAATCATTGAAATGCGGCTCAAAATGCAATAATAAACTTTTAAGGTACTAGCTTTTTTACCCGCGGCTTCGCTCGCGTGAACCATAAATGTTTCAGAGAAGCATGACATTAAGCAAGCCTGAAGCAAGCATGCACGCAAGCATGCAAACAGCATGCAAGCAAGCATGCAAGCTTGCAAGAAAGCATGCAAGGAAGCATTAAAGCATGCAAGCGAGAATCCAAGCAGGATTCTAGCGAGCATGCAAGCATGCAAGCAAGCATGCAAGCAAGCATGCAAGCAAGCATGCAAGCAAACATGCATGCAAGCAAGCAAGCATGCAAGTTAGCATGCAAGCAAGCATGTAAAAAAACATGCAAGCGACAATCCTAACGGATTCCAGCCAGCGTGTAACGTTGTAGTGGTCAATTAGGTTGTTAGCAGTACCTTCAGCGATGTTAGCGGCCGCCCACGAGAATGCCACCGTGGGCTTGTGGTGTGCGAACGTGGCGCTGTACTGCGCCGCGGAGTCTCGAAGCACGTCGAAGAGAGAGTGCACCGTGGTCGGCAGAATCGGCCCGCGGAGCTCGATGGAGAAGTACTTCTTGTTCTCCGAGTGGATTATGTTCTCGCGGACCTGACGAAAAATGGTTTTCTCAAACTTGCGAGGAAATATTTACATTACTTACTTAAAAAAACAGAAGAAAATAAGTTTTACATTTATGGACAACCCGGACTTTTGTCAACCTCTTTGTCTAGAGCAATGTAAGTGTAAGTATTATTGTATGGCAATGGCCATAGGGAAATTCCCATACAAGCAACCCATCCGGAAAAAAGTGTGTGATAGTGATGGTTCACATTTAATTACAGTGCTTAAGGGTCATTATTTGAGTGTGTGTTGCACAAACACATTTTTGTAAAAATGGAAGACCATTCTGATACAGTTTCCAATTATTTGATAGCAGTACAAGTCCTATAATAAATAACCGAAAACGCTACCAAAATCTACAGTCAATTTGTAGAAAATGAGACCCTAAAACATCCCCGCACTAGACTAGAGATGAATAAAATAAAAAATTGATAAACTCGGCAAATATACAAGAATTTATTCTTCTCTCTTTGAGTTGTTGATATTTATGGGCGGTGGTGATCATTTTCCATCAGATGACCCGCTGGCTCGTTTGCCTTCCTCTCACAATAAAAAAAATCTATAGATATTTAAAAAAAATACAAAAAGATGGTATTCAATAATGTGCCTGGTGAGGTAACCGCAACACAACTGCTCTCATACCGCAGGTCTCGACCTCGACTGCTCTAAGCAGTCCGTATATGTAGGCCTTACCCGTAATATGGCAAAATTTCTAAAAGAACAGTTGGTAATTCAAATCCTGTCTTAAATTAGGAGTGACTCCTTAAAATCACTACATAGTATAAAACAAAGTCGCTTCCCGCTGTCTGTCCCTATGTATGCTTAGATCTTTAAAACTACGCAACGGATATTGATTCGGTTTTTTTAATAGATAGAGTGATTCAAGAGGAAGTTTTATATGTAATACATCCATAGTTACACCCGTGCGACGCTGGGGCGGGTCCTAGTTCTATATTAAAAAAAATACAAAAAGATTAAGTGAAGAAGGAAGACATTATCAAATTAAATTAAATACACAAAGAAGAGTTGAGCGGGGGGACACACATGCAGAGCTGTGTATGTACAGTCGAGTTCTCCAATATCTGTACAGCCAACCGTTCATAAATATATAAACATGAACCTTATGTTACGGTAATAAGGTCTATGTACAGATATTTATGAACGGTTGGCTGTACAGATATTGGAGAACTCGACTGTACATGTTTATTACTTCATTGTTTGTTATCTTTGTTTTTTTTTTGTGTGAAATTGTGTGTACTTTCTTGTATAATGTGTGTCTTGTAAAAGTGAATAAATGTCTTCTTTCTTTCTTTCTTTCTTTTCTTTTTACACAAATTAAAATTCTGCATACACCTGCGAAGAAATTTAATGGCGTGTGTGAAGTTCCCAATCCGCACTGGGCCCGCGTGGAAACTACGGCCCAAGCCCTCTCATTCTAAGAGGAGACCTGTGTCCAGCAGTGGGACGTGTATAGGATGATGAAGATGATCAAATTAAGGGTTAACTTGCCTTCAAAGACTGCAAAGTGCCGCCGTGGAAGGCAGTCGGCGAGAGCAGAGTGGGCGGCACCCCGGCCAGCGGGCCCGTGGGGCTGACGACGGACTTGCAGTTGAGCAGGAAGTTGAACAGCGCCTGCGCGTCGGCGCCGCGCACCAGCACGAGGGACTCCGCCGCGCTGTCCACGCTGCTCTCTGCGCTATGGGTAATGCGCGCCTGCCAACACGAGGGATACGTATTTTAATGAACTGAAACAATAGGGATGTTGACGCCATTAAAAAAAAATTCGAAGACACGACTCCAGTAAAAAAACGCTTAATTTTAGCCCTTAAATCCAGATTTTTTTTCTACTTTAAAAAAGAATGGTTGTAATTTGTATGGAACGTCCGTTTTTTTTCCTCGCATTCAAAGTGAAGAATGGAATGTTTAGCGTGGGACTAGGCAGCCACGGTGACGCTCGAACTATAGCCACCCTCGCTCTGCTCAGGTGGCTGAACATCGCGCGTCATTATGGTTTGATTTGGTATCTTGTTGGTATCTACTAGTAAATTATTCCTGCTGGCTCACATTTTAGCATTCATTTGATGTCTATATTTATATTTAGAAAGAAGATGTTTATTTATGTAAAAAGATAAAAAAATCTTTATATTAAAATAAAAGCGTACCCGAACCTACCCACAGATCTGAAAAAAAAAGTGTGAAGGGTTGGACTAAAAACCAGCGTTGTGTGCGTGCGCACCTCCGTGGGTACGCATCCCACAGCACACGCTGAGCCTAATACATTTGACACGCTTAGTAACTTATAAGTTCAAAGTAGAAAATAATACCTTACTTTTTAATATTGTATCTTTTTTTCTATAAGTGTGTTAATAAAATTGTATTCTATTCTATTAATTTTCGATTAACTGCAAAATTAGATTTTTTTGTTGCTTTAAAACCAATTAATAGTTAGTTGATTGAGTTGGCGAACAAGTGACGTCATATGTTGCTATTACCATTCAAACTATGGGAGAATTGTGTTTTGACAGCTCATAAAAAGTACGTCAGTTGATTGGTGGTGTCAACATCCCTATTACTTTGCTCACCCGCGACCTTAAGAGAGCTCTGGCTGGCTCTGGTTGAGTTCGAAACGCGTCCGTGTAGTTTGGTGGTGGTGATTAGTTGGGTTTGTGTGATTTGTGTGTTCATACTGTGTGGAGGTGGAGGAACTGCATAAACACGCATTTTTTACATAAACGTAGCTAACGTAAGGTCGCGGGTGAGCAAAGTAATTGTTTCAGTTCATTAATATGGACCTCCGCAAAGTAACGCCTGATTCAATAAATTATAGGTATTTTAACCTTTTCAACACCAACGAGGCATATGTATATCCGCACCGCAGGTTCTACGCCAATGATGGATATATCGTGTGCGTGTGGACTGAGGGACCACTTGGTTTTTAATGGTTTTAGACAGTTTTAGTAAGTGTAAAATTTAGTAGTAGTAGTAGCGAATTACTTTGTAAAAAAATCCTGGAATTCGTAAAGAATTCACTAAAAATTTATACAGCCAAAGGTGTGGTCCCTCAGTTCACACACTGAACCTTCCACTTCTGGGCAAGTGTTTAATTTGCTGGCTTATTTTGATGTTACAGATTTAGTAAAAACATGTCTAAACGCATTCGTAATGACCGAAACGTAATTTGGCAATGATTATACACTAAAGCAGTCTTCCTTCTTTGGTCCCTGAGAGACCATATAAAATAACTAATAAATCGGTACATTTGTACAAAAAAAATGCATTTTTCTTTGCAAACATTAGTAAAAATCGCAAGGAAGATTATAAAAGTTAAACAAAAGCACAACTATTAATAAATTTCGTCAAATTTATATTTTTTTGTGGTCCCTCAGTTCACACACTATGAATTAATAAAATAATTAAAATATAAACATTATGGAAAGGTTTGTCGTACTGAGGTTTAGTTAAAAAGTTTGACTACATTTATATATTTTTTTAACGTGGATTGATGGCGTATAAAATATAAGATAAATTGCTTTTTAATATTTCCTTAGCAGTGTTTATTAGGGTGTCCACACAATGAAAAGCATTTACTAACATGAATCATTTTTAAATTCAACTTTTTATATTTGCTTACTAACATTAAATGGACCAAGGAAAAACTGCATACAGCCAAAACTACATTTTAGATTATGTAAGCAAAATTACGAAATTCATCAAATCGAAATGACAGAATCATCGATAGTATCGAAAGAATTGAACTGACGTATTCAGTTAACCTTTAGTGCTCATATCTTGCATCTCACTTCAAACACCTCCTATCTCCCTCCTTACCTGTGTATTGTTAATCTTTTGCAGCATAGAAGTCTCGAGGCCGAGTTGCGAGAGGAACTCATCGGGATCCTCCTCGTCTCCGGAACCTTCCTTCTCTGGCCGAATCCCGTCCATAGTGTCGTAACAGCTGTCGAACGAAGAGTTCTTCGGTTTGTCTTCGTTGGAGGTATTTAGCCGCTTCTTGTCCGGCCGGAGCGGCATTGTGAACTCTACGTCTGAGGAATAAGTTTTTGTTAAAAAACAAGCTTTTTTTGCTGACTGTGCTTTGTCATCCTGTCAACATAGTACCAACAGTAAATCTGAATATTGGTAATGGGTGTAATTTGACTCTCAAGATTTGCGACATTTACGGGTAAAAAGGGCGGTCTTTTTATCGAGGAGCTGTTTCGCGCGTGCACGTAGGTCTGGGAAGAATTTATCTATCGCTAGCCCGCGGGAACTATGCATTTCCGCCAAGCTGAATTCAATCAAGGAATTAAAGATTCAAAATTAAAATGGGTGCTGGGAAGAACTTTTTCGGGATTCAAGGATTTTATTTTATGACGGAATAAAACAAAACGATACACAAAGAGTAAAAAAATAAAACTACAAAAACGATTCTTTTGTTTTTCACCCATCTAAATACTTTTTGATTTACTCTAGTACCTTCTTGTGATGTTGATGTTATTGCGACAAGAGTGCGGAGTCTATCACATTTTGGTTTTTCGAGTCTTTTAGGCGCAAGCCACAAAAGAGACGTGGGACGGGGTCCCGGCGTCGCGATCCAAAACAGACAGAAGAAACGGGGCGGAGAAGCGACCTGCGAACAAACCCCGGTCCCACGTCAGTTGTGTGGCTTGTGCCTTAGCGATGTGTTTACCTTCATGCCGCAGCGCCTGCCGGAAGCCTCTGGTGGTGGGCGTGACGAGCGCGACGGGCTCGGCGGCGCCGCAGACGCCGGCCGCGCGGAACAGCACCGTGAATGTGTTGGCGCACACGTAGAAGTACGGGCAGTGCAGCGCACGAGTCAGCTGTTAAATACATACTTACATAAATAAATCTTGGATATAGTTTACACCATTACGGATGATGACACCATCTTACTAAACTTTCTTCTTTCTAATCTAATATATAAAAATATCGTGTCACGGTGTTTGTTATCGAACTCCTCCGAAACGGCATGACCCGGTATAGGAATTTCTTGGTGGACTTATGAAATGAAATGAAATGTATTTATTCACAATGAACATATGGTTACATAAGGTCTTAAATTGTATACTATTGCTTCCCATGACATGTTCAGCCAAGTTAGGCATGTGAAAATTTGAGTTCAGTGAATCAATCACTCGGTCAATAATAATTAGTAATTTTAATTACAATGTCCCGACATAATTAATTGAGTAAAAGATTATTAGTAAAAAGATAAAAAATAAAAGATACTCAACCAATACATGTCAAAAAACTAAAATGAAAATTTAACCAAAATAATAATAATAATTACATTAAAAATTAAAAATAAAATAATGTCCGAGCTTGAATTATGAATTGTCAGAAAATTTCCCTACATGGATGCAAAAATAAATTAAACAGCATTATCTCGCGTCATGCGTCTCTTCAAATTTGTAGCTTAAAAATTCATTGATACTGTAGAAACACTTTTCAGTCAACATTCTGCGCAACTTCGTTTTAAATTCCTGACAAGGTAATATTCTAAGGGCGCTTGGTAATTTATTAAAAATGTTTATACACATATTATGAGCAATTTTTCTTCTAAGTACAAGCTTGTTGCAAGTTGGTAGTGCTAATCTACATCGTCTGTGACTCCTTGTTGTTTTCTTATCTTCGACAAAGGAAAACAGGTCCGAATGGGTTTTTACAAACGTGGCTATTTCGTAGATGTAGACACAAGGCATGGATAGCAATTTAAGTTTGATAAAAAAGGGTTTACAGGATTCTCTTGCGTCTACTCCACAAAGAGTTCTAATGCACTTTTTTTGAACAATAAAGGCACGATCGGCGCTGACAGAGTTACCCCACAATATTATACCGTACTTTAGAATTGACATAATATAACCATGGTAAGCCAGTAGGGCACCTTTGAATGATATTGTTTGTTTAAGGCGCCAAAGTGCAAATAGGAATTTATTAAGTTTCTTGCAGATTGTATCTATATGTTCTTTCCATTTGCAATAAGTATCCAATGTCAAACCAAGAAAGACAGTACTATTTACTTCTTCGATCTTTTTTGCATCATACATTACATTAACTTGGTGAATCCTAAATTTATATGATTTGAATAACATCAATTTTGTTTTGTCTACATTTATTTGGAGGTTATTGAATTCTAGCCAATTTACGACATTGTTTAAAGCCATATTAATTTCACCTTCAAAATCATCTACCTCTGCACCTTTAATTATTAATGACGTATCGTCAGCAAATAAAATGCAATCATGTTTTGTCGAGTCCGGCAAGTCATTTATGTAAACAAGGAACAGAAGCGGCCCCAGTATACTTCCTTGCGGGACCCCGTATTTGTTTATTTGGTAGCTTGAGTTGAATATCGAGAGTCGGTTATTAATAATCCTACATATCTGTGTACTTTGTTGTTTTGTTGTGTTTTGTTGTCTTTGTTGTCTTTGTTGTCTATTATACAATGATATACATGTAAGTTATATTAAAAACAGTCGCAGGCTACAAGACCGCAAACCGCGCATTGACGGCCGCTAATTTACATAATTTTGGTCTTTGCCTTCGATCGTTTTGGCTTTTAGTAAATTAATACCCCAGTCCCCGACGCTGCCCTAATAGCCGACACTTTCAATCTTAATTCGTAGCAATAAAGGCGACAAATAGGGTGTCGATTATTGGAATTAAAGTGTAGAACATTGGGGTATTTACCTTAGGTATATTTTTGGAAAGTAGCTTAGTATCTCCAAGTATTTTGTCATTACTTTTAAACCCATAAATATTAGATGTGTTATGTAGGTTGTAGTTTACCTGAAACAGCGACCGAAAGCTCTCCTTCCACTCGGTAAGCAGCGCTTGTTTGACCTCCTCATTGGTGGCCATGAAGCTGGTGGCGGAGACTCGGCCCGAGGAGCGAGGGAACAGCTCCACCCAAGGCAGATGCGGGTGCTGCCAGTACAGGCAGGTTTGGTGGAAACGCGCGCGCGGAGACGTGTCGAGAGTGGATGAGGTTGTGGTGTCCAGGCAACGGACGAAACTGTTCCAAATAAGATTTGTTTTAGAGATGCAACGGGTAGCTGTTTGGCCGGATACTGGATATCCGGGGGAACCTGTGGGCGGATGTGGATAGCCGGATATTTGGCCAAGTTTTACCTACAGTAAAATTGAATTGAGGATTGTTGTTAATTATTGACAAACATACAAATAAATACCCGTTTTTAAGCAGAAATTTTCCACTATCTGGTATCCGGCCATATAGTACTAAACTATCCGGTATTGTAGCCGGACAAGCCGGATACTGAATACTGGCTGGATATCTGTTGCATCCATCTTTTTTTATTCAATGATGACTTGAGTATATTGGATCTTTTGTGCAGTAAATTCAACAAAATAAAATAATTGGGTAATTCAGGTATTATTACTTCTCAAAGGTTCATTAACCAAAATCAAACTGCGGTTTAATTTCATAAACGCTATCAGTAGCAATAGTAACAATATGTTTGGATGTAATAAGTAAAGGAGGTTTACCATTTCTAATCAAATAGCTTTATATGGCCATAAAAGTCCAGAGTGATTAGTTGATTACTATATTTTTTACAGGAATTTTTGTTTGTTTAATAAGTTATGGCTGACCTAAAAGCTTACCCTGTGATGCCTGAAGCCTCTTCACTGGCTTTTAATTTCGCTGTCCATGCAAATGGCTTCTGAGACATAAGTCTGATTTTGGATGTGAGCGCCCAGTCGATTGGCAGGTACTTGCATCTTTTCTCCTGTACATTCTGCAATGAAAGTTTTAAGCTAACTTAAGAGTGGTCATTAAGTTTGTGTTAAGTAGTCTACTTAGACATGGGCGTTCCTATCATACTTAGATACCTACATACAAAGCAACAAGTCAGTTATCCTACTGGGATGCCAGCCAACTCCACGTCTTTTGAGTGTGACAGCCATTCAACAACTTTTCTTCCCTAATAAAATGACAAATGTGGCTTGCTCACTGCCACTTGCTTGAACATACATATTTTTCAAGTTACATTGGTGACTTGCATGAATTCCTGATACCAGAATCTGTTGCGTGAAGAAACTACAAGTATATCTCTATCAAAGCCTTGTTGTAGACCAGCAGTCAAGGACAATACAAGGAGTATATTATGGTTGCAATAAAGAAACAGATTCTTTTATGTTAACCTTTTGTATGCCGGAAAGCGGGTCCGCGCCAGATTTAAGGCTACAATACAATACAATACAATGACTCTTTATTGTACACCAGAAATAGTAAACGATACAGAAAACAGGTACACAGAGAGAAAGTTTTTTGTTTTTTTTTTTTATTTTAATCTGTAATATTGGTACTATTTGAGACAAACAAGACTAGAATGCAGGTTTTTTTTTACTATCTGCATACAAGAGGTTAAACAATTTTTTTTTAAAATTATGATTGTAATGATACTTACAAGTTCTACCGTGTGTTCTGCAGTATACCTCTGCAATAGATTTGAGAATGTTGCTAGTTTATTCGTCTCCAGCTCTTGTGCTGGCTTATCTAGCACTTTGGCAGGCAAATTCAACAAGGCAAACAGTGTTTTATCATTAGATTCATCCAGCTGTGCATATTCCTGTGCACATTCTATCTTAGCCTTCTTGGGGCCCTGAGCATTTGTCCTAAAAGACAAGAAATTTACACATACAGTTAGTCTTTGACTGCATACTTGGCATTTGTAACTTGGGATTTGATGCCAACTTAACCTCTTAAGGACGAAATTGTCAGATTGGCTGGCAGAACATGGACTATAGCTGCATGCAAGAAGAGTTGGAGACTGTTGGGGAGGCCTTTGCCGACAGACACACAGATGCCGAAGATAACAATTTTTAGTGATGTGAATTACTATAATTATTTGTGTATCTGAATAAAAAGGCTTAAATAAATAAATAACCTCTTAAGACCCCATGTATTTTTTTTGTTACATATTTCAAAATTGACTTTAAATGTTAGCTAAATAACAAAAGGGTTCCTAATTCAAATACAAATTCATTTTTCTGGGTCTCCGGAGGTTAAGGTTCGAAAACCTGGTAGACAGCTTAACTCAGGCTAGAACTCAAAATGTGTCTTTTCTCAGAGGTAAGACCAAAAAAGATGATGGTTTGCCATTTCCGAGATCCGCAAAATAAATGAATATACAAGAATTGCTTTTTTTCTTTGGCTTTCACCCTTGCTGTCATAGCAAGATGTATTTTGCCAATTTCGACGTAAAGACATGACTCGCATGAGGAGAATTTTTGGTTTAAGAAATTTTGAGTTTGGGGGAGGAGTAGACAACAAAAATTACTTGATTAAAGGCAGTGGCGTAGCGTGCATTGGAGGGGCCCTGTATCAAAATTAGTTGGGGGGCCCAAATAAAGGGTAAAGATGTCTCACAAAAGAAACAAATATCAGATAATGGTGATTTCACTATCTGGTATTATGGGAATTTGGTTTTGAATGGAACATGGTGTATTGAAAACTAGCTTTTTTGGCAATCCAATATAGAGGAAAACACGGTGACAGGAAAGTCTGGTATTCTGGGAATTTGGTATTTTAGAAATAGGGCAAGTCGGCAATCTAGTATTTAGCAATTCTGATATTTAGGGAACAAGCCGATTTTAGGCTATCTTTTTGTAATCTATCACATTGGTACTATTTGAAACAAACAAGACTAGAATGCAGGTTTTTTTTACTTTCAGTATACAAGAGGTTGTGTTTGATGTAATATTTAATATATTCAACTAAGTAGCTATTAAAGTTAGAATTAATAAAAATATGTGCCTATATCCGACCAGGGTGCATAAGCTAAGAGCTAAGATAAAATCTTATGTTTTTGTTATTGCCAAATAAATAATGTCTGTCTGGGAAAGTATTTCTGTTTTCTTCTTAGCATACCTAATTAGTTCCTTCTTGTTTTTATTCATTCAAATTAATGTAACAGACAAAACTTCAAGCTCACCTTAATTGAACAAATTAGTGCACTTACTTCAAAAATGGATTTTTCCTTTTATCTCCATTGATAAGTCTAGAGAAATCTAAAGGGCTGGTTTCATTATTGTTGAGCACTTCTTCCGTGGAAACAGTCTGGTGTTTCATGCGTTCCTGTGTTTAATTAAATAACATTATTAAAAACACCACGTATGAATCCCATACATACATTATCTGTTTGCTAAATTTTAATATGCATAATAAATAGGTTTTTATTATTGGAAACGTATTATATCATTAATAAACTTAATTAAGAGCAATAAATAATTTTTCTAAGGAATTTTGTAGTTTTCTCATACCTGCAAAGCTAGTTTTCGCTTTTTCAGCCGGTGCAGTCTCAAAACTTCGTTCGGCTTTTTCCATGGCGATGTAGGCGGTTCCATTATGTTTTGATTTAATAAAACTAAACACTAAAGCATTATTGGGTCAACCAACCATAAGTTAAATCTTCATCAATTAACTGATAAATAAATAAAACAAAACAATAGACGAACGAACACAACGTACGTCACGCGCCACAACACAGACTAATAAAATATAAACAGCCACAGACAGGGGTAGATAAGTCAGAGCATTTGGTTTTGACAGCTTTGGAACTCAATCACAGCGTCATCTTTTGAGACTACGTCCACACCAAAGAGTATTGTAATATTATATGAACAAGAGTGGCAACTCTATGGTCAAATATGCATGTATGGAAGGTGCTGCTGCCCTACGCCCTGGTGAAGAACTAATGTGACGTATCTATAGATGTATACCTATCTATATGTATATGTTGGTAGTGATGTACAGCTATAATTACGCGTAATTTTAATTGATAGGCTAATTGTCACTATTCGTATTTTAGCCGTCTAATTCAAATCAGCATATACGAAGTATAAGCGGCTAAACCCGATTTGCACTATACGGCTAAAATACGAACATTGGCAAGTGGCCTATCAATTAAAGTCCTTGACCGTACAATTTGGTACGCCATGGCCATGGCCGATGAATGACAACTGACAAGTTTGACAAGTCAACCAAGATGGCCGCTAATTTAGTTCTCCACCAAACAACCAGAGATCGCTGTAGTCGCATGAAAAGTGTGATATATGTAAGTGTGCCCCCCCTGGTCCACACCTCCTTTTGGTCCCGAAATTTTGTCGCAATAATGCGATAGATGTCACTAGTGTGCTAGTATCCAGTTTTTAAATACACACTGTTAGTTTTTTGCATATGCATTTTATAATTTTCATTCATTAAACTCAACTAATTGAAGTGTTTATTTTAATATAATTATTCTCAAAATCATTTCCTGATTTCTTTTAAAATTTATCAAGGTTTGTTAGCAACACAGAAGACAAAATGTAATTTACTGTGTACGTCATAGAACATCTTTGAGTATTCAGTCTAAATACTCAAAGTAGAACATTGATTGATTTATGAAATTCGCTCTCGTCTTGAATGTTTCTCAAATGTGTTGAGGAATTTTACGTAGTGAAAAAACGTTTTTGAATTATTTCTTATTGTGTTTGCGATTAGGACGCTGTTTGGGTTTCAATTTGGGTTTATTACGACATTCAACATGTGTTGTACCTTAGGTTGCAACTTTGAGTATTTAGACTGAAGGGAGGCGCCTTGAAGCGCATTTCCCCTCTGCCAAAGGTATGAACCCGCCGGGTATAACCGTTATACAAAACTGTTTCGCTCGCTTCTCATGACATTTCAAAACGGCACGCGTCAGTGAATGAGCTCCCACAAAAATTACTAAATGCAAAGAATTCGGGCGTGAAAAAATATCTGACACGTCGAGTCTACAAAAAGACAACGTAACTTTTCATCTGGAAGTATTTCGTAACGTAATTATTGTTGATTAATAGTAAAAATACGTGAAGTTTATTAATAAAATTATTGCCAGTCAGTGTGGCCAGCTTTTTGTAAAAATAGCCACATTGGCCATTTTTAATTTTTATAAATCAATTAATTATTAAAGAGGTAAAATATAAATTATTTAATATTTTGATTGATCTTATACATTCATTACATTGTTTGATTGACTTCATCCATGTAGACTTTAAGGCCAGGCGCTGACTGCAACTTTTTATCACCTCGTTTGAGTGCTATTGATTTTTGTGCTGGAATTATATGAAACCGCGCTCACC
This sequence comes from Archips crataeganus, assembly GCA_947859365.1. Classification (NCBI taxonomy): domain Eukaryota; kingdom Metazoa; phylum Arthropoda; class Insecta; order Lepidoptera; family Tortricidae; genus Archips; species Archips crataeganus. The sequence continues at coordinate 18,696,945 of OX402051.1, read as the reverse complement.
ATTCAAAATGCCACCGCTGCTACCATCAACACAAAAAACAAGTTTTCATCTCTCAATTAAAAATTCCTAACAATTCTATAGCACTCAACTCGAACGAAGCGACAAAAAGTGCAGTCGGCGCCTGGTCTAATAATCTAAGATCCGTACTAGAACTAGCTCAGTTTTGTTTTGTATGTGGTTATACCTATAAGATATACCTACAATACAAGCAACAATTTCTGATGTACCTAGTGTTAACAATTGTTGGTAAACCTTAAATCAATAAATAATAATAATAAAGAAGAAGCTACAAGTTAAGTATGAAGTATCTTTTTCTATTTATTTTTTTATTTTCTTCAACTTCATTTTTTTATTACTTTTACGGTCATCCCGTGAAACCATATATTTCAAACTAAATACAAACTGAAATATAGATGCACAGAAAAAACCCCAGAAAAAAGACCAATGCTGGGAATCGAACCCAGGTCCTCAGCGTTCCGTGCTGCGTGCTTACCCCTACACCATCACTGGTCTAGAAGTTAGCGACGAATCTTTCCCATACATCGTACACTTCAGTCTGTATTTAGTTTGAAATATATGGTTTCACGGGATGACCGTAAAAGTAATAAAAAAATGAAGTTGAAGAAAATAAAAAAATAAATAGAAAAAGATACTTCATACTTAACTTGTAAAAGTTGGCCTAGTAGCGCCATCTCTTGGTCCAGGTGAGCGGGTAGCTCCGAAGGAGTGTTGAAGTCTCTCGGTAGAGGGCATAACATAGATGCGCTTTATCACTGCCTAAATGTGATTATAACAGACTGAAGTGTACGATGTATGGAAAAGATTCGTCGCTAACTTCTAGACCAGTGATGGTGTAGGGGTAAGCACGCAGCACGGAACGCTGAGGACCTGGGTTCGATTCCCAGCATTGGTCTTTTTTCTGGGGTTTTTTCTGTGCATCTATATTTCAGTTTGTATTTAGTTTGAAATATAAAGAAGAAGCTACCATCACCCATCTGTTTAACGGATTAAAATAATTTTATATCAAATTTAATACAGTAAAAAATATATATCAAGTGGTTTGGCAAAAAACTACTGGCCAGACAATTATTAAATAAAAACCGGTTGTCTGTAAAGTCGGCTTACGGACGATAGTTTAACGTGACAACGTCATAACAAAACATTCAAAAAACAAAAATGAAACCAGGCGGTCACCCATCCCCGCGCCCGACGTTGCTGAACCTCGCTGATCGGACGTGAACCGGTGTTTTGTCAAATATCTTGAAAACGGTGCATCCTACGGCAAAATCAATGAAATTTTCATCCCCCCCTTTGTAACCCCTGTACCTCCTCCCCCCACTCCCCCCACTCGTAAATTAAATATTGGACTAATGAAATTAACAAATAACTGAAAACCACATCCTTATAGCTTAAGCCGCTTCGGAGATTACCACGAACAAACGCACAGATAAACAGACAGTAATTCTAAGAATCGTTACTATTTTAATTGCTATTTATATTTAACTATGGACGAAGCTCAGTTCTCTTTTTATTTTTCTAAATAGATTTAGCTATTTTTTATATTTACGTGGTATTTCACCGACCACTAGTAATATTGGCTATTTTTACTTAATAAATAATTGGCCATACCGATAACCGGTCTAGTATTGACTAGAGAGGGGACACACATATTTCCACAATCGATAAACTATTGAGTGAATGAATCAGTGAATGATTTGTCTTATCATGGTTTCATATTTTAAAGGTTACTAATAAAATGGAAACGTATGGTTAGTAATAAATGTATGTTTAAAGTATCGAACTCGTTAAAAAAATTGACGTGAAAGTATTAACAAATACTTTTTAACGATTCAATACAAGTAACAGGCAGTGATTCGACTTCATACTAGAGCACCCGAATCGACGCACGCACACAGCCAAGCCTCTTACACGGCCGCGGCCGCTAACCAATCTTCGCCAGACAAAACTACGCAGTTCCACGCTGCACGCCGCGCAGTTCGGTCGCTGGTTGAGTGAGTGCTGTGACGCGCCGCTCGCTCTATTCGCCCCCGTTTTGATTCCGTAACGTGGCTATAAGCGCTCGGTACAAAGTAACTAGGTATATATTATAATATTTTCTTTAATAATGGCGGCGTCACGAGAACGTGTGTATTGCAGTGTTTACGGGTGCCTAAATTCAACGGTGATAAAACCAACATTGTAATTTTTCCAACTTCCTGCTGATGCTGAAAGGTAAAATTAGTACCTATTAGGTACTTTATTATTAGTCTATTAAAAATTGTCTAGGTAACTTCTCAACAAAATGTTAACCATAGTGATGTGTCTATTCTATTTATAGAAAATTACAAAGTAAAAGAGACATTTGGCACAGCTGACATTAATATTACTTGCTATATGCACATATTTTAATAAATCCTCCACTTTTAAACCTTATAGAGCATCACATTTATTTAGAAAACGAATTTTCTATTAACAACTTAGGGATTAATTGAACGACTGAATGTATGAACGAGTGAATGCTTATCGACATTCTTATCGACATGGCCCTAACTCTAACTGTTTCTACATTGTTGTCTATGTGTGATGTACGTGTGACATGTATAGACGAGATGTTTTTCAATGTGTCTATGGCGATCACTGTTGTGTTGACGAATTCGGTTTGTGTGCGTGTGTACAAACATTGCTCTGTTTTCATTTGTTGTTAAATTGCTTGCTTGTTTGTTTTGCCGCGAGTTTTGGCAGAAAAATTGTTTAGCAACCTACGGGCGATAACATCTCCTTTCAGTCTAAATACTCAAAGGGTTGCAAACATAGTGGTAGTGATTACTAATAATGATGGTTTTGATTACAAAATTAATCAAGATGCTTATTTGTATTATGTAAAAAAAAAACTTACCTATATGTATTTGTTTTTTTTCCATTCCTACTTAGACTATACGAGTAGTAAAGACATGGTTATATATATACGTAGGTAAGTATATGGCATCCAGAGGACACGAATTTACAGAGGGCAGCTCGGTATTATTTTAATTATGGCGTCACGAGACTGAAGGGAGGCGCCTTGAAGCGCATTTCCCCTCTGCCGAAGGTATGAACCCGCCGGGTATAACCGTTATATAAAACTGTTTCGCTCGCCTCTCGTGACATTTCAAAATGGCACGCGTCAGTGAATGAGCTCCCACAAAAATGACTAAATGTTGACTAAATGCAAAGAATTCGGGCGTGAAAAAAGGTCTGAAACGTCGAGTCTACAAAAAGACAACGTAACTTTTCATCTGGAAGTATTTAGTAACGTAATTATTGTTGATTAATAGTAAAAATACGTGAAGTTTATAATAATATTAATGTCAGTCAGTGTGGCCAGCTTTTTGTAAAAATAGCCACATTGACCATTTATAATTTTTATAAATCAATTAATTATTAACGAGGTAAAATATAAATTATTTTGATTGATCTTATACATTCATTACATTGTTTGATTGACTTCATCCATGTAGATTTTAAGGCCAGGCGCTGACTGCAACTTTTTATCACCTGGTTTGATTGCTATTGATTTTTGTGCTGGAATGCCTGGAATTATATGAAAGCGCGCTCACCATTCAAAATGCCACCGCTGCTACCATCAACACAAAAAACAAGTTTTCATCTCTCAATTAAAAATTCCTAACAATTCTATAGCACTCGACTCGAACGAAGCGACAAAAAAGTGATCCGTACTAGAACTTGCTCAGTTTTGTTTTGTATGCGGTTATACCTATAAGATATAAGTGATTGTGACACTTAGCTCAACATGTTTATACAAGCAACAATTTCTGATGTACCTAGTGCTAACAATTGTTGGTAAACCTTAAATAAATAAATAATAATAATAAAGAAGAAGCTACCATCACCCATCTGTTTAACGGATTAAATTAATTTTATATCAAATTTAATACAGTAAAAAATATATATCAAGTGGTTTGGCAAAAAACTACTGGCCAGAAAATTATTAATCGACCATTGTGGGAAAAAATGCGAATGGAAATTTTGCTGCTAGGAAAACGATTCTGGTAAATTGATTTAACAAATCGACTTGAAATTTAGCAGACATATTCCTTGATGGTTCTATGATCTATAGAGACGCACTTCCGAATTAAGTGGCTCTATGACCTATAGGCGCACTTCCGAATTAAGTGGCTCTATGACCTATAGGCGCACTTCCGAATGAAGTGGCTCTATGACCTATAGGCGCACTTCCGAATTAAGTGGCTCTATGACCTATAGGCGCACTTCCGAATTAAGTGGCTCTATGACCTATAGGCGCACTTCCGAATTAAGTGGCTCTATGACCTATAGGCGCACTTCCGAATTAAGTGGCTCTATGACCCATAGGCGCACTTCCGAATTAAGTGGCTCTATGACCTATAGGCGCACTTCCGAATTAAGTGGCTATATGACCTATAGGCGCACTTCCGAATTAAGTGGCTCTATGACCTATGGGCGCACTTCCGAATTAAGTGGCTCTATGACCTATAGGCGCACTTCCGAATTAAGTGGCTCTATGACCCATAGGCGCACTTCCGAATTAAGTGGCTCTATGACCTATAGGCGCACTTCCGAATTAAAGTGGCTCTATCTCAGTAACGTAAAAAAGACTAGCTGTTGCCCACGAAGAATTAATTTATTGCTAACCATCGGAAACTATGCAATTTTCCAGGGTAAAAGCTATTCTATATCCTTACCCGGGACTCAAACTTATACAGGGTTATTTGTAATTCACTGACATCCTCTTAACCCTGAATTCCTATCACTCAAACAAATGTTTTTGTTTTACGACTTTTTAAAATGAAGCACTTTTTTCCCATACAAATACTAAGGTAATCTCAAATTTTCAAAACGTTATTACAAAAATATTAAGTTATGACAAAAGCCGTAAAACAAAAAACATTTGTTTATGTGGTAGGAGTTTAGGGTTAAAAGGATGCTAGTGAATTACAAATAACCCTGTATACTTACCATATTTCATCTAAATCGATTCAGCGGTTTAAGCGTGAAGAAGTAACAGACAGACAGAATGACAAATGTGATCTGACGAGCAAGTAAGTAAGTAGGTATAGAGTCTTGATATTCGGCGCATATAGTATAGGTACTATTCCACGAGGGTTATAGAGTCATAGAGGTGCAATTTAACCTTCTACGCAAGCAAAGCTGCGCACTACAGTTAATATAATAGGTACATACAGGGTTATTTGTAATTCACTGACATCCTCTTAACCCTGAATTCCCATCACTCAAACAAATGTTTTTTGTTTTACGACTTTTTAAAATGAAGCACTTTTTTCCCATACACATACACAGAGTATCGTAAAAATAAGAGGTAATCTTAAATTTTCAAAACGTTATAACACCAAAAATATTAAGTTATGACAAAAGCCGTAAAACAAAAAAACATTTATTTAAGTGGTAGGAGTTTAGGGTTAAAAGGATGCTAGTGAATTACAAATAACCCTGTATAATAATATAATCTCAAAACTAACTCGGCCTATTTGTTACTTTGTTTACACGCCATTTTTTTAAATTAAATTTGAATAGAAATTTTGTTTGAAAATCGAAATGTAGATAGATATTTTGAGCCTTATAAAAACACATAAGTTCTTAGGTACGCCAATTTTTGTGCTAGTCATGTTTCACGCGATAAACGAATTCAAAGTACAGCTCGCGCGATAAGAGTTTGGCTTTGACCTTCGGGTGGAGGGGATTACTGCGCATACCCCGCACCCCCGTTGATTCCCAATGCGCAATAACGGTCAAAGCCAAACTCTTATCGCGCGAGCTGTACCTAGACGAAGTCGTAGGCGAAAAGCTATCAGGGTAGGTATAATATGTGTTTGGCAGTCGGGTGTGGGGGTTTTATGATAGGGTCATTATAAGGGTTGATTCAATAAATTAACATTTTTAACCACATTTACTATTATGCTAATTTTCACGGTTTTTGGAGATAATATCTAGGTAGGTACTTACTAATTGCCATTTTTTATTATTTTGAAAAATCACTGTTTGTCTTTTTTTATTTCACATCCTGGGGCTAAATTCAAGAACGGGGATTCAATCGTTTGGGTGGGTTTGGTTTGAACTGCTATTCATGTCTAAAGAGGTTTTTATTATCAATCTGGCAATTGTTTGAATTTAGGTATTTTGAAGCACCAAGGTATTGCGAAGGCAAAACACCAAAAATTCATTCAATACAGGATGTTAAATTAAAAATAGTAAATGTGATCAAAAATGTTCAGAAGGACCCTAACTATCGTCCCTTAAAACCCCTACAACCGATTGCCAAACATCCTGTATAATATACAGGTACTAAGTAGGTATCGAAATTCTAGGGTTCTTTTCGTACTAACTACTAATGTACTTTACACTCCGTTTAGAAGAGAGATTCTTTCACTTGTCCTAAGTCAACATGCGCCCACGGTGCACGCTACAGATCACCTTTTAACTATAGCATGTTTATGAATAATGCGAGATGAGATGACCTACAGAAACAGAAATCTCGACGTGTTTCAGTTCGCGGGAATCGCCGCCGCATTCGCCCGCTAGTCGCGACCGTACGGCATTCAGCCAGTCACATGCTGTACGCTGTCACAAGCTGGTTCTAAATTTGAAATCACGATGCCATTTGGCGCCATAAAAGCGTGAAAAAAAAACAAATGCGCGGGAAGTCATAATCATTGAAATTAAGAAATGTGAAGTAAATATTGAAAATTGTCGGCGTATAAATACAACGCGATTTATAAAAATTAAGTAGTTGATGAAGTAAAATGGCATTAAGAATTCGTGATTTGTATGATTTTTTCACGAGGCGGTTTTTTTTGGTAAGTTCATATTCTATCATTTACCTATTCAGATAAGTTTTGCTTTAGTCCAGCTAATACAGTATAAAATTAGGTAAATTCGCGATTAATTGGAAACAATTACATTTAGGAAAATAATTATAAGATTATAAATTATAATAATAAATCTCAACATTTTAGAGGTACTAAAAACTTGCGTTAACTTATTTAACTTGGGTAATAAATAATGCTAGCCGCTTCAACGAAGTCGTGCATTGCTCATTATTCCGAGAATCGCACTGTGTCGCGTCTTCTGTCTCCATCGAGCTACGCACATACATAACCTCATCAAGCTGACATTTTGATTACACTGTTCGTAAAAAAACCAGCAATGCATTGAGCATTATTGCAAAATGACGCAAGCCCCTATAACTGTATAGGGATAACCGTGAAGCGATTCATAGTTTTATTGCATTCTTGAAAAAGGCGGCATTTAAGGAATGCATCCAAATAGCTAGGTCAACGTACTTTGAATTGCTACTGAAAATTTAAACTTATTTTAAAGTGTTAAGTTTGAATTTTATTACTGAAAGTTCCATAAGCTCTATAATAATTACTTAACAATGTATTTTAACGATACTGCCGAAAATGTTCCAAATTAAATTACTTAAGACGTAAAGTGATTTAGGTATAGCTGTTGCGGTAACAGTGGACCGCACATATTTTCCTTTTTTTTTTTTTTATTAACTTTGTGATGAAAATTTTGATGAAAGTGGTTAAAATTAGAAAGAAAAAGAGAAATATCAAAAAATTGTATAGAACGGTTACGGAAAAAATATTGGAATTTTATGATTATTTTATTGTAACAAGCTTATTCCTGCGGCTTGCCCCGTGGAAGAATAAAGAAGTCTAGTTCCCTATCCCGTGGAAATAATAGAGTTCAGGAAATATACATATAATATAGCTCAAGTAATTTAGGTTGTGCGTCGTCGGTTTGTCAGTCAGTCAGTAACGTTACTGTTTTACTTATAGACAATCACAAGCTTGTTGTGTTAAAGAAAGTAATAGGAACAAGTAGGAAGTAGGATTGCTTTACTTCAGACGTCTGTTATCTCGATCATTAATCCAATTTGGTAAGATGACGCGGTTGTGATGTAGGAAGGTATACTTAGTTCGTTGATAATTATCTAATCTCTGTTCTGTGACGGGGAAACCACCATGGTATCGTATATCACTGCCTATTAATCAATTATCGTAACTGGCAGCTTGGCTCCTAGATTTAGACATTGCGTCAACATTGGCTAGCCTAGGATTTAAAGAAATCAGGGTCGTAATAAAATAACCGTTTTGGGGTTACTGACTGATACCTATAGGTACGATTTTTTGGACATTATCTGGAACTGACTGACATAGATTGAGAGGACGGAGACTGTATAGATGCAAAAATTCCAAACAAAACACCAAGTACCTACGTGATTGACCAGGATCATGCATAACGAAGGGTTCCCTAGTCGAAATGCAGTTTAAATGGTAACCACGAAGATTGTTAAAGTGCTAAGATAAAAGCGCCTGTAAGTTATAATGAACATAGGTAGGTAGGGTCAAGTGCAAAAATAAGTATCGATTTCATCCTCTCATAATTATGTACCAATACAATACCTTAATTCGACTACATAAGAGCTATGGGACATATTTATGAGCAAGTTGCGTGCACCCATATTTTTACACTTGACTGTACATTAATTGGCACCATGCGCGGTTATCGCTTAATAGAACTATTAGATTTTATTTACATAGTCGGACGTCGGATCGTCGACAGAGACAATTTTTACGACTTTCAGGGATCTTTAATCCTCAAGAATTAATTTTCATGATTTTTTTTTTATTTGACTTAAATTTGAACTAAGTCGGTATCTGAATTATGTAAAGGATCATGAAAAATATCTAGCTAAGAATCTATTAGTTTCCAATAAAATACCTATAAGTACAGATAAACAGACAGACGGCCGTAAGTATAGGATGAAGATAAGTAGGTACGAGTATAAGAGTTATATTTTTGCCATTAGCCATAATCCCTAATAGAGCCCTAAAAAAGTAATTTGCAAGTGTTACAAAAAGGAAAGAAACAGAAACCAATTAGCACAAATGCAATACAATCCAATATCTCTTTATTGTAGGTACACCACAGATAATACTATACAGAAAAACAAGTATTTACATGAAAAAATATATAAGGTAGGTACCTACTAAAATTAAAAAATGCACGTTCACGTAAATATACGTGTGAGTAACGCTTACAAATTTGTAACATAAATGACGCTATGTTTAGGTACAGTCAGCAACAAAAATATGAATACACTCAAAGTACCAAAAATATGCATTCACGACTATATTACCCCGTGGCGTAGGCGTAGGCGTGTATACATATTTTTGGTACTTTAAGTGTATTCATATTTTTGTTGCTGACTGTACTTAGCTATAAATTTCAAGAATAGACAAATCTGTCAATATGAATAACAACGCTTTGTGAGATATTTATTGTTTAATATTTAAACTGTTTCCCGTTCTGGCTGATTTATGGTACCTACTATGAAACTAAGCTTCCGAGTAACGACTATTTTAGCCCAAGATCAAGATTAAGTAACTGCAACTTAAGCGTGAGCATAAAGTAACTAAGTAGTACTTTATTTATTTATTTATTTATTTACTTTCTTAGATTGTGACAATAAATGACTCAGCCATTTAACAATTTTTGTATGTAGGAAAATATTATTCAATTTTAACTTAGCCAACCAAATAGGTATGTATAGTGTGTAAATAATTCAAAATCATTCATGCATGATCAAGCCCGAAAATGTGTTGCAAAGGTTGCATAGGTCGTTTCATAAAAAAAAGTGTAAAAATGTAAACACATAATTAAGAGCTTAATTAAAACAAAATCATGATCGCGTCCTTCGTGTAACGAAAGTAAGTCATACAAACTATGTATATGGGTACCTAACTTTTGTTAAATAAAGGAATCACTTGAGTGTACCTACCTACATTTACTTTGAAAACGACTCGTATAGAAATTGTGCAGCGGTCTGTAGCATTGATTGTCAATAGCATTTAAAAGTCAAAATATAGGTATAGTCGGGGTAAGAAAAGGTTCGTCACTTTTCGACTTTATGTCAACGAATTAAGGTCGAAAAGTGACGAGCCTTTTTTACCCCGACTATACCTAATAAGTAGTTAAAAATCAATAATTATGTCACAGAAACTTGGCAAGTCACAGGTTGAGTATAGTATAGCTGGTTTAGGTAGTTTATCTCACACCTCTACCCAGCTACACAAGCTAAATGAAAGCTGAAATTCATTCAACAGTAAGAGCCGTAACTGAAGCAGCAAAATGGGCTTGTCAAAAATGCAATCGCCGCGTTCGTTCACACGGATGACAGCCGGGCCCCGGAAGCTGTCATCGTATGTAAATGATATCCCCGTGTAGCACGTCCCATCTAGTAATTAATGCGAGTTCGCACTCCTGAATCCACGTTGTGATCGACTCACAGCAGCGGCTCTATTTAGTTGTTCAATGGAGGTAGGTCTACCTAAGCTGTCAAAGGCAGTGCATACAAAATGTCGTAACGCACCCGCTGAATAGCGTCTGAAGTGGCTAGCTATTATACTTGTAGCTGCGTCAGTTTATAACTACAGGCAACCATGTCGCCGTAATAAATTTTATGTTCTTTGATTTGTGTTGGTCATTTTGGATATTCACTAAAGCGCATTAAAGATGGTTGCTTCTTTTGTAGATATACGATACGACCTAACTCTGAATGACATGCATAGTTAATGGAAAGAAAATAGTCATTACTGGCAGTATTGTTGTGCGCTATTATTTCAGTATTGCTACACAACACGTGAGCTTCGGTTCGGCTTCCCCGTTATTGGTAATAGCAGTGTGACACGACTGATATGAACTTTCTGTTTGTTTCAGATATCATGGATCTCACTAGTCGTTTATTTGTTTTATACCACTTTTATGTTTTACAAAACTAGTCGCCAATTCTATTACTTAAGAGAAATATTAGGGGTAAGGATGAAGAACTAAATTATTAAACAGCTAAAACTTTGTACACACCAGTAATAGAGATGCTTACTTGTTACTCACAGCAGCATTCTTTTGTTTTAGATCGGTCTATGTATTTCCCGTGGGACTGCAACAGTTCTAAATATATGTTGTGCACTAGTTTTACTTCCTTTGTGCAAGAAACTCAACCAACTCCTTTATCGAATTCTGTCGAAACTTTGCCCGGGACTTTTCTTTTTCTGGTTGGAAAAAGCGAAGAGCTTTCATATGACTGTTGCGATAACACTTGTTACATTCGCTGGTGAGTACCTTATATTAACTAGGTATGTAAATAGTGGTAAACATTATTTGAATTTGGGAACTTTACAATTGAAAGGTCTGTATATAGCTATCCATAAATACGCGCAGTGAGCCTCTACATCAAAGCCGTTATTTGGTTTCACATTGGAAATTCGTGCACATGCATAATGGCCGGACTTAATAAGGATGGTATGCATGCAATGCCCTTTGATTGAATATATGGCTCTACATAAAATTCCTGTAGATCGGAATTTCAGAATCGATACCATGCCATAAATTCATGGGGCGTACAGAGCAGACTGGGAACGTGGCTCGCCTTTACAAAGCGAAGCGATACAGCCCTAAATCACTTTAGAGCTAAAAGGCCCGGTCTCAGAGCACCATTAAGTTCTTGAGACGGGGCTAATGGCGGCTACCTAGCTGCTTAAAATTTTCGAACTACCCAGTTTCGCAGTTAGTTATCGTGCTACAACGTACATGCAGTGCAGTTTGTCATAACTACGAAATAACATGGTGAATCGCATAATGTGAGATTGTGAGCACGTTTGGCTGTTTCTGTCTTTATTAACAAACATTTCACCGTAATTTCGGGTTACTTTGGCCCTGAAGGGTAACTTTGACCATAGGGATTAACTCGGTCCAGGATTCATTGAAATTATGGGACAGTGCTATTTGTTTGGTTTTAGCTTATCGCCCACGTTTTTATATCTTCTTTTATTAGACCCTTCTGTATGTGGTTTTTATGGGCCAAAGTTGCCATTGGGTCAAAGTACCCCGACTTTACATACTAAGTCACAGCCATTTCTATGTTTGAATTCCAATATTTCCACACTCCTAGGCCAAGAGTGCATCAACTCAAAATAATATATTATAATTTAGTGGAGTGGATTATTTTGAGTTTATGCACTCTTCATCTAGGAGTGCAATTAATTACCTTAATGTTGAAGTATGTTCTGTGCGGAAGTTGTAAAACTTTGTGGTCTTTTGACAGTTTCTTCTAAATTGTATCGTATTGTCTACTTTAAAACTTTTCACTGGTGTTTGTTTCATCAACTTGTAGACTTTATACCGATAGAGCAGTGTGATAATGCTTTGCTGGGGAAATATTCCTAGCCAAGAAAAGAATAATTACATAATTACCACCGACTTACCACCGACCCAAGTCTGGAAAACATGTTTCTTCACCTTATGAAATATATAGCTTTCTAGTAAGGTAACTTCACTTCACCTTTTCACCTTGTTTTTCCTTCACTTGAGAACAAACTTTCTTACAGTGATACATTCCACATCCCACTTTGTGAACTTGTGGAATTTCTCAAGGAACTACGATGAGACTCTAAAGGAAATTAACTTGGCTAACTACAAGTATGAGGTTAGTGGGTATAACTTTATGTGGACTAGTTTGGTTTCAATTTTAGAAATAGCTTGTTTTGGGTAACTTTGGTTTCGTATTGGTGTGTATTAAAGTTGGGGTAAAATAAATGATTCCAGTTCATTTGTTTCAGCTTTGTTTGTTTGTTTATACTCTTTATATAAATAAATAAATAAATAAATATCACGGGACAATTCACACCAATTGACCTAGTCCCAAAGTAAGCTAAGCATAGCTTGTGTTTTGGGTACAAGGCAACGGATAAACATACTTATATAGATAGATACATACTTAAATACATATTGAACACCCAAGACCCGAGAACAAACATTCGTATTATTCATACAAATATCTGCCCCGACGCGGGAATCGAACCCGGGACCTCAAGCTTCGTAGTCAGGTTCTCTACCTACTAGGCCATCTGGTCGTCTAAAACAAAACAAATACAAAAGAAAAACAAAAAGGTTATAGAAAAAAAATATGGTTGTATTATATTAATAAAAAAAAATAGAAGTACATTAGGTATTTTCGATGTAATAAAAACAAGCGTAGGATCGAAGAACGAAGAAAATGGACATCGTCCTAACTATAATTGAACTTCATTATTCTATTCAGGTGATTCGACTTCTTTCTGATCACGAGATAATCCGGGAATCCAATACTAGCTGCCACTGCCTTTACATAATAATGGACCCTATTAAATAGGCGACTAGGTAATCACATCCGAATAAGCAAAGGACTCTCCCCTTATGCGGCTATTGTAAAGCTTCTCCTGTCACGTGTCCCGTAGCGATTATATTCAGTTGGATGGATCGGATAATCTTAGATGGGGGCTCTCGTCGTAAATAAAGAATTGTAAGAAATTACATGACGGAAAATATTACTACCTTTCTTCTGTAGTCTTGGAGACTGTTAAGTTTGCGAGGCTTCGTAAATTATGTAAGTTAGTGAAGGTTTTCATTTCACAACGCAAAAGCTACTGCCGACTCTGTCAGGGCTCTGTCGCCGTCAGGTCATTTGCAAAGACAAAGGAATAATGTTTGCGAACATTTTAAAACATTTTTAACATCGATCTGAAACCGAAGAATCGTTCTATAACTCTGAAATGATTCCCAGATCCTTAAAATACTGTATTGTTTGAGTTTTTGACCTTAGAAAAGAAACAAAACTAATAAAATGGGCATGATGAAAACAATTACGTATCTAACTCTAATTCCAGAACCCTTTAATGTTACTGATGAATCCTGCAGGCCTGACTGGGGTGACCATGTTGGCCATCGTTCTGAGCATGGGTCTCACGTCTATAAGAATTGTCCGTCAAAAGGTCTACAACGCGTTCTGGTATACTCACCAACTTTACATGCCTTTTATGGCATTGCTGATTGTTCATCCTCTAAGGTAAGATTATCTATGTAAGTATATTACTACCTAATATGAGTTCCGAGTTGGAGGCGACTTATGACTTCGTTCCCGTCGCGGTTGAGACGGCTGGGCCGTGGGGCTTCGAGGCGCGGGAGCTTTTTGGTGACTTGGGTCGCCGTTTAAGAGATCGTGGTTGTGATGCTCGTTCAGGATCGTGGCTTGTTCAGCAGATCTCCATAGCCATCCAGAGAGGCAATGCTGCGAGCGTAATGGGGATATTTGCTTCCAGTTCGCCGCGGGGAGGGATTTTTGAACCAACAAGCTTAATTTAATTATTAATCATTTTAGGATAAATTTAGTGTATATTGTATAAAAAAAAATAATATAAAAGTATATTACTAACTATCTTAGATTAATATTATGTTACTTGCATGTTACTTGCTACTACTATCTTAGATTAATATTATGTATAGTTTGTAAGTTCCCATTTAAGTGAACATGTACTTTTGTTCTTATGAGAATAAATCCTTTAAACTGAAACCGATGTACACATACATCGTTTGTGATATGCGTTAGTTTCTTATTTTTTTTAATCAACTGTGATCTAAGATAATACTTACTAGTCGGGTTTTACAAAGGCTTCCTTAAAAAAAAATTGATATGCACTATGACAAAACATCTCAAAATAATTTGTATTGGGTGGAACAATGAGAAACGTGAAACTCAATAAAGCGTGAGTCATCTCATAAGTAACTCATATTATTCGACCAGTAGACCTTAAAACTATTGATGTCATGGCCAGCATATTGATGATTACTTGCTAAGCGTATTTTTGAGTTTTTTTTAGGGAATGTATACGTTGTAATGGTATCATAAATATTATTTGATCTATCGAGATTCGAGCGGTTTAAATCTTGAAATAGAGACTACAGTTTAAACAAACTTTCATTCCAATAAGCTCTATATTTTATGATTTTCTAAACAATAAATCGATTATTTTTAGATTCCGTACAATTTCATGTGAGATCGGATACCACTTTTATTTTCAGCGGTGTACTGAAAGAGGAATTACTTGTAGAAAATAGGGTAAATTATGTCGAGAAAGAAGAAAACGAGGATATTTCGAGGAGAGATTTTCCTGTGTTTGTGTCTATCCAGTCAAAGGTGAGCAAATCAATACTTAAACTTGTTTATACCCACGTATAACTTTATTTTTCCATTCAACATGAAGTAAAAGTCCTAGTGTCTGACAAGCTAATCCTAATAATATTATAAATACGAACTTTTGTGAGTGTACTCGTGCGCACGTGTGCGTGTGTGTGCGTGTTTGTTACTCTTTCACGTCAAAACGGCCGGACGGATTTGGATGAACTTTGGAATACAGATAGCTGAATTTCTAGAATATTAAGACATAGGCTACTTTTTATCATTTTAATATTTATAAAGGCTAGTGCCTAATCGAAGAGACCCTGCTGTCACCTGCTTTATTAGAGATGGCCAGAGTGAATGGGACAGTGACCAGCACTCCTACCTTACTTTATTTTTACTTTAACACTTTTTATGGTTCATATAGCAACACTTGATCTGTTTTCTTAATAGTCGTAAGGTATGAAAACTGAAGGAAACTATTTTGGTCAAGTGTGTGTTATGTGTTCAATAATAGCTCTGTCCCATAATGTATTTGGAATACCAGACTTTACGACTCTTCCTGCTTCGCCCCTCATTCATAGTCCTCATTAGACATATTCTACATTGACCTCGTTTGACTGAATTAAATGAAGCTGTATTCAATAAAGCTATTTAATGTTTATACATTTATATATACTACTTTATAGTAGACTCAAATTGGATTACATAACGTTGTTGGATGGAATCTATTTAATAGTGTGTGCCAGTTTTCATCAAAATAACAATCAAATTAAATGTAATGATTCGTCTAGTATGTGACCAACTTTTTCTACTATGTTAGCAACGATTATTAATTTATTAATCATACTTTTACGAAAAAACCTTTATTTTTGAAAATTGTGGGATAGAGATAGAAAAAATATTTTTACTTTTATCTAATACAAGCTCATCGTTCACGCGGTGTACTTTCGTTTGGCAAATTAAGTTTCCCAAACTGATTCATTTGGCAAATGTTTCATTTCCCAAATGTTTATTTTTTCTGAAACTGTAAACTATTCAGGATATATTTCAGGACTATTTTGTAGGTTAGGTTAGGTTAGTTTAGGGTTGTTTTATAACAATCCTGAAAAGTTTACAGTTTCAGAAAAAATAAACATTTGGGAAATTAAACATTTGCCAAGTGAATCAGTTTGGGATACGTAATTTGCGAAACATTAGTAAACCGCCAGGTGGGTAATAAAATAACTATAGGTAGGTATTTTATTTGTATTACAGACTTGGATTTGGATGGCGCTGCCACTCATTTGTTTTTTCCTTGATCTCCTATGGCGAATATTTTCGAGGAATCGTACGAAAGTTGACGTTATACGAGTAAGTGATGCAAGTTTTTGTTTCAATTACTTTATTTAATTTGTAAGTGACTGATAAAATTATTTTGTTTCAAACTGTAAATAGTCAGCGTAATTGTCGAATGTCAAAGGGTAAATTCGATTTTGAATCCTCAGCTCTATATGAACTCTGTATTATAACACTCTATATTATTATAGAGTCTAGTTTATAAAGCTGTGGTAGTTATTTTAGACGTAGCAAGGTACTAACAGGTATTTTAAAAAAACTTTAATTTGTTACTAAAACTTAGTACTTTGATTCTCAGTCGGAAAAAAAAGGCAAATTCGAATTACATATTGAGGACACTACTTAAATTAGGTAGGTACTTTTAAATATTTCTTAAAGTATTAAGATGTTTCTTTGCAACGTATTGATTAAGTAAATATTTGCGTCCAAAAATAGTTAAAATTGTATGTATGTATGTATGTATGTAAAACTCTTTATTGTACATAAAACATGAAAATTATGTCCCTCCTCTAACTTTTAAACTGTGATATCAATTTTTTTTAAAATTTACCTTCAAAATGCGATCTTTTCCGTACCTAGAGGAAGTATAGTTTTTAAAATTATTGAGCCTGTAGACTTACAACTTGGTACAAGGAAAAGCCATTTTGTATCAACAATGGTGCAGTGTCGCTATTTTGATAAAACACATTGCCTATATGGAGCGATTCGCGCCCGCGATTTGGTCCAATAACCGATTAAACTTTGCATAATCCCCAACTACGTAGGGATTTCAATTCAGTGCATATGGCTTCTAGGGAGGATTTTGAACCGGAATCACATTAAACTGTACATTTTCGATGTGCACCTCGGGAGAAGGTATGCACGTAAAGATATATTTTAAAAACTATTGCGGTTGTAGAGTTGTAGAGCGGAAATTTAAACTGAAATAGGTAGGTCAGACAAAGAAAAACTTTTACATTGCCTGCATGTGATGAATTAGGAGCAAGTGCGCAAGGCTTGCGAGTATTTATTAGTTCTGGGGGTCAATTTTTTAAATCATAAAAAATTAACGGTAAAAATATGTGATTGGTACGAAATTTCCATTTACTATAATTTGCTAACCTCAACTCGTAACAAATTCAACACACGATTTTGATATTTTCTATTTGAGTGATAAATATTTAGCCCATAGCCCGTATCCACCGATGATTCTTTAGTAGGTAAATAAATATATTGTTTTTGGCACAAAAATCATCTCGAACGCCTTCAGCAGCGCGTCTAGCTAGTTCTCAAAGTTTTTTCAAACTGTTCTCATGGTAAATATTGGATACAAGGGCTTGCGAGACGTTTTTTACGAAAAAAATATACCTACTAACATAACTCACCACAACAAGATACGGCCTCTCTAGCCTTCTGCATCCACGTGTGGGTCCAGGGAGCTTTTAACTTTTATTCAGAGCCTTGTATTTAGAGCGAGTCGAGTAACCTCGCTGTACCTCCAATAAAGGCTAGGGCTTGCAAAACTAGTTTAAAATGTATTGACCCTAGGGTATTGACCCCTGATGTGAAAGAATGTAAATCTCTCCAGGCAACCCACATGGCGGGCCGGACGGTCAGCCTAACCCTGAGCTGCCACGAGCAGTTTAGCTGCCGCGCGGGACAGTACGTCCTGCTTCAGTGCCACGAGGTCTCGCGACTCGAGTGGCACCCCTTCACTGTTGTTAAAGTAAGATTTAGCTACATCAATTACATCATCATTCTTATTACATCTCCATGGTTAGTACCTATGTTACTTAAATGTCGCTCCTTCATTAAGTTAAATACCTAATTAAAGATTGTAACTAAGTAGGCATAGGGTAAGTGTACCAGTGAATGAACACTTAAGGAAATTTTCGACTTTTAAAATTAATTTTAGGCAGTTGGGCAAAGTTTATTTAACATATTACTTTTTGTTTAGCACAACCAACTACTCTAGTTGGCTAACATTATCATTATTCAACAGTACCTATTACAGCACAATTTGAAGATATATCACTATTTAAGGGAAAAAATGTAAAATCACCAGTGAATGAACGCAAAATTCTAGTGAATGAACAAATGAAACCAGTGAATGAACAACTTTGAAAATGATGTTTTGTTATACTATGAATATACAAAAGCGAAGTTATATTAACACAACTACATTCACTATACTTATTTGGTCGATTCCATGTTCTAAAACAATGAAAATACAAAAATAAGAGAATTGTTCATTCGATAGATCTTGGAAACTAGTAAATGAACTAGCTATAAGAGCGCGCGCAGACAGAGAGCGGTCTGGAGTTCCGAGTTCCGCGTTCAGAGTTCTGAGTTTTGACCGCTCGAGAGTTCCGACCGCCTGCTGTTTGCGTTATCGTAAGGGACTCAGTACATTCGAAAGAACGCAGAACTCGGAACTCGGAACGTGGAACTCCAGACCGCTCTCTATCTGCGCGCGCTCTAAGTGACATATAGTTCATTCACTGGAAAACTTGAACCAGTTAATGAACCTATATTTTACGTTTGTTCCAATACTGACCTTTCGGTAGATAATATATTTGGATCAATGTCACTGAAAACGAAATCTTAATATGACTACTAGAAGGAAAGATATTGCACAAATAGAAAATCCTGCAGTCCCAGTGAATGAACACCCGGCGATTTTGGGTTCCAGTAAAAAAAACTGGATTAAAAGGTATTGTTTATAAATAAACTACATTAAACTATATATGAATAGCACTAACAGGTCTTTAAAGCCTAAAAAAAAACATACCCAATGAATGATAGATGGCGGGGACAAATGCAGTAACACATCAGAAGTATAGTAGCTTTCCTTCTTCCTTAATACTGCTCCATAGAAAAAATGTACAACATCCGTAGGTACGTCCACTTTACATCGTCGCCATTTCAAAACTGTTGCTTAGGAGTCAAAGCAAATTTACCAGAACCTAACAAGTGCTAGTCGAAAAAAAAAATACGAGGCGTGATAGAAACGCACCAAATTCTTATTATTTCAAAAAATGTTCGTTTTGTTCATTCACTGGTACTGTTCATTCACTGGTACGCTTACCCTATAAAGAATTTTTTTTTGTGACACTTTAATTTGCAATAATCAGATAAAAATTTAAAATTTAATTTTTTTTAGTTGTAAGTAGGTAGAGATAAAGGTAGAGTCTAAAATAAGAAATAAATATGTGCAATCAAGGAATATTTTGACGATAGACAGAGCATGATATTTAGTGTTAATTTGGTTGATTTTACAGGTTCCTACATCTAGTCAAAGAAATTTTATAGTTTGGATCAGAGTGAAAGGCGATTGGACAGACGCGTTGGAAAGGCTGCTGCTGGAGAAGGGATCCGAAAATCTAAAGTGAGTAAATTTTCATTGCCGGATCAGTAAGACGTGAGTGGAATTGATGGGATGATGAATTAATGGATGTCGGTGTTGCTAATCACATTTTACAAAACGCTCACGCTTTTCCCATATAATCACATAGTTGAAAATTAATGTTCCAAGGAATTAAATCAAATCAAGTTACTAGTACCCGGGCGACCGAGCTGCTAGATCAATTTTTCATCCCCGAAAACCCCCACATACCAAATTTCATCGAAATCGTTGGAGCCGTTTCCGAGACAAGAATTGCTCGTTTAAAGGTATTAGATAGATAGATATATGATAAAGTGCACGTGATGGAATGAAAAGGAACTGTTCGGTTTCTCATTTTAGTAAGAATTGAAAAAAAAACTGTAGCGGAAAACCGACTATAATCTGTACCTACCTACATAATAATAGCAACGGCAACGCACGTCTTTTATGCCTAACTCGTCCCCTTTCATATTTATGTTTTGGTAGAGTTATTTCTACTAATACTTATTTGTTGTTTGTAATATCATTCCAGTATTTTAGTAGACGGTCCATTCTCGAGCCCCATGGAAGGGGTGCGGCAGAGTCGAATCGCGGTGTGTGTGGCGGCAGGCGTCGGCATCACACCGTTCGTTGCCATCCTACATGACATGTTACTGTAAGTGAGCATAGGAACCCATATTCCAGAGTTTTTCGCTACTTATATAGTCGCTTCCACCACTCCCGATCACAATGTCAGGCCAGTTTTTTTGCATATTCATCTAAATCTTCTTCCCGTCTCTTTCTTCGTCTGCTTTGTCGTCTCGTCACTGGCGCGCTCTTCGATAACCCACAAAGTAAATGTCTGTGCCCACCTCTTATGTGCATGCGACATATTGTACGTCCAGCCTCTAGACCAGTACCAGTGTTACACGCAAATTTCAATAGGTAGGTACCGCTACAGTTAACAAATGTCTGTCCTGTAATTTTACAGAAATCCCAGAAAACATTTGCCTGGCCGAATCCATTTGTTGTGGATTGTGCGAAACGAGACAGAACTAACATGGCTCGCAGAACTAGCAACCAAAGTATTATCAGAACTAAGAAATGCTAACAGACCAGACCGTCTTCAGCTAGAACTATACGTAACTAACACAGACATGAATGAAGAAAACAAAAGACGAAATGCTTCTCACGTTGTAGTAATCAACGAAAAAGGCTCTTTAACTCATGTTGTAACTAACGATATCAATGATGAGAAAGTGACTCTACTTACTCCGAATAGAAAGAGAAGAGATTATTTGCATAGTGGTAAGAGTGCAAGTGTTAGAGAAGATTACAATTTAGCCAAGGAATTCCCTCATTTGGCGTGTAGAGTGAGAAGAGGAAGGCCCCATTGGGATCGACTGTTTGGATATTGGGTGCATCTTTACCCTGAGTAAGTAGGGATCACTAGTATGTAGCTGTATTGATTTTATGTATATATGATTTTGAACGGGGTCAATTTTATATTTTGTTTCAGGGATCACCTGAACTTGTATTGCTGTGGACCAAAGACACTAGTGAAAATGCTAAGATGCAAATGTAAATGTTTGTCGAGAGGCAAAACAATATTCACTTTCGTACATGAAGGCTTCTCTTGAACTGCATTGTACTTTCATTTGTATTCAAATGACATTAAATACCTACGTTTAAACAATTGTGCTTCATTTTTTCCTATTGAAAAGGCATTAACTGTTCTGATATGCCCCACTTAAAAGAAACTTAAAGAAAACTTGTATGTTAATCTTCACTCATCTAGTAGCTAATTCTAATTCAAGGGCAAAATTGTTAGTAAGTACTTTTAGTTTTTGCTATGTACTTAGTGCATCAATTGTAAGTTTATCAAAGTCACATTAAAACTTTGAGCTTGTACTTACTTAATTCGCCAATAGAGAAAATGAAGTACCTAATAACCCTCCAGCATTTGACTTCATAATTCAAGAAGCTTCTATGATGTTCGGTAAACTTTTGGAGCTAAACAATGATATATTTGCATTCAATTTAAAATATTTGTTCCTGGCTGGATTGTGGCCCAGTGATAAATTGGCTAGAGAAAACCGCTTTATGTACAAAATGTACGAAGTGTCTTTACACGTTTTAGGAGCTACTTTCTTGATAGTTACTGGTATTGGTACATACAGAAGCAGAAATGATATTATGGTGCTACTGGGTAGTGTGGATAAATCTTTGTACGCCTACAACTCAATTGCAAAGCTCATCTTTTTTCTTTACAAGCGTAAACAGTTGGAAATGCTCATTACTGAAATCAACCATTCGGGGGATCAGATATCTGAAGAACGCAAGAAAATGATGTTAATTCACGTAGTGGTTGTAACTGGATTAATTATGTCAATAGCAGGAGCATTTAGTTCTCTGGCTTTTTACAATAACGAGATGACTATTGAAGCTTGGATGCCATTTGAGCCGATGGATAGTAAAATGAACTTGCTGCTTTCAATGCAGATACTTATCATTTTATTTACGGTGCCTTGTGTCTGGAGAGGTATAGCTATGCAAGGGATAGTGTGCGGTCTGGTGCTGTACGTATGTGACCAGCTGGTAGACGTTCAGGAGAGGGTTAGAGCTTTGGTCTACACTCCTGAGAGTGAAAGGGTTTTGAGGGAGAAATTTAAAGATATTATTAAAAAGCATATACGTTTAGTCGGGTGAGTACTACATGTTTTAAGCGGACATATTTTTATGTAAATTTAAAATAAAAAAATCTTCTCTTTCAGATATTCTCAGACGATGACTGAAATTTTTAAAGAATATTTTTTGATTCAAAACTTAGCAGTCACAGTAGAATTGTGTCTAAATGCTTTCATGGCCACAATAGTAAGTTCGAATTATACCTATTACACTACTAAATATAGAGGTACAGTCAATTTCAAAAGTAGCTTAACCCCTTAGTACTTTCGTACTTTGTTGCAGTAAATGTCAATATTAGGGCAGTTTGAAATGCTTTAAATTAAGTAGTGGCAATGACAAAGTACCTACCTACTAAATTATTTAGCTAACTGTAAGTTAGAAACTAAGAATACAAATATGAAGAAAAAATAACAATGAATAAAACTTATCTAACTTAGAACCTACCTAAGTAAAATTAACTAAATATGTACATGTCACTATAAAAATAAAAATTATAAAAAGAATACCCCGTCCAAAAGATCTGACTGTGGCAGGGTTCCCATGATGCTGGTCGAATTACCCCTTTGGACCGCAAGTGCGATCCGTTGGGATAAATATGCGCCAGCTCTTGGGTCCCCAGAGGTGTCGACCAACCGGGAAGAAAGGGCCTTCATAAATGACTTCATGTCGGCTGACCAAGGCCCTAAGGTCTCAACAGCAAGCGCTGCAAACTCGTAATCCTTTAATAAAGATGAGTACTTGCGGCGCTTGAGGAGTTGGGCCTGATCAGCCGCAGCGCCGGCTTGTGAGCTAGTTGCCTTGATGTGGGACAGAGCGAAAGTATCAACGCATGTAGCGTCCCACACCAGAGCCCTACCGAGCTTCCACGGCACCAGCGTGACCCCGTCTGGACGCTTGCCATCGTCCCTTGCCATGCCAGCCGGCTCTAAAGCTGAAGGCACTGACGCGGTGGCAAGCGACCGACGTACTAAGTCATTTATGGTACCATGACGGTACATACGGCCGGCGCTCCTAACACATGAAAGCCCATGTCGTCCCAGTTGATCCACGTTTTTGCCACAAGCGCAGATGTGAGGAATGCATATTCTGGCCCCAAGTCTTAGGGAAATTGCTATCCGCAAAGTACTTGGGTCCAGAATAGTTCCAATATTCCTCGATGGCAAGGCGTTCAGCCAATGGCCTGCCTCGGGTGTGGAAACAGCTAACAGGCGGGCGCGTTCCGAATCGTCCGGACAGTTTTCGAGAAGGGAAGCGTGAGTCGCGTTAAGGCGAGGGGTGTCCCAGGCCCGCTGGATCTTTTTAACGGTGGGGGTGTCCACACCAGGGCACGAGTCACACCAAGCTCTCTCGGCCTCCGCCAGGCAGGCTAACTCATCGACAGGTATTTGTGGTTTATTTAAAATAATACCGACGAGAGACAGCGAGCTGTAGGCGGAAGACAGGAAAGCTGGTAATGCCACACTGGATGATGAGCGAACACCCAAACCACCAAATCTAATGGGGAGAACCGCTTGAGACCACGAAAAAGTATTGAATGTAATGTTAAGAATTTTGGATAGAGTTGTCAACTGTAAGTTGTATTGTATCTATTTGTGATTACAATAAGAGGTGATATTTTTTTACTATTTTTCAGGCGGGTCTAGAACAACAATCTCTTCTTGCCAGTTTCGTAGCATTCTTATGCGTTGCACTTTTAAATGCTTACATTTACTGTTATTTGGGCGATGAACTAATTGTTCAAGTAAGTAGGTACCTAACTCTACTATTAACACTTCAGAAATGCATAATTGGAGATTGAAAATAAGCCTATCTTGTTCTCGGTAGGGCAATATGCAATATGCATAAGGAGCGAAAGCGATTTTACGTTAGCAGGTAGGTACCTACTCAGAAAAATAGAGTCTAAATTTCGCATCTGAAAACCTAAGAAAGGCCAAAGGATAAAAGGCACTAGGAAACTATTTAGTGATCTAGTAAATTATAACCCTGATTAACACTATAACGCTAATATACTATATAATAATAGGATGTGCTTTGATTAATTTCAGAGTCAGTGTATTGCTCTAGCAGCATACGAGTCGACATGGACCTCCTGGCCGCTAGACCTCCAAAAAGATTTACAAATAATCATTAGAGCAGCCCAGAAGCCACTGAAATTGAGTGCCGGAGGCATAGCTGCCATGTCAATGCAAACTTACAGCCAGGTGCTTGTTAAATGTAGATTCGAAGGCTGTTAAAATATGACCCGAATTTGTCGACCAAGAATTAATGACAAATACCGGGTTGTGTTTCAACCGCACCCGATTCGAAGGCGTCAATTAAAATAAAATATTTTTATAATTATTTTTCTTCCCTATTCCTTTTTCAGACTTTATACAACGGCTATTCCATATTTGCGGTATTGAATGACGCTGTAGATTAATTTGGTTTTCAGTTTAGGGAGTATGTATCTATTAGCGTAAAAGAATATTAGATATTATAGTAGAGGTAGAGGTATTATTGTAGATCAGAGCACAGTAATAATAAATTGCCAATACATAGCTCGTGGTTTTATTTATTTATTACTTAATATCTAAGGATCGTAAGCAAGTTAAAGTTAGGTAGGTAGCTTATATTAGTAGCTTAGGTACCTACCTTGTCGTTTTAACATAATTTCCTAGGTATACTAGTTGGTATTACTATCTATAAGTATACTATTGATTTCAAAGCGTATAATTGAAAGACTGTGTGCAAAAGTCTCTACTTTATGATTTTATAAGTTTTAAGATGTATTTAAGACAAGTAAGCTTGCTACTATCTTGTAATCTGTGGACAAGTAGCAGTACCTGGTATACCTACAGTCGGCAGTAGGTAGACGTGGATAAGCGGTTGAGTCATACACAGCATAAGAAACAAAAGTAGTCTCTTCTGTGGACATAAAATTAGCGATTCCTAGTCAGCAAACTTAAGATTTATTTTAGGGGCGAAAGTTGGCCAGGCGTCCCACACTAAAAATATATTTTTTTCATTATGAGAGGGAGGCCAACCGAATAAGCGGGTCATCTGATGGAAAATGATCACCACCGCCCATAAATAATCAACAACTCAAAGAGTCACTGACTGTTGCCAGCCTTTAAAAACCGGCCAAGAGCGTGTCGGACACGCCCAAGATAGGGTTCCGTAGCAGGTACGAAAAAATCTTTGCATACTTTATTAATGTCCCAACGTTGGCGGTACAGCGCCATCTATCGGCGAATTGGGTAACTAAGAACTAGTATGTATATTGATTGTTTTTGTTGAAAGAACACTGTTAGCGTGATCTTATAGGTACTAAAAGAAAAAAATGCTTGCAATGGCGGTTAAATTACAATCTTAGTTAAGAAATATTTTTTTACAAAAACTTAAAAACTGCTTAACTGATTAAGTTGAAAATAATTTTCCTAGAAAGCTTTTATTAAGTTTAACTTACGTGATTTCTTTCATATTTTTTAGACGTGCGGTTCAAAAGTTAGAGGGGGGAGGGACACATTATTTTGAACTTTCGGAGTGAATATCTCCTAAAATATTCACTTTATCAAAAAATGGTTTTAGAAAACCCTTATCTATTTTCAAATACCTATCCAATGATACCCCACACTATAGGGTAAGTCGAGAAAAAAAAAATCACCCCCACTTTACGTCTATGGGAGGTACCCTAAAAAAATTGTTTTAGTTTTTTTATATAATCACTTTGTCGGCGTGACTGATATATATATTCATGCCAAATTACAGCTTTCTAGTACTAACAGTCTCTGAGCTTAGCCGCGGACGGACAGACAGACAGACAGACGGACAGACATGGCGAAACTATAAGGGTTCCTGAACCCTACAAAGGAGAGGGAATAGGGGAAGGTAAGGGTGAAAGGTGTTGGGTTGGGCCCCCGGCGCTCTCACTGACCGTACAAAACGCAGTGCATGAGTACCTACTGCTGCTTCACGCCGGTGTCCTGTGAGAGAGTGGTACTGCCCCGGACGAGCTGGCCTATTTGTGATGCAGCGGCTAGCTACAACATGGCTCTACCACTAAAAAACATATTGACTATAGACCCTTAACTTTTGCGATGCCCACAGGAGGCGGAAATAAAAACATGTGTATGATCCGGTTGTGTGTTAGAAATAATCCAAACGCAAGTTCCTAGCAAAGTACGAAATATAATAAGTAATAAGATTGAGATAAAAAGAAGGTATAGTTTTGTCAGAGAAGTATTGTATGCAGCCTTTACCTTTCTTGGGATTATTCCAAAAAAAAAAAGATTGACAATGACAGTTTGATTTGACATTGACAGGTCTATGTTAACGATTGACGTACGTGTGCTGTTCTGTTTCTTTCTGTAGTTTCCACTGTAGTTTCAAAAGCACTGAAAATTCTCAAAGAACTTAAATGTCCAGGATGAACATTAAACCGGATATTAATAGTATCGATACTTATCAGAAATTGTTCACTAAGTTAGAAAATCCAGACGTAGTTTTCCAGAATTATGTAAAAAAAATAGCCCGGTACCAATTTCAGATTAAAGCCATAATTCAGGTAAGGTGTTGTAATTTTAATATATTTTCAGACGTAAACTCATAACTTAACTATGTGTACTTGGATACACCTAGATATTTTTAAAGTTAAAATTAGTAAATCACTTTTTATTTGACGTGAAATAGTCATGTAATATTCAGAGGAGTGTTCCAACCTATTTAAAATTGTAAGCTTCTTCCCATTGTTCCAGGATATTTTAGAATGTAAAGATTCTATGGAAGCATTGTCTGAGCTCAATGAAAAGGGGCGAGAGAAAATATCACAACTGAGAGCAGAATTAGAGAGTATGGAACTGTATGGAAAAGAAACATGTGATGATAAATATTCTATAGAGATGGAGGCTCAAAAACATCAGCTGGTTTTGTAAGTCAAAATGTTATATCTTACTTACTCCTTACTTATTAAAGTGAAAATTATAAGCCTAGGACTATCCCTGCAAATTGAAAATTAAAAATAAATGGAGGTGACAGTTTGGCTAATTTATTAATCTCTACTATAGATCCTTGTTCAAAATCATAACAAACATTAAGCAAAAAAGTATTATTGCCGCTGCTAAACTGCTTACCTTATATATTTTATTCATGTACTTGTTTTTCTGTATTGTTTTCTTTGTGTTGTGCAATAAAGAGTCATTGTATTGTATTGTAATATTTACTGTTAAGAAAAAATATTCACTAATAATGATTCATATCATGAGTGTGAAATTGATTTATGTAGTGAGAACTTAACCTAAACTGAACCTTGGTAGCAATAGTCTAAGCTGTTAATATATTTTATTTATCTGTTACAGATTACTTAAAGAATTTAAGGAAGCCAATATTAGTAGTATGTTTGCTATAGAGAAAGCTCAACGTGAAGAGCTTCTGAAGCCACCAGAAGGAGATGATTCCAGTCTCAGGAACAGAAAGAAGAAAGTAGATCGAGATGCATTGCTGGAAAAATCATCAGGTAAAATAATTTTGACAATAATAAAATAAATAAATAAATAAATAAATAAATAAATACTTATCATGGGACAATTCACACCAATTGACCTAGTCCCAAAGTAAGCTTAGCAAAGCTTGTGTTATGGGTACTAAGCAATGGATAAACATACTTATATAGATAGATACATACTTAAATACATATTAAACAATTTATTTAATTTATTGAATCAGGCGTTACTTTGCGGAGGTCCATATTAATGAACTAAAACAATTACTTTGCTCACCCGCGACCTTACAATAGTTACGTTTATGCAAGAAATGTGCGTTCATGCAGTTCCTCCACCTCCACACTGTACGAACACACACAAATCACATAAACCCAACCATCACCACCACCAAGCTACACTGACGCGTTTCGAACTCAACCAGAGCTCATCTTCAGAGTTACCACAACCGTATGCTATGCTACCAAACGTTAAACTAACAAACCAAAACAAATGTTTTAACTTGTCACTGTAACTTCTCAAGTACCCACTTTATTTTTCTTATTCTCAAACTACCCCACAAAAATTAACTTTTATTGACATATTTAAAACTACCTTGATTTTTTTTGTTTATTTATTTATAAGGCATATTTAATTAATACTAACTGTTCAAATTCGACCCAAGCCGCAGTAAAGGAGAAGATACTAAATTTACCTGTTCATTAATAATAGACCCCATAGTGTTGTACCTAATTATTTCCATGCATTCGAGAGCATCCAGACGCAACCCCTTGCCGCAATAATGTAATGGGTGAGCAAAGTAATTGTTTTAGTTCATTACATATTAAACACCCAAGACCCGAGAACAAACATTTGTATTTTTCATACAAATATCTGCCCCGACACGGGAATCGAACCCGGGACCTCAAGCTTCATAGTCAGGTTCTCTAACCACTAGGCCATCTGGTTGTCTGGTGGTTGTTGTAGGACAATAGGCTTGACATTGTTGCTAAGAAGAATGTACTTCAAGTAACTTGGCAGAGTATGTTCTTTTAAAGAATAATGTCATTGTTTGGTTGTCAGGTGTGACTGAGCAGCTGTTAGCCATCAGTAGACAGCTTGCCGACACCACGCAGAGGAGTCAGAATACATTAGACAGCTTAGTGTCTTCAAGTTCATCAGTGCATGTAAGTATCATTTTCACCATTTTCTATCCCTCATCAAAGATATTGTTTAGTAGGTCAAGGCCAAATATGATAACTATGAAATTGCCAATTAGTCACATTATAATGGCGGCAATTTTGTTGGCAAAGACCCAATTCAGGTGGTGTGGATATATTTTTCTGCATTTGAAAAAAGGTTACCCATCTTGCGTTACCGTTTTATTGAAAAAACTTTACTTTAAAAAAAAACAGTAACTTAGTGAAACCATGCTAAACATAAATTACTATTTTGGTTGCTTACTGATACTTATTTTGTACAAGGATCTTTTGATAAAAATACAGGTCAAGAAACGTCAGGTATTTTGTTTCTAAAATGCTTAAAAAATTGAAGTGTAGTGAAGTGACTTAATTTTTGCGCAATGACTGACAATAAGAGCAAGAGCCATGTATTAAATTAACTATGTATAACTGCTCCAGGGCACACAATCGGAGTTGCTGAACACAGCTGGATCCATTTCACAATCCAGCAAATTATTGAAGAAATATGGACGAAGAGAATTCACCGACAAACTTATTATGTTTTTTGCATTTCTTTTCTTCTTGGCTGTTTGTTTGTATATAGTGCAAAGGAGACTTTTTTAATCAAAACATGCCATAATGCTGGTGCTTAACACTTTAACTGGTCTATATTTCGACCATAAGTTTGATTGTAAATAAAAGGTGTCTGATGTACAGTCAAAGCCATAAATATGTGTATGTTACCAAGACGTCATAAATATCTATACACCTCTATACCACTAGGTAATCATAAGGTTGGTGTTTACATATATTTGAGGCGATGGCTGTATAGATATTTACGCCATTGACTTTAAGGGCAATCACTATCTATACACTATTATTTTGGTATTCAACCTAAGTTATTAATTGACAGTAGGTAATTGTATTTACTAATGGACTGCTATTCTGAACAGGATATGATTTGTTTCCAAAAAAATCGTACATAGTTAAGGGCTTAATCAAAACAAAATCACGATTGCTTCCTTTGTGTCACGAAAGTTAGTCATACAAATATATGGGTAACTTTCGTCACACAAAGGAATCAATTAACTTTTGTTTTTATTAAATCCCTTAATTGTGTAATTTTTTTTGATTTTATAAGTTTTTCAAATTGTTTGTAAATATTTTGTAAATAGAACTTATCTCGATAGTAGACTTTGTTTTATTTGGGATGTTTTGCTATGTAACTCTTTTAGGCACTCAATGTTTTTTTATCTTTTATAACAACCTGTTGAGACGCGGAAATGAATTGTATTATATTAAAAGCAATTGTAATCATAATTTTATACGTCATAAATGAATTAAAAAACAAAAAAAATTTTAGACTGTTTATTTCATTAAAAAAAATACAATATTGCATCCATTATCTTAACTACTTAATCTTAACTTAAAAAGATTATTGAGTTAAGAAGTCTTTTTGTGTATACAGTCAAGGTCACAAACACACGCACGGTACCCAGAAGTCAAAAACATCTGTACACCTCTTTATCACTAATCATAAGGTTGGTGTTTACATTATATCCGACTCCGAGCCGTTCATATGTTTATGCCCTCGACTGTACCTACGTTTTAATTAATAAATCAGACGCTTGTTTTTTGCTATAGCCCTTTCGACGCCATGGGCACCTACGAAAGTTGGAACTCGCAGGTATTATCACTATATTTATTTCAACTTAATAGCTAATAGCTGATCCGGGTCACTACTGAGTAAGCCGTCTCGGAAAGCAGTAATTTTCGGTGCGAATATACCACAAAGTTTAAAATTCGAAGCTTGAATTTACCTATATGCTGGCAATTTCGGCAAAAGAAATTAATTAATCACTACCCAAGTAGCACATTACAATAGTTCAGATTTGACAATTCGACCAGCTTTTACTCGCTATACTATTACAATACGTTTACTTTTAGTTTACCACTGACAGATTGCTTGCCTTCATTTCATTTCCAACTTTAACACCATACAAATAAAGTAGTTATTACAAAATCTGCAAACGTGGGTAACAGTATTCTAAAATTGGCTATATTTGTAGGTCGCTAAAGTTGAATATGAAATGAAGGCAAACCATCTGTCAGTGGTAAACTTTATGTAATTTTACTGTATCGTATTACAACACGGATGGCAACTTTTTGCACGAGCGGCTGCGATTAACTGAAAGTAGGCGATTGATATCCTTCATCACCAGCTTGCTTCTAGTGTGCCAGGTTTGCTGTGGCCGGCACAAATTGAAGTGCGGGAAAAGAAAACAGTGCAGTGACAAGAACCTGTAACAATCATGTGATTATCATCTTCAACATCCTGTGAGACGAAATCAAGAACTCACGGAAGTAAGTAGGTAATCATGCGTATACCTAAATATGTAGGTACTTAGTAAGGAAGTTTTTTATTTGCATTAAATGTGGTTAACAATAGATATTAATACAATTATAATGATGAACTAAAACAATTACTTTGCTCACCCGCGACCTTACAATAGTTACGTTTATGCAAGAAATGTGCGTTCATGCAGTTCCTCCACCTCCACACTGTACGAACACACACAAATCACATAAACCCAACCATCACCACCACCAAGCTACACTGACGCGTTTCGAACTCAACCAGAGCTCATCTTCAGAGTTACCACAACCGTATGCTATGCTACCAAACGTTAAACTAGTAGTAGTTTAACGTTTGGTAGCATAGCATACGGTTGTGGTAACTCTGAAGATGAGCTCTGGTTGAGTTCGAAACGCGTCAGTGTAGCTTGGTGGTGGTGATGGTTGGGTTTATGTGATTTGTGTGTGTTCGTACAGTGTGGAGGTGGAGGAACTGCATGAACGCACATTTCTTGCATAAACGTAACTATTGTAAGGTCGCGGGTGAGCAAAGTAATTGTTTTAGTTCATTAATATGGACCTCCGCAAAGTAACGCCTGATTCAATAAATTATAAACAATTATAATGATCACACATTTAGCTGTCACATAGCATGCATGAGTACATCTTACTTAATCTAAATCTAGGTGTAACTTGCCGATGTCTCTTCGATTCTTTCTCTGCTGCGTAGTGAAGTGAAATTCTATTTTTTAGGTACTTATATCATCATCCCAGCCTGTATACATCCCACTTTAGGGTGCAGGCTTTCTCTCAGAATGAGAGTGCTTTGGCCGTGGTTTCCGCGCCGGTCCATTGCGGCGGGAACGTCACTCACACCATTGAATTTCTTCGCAGGTGTGTGCACATTTCCTCAAGATGTATTCACCGAAAAGCTGGTGGTAAATTCCAAATCTAAATATGATTTATCACATAAATTCCGAAAAACAGGTGCAAGCCCGGGCTTGAACTCACGATCCTCTGCTTGAGAGGCCATGTATTACTAAAATATTGCATTAAGTACCTATGTGTAACTTACCTAGTCTGGTCATAGTCCTTTGAGAAGCCAGTCACGTTGATGACGTTCTTGGTTTCGAGGTTGTAACCGAAAGACACTTGCTCTTTGAAGGTATTTGGTTTCAGCAGCGCCATATTCTCCAGGTGAGAATGGAACTCTGGCATCACGGTCAGTTTTTTATGCAATAAAATTTCTAAACAAAAACAATATTTATGATACGTACCTATTAGGTAAGTAAACTTTGACTTAGAATATTTTCTATTTTAGCTTATATTAAACTCGTGTACCTAAGCATTTTAGAATTGATTTACGACTAGCTGTTGGCGCTGTTGCCCGCGATTATGTCTGCGAAGAATTTGTTTCTCTCTATCTCGCGGGAACTATGCAATTTTTCGGGACAAAAAGTACTTATCCTATACATGTTAATCCAGGTTATCTGTGTGCCAAATTTCATCAGAATCTTTCAAACCGTTTTAGCGTGAAAGAGTAACAAATATGTATACACACATCCATCCATACAAACTTTCGTGTTTATTATATTAGTAAGATTTCTGTGTCACAACGAATTTTTTTACCGATTAATGTGGTCCAACTTTTTGATCTCCGACCACCTTTTGCATTTGTTCCTCATAAATTAAAATTAGGTCTCACCAACAAATTAATCCTTCTGTTTTCCCTTTACTCTAATGCTTACCTATGATGAATCCCAAAGTTACGTCATCACCATGGCGTATATATTCGCAAACAGCGATTAACCTTCCACCACTGAAAAATATGTGAAGTTCTCTATGATGTTCCTCATATAACATTTTACAGCATCTTGGCAATTCGGGCTAAGTAAAACTCGAAAACACGAGTTTTCCTAGACGAAAAACTCAAGTAAGCATGAAGCATTGTTAGCTGACTAGCAACCAACTCTATCAAATATTACTTAGTTTTCAATAAGCTATTGTCTCTCAAATATGGTTTTACTTTAATAATCTAAGATTTTTATTGTAATTAGCCATATTCTACCGTTTGTACCCAAATAAACATTAAAACAATATGTCAGCATCTGTATTATTCTAAAAATATACGGTTTTTTTCGGGTTCCGTACCCAAAGGGTAAAAACGCGACCCTATTACTGAGGCTCCGCTGTCCGTCCGTCTGTCCATCCGTCTGTCCGTCCTTCCTTCCGTCCGTCCGTCCGTCCGTCTGTCATCAGGCTGTATCTCATGAACCGTGATAGCTAGACAGTTGAAATTTTCACAGATGATGTATTTCGGTTGCCGCTATAACAACAAAACTAAAAAGTAGAATAAAATAAATATTTAAGGGGGCTCCCATACAACAAATGTGATTTTTTTTGCTCGTTTTTGCTCGTATTGATAACGGCAACAGGTAGATGTTTGAAATATTCACAGAATATTAAGTTATATATTCACTTTAATAATAAGTAATTAAATAAAAATAAAACAAATCTTTAAGGGGGGCTCCCATACAACAGACATGTTTTTTGCCGTTTTTATATATAATGGTACGGAACCCTTCGTGCGCGAGTCCGACTCGCACTTGGCCGATTTTTTTCTCTAACACGCGTAACAACTAACGAGCTGAGATGATAAAACAGTGTTTATTTTACGTTCAATTGCTGGTACTCACGTTACAAATGAGGCCATTTTGATGGCCAATTTTCGACTTAAGCAAATACCAGCCCCACCAGTGCCGAACTTGAATGTAAATACTGCCTGAAAGAAAAATACGTTTCTTTGAATACGAAGTAATATTTGTCAAAAATAATTAAG
Source organism: Archips crataeganus (assembly GCA_947859365.1). Taxonomy (NCBI): domain Eukaryota; kingdom Metazoa; phylum Arthropoda; class Insecta; order Lepidoptera; family Tortricidae; genus Archips; species Archips crataeganus. The sequence continues at coordinate 18,662,690 of OX402051.1, read as the reverse complement.
TTTTTATGAGACTCATAGAGCTGAGCTGAGGCCGTAGGTATTGTCTAACGCGAGGGCGCTTGCGATGTCATTCACCATCTCTTCCTAACCTAGGGTTGCCATCTCTAAAATTCGACAACCAGAACAAAAAGCGTACGATCCCCGGATTTTGGAGCTCAGAAACCGGACACGTCATCGTTTTTTGTTTGTTTTATTTTAATCTGTACTACTACTAGCGGAACTACAATCTAACTACTACAATTCAAACCCGGACTACAAATGGAATCCCGCCCGGACGTTCCCCGGACGCTCTCTGACGGACGGATGGGAACCTTATCTTAACCTCATCCTATACCGTGTGACAGAAAGAAACGGTGAAAATAATTGTGATTCCGAGATTCTGCCTGTAGCTCGCGTGTCAGTACATAGTGGGCCAGGAGATCGCAGGGCATTTTTTTTAAAGTGGGGTGGAAGTCTCGTATTCAGTTGCAGAAAACTAGCTTCGTGGAATGCCACTAACCGGCATGCTGGTTTACCAGCACTTGTCATGCAATTTTCCTTTATTTCAAAAAAATTGCACTTAAGACTCCCGATATTACTAGTCTTAAGTGCAATTTTTTTGAAATAAAGGAAAAGCTTGTAAATTGCCTTTCCACCAGATATGTGCTATGCTACGTTGCAATGGATGCGTTTCATTGTTCCACATAGAATAGTACTGGGGCTAAATTCAGGAACGGGCGGGCCTTCACGGGTTTGGTAGCGGTAATTCATTCGTTTAGGTTGGGTTTGGTTTGAATTGAATTGCTATTAACGCCAAAAATCACTGGTTTGCGAGAGGTTTGGGCTGAGATTGGGATGAGCCTTATTTATTTATTTAATTTACAAAGCGAATTAACAGGAATATAATGCTCATCCCAAGCTCAGCTCATTCCTTATCCTCTCCCAAACGATTGAATTACCACTCGCAAACCGTGTTGATAAGGTTGTACTTGGTTATGCAACTGGGCCCTAGCTAGATGCGAGTTGTGGATGCGTGCTCTGTACCACTACCATGAGTTTACAGTGACGGTACTCGATAGCGACTGCGTAAATGATTTGTATGGAGTCTCCATACAAATCATTTACGCAGTCGCTATCGAGTACGGTCATTGTAAACTCATGGTAGTGGTACTGGATCTTCCTCTAGCGGCTACATTAACTTAGAATCAGTGGAAACGATCACATAGTTTCGTAGCGTAACGTTCACATCCTTGTAGTGTTAGCACAGCTGCATAGCACATGTCTAGTGAAGAGGCACCCTTATGCTAGCAAGCTTGAGTTTGACTGGCGGGAAAGCAAACTTACGTTATCCTTTTTTTTTGGAGATTATGGCTTGGTTGCACTTACGTTATCCTTTTTTTTGGAGTTTATGGCTTGGTTGCACTTACGTTATCCTTTTTTTTTGGAGATTATGGCTTGGTTGCACTTACGTTATCCTTTTCGAGCGACGTGGGCGTGTCCAATGAAATCTGGCCGAGATACCAATCTTCTATGTAGTTGTACCTCTGTAGTACAGTCAGCAGCTGCGGTACGTTTACGTAGTTATCATCGTCGAAGTGGCAGAACCACCTGGTAGAAAAATCTTGTAAATGTTCAGATTATTAGCTTGTACTTCTTGCGTGTATTATTCTGGGTCGCGTAGCCGTAGTGGATGCGGTCTACGGTCCGCGGTTAGGTCAGGTTGTATTTTTTTATCAATTCTAATTTATGACATTAAAACCTTGGATCGATGTTTGTCTGTATTTCACACCCATTTGTACGAACACTTAATATTTCAAATATAGGTAGGTACAATTACTTACTTTTTATTACTTTTTAAAAAGTAATCATATTCGACGCTCGTTTTGCAGCATAGATTTTTAAAGTTATAAGATGGCTTACATTTGGTGTTTACGATGTGACCATCTGAAAAAATTAGCTTAAGTAAGTCATTGTCATAACTCCAATAAAAACAGTTAACTAAGGCTGCCTTGCTTTATGCCTATACAAAAAATGTATCAGATTACTCATAAATAACGAATTGTTTTTAGTTAAGATGCAGATAAGATACCTAGTTATTACAAAGATCAATTTATTTATTCCCTGAACACTACAATCTGGTCGTCTTCAAGTCTAGGTTGAATGAGCATTTACTAGGCAAGCGTGCTCCATCATATACCTTATCTTCGCTTTCCATCAGGCGTGATTGTGATCAAACGCAAGCCTATATATATTGTAGAAAAATATTTTTTTCTCAAAAATGTTCGTAAAAGTTGACATTATTCTTTACATATCAGAACGTGAAGTGCATAGTTTATGGTCAGTAAAAAATTAAAAAGTTAAAAACATTGCAGGCTCGATAAACTCGACAACAATGTCGCATACAAATTCCATTATTGTCGAGTCTCAAACTTTTTAAAAAGTTAAAACGGCCATGGTAATAAGTTGGCACTATTCGTATACAGCCAACTCAAATGCTCGGTATCAGTTGTTTTGTTGGAACTCCAGACTTTTTTTATTGTGTTTGAAACAGCTTGTGATGTTTTCGGTAGAAAAATACACCTGGGGGGTTACTCCGAAATTCGAAGTTCGAAGTTCGGATCGTGCGGTCCCTCTCACTCTCGTAATAAATACCATTAGCGTGAGCGGAACGGCATGAAACGAAGTTCGAATTTTGCGCTTCGTAGTATAGGGCCAGCAGTTTTTTTTAATGAAAAAAGGCGGGAAAGGGTTTAATGACATTTAATTTTAAGTGATTTGCAATTCTTTATACCTATTTAATAAAAGTTTGTTCTATTTTTTTTCCTTCACCATTTTTGAGAAAAGCTTTATATTAGCCTCGGCTGGAATAGCAATTGCTGGCTTCGTATTAGTTAAACGGACTCGCAAGGTCGTCCGTTTAATACTCATACTCAGCCAGCAATTGCCTACTTCCAGGCCACGACAATAATGTACTATTAGATACCAATGTGTTAATAAATTGTTGCTGAGAAAGCGGGTTATTGACTTACTTGTTAGTTTTTGATTGAGCTGATCGTCTGTGTCTGTAAAGAACCATATCTGTAACAACGATGATGTTGATGATATGATATCTGCTTATTTTTTTTCATCATAGTATAAGGCTGCGGCTCCACTGAGGCGGAGACGAGCGGAGCTGAGAGGAGACGTGTGGGGATCGACCAATCATATTACATGAAATCCACATCTCGTCTCCGTTCATGTAATATGATTGGTCGATCCCCACACGTCTCCTCTCAGCTCCGCTCGTCTCCGCCTCAGTGGAGCCGCAGCCTTAACCTAGCTTTGATTAATCTTACTGTGACAAGGTGCATGGTTTATAATTTAGGACTGTACATACATAAATCATTATTAGATACAATTTAATGGGTAAAGATCGAAGCGTTTCAACCGCCATATCTATTGAACGACATATCCATCAACTAAAGTCGATTACTTTGGTACCTACTCCGCTACTTACAGTGTATGTGGCCGTATTTGTAGCATTTGTAGTAACGACATTGGTTTTTGTTCTTAGACATTTTCGTCGATTTTGGTAGTACAGAAAATACGGCTGCTGTACCGCTTCTCGAGGGTTACCCGATTAGGTATGTTTGGCTATTATAAAACCACAATAATTAAAAGATACTTAGCTATTATTTGTTACCTGGTTTTTTGCTAATTGGAACCATGTCTTCAATATCAGGGGTAGTCTTGTCTGTTGATAATACCGTGTAGTTTTAACACTAATAAATATGTCATTCAATGTCACGTTTCCCGTTAAATAATTTTTGTTTCTTCTCGAAAACGGTAAAATCCTCCGGGATTTTAGGAATTCGCAGGTCACTTCTCTCTGATGGGCCACAAAGCAGTAGTAGCCAATAACTATTAAAGTTGCAACACCTGTTACAAGTTTTTGGTCAGCCATTCCCAAGCAGCCACCGCGCTGTTGATTTGCGACTTGTTTTCTGCGGTAGGTACTGGTTTCTCTTTTTATCTGCGTTTATTATTTGAATGCTTAGGTGCCCATTGACATCGAGATACAGAGAGCGTCTGGCGAACAGCTTGAGAATAGACTGTCGCTGTAGCAGATGCATTGTTTTGGAAAATTATATTGGGAGTTGTGCTATCCAGTCCCATAGCAATCATTGTATTGTTAAATCATATTGATATAACATTACAGATTATTTATATTGTTACGGGGACCGATTAACAATAAATAAGTATTTTTGAAATTATTACCACTTTACAGGCGTTTTCAGCTGGCTGAAATCTGTTTTTAGGCCGTTTCGGAGGAACACCTACCGTATAGCGGTAAATCAGAAATTAATGAACTAAAACAATTACTTTGCTCACCCGCGACCTTACAATAGTAACGTTTATGCAAGAAATGTGCGTTCATGCAGTTCCTCCACCTCCACACTGTACGAACACACACAAATCACATAAACCCAACCATCACCACCACCAAGCTACACTGACGCGTTTCGAACTCAACCAGAGCTCATCTTCAGAGTTACCACAACCAACTGTTATACCAGCATCTTCTAATCATCCGTGGCAGCATAAACTGGCTGCTTTCCATTGTTATGTTAATAGATTGCTGACTGTGCCTCTTTCTAAGGAACATTTTGATTTAGAGTTGAGTACTATTTATCAGATAGCGATCTCAAATGGTTATACAAAATCAATGGTAGATAGTTTAGTTCAAAAGAAGCAGGCACGGTTAGTAAATAGCATGCTTTACGCTGCGTTACCTTCTCAGTCTACTAACAAATATAGATCTAGCATCTCTTACGTTGGGGGTTTGTCTGATAAGATTTATGGCATTTTAAAATCAAACAATATTAATGTTGCCTTTAAGACTAACAACTCTTTGTACTCTAGGCTATGTAACCACAAAGAACAGGTAGATAAGGGAACTAGATCGGGGGTATACAAGCTTACTTGTAATGACTGCAATGGGATATACGTAGGACAGACAGGCCGAAGTTTTAATGCTAGATTTAAAGAGCATGTTTCGGCATAACAGGAATGAGCATCCAGATAGATCGAATTTTGCAAAACATTTGTTGGAATCAAATCATTCATTGTTAAATTCAGATTCTTATGAAGTGTTACATTATTGCGGCAAGGGGTTGCGTCTGGATGCTCTGGAATGCATGGAAATAATTAGGTACAACACTATGGGGTCTATTATTAATGAACAGGTAAATTTAGTATCTTCTCTTTTACTGCGGCTTGGGTCGAATTTGAACAGTTAGTATTAATTAAATATGCCTTATAAATAAATAAACAAAAATTCAAGGTAGTTTTATAAAAGTTATTTTTTGTGGGGTAGTTTGAGAATAAGAAAAATAAAGTGGGTACTTGAGAAGTTACAGTGACAAGTTAAAACATTTGTTTTGGTTTGTTAGTTTAACATTTGGTAGCATAGCATACGGTTGTGGTAACTCTGAAGATGAGCTCTGGTTGAGTTCGAAACGCGTCAGTGTAGCTTGGTGGTGGTGATGGTTGGGTTTATGTGATTTGTGTGTGTTCGTACAGTGTGGAGGTGGAGGAACTGCATGAACGCACATTTCTTGCATAAACGTAACTATTGTAAGGTCGCGGGTGAGCAAAGTAATTGTTTTAGTTCATTAATATGGACCTCCGCAAAGTAACGCCTGATTCAATAAATCAGAAATTATT